>VDFB02075321.1:268838638-268869116 GCA_007258455.2 Sequoia sempervirens
AAAGTTTCACAAGAAATGCATACACATTCTCGAAGAAACGTGTACGCGTTACAGACCAGGAACCCAAGCCTGGATCCGAATGCGTATGCATTCAGACTCGGGTATGCAAACCTAAAACACATACGCATTATGAAACATACACATTTTGTGAAAGTATTAATTTTTTAAATAAGCAGTTTGAATTCATTTTCTATACATTCAATCCGGGTTTGAGAAGAACAAGGAGGTGTGTCTCGTGTTTTGGGCCTTAAGTATGAACAAAATTTTGGCGTACACCTCCTCCCGGTGACTTCGTGCCAGGCCTCGGGGTTTTGTAATTAGTATTCAGCTTTTGTTTGTTTAGTGTGTTTTAGTTCAATGTTTTATAGTTTTTAATTGCATTTAAAAAACCAAAAATGTCAATGAAACAAAGAAATTTAAATTGTAAATTGAAAACCATAAAAACTAAACCTGAATTGAACACATTTAAAACTTAAAAATTTCAAAACCCTAGAAACCCTAGGTTACAAAATTTACATAGGTCCCTAAAAACTAATTTACATAGGTTAATCTTTGGACCTAAACCCTAAAACATAAACCTAAGACCCTATTTAGCCTAATTTATGTAAACCTAAAATGGGATATTTACCCTAAAACGTAAACCTAGAACCCTAAATTAGGGCTCCTCAAGGAGGTTTAGATTACATTTCATATTTGACATAACCTTCTTTATATGATTTTTACTCTCACTCATGGTTCTTAGATTATTTAGGGTAGAAGTGATGAAAAGTTCAATATTAGGGGCATGTGATATAATAGAAGAGGTAAAATAAGGATGTGTAGTAAGATTTGATGACATAACATGTAGGGAGGGATCACAAATTATAGTCCATAGGTTAGGTACACTTTGGTATGTTGTTGGTGATCCACACAACTACCAATGAAATTCATAATTGACTAATAAAGGAGGTACAAACAATCGATGCACAGATCTATATATTAACCAACAAATTGATTTAATTATAATATGTTCACATTTAATATAAATTTGATAGCTAATTTTATCTCAGAAAACTTCATGATTGTATAATTTAACTTGAGAAAGTGTACCAGTGAAGTAAAATAATGTGCCTCATGTGAAACTATGTGCTTGATTTAATAAGTTCATATATCATGATCCTAGTTGATATGAGTATGTAATCACTTTATATCAATGTTGTTAGCTTATATTGTGTATGATGTATTCTCTTAAAAAAAAATAGAAATGCAAGTCATACTTGTTAATAGATAGACTATGTGTAATATGGATAAAGCTAGACACATAAATGTTATTAAATAAAATAAATATTAAAATGTGAAGCATGAATGATTTCTACCCACTTCTCTTATTTGGATGTGATCATATTTAAGCCTTAATTTATAGGATGTTATTCATAAGATCTATAGGTTGTGTGTAATCTAATTTATTTAAATCATCCAAGAGTGCTTCGAGGTCCAAATAGGTTCAAAATCCATCATAACTCAACAAATTATAAGTGAAATCTAAAATTCCTAATTGTTGATATATTAAAACTATTCCTAGAATGTCACATATTTTATTCAAAGCACTAAGTTTAGGTGGTAGGGTTTCTCATTTACTTGTAAAAATTTATTCATGTGTGTCTTCTATATGTTTTCATGTCATCAAATCTCTAAATCTAAACCCTAAACCCTAATTTAGCATTCATTTTGTTGTAGGACCTTAAAATTATATTTGGTTGCCTTTCAATTCTATAACCAAAGGTTTATTTTCTAATATTATTTATTTATTGAATTGATCAATTGATTCCTCACTTAGTGGAAGCTAGGTTCTTTTTTTGAAAAACCATGCACGTCTAGAATTTATATAAATATTCAAAGGAAGAGTCTATGTCATAGAAAAGTTTCAAAAAATATATGATTAGAAAAAAAATTGGGTCTAGGGTTTAGGGTTTAGGGTTTAGATCTCCTCTTCCTTTTTAAATCATCCAAGAGTGCTTAGAGGTCCAAATAGGTTCAAAATCCATCATAACTCAACAACTTACTTATAATTGAAATCTAAAATTCCTAATTGTTGATATATTGAAGCTATTCCTAGAATGTCACATATTTTATTCAAAGCACTAAGTTTAGGTGGTAGGGTTTCTCATTTGCTTGTAAAACTTTATTCATGTGTCTTCTATATGCTTTCATGTCATCAAATCTCTAAATCTAAGCCCTAAACCCTAATTTAGCATTCATTTTGTTGTAGGACCTTAAAATTAAATTTGGTTGCCTTAGGAAACTCCACCAAATTTTATTCCCTTAAGCCATGGAACATTTTTCCCTAGTCCACCTTACTAGACATAGATCCCCTTAAGCCATCCTATCACCCTAAATCATAAATCAATGTCTTAAGGGGCCTAATATGACATTTCTTAAGGGGATCAAAGAACTCAAATTTTGGTGAATAGAGCTCAAGCTCATCTTTGTTTATTTTATACATTGCAATTAGGTCACTAGCATATATCTATGTGTCCCTTTGAATGTATTCTATTAATTTTTCATTCTTATCTTTAGTATTCTTTGAAAACAATGAATGAGATTACAAATTTTAATGTTAGTGTTAAACTTATAATTTATTCTTAACTAATTTGTCCCACTATAGAGATCTTGTGTCTCTTATCATGAAATTTGAAAATTTAGATAAATCAATTTATGTCCTCGGATTTAATTAAATTATATCATACTTGATTAATACATCTATTCATTTTGTTGTAGGACCTTAAAATGAAATTTGGTTGCCTTAGGCAACTTCACCAAATTTTCTTCCCTTAAGCCATGGACCATTTTGTCCTAGGACCTTACTACACATAGATCCCCTTAAGCCATCCTATACCCTAAATCATAAATTGATGTCTTAAGGGGGAATTTGACATTTCTTAAGGGGATAAATTTTGTGAATAGAGCTTGGTCACTCATCTTTTTTTATATTTTGTACATTGCAATTAGGTCACTAGCATATATCTATGTGTCCCTTTCAATGTCTTCTATTAATTTTTCATTCTTATCTTTAGTATTATTTGAAAATAATGAATGAGATTAAATAAATTTTAATAAAACCCCATAATTTCATAAATCTACCCTTCATATTAACAACCCCACACTGGACTCAATTTAATGTGTGTACATGCTATGAATTTTTAATGTTATGGATTTTATAATGTTATAAATCAAATGGTCTTGAAATGAAATATATTTTGAATTTGTGCATGTTCAATATGATTTTTAAATAACTTTCAAATTGTGTGCATTATTTAATTAGTTTGTTGATATATATTTTTTAATTGTTTAACATGCAGTTGCCATATCATTTCTCACATGGATCCGTTGTTTAATTTAGAGGATTTTATGCCCAATCAAGAAATTCCTATAGATCCCATACATCCCAATCCACCACATGAACATAATCCTAACAAACCTCCACATTCTCCATCGCCTAACCCCCAACCCCTCCTGTAGTTGATGAAGATCAATTAAGAGAGAATATCTGGGAAAACCTCATTGTCATTCAAGGAAATATAGATCTCATAAAAAATGAGCCTAAAGTCCCTCCCCATCTCGCACGGTTTGCATCTACGATGCAAACTATTGTCGATTCTGTTCGATCTATTGATGCAGACCTAGTTAGGTTCCATCAATGGAGAGAAGAGAGGAGACAATTCTATGCGGATGGATTGTCATATAAAGAAATCAATGGCCTAAAAATTACCAAACAAGCCATGTGCCAATATTTTATTAATCCCCAAACAAACCAACCCATTCCACCCACAAAAAAATGAATTTCAATTTTATGGTGTAGGCACCCATAGATAGCTGCGCATTTTTGGTACAGATGGTGGATGGTGTTTGATAGTCCACCACATGGCAACAGTGAGGTTCCCTTATAATTTTTGAAAAAGTTATGGGTTGAGTTTGAGTTTGGTAAAAAACCCAACTATTTTGATATGAGGTCATTTCAGGGAGTTAGGTGTGGCATGCCCCAACATAGACTAGGAGCACATGTCAATCCTCAACGATGTGATCCAATTGCTCCTATTGTTCCTCTTCCTTCTCCTAGTGTTCCCATTGCATTTCAGCAGCATACCATGTTATCAACATTAGGAGAATTGAGTTCACTTTTAGGACATCTGACTCAGCAAACTACACACGCGGCCACTGAAGTAGCCAAAAGAGAGCATGGAGGCTCAGGCTATAGGGATACTTAGACATCCACTTCAGGTGACACACATGCATCTGGGACAGGGTCATACTTGAATTTACTATATTCTGAGAATCGTCCTACATAGGTATGTTCATCTTTTGAACTTAAATTTAATTCAAGTTTGAAATATGAAAAATTCATGTAAATAATAACATCAAATTATATATATATAATATAATATTAATTCAATAAGTGTTTGGTGTAGACACATGATCACGTGATGCCTAAAACTCAATATGATCATCATGTGCATATGTCAAGTGCTGTAGATCTGGGCTCACCTTTTGGACAGGTACTTGAACCAATATATATTAAATAATTTGTGTGGATATATATCTAATTTAATTTGAATTTGTACACATGTGTGAATTGATATATTATATCTAGATGTAGGGAGGTCATACAATACCTAGTACTGACCAACCACAAGTTACAGTGGTGAGTGCTCCTAAGACATCATCAGCTCAGGTGCATACTTTCAAAAGTTTTTTAAGTTTAAATTAAATAGACATCATAGATCTAATTTAATTTTTCATTTACATACACATGTGTCAATGATCTATACGAACTGTTGTACATCTATATGCAGAAATTTCATGAGATACCCATGGTGGGCCACACACCTGAGACATCATTAGCATTTATGCATGGGAAATCTCAGGTGCGTGATCATGAGGTCATATCATTTGAGGTTGTAAACTTTACTTTAAATCTCCTATACAATTTTTACGGACCTTTTAAATATATATATTCGAGGTTTACACATATTGTTTGCTTTATATGAATATGCAGGATATAGTAGATCAGTCATTTGCATCTTTGCAAGTGGCAGTTATGCTACCCGTTGAAGAAAATGTGCTAGTTACAGATTCAAATGATCATATGGTAATTTATGCATACTAGAAATCATTTTTACTATATGAATACTAGATAAATTTAATTAAATTTATTTTTATCCAAAATTTTATATTTTCAAGTTTAAATATGTTTAATTATATCAAAATTTCTAAATAAATTTAAATCTAATTTCAAGTTTCTTGTACTCTTTTACAACATGATGCAGGTACATCTGGTCAACATGAAACAAAGAGGAGACTTGATTTGACCGATCAATTTGAAAGTTAGATGGTTTTATATTTTATGGACTATAGATCTCTAGTTTTATTTAAATATATGTGTTGGACTTGACATATAAATTCTATGGACTATCTATCTCTAGTTTTACTTTGAACATGTTATTATTGAATATTTTTGTTTATTTATATCAGTTGAATTTAATATGATGATTATATATGCAGTCAATTATGATATCTTGTTATGTTCATTTTCATGATTATATGCACTCATACATTAGACTATTTATATTTTATCTAATTTTCAAGTATTACATGCACTATATAACTTCTTATCTAGAATCAAATTTAATATATATAATTTATCACATGGTTAGGTGACAAATTAAAACATTCCTTAAAAATAGTTTAGATCATATTCATAATAAATTAAGGGCGGGTAAATTTAACTATTTTCCAATTAGATAGCAAATATTTGAATCAATAAACAAAAAAACTATCTCCTTGTATGTATAAAATGTATAATCTATACAATTAAATAATTATATAAAATGTGGTAAATACAAGACATGAAATGTATAATCTATAAAATTGGAACAAGATATTTAAAAAGTGACATTGAACAAACATATATAATGTATATCAAGATTTTTATTACAACTATATAATATAATGAAACATATATGTGCATGTAGATACAATTAAAACTTATGAACTTTTAGGTGAAGACCAAAAATTGATATTTACATAGTCTCTTGATAAAATAATTTTTCAGTTCAACAATCACTTCGTAGATCGACTTGATGAGAACCTGCAAAAATAATTAATGTAAGTAACTACAATTTTTATGAGTCATTTAAGAAAAAAATTCACGCGAGAAAATAATAGCATATAGTAAATTCCATACAAATTCAAAAGATGTTTTCCATAGGATGGATTAAGGGGACCTAAGAGGATATATAGCTTAAGGGGGGTCTTAAGAGAATGGCTTAAGGGGAGTTAAGAGGATGGTTTAAGAGGATGCATCTCATGAACCCTAGGATATGGCTTAGCAGGTCCTAAGAGGATGGCTTAAGGGGAATTATGAGAGTCCTTTAATAGGATGGCTTAAGGGGATGTAAGAGGGTGGATTAAGGGGAGTTGATAAAATGACTCAAAGGGATTTAAGAGAGTGGATTAAGGGGATGTAAGAGGGCCGATTAAGGGGAGTTGATAGAATTGATTAAAGGGGTGTAAGATAGTGGATTAAGGGGATGCATGTCATGAACCTTACAATATGGATATTAATAGGTCCTAAGAGGATGGCTTAAGGGGAATTATGAGAGTCCTTTAAGAGAATGGCTTAAGGGGATGTAAGAGGGTGGATTAAGAGGAGCTGATAAAATGACTCAAAGGGATATAAGAGAGTGGATTAAGGGGATGTAAGAGGGTGTATTAAGGGGAGTTGATAGAATGGGTTAAAGGGATATAAGATAGTGGATTAAGGGTATGCATGTCATGAACCTTACAATATGGATTAATAGGCCCTAAGAGGATGGCCTAAGGGGAATTATGAGAGTGACTTAAGGAATGCAAGATTATGGATTACAAGGATGTAAGAGGATATGACTTAAGGGTGCTTTAAGAGGATGGCTTAAGGGGATGAAAGAGGGTGGATTAAGGGGAGTTGATAGAATTACTTGAAGGGATGTAAGAGGGTGGATTAAGGGGAGTTGAGATAATGAATTTATACTATCAATTAAATGTATCTAGAACTATATATAGTTACCTATCTCTATATTTGAATTCCATTGTAATATATGGGCATCTCCTTTCTTGTTTGTAAAGCATCTAATTTTGGGAGACCTGAAACACAAAATGATCTAAAACTTTAATTAGGAAATGATTAAATACAAATATATATATATCAATTAACTATATAAACAACTAGATATACTTACCAATATTTATTTACTCTGTTGTACCATCTACATCCTCTCTCTTTTTTAATGCATCTATGATTGTTTCGTGATCATCCATTGAAAGTGTCCATAAAAATTTATTAGCAGGCCTTCCTTGATATCTAACTAGTTTTATATTGGTTGCCAAAATCAAATGTGAATAATGCATAATCTTCTTGTTTCTTTCATAATCTTCAAATGCAGGCAAGCCATTCTTTCTCATCAAATATTTTCGAAGCCAAGTGCCAACAACAACCACTGAACTAGTTGGATACTCAAAGTTGTCATCATCCACTCTAGGATGTACCAACTTATGTTTTCTATCAACACATCTAGCCAACCAGTAATCTATCTCCTCTTCATTCCCCTCAGGTGCAACAATAGCATACACATGTGCTGCAAAAATAAATACAAAATTCAATAAAAAGTGACTTATATTTAATTCACATATAAACATCCATAAATACAAAATTCAACTCAATAAATAATGTACCTTCTTGTACAAGATCCAAAACATGATCATAATCATTTGATGCGAACACTTGATTATCTTCAATTATCGTTCCATGTTGAACATTTGTCGATGTAGGCATTAAGGCTCTTTGTTTCCATTTTTTGACCCATTCCATATTTTCACATGCCTCCCAATCACCTGCAATACAAAATTGACAAAAACATGCCAACTCCCTTGTCAATATTTTCCATGTGTTTGCATTTGAACTCTTAAATGAATGCCATTTTGCAAATCCATTAATTGTTTCACAATCTTGTCAAGAAAAGATATCATTTTCTTCAACTAACCAAAAGAAGCATCGAATTATTGAGCTCACTTGTTCTTGTAGATAATTTGGTATTGCACCAATCTACAATTGCACATGCATCTCTAAATTTCAAAACATCCTCATATTTTAGTTGCTATCTAGCAAGAGCTCTTTTCACACATGCACCTGCTCCATCGTGTTCTCCCTTATCATGACCAGCTTCAAAAAAACTCCATATGTGTTGGAATTATTTTCCTCATGAACTCTACATAACCAATAAAACATTCTAGCATTTTTGAATTGACCCGTGCAATTACCTGACCATATGAGATGTTCTAGCATTTGAATTCCCCTCTCTTTTAAATTTTTATAAAATATATCAAAACAATATTGTACAAACTTAGATGAATGCAATCGATTATCACTTACATAAAAATGGTACTCTCTCAAAAAAATTCTATTATATTATGTACTATCTTCTACATTTCTATAAACAATGTGAACAAATATAGCTACTTGCATTGAATTACAATACTGTGATTGAATTTCTTCTTGTGGAGCAAGAGTTTAATTTTTAGCAAAATCAACAGCTAAAAATATACTTCCAATTGGGAATGTGTTTTTACATAAATGAAATTGATTATCAATCCAGTGAGAATTATGAGAGTGTTGAACATATTTAGGTACAAACTTATCTTTAAATTAATTAATAAAAGCATGCACACTAACTTTTTCCACAATTAGCTCAACACGTTTTCCAGTTTTTCCATCTTTTAAAGAATACTCAACATTTTTAAATTTTTTTACATCCACTAATTGTTGTCCAAATTCATCTAAACTACTTTCATGCATACATTCTCTTAATAATGAAAAGTTACCACATCTATCGCATTCTCCAAAAATGCATGCTTTTAAAAAAAATGAGTTTCCATTTAAAGAGGGATCACAAAACAAACCTGCTATAAAATCTTTGATTCTTTTAGGTGGCATATTAATGCCACAAATGTCTTGCATAATTTGGTTAGCATGCAAAGTGATTGTATATATCAAAATATATCATAATAATATTGAAATTGTACATGAGTCTTACAACAACAAGAGATTCATTGCTTATTAATTCTAACATACCAAGGTTTACAATTTTTGAATGATCTTTGACTTATGTTAATATTCAATGGTAAGATTGAAGCATCTAAATTTTTTTTATATAATTTAGTTTGAGTCATATCTAAGAGATGATTTGGATGAGGTTCACGAATTTTGGAACACACCCTTAATTTTAAGACATCTCTAATGTTAGGTGATACTCTTGTATTATCATACCAAAATTTATTGATTAAATATTTAATTTCATGTCTGATCTTGGGAGTCTACCACTAAAACTCCAACATTGATTAATAGGATCCTTTTCAATACTTTCTCCTCTTTTAGCAGCTCTTATCAAAGTTCTAGGATTTACTTTTACACATTTACTAATCTTACTTAACATTCTTTTATTTGAAGTTGTTTTATCAACTAGAGCAGTTGTTATTGCACGATGAGACACATTCTTATCTTTCAATCAACTTTTCTTACCAATAACATCAATAGCATTAGCAACACTAGATATAACTAGTTCTATTGAATCATCTTTCTTTATTGATTTTACAAAAACACCTAATTTTTTATCACTTTTCTCATTTTCAACATTCTCATCAATTGCACCATGAGTTGACATTGGAATCATAATTTATTTCTATAAAAAAACATTTTATATATTTTATTTCCATAATTTCTAATTTGTCTTGAAGAAACTTTACTACGAAGGTTATCTAGCACATCTGTTTCAATTGTAAAAAAAACATTTTCACCTTCATCCATAGAAGTTTCATTTTCATTCACACAAGGGGTTTCATTTTCATTTTCAAATGTAAAAGGGATTTCATTATCATTTTTATCAATATGAGGGATTTCATTCTCATTTTCATCAATATTAGGGATTTCATTCTCATTTGCATTCTCATACGATATAATTTCATCATTTTTTTTTCTGCATTGTTTCAACCCTAATATTATTGATCTCATCAATGGTGTATCCAGCTTCATCTAAACAAACAATATCAATATTATCAAAAGTTGGGTTTGAACACATACCTAGATAGATTGTTTGAATAGGTGCATTTTCCATATCATTGGAAGGTGGATTTGAAGACATACCCAAATTTGTTTGCATATCATTCAAAGTTGAGGTTGAAGGCATAATTGGGTTTGTCTCCGTAATTGCATTTTCTTCCATATTCACCATCTCCACATTTGCATCATTTACATTCATTTCATCATTCATGGATTCCTTTTGAACATTCTTGGAACTAGATGCTTCCAAATCTTTCATTTGACGAATCATTTCTCTCCTTTCCCTTTGTCTTTTTTCCTCCTTATCTTTATTTGCTTGAATTTCTTCAGGTTTCATTAACTTTCTACATCTTTTTTTTTGCCTTTTCTTATCACTCATGGTTACCGAACCATTTTTGATGACGAAACAACTAATTCAAAAAACCTATTTTCAAATTTCCACCTCCTTCAAATTAAACTGTGTACTATGAAGATCATTTTTTCTATAAACTCTGAAGTACAAAAACATCAAGAGTACATCCAAAAATTCTCTTTTTCAAAATATTCTTCTAAAATGTTCTACTTGATTCTACTTCAGAAAATTTAACCTACACTTTGTCTCTTCCAACAATTTGAATAGAATATGCCCTACACAAGACAAATTTGCAATAAAAAAATAAAGAAAATGACACTTTCGGACCGTATTGCAGAAAAAGAATGTTGCAGGAAAATCGTGTTTTACCAGTATTTTTTAAATTAGGAAAAAACGGCTATATTAGAAATGCGTACACATTCTAAAACACATATGCGTTATGTTCAAGGAACGCATGCACGTTTCATAACGCATACGCATTATCTTTACCCAACGGGTAAATATATAATGTGTATGCGTTATGAAACACATACACGTTTTATTTAAATAACGCATACGCATTTTTGTAACACGTACATGTTATTTAAAAGTTGAATTCCCACACCACATCTAGCCCTAGTTTTAGGCTTGGGAAAGGCTTGGCAATCCGAGCCTTAGCCTTTGACCTGCAACTAAAAAACTAAGGTAGATTGAAGAAAAATGTCCAACTTTGATAACATGTCTGATGGACTTCTTTTCTGAATCAATTTATAAAATTAAAACCCATTAGAGAACACGATGTCTACTTTCCAAATATATAATTTTTATTAATATTGGATTATTTTTTCTATTTTTTAATTAATTTCTAAGCAAACTAATCCTTAAACTTGAAATATCAGACTTTTTTAATTTTTCAATAAATTTTTTGGAAAAAAATTATATGGGATCAAACTTCAGACAATTCTCTACACAATGAAAACAAAAAGAGTCAAAAAATGTTTAGTTTAGGTCCAATTATGTTGTCCGTACACATTCATTTTTAAAAACAACAATTAAGGCCAATATAAATTTAATAAGAAAATAAATATTCAACCAAAAATTACAAAAAAATTTCCAAACCAAACTTCATGTTGTTAGCTCTCTTTTTCCAAAATTAATTAGTAAAATACTTATTTTGGGTCAAAAAGTGTTGTTCGTACACGTGCTTGGTATTGTAAAAAAAATAGGGACTTTTAAAAAGTGGTTTTTATAGATCCCTATCAAAATTTAATTTCTATAATCTAGGTATTTGAATAATTTACATATTTGGAAACTAGATTCAAAATTCTAAATTTCATATTACTGACCTTTTTTAAGATTGATTGTGTAAGTGCCTCAAATTTTCAGTCCAAGCATGACAAATTCTGAAAATAGCAAAAACATTTCCACTTTTTGAGTTTTTTGTGTACCCAACTTCTTGCATCAGCCCACATACCCTCGGGGAAGAAGATTAGTTTTCTTAAAAGTGTTTTTTTTTCCTTAAAACTCCTAAGCATAAATAGATTAAAATTGCAAGGATTTTTCAATGTCAGATTGGTGAGCTTCCTGCATCCTATTTGGGGCTCCCCATGTGTTCTAATGTGGTTCCTGAGTCTTTTTGGTGGGGATTGATTGATAAGTTCAACTCCAAATTAGTTGGTTGGAAGGAATGTGCACTATTAAGTCAAGTTGGGAAAGTGCAACTTATCAAATCTACTTTTCAGAACCTTTTGGTTTATGCTCTCAACTTGTTTTATATGCCACCAAAATTTGTGGATAATTTGGAAGGAATTAAAAAAAATCCTTTGGTCTAGGGTCGAAGACAAGAAAAGAGTTCATCTGGTCTCTTGGGATGGTGTTTGTAGGCCTAAAAAGGTGGGTGATCTTGGCATTTGTAAAATAAGATAATTTAATTTGGATCTCCGTGGTAAGCAACTATGAAACCTAATTTCTACTAATAGTGAGTGAGCTAGAATTTCCATGAGCAAATATCTTCGTGGTGTGGACCGTATAAGGGATATGCTATCTTGCGGATTTTCTCCTCCATCTAGATCTGCTCTTTAGAATTGTATGGTTAAGGCTCACAGGATTTTTTCTAAAGGTATGTTTTGGTAGTTGGGAAATGGTAGGAAAATTATGTTTTGGGATGATTGTTGGTTTGGTAATAGGCTGCCCATACATGAGCCTTGGGCCCTTCCTCTTATGGATATTTGTATTCAGAGGTTTGGAAGATTTGTTGCTGACTATATGGATGGGGTGTAGTGGAAAAGGTTGCATGTGGTAGAACCAGGGTTGGAGGGTCTCTTTAGTGCTCTTTACTTAGTTCATATTCCTTCTTATGCTCCTGCTAATAAGATTGTGTGGAGGCCTTCTTCCAATGATAAATTTTCTGTGTCTTTAGCCTTTGATCTTCAAGTTTCTTTTGTTGGACCTACCCCTCTTGGATCCTCCCTCTGGTTCCCTAAATTGATTCCAAAGCTGAATATTTTTTTTGAGCTTTTTTCCAGAATAAGGTTTTGACTACTGTTAATCTTGTCAAGAGAGGTTTTATGCTACCTAATAGATAATTTTTATGTGAAGAGGAAGTTGAGGATTCCTTTCATCTCTTGATTGGATGCAGATATGTTGGAGAGTTGTGGGCTCATGTTCTTTCTCTTTGGAATCTTAGCTAGGTGTTTCTTTCTTCGATTGGGGAAGTGTGGTCTCAATGGGTGGGACCTTCATCTAATCCTGCTTTGTTTTACCTTTGGTCTCTCTCTCTACCTCACATTGCTTGGGGTATTTGGCTAGAACATAACAATAATATTTTCAAGAGTTTGACTCTTCCTGCTATCTCTATGGATTTTAAAAATTTTGCTACTATCAAGAAGAATTTTGTTTTTGGGGCTTCTTTTTAGAATGGTCCAAGGATTGTGCTTAAGTTGGGTAACATTGAACTATTACGCAAAATTGGAAGTTGCCATGTGATATCTCTCTTCCTTTGACTAAAGGTAAAGCTTCTAGAGATGATGTTGTTTGGAAGGCTCCTTTGGTTGGATGGGTGAAAGTTAATTTTGATGGAGCTGCTAAAGGTAATCTGAGACCTGTTGGTTATGGGGGAGTGTTAATAAATTCTAACAGTAGGTTCATTTCCATTGTGGTGCTCCCTTTGGGAACCTAGAAAAACTACTTCACCAAAGCATCTGTAGCCTATCATGGTTTGAAGATGGCTCAATATAAAGGCTTTAGGAAGGTGTGGCTTGAGGGAGACTCCCTAAATATTATCAATAATTTGAAGAAGTCTTGTGTCCCCTCTTGGAGTGTTGAATCCCTTATTTTGGATGCCATTGAAATTTTAAATTCTTTGGATGGATTTTATATTTGGGTGAAGCCACAATAGTGGTTTACAATTCAAGTGAGGAAGAAAAACTCACAAAAATTGACCCCAATGCAAAAAAAAAGTGATTTTGGGGGTTTGTACAAACCTACTGGTTCGACCAAACCCCTTTAAATTTTGACCACCAAAAGAACAAAAAAAAATGCATAGAAAATGGATTTGAGAAAACCCCTTTGAATGGGTTTTCTCAAACCCCTAGGGGTACAAACCCCTAGGGGTTCGTACGAACCCCCCTTATCCCTCATCCCCCCCTGAGACACAAAAAATCCTAAATTTTGGCACTTCAGAGCTTGGGTTGAGGATGAAAATGGAGGAATCTTCACAAACCCAATTGGAATTAGGTAGTCCTCGGAACAAGCTATCTAACAAATATAATTTTAATATGTTTTGGTTTTACTATGTTATTTTTTTTTAGTTTTATTAAACATAGGGTTTTCATCGAAAATGAAGGTCTCTGTTCTGCACATGTGTGGAAAAATAACAAATTATCAAAAACAAAAATTTAAAATATGAGTGCACCAAATATTGAAGTCCTTGATCCAACAAAAAAAATTGAATTTCAATATATACAAAAAAAGTTACGCGTTATACGGTCGCGCTATGTCTGAATTGTAATTGGTTTGAATTCAAAACTTGATTAAGGAAAACATATTCAATAAAACATATCTAACCAAGTGGAAGCACTAGATATCGGAGTTACAAATCTAAATTCAAAAGAATTATAATTTTATTCTTCATGTTAAAAAAGTTATGCGTTATATAGTGTGCATCACTTTTTAAAAATGTTGCTTTATGAAAAAAGCTAGTTTTCATGGGAGATGAAAAAAGAAGTACAATCTGATTCCAAAAATTATGAAAAAAATATTTTTAGAATCTACAGAAAAAATGTGAGGAGACTCTTGTTTGCATCGTCATCAAATTGCTCACAGTTTAGCCACTATAGGTGCCAGAATGTGAAGATTTAGTTAAAAAATAATAATTTCAGTGTCTAGTTTGGCCAAAAATTGTAAACCACTATTGTGGGATCACCCATTTCTCACATTGTTAGGGAAGGAAATGGTCTTGCAAATGTCTTTGCTAACTTTGGTGTTAGCTGTTATACATTTTGGGATGTGAATGATCCCCATCCAATTGAGGTACTAGCTTCTCTTAACAATGATTACCAAAGATTCTAAGTTGGATAGCAGCTTCATAATGATATGTGCTCACATGACCCTATTCAAGTGGAAAATTATTGTTTGGAGTGATCATGAGTTGGATCGTGCTTGGGCTTATGGTAATTTGAGTAATCTCTATATGGGGAGGCCTTCAAGACTAATAATGACCAGGTTTTCCATCATGTCGTTGTCACACAGATTGTGGGTATTTTTTGGCCTTCGTTCTCAAGGCTTCTCTTAATTTTCTGTAAAGTCCTCAAGCTCTTGGGTTTTGTTAAGTTTGTGATCATGGGTGGCAATATAAATAGGGTAGAACCTTTCTCATGTGACACCTTGAAAAATAAGACTGAAGTGTTGGAAATTTTGCATAAGGGTGGTCTCACACCATACTTGGAGCGGCTCCATGGGAATGATCTGCAGGCTACAACTTTGTTTAAGGGTGGAATAGTAGGGTTTTGAAGTTGGGTGACCTATTGAATTTGATATCAATGAGGATTTCATGGAGAACATCATTGGTCTTTCCACGGAGGGTAGAAAGGTGTATAGAGATAAGAAGGAATCTAATGCTGCAATACAAATTTTCTTTAAAGGGGATGAAGAATTAAAGCTCAAGTGTGCTAAAAGTGGTGGATACCAACATGGTTCAATCAAAGCTCTATGGGGAGGTGTTGCTAAAGAATTGATGAGGTACATAACCTTAAAACATCGGTTCTCTACTATAAATGGTTATCATTTTGTTCTGTTGAATCACTTTTGTCATAAGAAGAAAACTTGCTTTCCTTTCTATCTCTTGGCTTCTTTGGAGAGTGGTCTTAAGGATCATAAAAGAAATCCTAAGAATCTTGTGCTAGATGTTGGTTTAATTCTTTTGATAACAGTTATGCAAAGGATTTTTTGGTTTCCAAGTAGCCTAAAAGGGATCCTAAAGGTAAGAAAAACAAACTGACCTTAGAATATGAGACCGTGTTGGAGGAGGAACTAGTGAGTTGGAAAGGGAAAAAGAAGAAAGATGTTTTGGAGGAGGAGTTTGAGTCAGAAGAGGATGTTGACTATGTTCCTAACTCTCAAGCCTCTATGGAAGTGTATTCACAACCCCTTGCTTCGAGTAAGAGTGGTAAAGGTAATTATATTCCTTACCCAAGGGATAATGAGACTTGCAGTGAGGAAGGGGTTGGTGTTAAACCTTGTAAAACTGGGCATGTTGCTCCCTCTACCATATTGAAAGAAATGATTGATGTTGCAGAGGATTTGAATCCTATGTCCCCTGTTTCAAGGTCTAAGAGAAAGAAGGGTTTGAAGGAAGGTAGCAAAATGAAGATGGCTAAGAGGTTTGATAGCCCTGTGTAGGAGGGGCCTATTGTTTCTTCTTCAAAGATTGGTGGTAGGATGCTATGGAAACCCCTAATGAGGGGATGAAAAAGAAAAATAGAAGGACAATGGTGGCTAAGGAAATTGTGAGCTCTCTTCATAAAATTCAGACGTCAGTGGCTAGAGCAAAAGGTAAGGAGGCTTTTGAGAGTCAAGAAATGAATAGTATCTCCTAGGAGGGTGAAGATGAGGCTATGGATGTGTTTAATATTAATTGGGAGGATTTGCCTAATTTTTTGGGTCTGGCTTAGGAGGGTACTATTTCCCTATTTAGATTGTTCAAATGGTTTTTTTATGAGCTTAATATAACTAGTGTGAGGGTTCGGGGGGCTATGAGAAAAATTGGGGAATCTTTGCAGTCTTTTGTATGGACTCAAGTTGACCAGCTGTATGATGCCTTAAAGATTGTTGTTGAGGAGATGGTTAAGCTGAAGTAGATTTTTGAACAAAGAATTATGAATTTGGAAGTGCAGATGGATCGGGTTAACATGAATTTGGATAAGGTTGTTGAAGTCACTAAAAATGTTATGAGGAGGGAGGCTAAGGGCCTTACTATTCTCAATGAGAAGGCTAAGAAATGGATCTAGAGGGAGCTCCTAGTGATAAAGAAGCTGTTGGGGAAAGGAAATTGTTGGAGGAAGCTTTGGTTGATAAGGCTACTGGTTCATAGGATGTTTTGGTTAAGAGGTAAATGTTTTGGGGCCCAGTGCTAGAACTCACAACAAGACTAAGATGCAAGCTACCTAGCCCCTGTCAAAGAGATTTATGAAGTTATAGATGCACATCAGAAGATAATTGAGAGTGAAACGGAAGCTTCTAATATTCTAAAGAATATGAAATTTTTTATTTTTGTTCATCCTTTTTGGTAATTGTCTTATTGATGTTTTGTTGCATGTTAGCTATTGGTTGTTTTGTTTAGTTATCTTTTGATACAACTTTCCTTTTTTTTTAAATGGTTTTGGGGCCCCTTTAAAACCTAGTTTACCACTAATAAAAAACAATAAAAAGAAATAAAGAGATAGAGAGTGAGACAAAGATATAGAAAGAAAAAGATGGCGAGGAAGATAAAAGGGGAGAGAGAGAGAGAAGATAGGGTATGTGTAGGATCATGATGGGACAAAAATTGGAAATGGGGAAAAATTACATTTTTCATCGACCCAAAAAATGTGAAAATGTTGAGTTGACTTTTTTGTGGCTTGGGTGTCAGTACATTGCTCCAAAGTAATGCCCATAATAGATATCCGATTTCATAGGCTATAGGAACACAATGAGGAGGTTTTTCACATAACAAATATTTTATTTATAGCTGATATTCATTTTGAAAGGTTAGATTTTGGATTTTTCTTTGCTTTGATCAAATTTTGAATTAGATTTGTATAATTTCAGTTAGTTTTTTATGGATTTTGTTTTCAAAATAGGGTTTTTAATTGAATTTTTATGAAAAGCTTGAGTTTATAATGGATTTTGATTAAAGATGAATGTTTTTTATGGATTTTGATTTAAAAATAGTGTTGTTTATGTATTTGTATTAGAAATTAGAGAATCTTACAAATTTTTGTTAAAAAGTAAGGTTTTTTTGGATATTTTTAAAAAACTAGGGTATTTTTACAATATTTTCATTTATATTGTCTAATTTCAATTAGATTAATTAATTTTTAATTTTAATTAGGCATTATGTATGTTGAGAATGAAAATGCACAAATTCCAAATGATCCACCAGCTGAGAATGAAAATTCACAACTTTCAAATGATCCACCACCTAAGAATGAAAATGCGCAAATGCCAAACATTTCACCACCTTTGTAGCCATCAATTGAAGACTTAATTGGTGAAAAATTGTAGCAGTTGAGGGGCATTTATGAATTTTATACAAGAATCTCTCAATTATGTAAGATGTCAAACACATTGAAGGAAATAATTAAAAATATAGAAACCCTCTCCACCCAACATAATGCCTTTCATTTGTGGCGAGAAGACATTAGAGAATATTACACATGTGGATTGTCTTATGATGATGTGAAAGATCTCAAAATAACCAAATCCCAAATAGCCTCTTTATTTGTTAACCCCCGCACTGGTTTGCTAGTTAATGCTAATAAACCAAAACTTTCTATAAAATGGTGCACGCATAGGGACATTGTAGATAACTTTTGGGATTGTTGGTGTATGGTTTTTGAGAAACCACCAAACAAAAATTATGATATACCATTTTACTTTATTAAAATTTAATTATATGTTGAGTTTGTGTTAGGGCATCATGTCAATTACTTTGACATTAAACCATTCCAGGGTGTTAGTGGAGGTATGCCCCAGGATAGACTAAGGGAAGTTAGAGTAGTCCCACACCCATATGTTCCCCCTCCTTCCCTTCCTTTGCCACCTCCAGTATATCATCCAGATATTATGTAGGATGCGACCACACATACTATCTAGGCTATTCACTCTTTGAGTGGTCTTTTGGTTTCACATGCTTCTACAGTAGCTCGGCCACATTTTGGTGATGTTGGTGATGGCTCAAGTGCTACTGCATCATCCTCATTAGGTCCACATATTTGTGTGCCACATAGTTGCTCTATGTGCCACATAGTTGCTCTATGTGCCACATAGTTGCTCTATGTGCCACAAGATATGCTTGGGTCCTCTTGTACAACCTGTTGAGCGTCCCTTGGACACTTCTGATTATGACCTCCATGATGTGGACATTATAGATCAAATGCAAGGGAGTGGAGCACACCCTACAAAGTCCTCTCTTGCTAGAGAGGGGGACATTGGAATAGTGACATAGGTAAGATTTAAGTTGTAAATTCATAACTTGCATTTGTTTTTAAACGAAAATTAATAAGAGATAGTATAAAGTACTAATATTTATTTACATGATCTATTTAACAGTTGATGTTTGAGGAGGAGCTCGCACAGGTGACTGATAGCACCCTTAGGGACATTTCATTTGGCCTCGACACACACATAGTATATATTTTCACACTCACTCATTTACATTTTTTTATTATATACTTTCTTGTCATTTGAATTGTCATTAATGAAATTATATAATAACTTAAATATTTTTATCTTATTTTCCTCTTGTAGGAAATACCTAGTGCGAGTGAGGTGCAGCCTTGTCCAAATTATGGAAGTGCAATGTTAGATAAGGGGAAGGTAATTGAACTCAAATTCGATTGAATTAAGTTTTTTAAGATCTTATATTGATTATACATACATTGACATAGATTGGTAGTTTCATATGTACTTGTCATTTTTATATGCAGGAAGTTATGAGTTGTATGTCATTGTTGATAATTGCCACAACGCCTGAAGAGTAGGTATTGGAACACTTCAAGGAGTAGGTGTTGAAACACCTCAAGGAGGAGGTGTCGAAACACCTAAAGGAGATAAAGAAAAAGATCAACGTAAATAGGTATGTGTTTATTTTATTTTGTGTTTGGTATTTATATGTTCCTATTATTGACAATTGCATGCTAACTTGGATCAATTTTATGTTTTTGTTCACAGATATAGATTGACATTACAAAATTTGGTTTGGTCGGTTCTTTGAGAGGGTATATTCTAGGACTCCTGACCCTCTGAAGAGACTGATATTTCAGGTAATCAAGATTTCAATTTTAGAGTTCAATTATAATTCAATGTATATTGATTTTGATGTTAATTATTCAATTTTAAATGATATATTATAACTAATCTAAATTGTGGTTTGAATTTTCCTTGTGTAGCTACCTTCAAAGCCAACGAGTGCTTCAAAGAGGCTCCCTTTTGATGATCCACCAGTAGTTTAGGATGAGATAGACATTTTGGCATGTAAATTTTGAATAGACATTGAGATGGCATATGCCACATTTTGTAAAACTTTGTTTGAGTTGGCGTTGATGTCATTTTTGTATATGGAGATACACTCAAGATTATTGGATAACTTGATATATAGAAGTTGACAATTGAAATTTAATTTCTTCCTCATGTGCATGATTAAACTCTTTGAAAATTTAATCAAGTGAGCAATGGTTAAATATCAATGTACAATAGCATTAAAAAGAATGTTTGTATTATGTAGTTTATATTCATATCGTTGATTACATTGCATTGCACATCTTTCAAACTCAAAGAATTACTTCACACTGCATAACTAACAACCAGATGCTAATAGATGAAAAAATACCAATTACAATATAGCTTTTACAAAGTCAAACTAAGTAGTTATGCAATTATTTCACATTACATAACTAATAACTAGGAGTAGTTGTCAATTGCATTTGCTTGTCATGGAATTTTATGAGACCACATTTCTTGAGGCATTTTTTCAAACAGTTCACTGCCTATTCTATGCTACCACATTTTTCATACATATGTACCAAAGCTTTTTATCAAATAGTTCACTAGCTTGTTGTTATGGCTAAAATCCTAAGAAAATTCTTTCAAACAAGCTATGGATTGATGTATAGTGGGGGTGAAAACATATGCGAAAACTACCCTTGACTCCCTTGGACCAAATTTGAGAACCAATAACATACCCCTGTCCTAGGCTAGTGAATTAGCCCTCTTTCACAAAGTGAGTTCCCTTTAAACACTTGATCTTCATAAGAAAACCCCCAAAAATCTTGAGTTGTGTCATAAAACAACAAATTGTAAGATTATTCTACACCTACAGGTCCTTTAGCAGGTTGTCCCATGAAACCATTTGTTTACCATGCAAATGCATAGGGTTTATTGAAAGTTACACTTGCACAACTCCCCTGACCATGACACCAACTTAGATACCTCTATTATGACCCCAATATGCTTAAAAGTTAAAGAGATTTCCCCACTCTCATTGATTTTAAAAAACCTTAGGCTAAAAGCTCCATTTTCATGCAATTTAAGCAATGATTTGCTTAGGATAACAACTCCAAGACTCACAAATCATTTCCCCTTTCTTAAATGGACTTGAAAACATTCAAATCATATTGTGCATAGCCTCTCCACCGAGCCACATGAAAGTTATAGTAAGTGGAGGGCTTCAATAATTCATAATTTATTCAAAATACAAAATCTAGGTTCACTACCCGCCTTGAGAAAACTTGGCACAAAACTCACAAAAAATGAAAAGAAAGCACTCAAACCAAATTTAAAGGGGTCTTAGGCCTACTTCCACCTTATTCCACACACTATGTAGCCATTTACTTGTTGTGTAGGGGTCGAACAATGGAGAAAATAAATATTTTTTCTATAGAAACCACAGTTTTTGCAAAGTAACTCAATATGATCTTATTGATTCTTCATAAAATTACATTCATCAATCCCCAAAATGACTTCCTCAACATTTTTTAAGACTCTTCCCCACACAAAAAAAATGACCAACTCCCAATAATTGAATTACAAACTAAGTTACCTATTTGGGTTTGGGTTCAATTCAGGAGTTCGGTTTGCCAGTTCGGCTAAATTTTTTTGGGGGGTGGTTCAATTCATTTTGGGTTCATTAGTAAAAAAAATGTAAAAGTAAATTTTATATATATGCATCATAGAAGTATGAATTAGGATTAGAATATCACATATAACATCATATAAACAACAAAACCACCATAAACTTGAATGTCATTTAAAACATGCATGATAAATATTCATCATTGAAAACTTGAATTGTGGTAGCTTGATATACACAGTCTATTGATGCCAAGGTTCAATTTGTTTGATTTTGAAAAAAGAAGCCAACTTTAAGTAGAGTTATCAGCATTCTTTAGAAAGCATAATAATTTATTTAGTACATTAGACATTTTGATGTCTTCTTTATGAAAAAGTTAACTCTGCTGCCCACTAGTTTCCATTAAAAAGAAAGCAACAAGCTATAGTCTCATAGCTTTTTTTCACACGAAAATCAATGTTGGAGTTTAGTTGGAGGCTAAAAACTACTTTTAAGTGCATAAATAAATCTTGTTCTACAACTCATATGACTTAACTAACTATTCCATCATGTCCAGATGGTTACATTTAGGTTAGGTATGGTCCCCTTTCCCACCCAAACAAGCCAAAGCAGTTCGAGCTACGTTCAATAAGCAAAATCCCTTAAGAGTCCAAAGTACAAAAGGGAAACAATCTTTGACAGACTATTTCTTGAAAATTGTGATGCCTACAAAATATTTGTTTAAGGCCACAAGATTGTGTTGGGCTCCTCTACAATAATATCTCTCGATTTTTTCTATCTCAAAGGCATTTTCCTGTGGTGGCAAGTTTTCAATTGAGGGAAAAGTTGTCAGATGCAAGCAATGTAAAGTTGCAAAGTGGTGCAACTTTCATTCAACAACTCGTACGATCAAAAAGACTGTTCCAACACATCCAAATGGTTATGTTTACGCTAGGGATGGTCCTCTTTTTCACCCAAATATGTTGAATCACTCCAAGCTACATTGGACCAACAATTTCCCTTAAGAGTCCAAAGTGCTAAAAGGCAACAATCTTTCAAGTGGTGCAACTTTCATTCAACAACTTGTACAACCAAATAGACCATTCCAACACGTTCAAATGGGTAGGTTTATGCTAGGGATGGTCCTCATTTGCACCAAAATATGTCGAATCACTTTGAGCTACATTGGACTGACTATTTCCCTTAAGAGTCCAAAGTGCTAAAAGACAACAATCTTTGAAGGGATATTTCTTGGAAACCATGATGTTTACAAACTCTCCATTTGAGGCTATGGGATTGTGTTTGTCCCATCTACAATAACCTCTATCGATTTCTACTATCTCGGAGGCATTTTTCTCTTGGTGGCAAGGTTTGAGTTGAGGGAAAAGTTGTCAGATGCAAGCAATGTAAAGTTGCAAAGTAGTGCAACTTTCATTCAACAAATCATACAACCAAATGGACTATTCCAATATGCCTGGATGGGTACATTTATGCTAGGGATGATCCTCTTTTGTACCCAAATACATCAAATCACTTTGAGCTACATTGGACTGACGATATCCCTTAAGAGTCGAAAGTGCTAAAAGGAAACAATCTTTGAAGGGCTATTTCTCAAAAACTGTGGCATTTACATACTCTCCGTTTGAGACTATGGGATCATGTTTGGCCCATCTACAATAACCTCTCTTGTTTTTTTCTATCTCAGAGTCATTTTTCTATGGTGGCAAGTTTTCAGTTGAGGAAAAAGTTGTCAGATGCAAGTAGTGTAAAGTTGCAAAGTGGTGCAACTTTCATTTTGCAACTCGTACGACCAAATAGATTGTTCTAACATGTTCACATGGGTACGTTTACACTAAAAATGGTCCTCTTTTGCACCCAAATATGCTAAATCACTCCGAGCTATACATTTGACCGATGATTTCCGTTAAGAGTCCAAAGTGCTAAAAGACAACAATCATTGAAAGGCTATTTCTCAAAAACTTTGATGTTTACAGACTCTTTGTTTGAGGCTATGGGATCATGTTTGGCCCATCTACAATAACCTCTCTCAATTTTTGCTATATTTGAGTCCCGTGGTGGCAGGTTTTAAGTTGAGAGAAAAGTTGTCAGATGCAAGTAGTGTAAAGTTACAAAGTGGTGCAACTTTAATTTTGCAACTCATACAACCAAATGGATTGTTCCAACACATCTCTATGGGTACGTTTATGCTAGGGATGGTCCTCTTTTGCACCCAAATATGCCGAATCAATCCGAGCTACATTGGATCAATGATTTCCCTTAAAAGTCCAAAGTGCTAAAAGGCCATACCATCTATTGTACAGTCTGTAGCTGGATGGTATAGCCATGGTAGATTTTATTAAGACTATATAAGGTGACTATGTGGGTTTAGAGAGCTAGAAATGTTTGTACTTGAGTTGGTGAGTTGCCATGTATGGAAAAAATGAGTGAAATTAGGTGAAAAATGGTGGTTACAACTTGCTAATGTCAATGAAATGTGGGGGCAACAAGATTTAAGGCTGGGTCAAGCTTGTGTAGGTCCTAATAGATGTGTTTGATGAGTTTATAGGGTGTGGAAAGGTTGGAAACATTGATTTCCTTAAAAACCCCATGAAAGTTGCTAAAAATGAAGTTGCACCCAAGTTGGATTTGAGGAGAAAAAGTGGTAAGCCAATGTAATTTATTATATATAAATAGGAGTTATTACAAAAATTGGTTCAAACGAGCATACCGATAGGAAATAACCAGGAAGAAAACCTTCAATTGTAGCTCGATTAAGTAGAAAAATGTATTACAGAATTGTCCCAATAACAGTTATAAAGCATACACTTGTATGACTAATTCAACCTATGAGTTTCCAAAATATAGACCCCTTTAAATTTTAAACATACCCTTTATACAATGCCAAAAAATTGACCCATATTTCAAAAACATCACTGTGCTTAGATTATGCCCATACACAGTTATGACCTTTTTACATTGTTTTACATTTGAAAATTCAAATTTTACAAAATTTTCCTATTGGAGGAATTCAGGGAATAGTCTTCCACAATAGTAGTATGTTTACATTCTGGATTGACAAGCACCTGTACAAACCATCAATGTAGCTTAGAATAACCAATCTATATTATTCTAAATGACACAAAATATGATTAGATGGTAATGCAAACTATAAAAGGTGCTTAGAATAACCAATCTATATTGTTGTAATATGTCCCATACCTCTCTGAAAGGATCAGAGCTAGCTATTGTTGTAGTAGGTCCATGATCAATCGTGCCAGGAATATCGCAAAAGTGGGAAAATGAGAAATCTATATTGTCACAATAGAAAAGATGCTTAGACTAACAAATCTATATTAATATAAACAACCTGAATGATGATGAATTGGTGATGAAAACTATAAAAGATGTTTATAATATAACCAATCTATATTATTCTAAATGACAAAATATGATGAGATGGTAATGCAAACTATAAAAGACGCGTAGAATAACCAATCTATATTGTTGTAATCTGTCACATACCTCTTTGAAAGGACCAGAGCTAGCTATTATTGTAGCAGGTCCATGATCAATCATGTCAGGAATATCACATAAATTGGAAAATGAGAAATCTATATTGTCACAATAGAAAAGATGCTTAGACTAACAAATCTATATTAATCTAAACAACCTGAAGGATGATGAATTGGTGATGCAAACTATAAAAGATGCTTAGAATAACAAATCTATATTGTTCTAATCTATCTATATTGTTCTTAGACTAAAAAAGATGCTTAGAATAACAAATCTATATTGTTCTAATTTATCTATATTGTTCTTAGACTAACAAAGATGCTTAGAATAAAAAATCTATATTTTTCTAATCTATCATACCTCTCTGAAAGGATCAGAGCTAGCTATTGTTGTAGTAGGTCCATGATCAATCATGCCAAAAATATCACAAAAGTGCATACAAAATATCACTATTAAAGACATCTGCATTGCAATAGTATACAAAATATCAGTATTAAATAAGGAACACTAATGAACTTAAGCATAATGAACGTAAGCATTGTACCTTCTATTCTTGAAAATGTTATTCAAGTGTGCCTAAAGGGTCATCTCTTTGCTTAAGTGTATCCAATATTGCTTCATGATCAACATTACTAAGTGTCCATAGTTTTTTTGTCTTTGGTTTGACATGATGCTTCAACAACTTAACATTTGTTGCTATAATAAGGTGCGAATACATGAGAATGGTTTTGTGTTTCTCGTAGTCTTCAAATGTAGGTATGCCATTCTTTCTAATCATGTATGTTCACAACAAAATTCCTACAACCACAGTTGAACCTATAGGATACATGAAACCATCATCATCTTCCATCAGTTGTGTTAGCTTATGTTTTACCCACACACATCGAGCCAACCAATAGTCTGATCTCTCTTCATTCCCCTGCAGTGCAACAACTGCAAAAATATGTCATGGCTGTAGTAGATCTAAAAACCAGTCGTAATCAACTAAACTTTCCATTGTGTCATTTGTCATGGATATTGTTTGAGATAAAGGAGTTAGATACTTTGGAACCCATGTATCCACCCACTCACTTGACTCGCATTGATCTCACTCACACTGAATAAAACTCTGACAAAAACAAGCCAACTCTCATGTGCAAATGGTACATGTGCCTGCATCTTTGAAGAATCTTTGATTGTATGAAAATCCAATCTACCTCCCACTGTACCCTCCTCAACCAACCAAAAGAATCTGCACACTGTTGAATCAAGTGTCCCTCCCTGTGACAATGTTGAACTACACCAATCAACAATAGAATGTGCATTGCTGAATTTTGCTCCTGAAATATTTAATTGCTCATTAACTAGAGCTCTCTTTACACATGCACCTGCTCCATCATGCTCCCCTTTCCCATGTCTAGCTTCAAAAAAACTCCAACTATGAGGTAGACCCCTCTCTACAAGAATTCTACTTAGGGTGATCCCACAATAGTGGTTTACAATTTTTGGCCAAATTGGACACTAAAATATTTTTTTCTAACTAAATCTTCACTTTCGGGCACCTATAGTGGCTAAACTGTGAGGAATTTGAAGATGATGCAAAGTAGAGTTTCATGAAACTTTTTCTGTAGATTCTAAATATATATTTTTTAAAAAATTTGGAATCAGATTGCACCTCTTTTTCCATCTCCCTTGAAAACTAGTTTTTTTCATAAAACAACATTTTTAAGGAGTGACACTCACCGTATAACGTGTAACTTTTTTTCCATATAGGATAAAATTCTAATTCTTTTGAATTTAGATTTGTAACTTTGATATCTAGTGCTTCCACTTGGTTAGATAGTGTTTTATTAAATATTTTCTCCTTAATCAAGTCTCGAAGTCAAACCAATTACAATTCAAACATAGGCAGACCGTATAACGTGTAACTTTTTTTGTATGTATCAAAATTCAATTTTATTTTTTTTGTTGAATCAAGGAATTCAATATTTGGTGCACTCATATTTTTCAAAAAAAAATTGATTATCTTTCATTTTTCTACATGTGCAAAACAAAGAGCTTCATTTTTAGTGAAAAACCTACATTCACAAGAAATAAAAAATAAATATAATAATAAAATTAAATTTATTTAAAATTATAATTTTTGGGAAGCTTATAAAAAGGAATACATACTTACAAAAAATAAATTTTAAATCAATTCATTTGATCCCCTAAAAGGTAAATCAAAAGTGGTTTTTTATCATCATTTTGATAGGTGTAAAGGAGACTTCGTTATAGGTATGGTTTAAAACTAGCAGGTTCTATCCAAGAGAGTTTGATCTAAGGTAGTTTGATCAAACCCTTTTCAATTGGAATGCTTTAAATGGAACTTTTAAAAGCTTAAATCATTATATTTTCTAAAAATATGTGATTTCAACAAAAAATCAGAATCTCCCATAAATTCTAAACTAGCTTTGTGGGATCACCCCTCAAGCAATAAAACATATGAGCATTCTTGAATTGACCTGTGCAATTATCTAACCAAATGAGATGTCGACCTAGTGCTATATCATGCTTCTGCAAGAAATTGAAAAAAATATTGAAACAATGTTGGACATACTTTGACGAGTGAGATCTCTCATCACTCATATAAAAATGATACTATCTTATTATCTTTCGATCCTTCTCTATACTATCAGGTGCATGTATAAATGTTATGTGGAAAAAAGTAGCAATCTGAATGGAATTGTAATATTGAGATTGTACCTCATTTTGTGGTTGCAATGTGTAGTTTTATGTAAAATCAACCACTAATATAATAGTGCCAATTGGAAAAGTATTCATGCAAATCCTAAATTGTTGATCCAAGCACTGAGACCTATGACTATGCCTTGGATACTTGTAGAAAAGATTGTCCTTAAAATCTGAAATAAAATCAGCAACACTGCATTCTTTTGTAACCAACTCACATCTACAACCTTCACCTCCACTCTTCAAAGTATATTTGACTATCTCATATCTCTTTTTATCAACAACATTCTTTCCAAATTCATGTTCAAAAATCTCATAAAAACATTGAAAAAAATTTGATAAGCCACCACATTGCGAACAGTTCGCATTTAAACAATCATTTATATAGAAAAAATAACCATCATCTCCAGAACATAAAAATAGATCTAGCAAGTCCTTTGATGATTTTAGAAGATGCATTGCACCTTACTCCTGCAACATTTCATTAGTATGCAAAGTACAACAGATATAGCATAATAGCTCATGGTACATTGAAAACTCCACATGGTATTTGAAACAAATATTACAAATCTTAAGAGCGACATAATAAAATGGATTCAAACCTTCAAAAGTCCTTTGCGAGATTTCCATATTTGGATGTGTTTCAATAAATTTTTTGAACTGACATTCTTTGGCTTGATTCCAAGAAATGTTTAGGATGCGGTGTATGGTCTCGATTGCCAATTCTTAACTTCAAAACATCCTTTGCATTGGGTGATACTCTAGAGTTATCATGCCAAAATTGTTGAATTACCTACTTTACATTGTTAGTTAGCTTCTTATCAACACGTGGAAGCCTCCTGACAAAAGCCCATGTATCATTTTGAAGAGGATCATCTATTCTATCTCTTCTTGTGAGTGCTCTATCCAAAGTTTTATGATTTATGTCAAAATAATTACAAGCTTGTCTCATAAAGCGAGCCTTTTTCAATTGATGGCTTACTAGGGCAGTTGTAATGAATCTCTGAGCAGCTCTCTTATCCTTTTCCTTGTTATTTTTTCCAATATACTTGAGAGCATTAAAAATATTTTTGACAATAATAGAATTTTTTTCAGTCTTCTTGTTCACACGAATCTTCAATTTGGCTAGCGAAGGTCTCATCTTTTGCATTTTTAGAAATTGTACAAAAAGTTGGCATTGCTTGGTCAATGTCTTTTCACTAAAATATTGGTTGAAAATTCTTCTAGCCCATGACCGAAAAATTCATGTTGACCTCTTGCCTTCAAAATTGTGTATAATGTTCTCATCAATTTCAAGTAACCATTTAGGGGTTCTTGAAGGTCTTGAATTTGGAATGTATTTCTTCCACACAAGGTTCTTCATTTCTCATGTAATCTAGTGAAACATAGTTTACAATTGCTTCAATATTATGTTCAAAATCTTCATTTCCAACATTTTCACCATGAATATTTTCAATATCAATTTGAATAATTCCATTCCCAATTTCAATATCATGTTCAACATCTTTAAATCCAACATTTTCACCTTGAACATTTTCATTATCAATTTCAATATTTTCATTCCCAATTTGAATATCATGTTCAACATATTCAAATCCAACATTTTCACCTTGAACATTTTCATTATCAAATTCAATATTTTCATTCTCAATTTGAATATCATGTTCAACATCTTCAATTCCAACATTTTCACCTTGAATATTTTCATCTTCAACATATTCAATTTACTCTTCACTTGAAAGATCATAGGGGTCAGGTTCACCAATATTTAACATACCTTGTCTTCTCTTCCTATGACCTTCTCTATCTCTTTGTATATATGCTTCAATTTGTTCTTTTGTAAGCTTTCTCTTATATTTTTTCTTCCGACGACTGCTACTCCCCATTATACCTCATAAGAGATGCTAAAAAATAATTATGAAAATTTTGAGTAGAAGATGCTCCAAAAAGTTGATATTTATCTCTTCCTGTCTGAAACCACATGTTTGTCACCTGCAAAGCCTGCAAACAGAATGTAGGGTCCATTAGAATACACAAAATGGCCCACATGGGGTTTTTCTATGGCCCAAAAATCTGATATCCATTATAATCTAATATCTGATTTGAAAAGCATTTTAAAATGTTTTGTAATAGTATGATTTTAGTTCTAGAAATTGGATATCTGATTTGTGTACACATAGACCTAAGTGTTAATGGTAGATGGTAGAGGGTTTAAGGGTTAAGGGTTTAGGGTTTAGGGTATACGGGTTAAGGGTTAAGGGTTTACGGTTTAGGGTTAAGGTTTTAGGGTAGAGGGTAGAGGGTTTAAGGGTTAAGGGTTTAGGGTTTAGGGTTATAAGGGTTTAGGGTTTTAGGGTTTAGGGTTTTAGGCTAAGGGTATAGGAGAGAGATAGATGGGAGTGAGTGCTCTGGTGAGAGAGAGAGAGACCTGAGAGAGTGAGAGGGTACATGGAAGAGACTTGAGAGAGAGAGAGTACTGAGAGAGACTAGAGAA
>VDFB02075321.1:268869819-268961708 GCA_007258455.2 Sequoia sempervirens
GTTTAACAGCTTACATTGTTTTTCCAAACTTCGCCCATATGGCTAATGACTTTTTTTTTACCCAAAATTGATGAAATGAAAAGGGTTTGTAAAGGAGCTTCTCAGCTTTCCACCAATATAAATTATACTTTAGTTTGAATCTAATAAATTATTATTATTCATTTTCTATTAGAATTATGACTAAAGTCTTGATTGATAGCCTAATTGAAAAAAAAAATCTATATCTTTCAAATGGTATCACATTTTTTGAATCCAAAACATGTGTCACATTCTATGCTTCACATATTATAGGATTAAAAAAAAAATGAATTTCATGAATTTTTGACCAAGTTAAGGTGGTCAGACATACCAGTTTTTATATTTTTAAAAGTTGTAATAAAAAATCATAATTAATTATTTACTTGAAAAAAATATAAAAAAAAAAAATGCATCACATCTAGGCATGAGTCCTTTACTTATATCTAAAATCTTATAAAAAAATATTATCATTTTATCATGGTTAGAGTGGTCAGACATAAACCTACTTCTTATTTTTTCTCTGGAATTTAAGTACTACTACATTGAAATTTCAATTTTTCACCAAATAGATTTTTTTTTTAGAAAAATAAACTTAGTAGTTTAGAAACTACATTCAATTTTACACAGATTCTATTCTTACATATTTTTGAAATAATATAGATAACTTATTCAAATTTTACATCAAGTTGCCTAACTCTGATTTTTCTGAATTTTCATTGCCACTTAAGGGCCTGTTTTTTCCATGATGATCCTGCACATACCCGATATGTATAGAGAGAGAGATACATTGAGTTAAAGAGATACAAAGGAGGGATAAATAGATTTAGATAAAGGGGGTGGGGATTAATATAGATAAATATTGAGAGTTAGAATTATATATTGAAGAGTAAAAGTCATCTCATGACGTGATTAAATGTATATTGGGAGGTGAACAATATATCTAGCATTTTAACCATGCTCAAAATATAAAACAATGATTTGCAACAATTTAATTTTAAATCAATCCAAAAAAAAAAATTGATCCAAATTTAAAGGATTTCAATTAATTTAAGTTGATTTTTCTTTCATTTAATTTCAAATTGTAGGAGTTAATGGTGAACTCCCAACACCTCAAGATCATCTGCAAGACAAAAATAACTTCTACAAGAGAGAAATGGAAAATATATCATGCTATTTTCTCAAAAGCACTTGGAAACCAAGTAACCATGTTGCATCTATAACACTTGCACAACACCTTCTCATCATAACCACACTAGAGGTTGACATAGGTTGACATCAATGAAAAAACTAATGATAACATAGTACAACAATATCCCCCTTTGTCATTGATAGCAACACTTGCTAAAAACCCATCAATAACAAAAGCAACCAACTCTACATCTCCAACACTCAAGTAGCTATCCCCATCACTTGGAAATTTCTTATATTTCAGACATCTTTCTCTCTCTCCACTAGTCTCTCCCCCTTTCATTGTGTTTTTTAGACTACTTTGGACCCCTTTGACATCAATGGCAAAGGGAAACGCCTACATATTTCTCTTCTCTCCCACATAACATATACTCCCCTTGATTGCACCAACCAAAGACACCACTACCTACCCCCCTAAGAGGTAGCCTTCATGACCAGTCTAGGACAAAGAATTAATATTGAATTGCACCCTTGGAAAGATGCAGTAGCTTATGCATTTAGTTGAAAGGAGGGGAAATAACCCATAGATTTTTGTTGAGATAGGGTGATCCCACAATAGTGGTTTACAATTTTTGGCCAAATTGAACACTGAAATAAATTTTCTTAACTAAATCTTCACTTTCGGACACCTATAGCAGCTAAACTGTGAGGAATTTGAAGATGATGCAAACTAGAGTTTCGTGAAATTTTGTCTATAGATTATAAATATATTTTTTTCAATTTTTTTGGAATCAGAATGCACTTCTTTTTCCATCTCCCTCCAAAACTAGTTTTTTTTAGAAAAAAATATTTTTAAAAAGTGACGCTCACCGTATAATGCATAAAATTTTTTCCATGAAGGATAAAATTCGAATTCTTTCAAATTTAGATTTTTAACTCTAATATCTAGTTCTTCCACTTAGTTAGATAGTTTTTTATTGAATATTTTTTCTTTAATCAAGTTTCAAAGTCAAACCAATTAAAATTTAGACATAGTGCGATCGTATAATGTGTAAATTTTTTTGTATGTATCAAAATTAAATTTATTTATTTTTGTTGGATCAAGGACTACAATATTTGGTGCACTCATATTTTTCAATTTTTTGTTTTGATAATCTTCTATTTTTCCACATGTGTAGAACAGAGAGTTTGATTTTCGGTGAAATGCCTACATTCACAAGAAATAAAAAATAAATATAACAATCAAATTTAATTTAATTAAAATTATAATTTTTTGGAAGCATATAATAAGGACTACATACAAAAAAATAATTTTAAATTAGTTCATTTGATCCCCCAAAAGGTAAATCAAAAGTGATTTTTTATCAGCATTTTGATAGGTGTAAAGGAGACTCCATTATAGGTATGGTTTAAAACTAGCGGGGTTCTATCCAAGGGGGCTTGGTCTAAGGTGGTTTGATCAAACTCTATTCAATTGGAATCCTTTAAATGGATATTTTCAAGGCTTAAATCATTATATTTTCTAAAAATATGTGATTTCAGCAAAAATTAGGATCTCCCAGAAAGTGTAAACCACTATTGTGGCAGCACCCAATAATAAAATGTATGTTTTAGAAGATTTATGAAAATATTTGCTATTTGATCCTTTATAGGCACATAATCCAACTTCACTTCATTCTTAGCAACTTTCTCTCTTAGAAAGCGATATCAATTGGATAGAGATATGCTTTGTTCTTGAATGTATTACCAGATTTTTGAAATTTTGATAGAACTTGGATTATAACACAAGATAGAGATAGGTTCATCATATGATACTCTGATGCCTTTCAATCCATTCTTTACCCACAACACATGTGTGTAGCAAGATGTTGCTACAATATATTTTTCCTCTATAGTAGATAATGACATTAGATCCTACTAACATATTTTGATTGTGTAATGAATATACCTTTTTTTGATTGACTGATTTGTAGCCCAAGCAAGAAAGTCATCTCCCCAAACATTGGCATTTCAAACTTATTTTGCATCTCTTTTCTAAACTTCTTGCACATTACCTCATTTCCTCCAAAGATTATGTCATCAACATGTACACCACCACAATCAGAATTTGATCTCCCTCAACTTTGAAGTAAATGTTACTATCTACGGTACCCTTTTGAGTCCCTTCTATAATAATTACCGATCCGATCTTGCATACAAATCTCTAGGAGCCTATTTGAGTCCATATAGTGCTTTCTTCAACCTGCAGACCATATCAGGATCTTCTAATAATTGAAAACCTTCTAGTTGTTCAATGTATACCTCTTCTTCTAACTCACCATTCAAGAATGTAGACTTTACATCCATCTGATATAATTTGAAGTCTTTATACATGCTGCAAAATTTGGAAATGAGCAAAATTCAATGCCATTTTTCTTTATAGAATTCAACACCATTATCACCTCTGTCACATTAGATCACCACTTTGATACCAGTTGTGAAAAATGCATAAAACTTTATTCAATTATTATTGATATTACATCTGCATTTTGTAGAAAGGAAGGTGGAAGTGGCTGAGCATAGCAGAAGTAGCGAGGCAGTTGAGAAACTATGAGAGTAGTTGCATAACTGTATACCGCGTAATTGACCACCAACAATACATGACATGCTAACAAAAGATAGACTGGAAGGATTTCATTTTTTGTATAGAGGTTTGATTTTAGAGACCTAGTGTTCAACTATCAATTCATGATTTGTAAGCATGGTTGAGGAAGAACTAGACAACTCATGGGGGTTATGGGATCAACTCATTCCCTAGAGAATACTTTATCATGGTTTTCACTAATGAGTTGGATAGGGATTAGGGAGCAAATCTTCTAGAATCCTAGATATTATTCAAAATGCGGGTCTACTTATGAAGCATTTGCATATCAGTTTCAAACTAATGATAGAAATGCCATGTAAAGCTCTTATCTATTTACATTGTATTCCCAAATACATGAGTTATTGTCACACTATGTCTTACAATCCTTGGAAAATTTCATGGGTAATTTTGTACATGTTTCTAGAGAAACTTTAGGAAGAGAAGCAGAAAACCATGCTCAGATATGAGTAAAGTTGGATTTGAATTGCCTGTTGTCAAATATTGTCACATTGAGATTGAATAAGTGGAAGAGGATCAATGAAATTAATTACAAGTGCATACTAGTTAGATGTAGATTTTGTAATGAGTATGGCACCTTGCAAAGGAGTTTCCTATGGATCAGTAGTAGAATATTTGAAACCAAGGAATATAATAGGGGAAAATGAGAAATGTTTCAAAAAGAAAACTTGAAAAAGCATAAAATCAAGGCCAAGTAGATGAAAGTGGAGGGATTGTGTAAGGAGAAGCTTAAGTGAAGGGCTAGAAAGGAGAAGAAAAGGAAAGAATTTATGGAACATGATTATCAAACAAAGTGATAAGGAGTCAAAGGATACAAATGTGATAGAAGATTATTCTTAAAAGGTACCTTGGATGACCACAAGGCTAGCTAATAGAATTAGTCTTCATGGAAAATACTGAAGGGAAGGATAGGACCATATAGATCATGAGTGATACGGATCAAAAGGTCATTTGGGGGGGAAAGGAAGAAGAAAAAAATTCACATAAACAAGGAAAATCGAGAGGCATGAGGTTTTGTAAAGTAGGGACAAAAGAACATCTGATATAGGTCAAGGCAAGGAGGGAAGAGATATTATGAGTGTGAACATTTAGAGGGAAATTATGATAGAGGTGTCTAGTGGATACCAACCTCTAGTGAAGTTTCCTTGTAAATGGGATAAGAAATTATCAAATTGTTCAAAAGAAGTGAAATGGCTAAAGCCTTTGGCTAGTTTTTAGAAATTGAATTTTAACAGATCTTCCTATGGTAATCTGAACTAGGCCTGGGGCCAAGTGTCATGCTTTAGGACTCCTTGGGGTCTTTTGTTAATGGAGATTCTTTCTTCTTGGTAACAAATTATAATAATGAAGAGGAGGGGATGTTGTTTGTTGAAGATCTTTCTTTGGTTTTTGGGTTGTACACAGTTGATTGTTGAAGGGGATACAAAGTTTGTTATTTTGGCTCTTTATAAGAAGTCATTCCCAAAATGGAAGTGTATTAGTTTGCTAGAGGAAGCTCTTTCCTTATGCAAGTCCTTCAATAATGTTCTCTTCATTCATGGTTTTTGGGAGACCAATAAGTTGGCAAACTATTTGGGACATTTTTGTGTCGATCAAGGTCCTGTTGCTTTGATTAAGTTGGATTCTAGGGAAGGGTTTCATTCTCTTCTCAAAGCTGATGTGTCTCTAGATTTTGGAGTTGTAAATCCCCCATGCTTTAATGGTCATGGTTTGATGGGGAGTGACCTTTTTTTTCAGTCTACCTAAACGCATATCTCTTGATGTGAGGGGCATTTATGCTAGATTTGGGAAGGAAAAATCATTTCTATGTAATTTTTTAGCTCCTTTCTTTTCCATCACTCCCAACATTGGATTAATGAGAAATTTTTTCTCATGTGTTCATCATTCTTTGCTCATTGTTTCCTTTTAATGGGTTAGATCTCAACATTTTCCATGTTAGCTCTTTAGTATCCTCGTTTCTTTCCTAGTGCTTGCTGTGGAGAACTATTACTATTTTAGTAGAATTTTTCATGCCATGGCACACAGAGGTGCAATCAAGGGATGGGACCCGCATTTAAGGGCCCAGTGTCAAATATGAAGCTGAAAATAGTCTTTTATTGCTGAGTAGCTAGCTCAATTTCTTTGATAAAACACATTTTGGGTTCTGCTTAGTGGAAGATACTAGGGTAGCTTGGTCCCTCACATCCACATTATGGATGATTTACTGTACAAACTTGATGAGAAGGTGTTTTCCTTAGTGGTGAGGGTGTGATTGCTACAGAGTTTCATTTTTTAGGATGAGGCATCAGTACAAAAGGAGGATGAGGAGCTGAAAAATTTCCCCGTTCAACATTTTGTGGATTCAACTTGGGTGTCTAAAGTTGAGGTTAGGGATTTAAAAACAAGAAATTAATTTAGTAGTCAAAGAAATTCCTCGTCTCTTGTACAAATGGTCCATTAGAAGTTTCCAACACATTTACCCCTCCTACTTTGGATGGTGTCGTTTGTTATTGGGCAACCAAGAGAAGGTATTTGTTGCGTGATATCAAATCCACCAACCTGAAAGATTGTAGCTTTGTTGGCTTTCCTGTTAAAGAGGTTGTAGCAGTTAAGGAATTTATGAGAGATGAAGATGGTGTTGTCAATGTGTTTGGGGGTGTGGATGGGTGGTGGGTAGTTTAATTTTTGTATGTGTTTTCTTCTCTGTGGTTCATGGCAATGGGAGCATCAGTGGCTTTGTTTGTTTGATTTTTGAGCCTTAGTTCATTTTTTGTTCAGACTTGGTTTTCATCCTTTTTATTTCTATAATTGATGTTCTGCTTTCCTTTCATGGTCCCCAGTAGAACCCTCATTTAATTATTAGAAAAAGAAATTTCTAGTGATAGAAAGATCTTGGGAAGAGGAAAAGAAAATTCATGAATATTATTTCTTGGAATATTAAGAGAGGGCTGCTTTCTTCTAGAGATATTTTTTTAAAAGTAAAAACAAGATAATTTTCAATAGTAAATGACAATGAGAGAGAGTTCTTTTGGATGTAATTATGTGGATAATTTTTAGCATCAACATTTTGGATCACACTCCATGATCCATTGTTAGAGAGAGGAAAAAACTAATATTGGGTCAAGGAGTGTGATGCATCTTAGAATGTGTTTTCCTTTTAAAATAGTTACAAAACAAATAAATTTTAATCAGGTTGAGTGGCTTGAGAATAATAGTGAGGAATTTTCAAGTAGAAGAAATTATGAAGAGTTGTTAAAATGCAGGGTAGTAACAACCTTACACAAATATGTAATTTATGTGTATTATGGTCTAACATTTGAACTATTAATGTTTGATAGACATTCTTATCTATATTTTGAATAGTTCAAATTTACAATTTAGAGGGTGAAGCTTGGAACAAAATGCAATGCCCCTCAACTTTTTTCTTTTCTCAGCTCTTTTGAAAGCCAAAATTGAGGAAAACTTGTAAAGTGAGGTTTAAAGCTCTCTTTGTAGCCTTGATTTTTCTACTAGTGAATGTTTGATTTTAAAGGGTGCTTCAATCATTTTTAGAGAAACTTGAAATTCATTCTCAAAAGATATTTGAAAATCAATGTAAAAAATGGTTACTTGGATGTCAATCTTGGGAATCATCATTTTATTGACTATCTTTATCAATATAAAACTTAGAGCTATTTAAATGATCATCAAATGCCTCCATAGCACAAACACATAGATGTCAATAAACAACATTCCATGATTAATGTAAGATGGTATAAAGCAATGTGATCAATCATATTGATGATGAGGTATTAGTAATTTTAATTCATCTAAGAGTTCACAAAATGACAATAATAAGTTGAAAAGAATCTAAGTATTTAAAATGATAAAAGTGAATGATATATATAAAATCAATTTGTTGGAATTGATTATGAATTTATGAGAGGAAAGTGAATATTTCTAAAAATGAATACTATTTATAAACAAGTATAAATAAAAGCCTCTTTAGCTAATCAGTTTAATTATGTTTTACTCAGTGAATATCAATAATTTTAAAGAAAAAGTTGATCATAAAAGAACTTAAATATTATAATTTATTTAGTATTTAAGAAGCCCAAAAACATTACAATCTACACTCAAGAAACACAAAATCAAATAGACATAAAAGCATCATGACCAGTCACTACACTTTCTCTTCTTAAAGCTCTCTTAATTACTGTCCATTAATCCTCTTTATTCTCTGAATGTTCTTCGCCTTCCTTCTTTTCATGGTGTCCATGAATCTTCTCTTTAATCTTGTCCTTCACACTGCCTTTTATTTTCTTTTTCTCCTCTTCTTTTTCTCCACCTTCGCCGTCAGTAGGCTGCACATATGGAGATGCCAACATCACATTCATAAAAGTAATACAAACTAAGTGAAACTAATTTCTGACTGTTGAACTATTCTATACTTAAAAATAATCCAATAAAGAAAATGGGTAAAGAGATTAAAGAGAAGTTACAGCGCTAGAAGAAAAGCTGCTTGGGAGATTGAGTTTCTGATATGTTTTCCCTTCACTATCACTGGGGTGTTCAGGCTCCACCACTGCTGGAGGTTTCACATTGCCTGCAGGAGGGGGCTCATGTGTTTCCTCTTCATTCTTCATCCCAGACAGACCCTTCTGCTCTGCTTCATGTGTCTCCAGTATTACTTCACCCAGAGGAAGATTTTGCATCAAACTCCCTTGCCGTGTCTTTCCCTCAGTTTCACTTGAGTGTTTGGGCTCCTCCATAGGTCGAGGGTGAATATCATCATGATTCTGCCCGTGTGTTTTCTCTTCATCTTTCTTCCCACATAAACCGAAGAGCTTACCATCTTGCTGCTCTGTTGTATTTGTCCCCGCCATTACTTCAAACAAGCGAAGAATTCAACAGTACAAAGAAAAGAATGTATTTGAAATATTTTGATAAAATGGGTAGACGTGAAAGTACATTTAAAGGCCTGGGCGGGTATGGAGGACGCGCTTTCGACGCTCTCATGACTGTGAGCTCCATTATTAAGGTGACAGGTCATTAATGAATACTGATTTGTATTATCGGTTATACAAATCTCCTGGCGGCTATGCCAGGACATTGAAGACGAGCAACACTATATTTGGACCTCGAAAATAATTTGAGTATATGCATGTAACGGAGCTTTTCAGGCGGATAGAAAATGCATAAACGTATAAAAAAGTAAAGAGGTATTTGAAGAAGAGGAATGATATATAAGGAGAATGCTAATGACAAAAGGAGACACATGTAGTTTGTAGTTATACGTGTATTTCAAAAAGTAAAGTTTTCTAGTTCAAGAAGGTTGATCCTTGTATAATTATCAAAATTTCTGATTTAGGAAATGCATATGAAGTTGAGTTATTGAAATGTTTAAGTTTATCATGGTGCAAATATTTAATGTTGTAAATTTATGTCATTAAGGGTAATTAGGAGATAATAAATTATAATTATTATAAATGAATCAATAACAATATTGTAGTCACCATAGATCCTATTACATTTCAATACACATATAAATTCAAATTTCTAGTTTGGAGTTCATATTTCACGCTAATCCTACAATTTGGTATTTCATTTATGAAAGATTTGGATCATTGCAAATTCATAACTTGATTTCTAGCTCAGTACCAATCATTACATAACAACATCTAGTTTTACTATTCAAGGGTTATGGGACCTTTATAAAGCATAGGTAATAGAAGGAATATGTTTTTATGTTTATTTAAATTAGGATAGATTGCGTTATGAATTGAATTTATATAAATATAGGTCCATCATCACTGCATTCATTCTAGAAAATTTATTCACATGTTTTGCCAACTACATGTTACACTTGGAATTAGGCTTTGTGCCTCCTTATAGATGATTGAGATGAATCTTAAGGCTAAATATATTATATATAGTTAATTATTCACTATATAGGAAATATATACATCCACCTTCCTAGAAAATTTAATAAATATACATCACAATATCCATGAGCCTCTTTATTCTTGCTTTAGTTTTGATATTTTGAGTTTTTACGTATATTTTATGGAGGGTAAGTCTCAACAAGAAAATAACATATAATTATTTATGTTAGGTCAAACATAATATTAAATGTAAATTTTTAAAGGTAATAGGGAAAGTTTTCATGAAAGGTCCCAACATTATGACATGTGGTAAACCAAGTAGTATTATAAAGAAGTGAAACATTGTAATAAGTACTAGTGGGCCCCACCTATGTCATTGGTTTAAATAAAATTATTCCTTGAGAAAGGACACGTGGTGTGATCTTCAATATTCTCATAAATATTATAGAGAGTGACTATAAAATACCTTATAGATCATCCAAATTTCTATTTATAATTTCATCTAGCGACATGGACATGATACACCATTGCAACCTAGGAACACTTCATTCCTCATCTTGCATGTATAATTATAGCACCCATAATTTATACATTTCATTTGAAGGACTCTACTATGCTAGAGAAGCCATGATAGGATTGATAAACTATAAGAATTCAAAATTTGAAAGGTGGCAAAGCTATGTATCCATGTCCACCAATTGAATAGTGCCTAGACAACTAGTTCCATCTAGTAATGTTGCTATAATCTAGTACTGAGATATGGAATGTAAGGAATGTGTTGTTAAGAGGAAAAATATACTACTTCAACTACCAATAGGATCCACCAATGCACTAAACTTATAAAAACATTTTAATTCTCCTAGAATCTAGATTCAAAATAATTTTAGGGGGGAAACCATTTTGGTTTGGGAGAATACGTTATAAATAATATTTTTCATATTTAAAAATTTATTAGAACTCTTATAGTTGAAATTTTGAAGTTATTTATTTAGTGAGATTTTGTTCCTATTTTTGTTATATAAGGCATCCTCTACGCATGTTTTCAAAGTACACATATATCAAGAATATAATTAAATTTATGAAATTAATAAAAATAAAGTATCTATTCTAAGTGACTTATAAATTTTATTTTTCATATTTGTTGACTATTGCATTATGGAATGTTAAGGTCTTCTCTAAAATATAAGTGATAGGTATATTTGGCATCACATTTAATTTTTTACATACTTTCAAAATTTATATCTCATTTTCCATAGCACAAACAAATTTAGGCTCTATCATAGATAGATGGGGAGATAACCCTCTCATCTAGAAGAATATAATATTTAGTCACATCATTGTTGAATAAAATTTCTACCCTATGAGACTAATATTGTAAATCCATGGCATTTTTCTAAGGTGCCGAATCATAAGGCTACTTCACTTTTTTTTGTTTAAAATTTTATATAACTATTCACATAAGAGAGAATCTTACTTCCTCACAAGATTAGTTATGATTCTTTTTCCTACAAGAGAACTTAACTATAACTACATCTAACTTTGAATCTTTCATTGTGGTATAGTACAAATTAGGAGTATTTTGATGAAAAAGAGATAAGAATCTAATTCCATATAGAGGTGGAAATCAGTCCTTTTGAAAGAAATCATTTTCTCATACTTCTTCATGTATTTCTACTCCATGGTAAGGTTTATGAAGTTTCCCATCTTTAGGCTCAATTATTCTATGTTTTAATGACTCGAAATAAATAGAGAGAAAAATATTATACAACCTTTTTTATCACTAAAAATAACATCCCTATTGGTTTACAACTTGTAGCCAGATCTATAAACCAATATCCCTTAAAATTTGAACTATACCTAATGAAGGGTACTCCCCTTACAATCTGAAACTTACAACCATAACAAAGAATTGCACAAAATGAAATGCAAAATGACAGAAAATATTTTCTATTATCATTTCTAAGATAAAAATAAAATTACAACATTACAATTACCATCACATGGGAATATTGATTACATAAATTTTATAAATCTGAAAATTGAAGCTACCACCTACTGTGTTCTTCCATCCCTCTTCGTAACCCCCTTCACATCCTTTATTTTGAATGCATAACCACCTTAGTGTTGGAAAAATTGCAATGTGTGCATGAAGATTGGATGGTAGTGCATGTTGTTTCTATGTTGTCATTGATGCCAACATGGTAATAACAACATGGTGTTAACTATATGGAAGTTTGCTTGGTTTACTGAAAGTTGTTCTCTGCCAGTAATGCTCTACTGTGATGGATTAGTATGTTGGTATTTGAGTTCAAAACTCATCGCAAGATCTGATGTAACTCTATTCTTCTAACCATGTTTTATTGACTTATTCAAACCACTTTTTTTTGGATCTTGAGATGTTATTTTGTATATTTAAACTAGAAGTTATCTCTGATAGAGTTCAACTCTATATCCTACTATTGTTCTGTGTGTGATGTACTGTGTGGGAGACTTCACATTTTACTAAGGTGAACATTCTTATGTTGTGGTTGAGCTAACAGTCTCTTTACTAGTAGTATGATGGGAAATTAAAATGTTCTCAGATCTGGAAGGTGTTTGCATTAAGGATTATATGCTAGTTTTAAGAATTTTGTTTCTTAGTCTTGGCCGACTTAGCAAATTTAATATATTATGAAGATTAATAGCCAACTTGGCATAATGTGTTACAAAGATAAAATGTTGAATTTTATATGGTGCCGACCTAATTGAAGAATAAGATATACTTGCATATATATATAAGATGAAAGATAGAAGAGATGAAAAATGCAATTTGAAGAGAGAGTGAACAAGAAATACAAGAGAGTGAGAAGGAGAAGTGAATGTGACTAGAGGAGAAGATCAGAGCCTAAATGTTTTATCAGGTTAGATGAGTGCAATTTTGTTGAGCGACTACTGTGTGATGCAATACTTTATATTCCAAGCTTCAGTGGAGCTGAACCCTACACAATGAAGGTGTATTCGGTCAGTTCATTCTTTTGGCAATGAGCCACTATCATTGTATCTTGGAAATGAACCATATCTTTTGTACTTAGGTTGTGATCCTTTTTTAGGACAGTGAGTCCTGGTAGTGAGCCCGTAATATTTTGTATCGAATATAATATATAGTGAGTTAACCCTCACTATGGTTTTTCCCTCATTGCGTTTTCAATGTAAAAATCCCAGTGTTCATGTGTGTGATTGCATTGAATTGCTTTTATGTTTTCTCTTGTTGATTCAGTTAAAATGGTAATGATGATTAAGTGGATTTTATTGTCAGTTTGTGGAATACTGATTCACCCCCCTCGCAATATTGTGGATGTTCAACAATTGGCATTAGAGCTTCGTTCCTTGGAAGAAGCCTAACAACTTGAGGAAGGTCCCAAAATTTGAATATAAGAAATATTTTCCCTCGGAAGTTGTCACTACTCAATTTTTAGAAGAAATGGAAGCCCTGAAGGAAAAGTTGATAAAAGAAAATGAGCACATTGAAAAGCTACAAATTATATGTATAAATGTAGGTGATCTATTGAATGAAGGAGAATAAATCATTACTAGCCTACATGAACAATTGGATGAGAAGAAAAGAATTGAAGAATATTAGGAAATTGAAATTGAGAAGATAATGGATGAGTGTGTGAAGCTTGAATTAGAAGTAGAAATCCTTAGATCTAATTTGGAAAAGGAAAATATTTTTGAAGAAAAATTTAAGATAAGATCGATGATGCTTGATGACTTGATTAATTATCAAAGACTGGAAAAAGATAAGAGTGATCTAGGGTTTGAAAAAGATCAGGTTTCTAAAGTGAAGCAATTCACAAAAAATATTTGGTACAAGGATTAAAAAGTGAAGGAGTGAAGAAGAAATTCCAAAAAAACTCCTATAAAACAGTATGATGCAAAAAGGTATTTATACTTCAATGGTGTTTGTCATTCCTGCAAGAGATTTGGTCATAAAAAAAGGACTGTAAAAAGAATGTGAATGACTCTAAGAACAAAAAGAATGGATATGAAGATAAAAGGGAAAGTGGAAAGAAGAATGTTACTTGTTGTAAGTGCATAAAATTGGAACACCCTAGTAGAAACAACAGAAGAAAGAAGAACTGCTATCTAGCGATGAAGAATGATCAAACCTTTGATCCAGAAGCAACAAGAAAATAAATGGAAAGGACTTGGAGAAAGGATTCATCAGCTTTATATGTGCTGACCTCTAGTACAAATACTCTTGTCAATCTCTAAATGAAAGTAGCAGCTGAGGGGGAGGAATCATCAAAAAATATAATAAACTCCCTTATTGGTACTTGTGTCGTATCATGACAGAAGTATATTTAATGAAGTAACAAGTTTAAGGTATTTTTCGCATGTGTGAAGAATGAGGTCTGCAAAATTTGAAAGGATGAAGGTGTACACTATTTTCAAGGTAATCTACTTACAAATTGAAACATTTATTGCAAAATAATTTGGAATGGAAGGAATAAGATCATATAGCATTAAAGGCACATGTATTGAAGAAGTGTGCAAAGGAAGTTTTGAAGGGAGCTCCAAGTTTCATAATTTGAAGAAAGCAATAGTCAAAGTCTACTCTAGAAAAAAGTACAACTATACATTTTGTGGGGTATTCCTGTTTGTACAATCTTTTACTTTTATTGATGGGTAATTCAAAGATTATGAATTTTGCTGATAAAGCTAGATTGAAGAGATATACGAGGATTGTGTCAGAAGAGTCTAAACTAGTGCATTCTCTTGCATCCTTTCAAGAGTGTTTCCTACAAAAGATATCTATGCATTTGTTTTTTGTAAGATTGAATAAATGTCATCAATTTAGCTAAATATGTTTTGGGAAAATGAGATGAAAGAGAATCATGATTCCTGCAGAGTATTAGTTGAGTAGAAGTTGGATGTTTGGAGGAAAGTTTCCTTTTTTGAATTTGAGAAGAAGTATATTTGAATGGTATTGAGCAGAATTCATAATGAATATTTGTGGATTGAAGAGGTACATCTGGTTACCATAGAAGCAATTAGAGATGTAACTAGTCTATGTTCCTCTGGACTGGTTCCTAAAAGAAAGTCTATGAATGAAAAACAAATGATTGAGATTACAGGTGTGAGTTCTAAAGGAAAGGAAGTTGAATTGAGATCGATTGTTGATATGATATTGAGGTATGCTGCTATGGTCATTAGTCATTAAGTTTGTATTTTTGAAAAAATGACTCTAGAGTTTCTACTACTACAATGAATATTGATGTTGACATAATATTAAGAGGTATGGAATATGACTTGTGTGAGCTACTTCACATAAATATTTTGAACAATTTTTAAAGGAGATCAAGAAGAATAAGAATAATACTTTTGGGTATGGAAATTCGGTGTTTGTCTACTCTTTTACTTTTTGAGTAGGAAGGATAAAATGGTCAAATACAGAGCCTATGTCCTATCATATCAAGAATTTCATGATAAATATAGGTAGTTTGGATGCACAATAATTTTTCCTTGTTGTATTCTTTGGATCATTTCAAATGAGGATGAACAAAAGGTCTGGGTTTGTAGTAAGTGTTGTGGAAAGATACTCAAGAAGCATAAATTTTCTTGTGTCTCCAGATTTCTGTCACATGGAAGCAATTGAATAAAGGTTGGTTTTGATATCTAAATTGGATCATGAAGTGTCAGAGGCTGAAATTGATAACAATGCTAAAATTTTCTTAGAAATCGCTAAGCATCTTGATGATGAAAGTTTCTCCTGTAGCTAGACCGAAATATGGAAGAAAAGGAAAAGTGTGGTAAAGATAGCAGATGAGAGTAAGTTTGAACATGAGCATGAAAGGATGAGTATTCAGAGAGAATTGGAAGAATTATAGAAGGTTATACCTGATACTAATTTTGATTCATGTATTTTTTTGTGGAGAATCTTTGTGGCATGATTAATTCTTTGAAGGATTACATCTCCAAACTTAAAGAGTTTAATAGAACTAGGAATGAAGAAGAATTGAGTGATATCAAAGGAAAATGTGTGAATGCATACAATTGGGTAATGAAGGAATTGGAAAATGTACAAGGTTGTGAACAAGAAGCACATGAACTACTCTCTTTTTGTCTAGATTGGTCTATCAATACATTGGATATGAGAAATGAAATAAGGTTGAGTAAGTCTCGGTTGAGCACTGAGGCAGATACATACAAGTTAGCGAAAGATAAAAATAATTAGAGGTGGTCCTACATTGCGCAACTTCAAGATAAATTTTTCTCTCTATAGGATCGAAGAATAGATGTTAATAGAAAGTTTGTGGCACTCAAAGACATGTTTAAATTCATACATACTTTTGTTTGTAGTGCTCTTGGTTGTATTGGTGAAATACCGGAAATCAATCTTAGTCCCAATACTTTAACAGATGGTATAGAGTCTCTAACTAAACTTGAGCTATTTTACAAGAATTTTATAAGTGTAAAAGGTTCATGGGAAGAAGGTAAAGCATCATGGAAGGCTATTGTGGAGAGTCTCAGAGGTTCCTCTTCAGGTTAAATCCATTTTCATATCTTTTTGGCCAATTTTTTGATATACATTTTTATACCGGACCCCTTCCTTTTCCATTGATGTAAAAGGGGGGAGAGAAAGAGATAAAGAGATGGAGATTCAGTGGAATTTTTTTTTTGTGAAAATCATTTTTGATAGGGGGAGTAAGTCAAAACATTCAGTTGCAGTATACTTGAATTTTTTTTTTATCATGCATGTTGCTATCAATGCCAAAGGGGGAGATTGTTGGAAGACTTGCAACATGTGCATGAAGGTTGGATGGTTGTGCTCATTGTTTCTATGTTTTCATTGATGTCAACATGGTAATAACTACATGGTGTTAACTAAATGGAAATTTTCTTAGTTTATAGAAAGTTGTTCTTTATCAGTAATGCTCCTCTGTGATGGATCAATATGTTGGTATTTGAGTCTAGAACTCATTGCAAGATCTAATGTGAATATAATCTTCTAATCATGTTTTATTGACTTATTCAAACTACTTTTTGTTGAATCTTGATACATTCTTTTATTTATGAACTAGAAGTTATCTCGAGGATAGAGTTCAACTTTGTATCCTACTATTGTTCTGTGTGTGGTGTGTTGGCATATGGCCTTGGGGAATCCATTTTGGCTACTTTTGTTGTCATTGATGGCAACTAGAGTTAGCAGTTTGGTCTGCAGTATCAGTAGTGTTCATACCAATAGAGTGAGTGAAGAAAAGGGCATCCAGATGGTAAATTGATCTAATGACTTCACTAGATCACTATTCCGTTGTGTGGATCTCCAGGAAATATTTCCTAGCACGTACACTATCCTATTGAAGAGTTTTTTGGTGATGTAGTAATCATAGTTCGAGTTAAGAGGTTCAGTGGCATGATTCATGATCTATTTTTTCATTGTGGCCGACATGCTTGATTTGGTATATCGCGGATGTATGTGGATTAAGTGTTTTTCTATATCTTATGTTTTGAACCTTGGTGTGGCTTCCTCCTTTAAGTCTAGTTCACTTGTGTAGGTACACATAAATTATAACTTGTGATTTGGGCCAACATAAGAAGGAATATTGTATTTTGTTGTGAAGCCGACATATACTGAATTTTTGGTTTAGCAGATATATAAGGAAGATTGGTAATTCACTTTGAGTGTGGGGTATGTGTAGGATCATGGTGGGCCAAAAAGTGGCAATGAGATAAAAATCACGTCTTTCACTGACTGAAAAACATGAAAAGAACATGTTGACTTTTTTTAGGCTCAGTTGTCACCATACCAAACACCAAACCTAGTTTTACAGATCGGATATCTAATTTGGATCAGATATCCAATTTGCAAAAAGTATATATAAAGAAAGTCAGGCGCTGTTTTGAAGTCATTTGACAGTGAAGAACCCGTGGGCACACAGTGCATTTCTTCTTCGCATAACGGATATCCAATTTGGGCAAAATCTGATTTGGAAAGTTAATTTTTTTGAGTTTTATTTGATTTGATTCAATTTAGATTTAGATTTGAATAATTTCATATGGTTTTTTGTGGATTTTTTAAAAAAATAGGGTTTTTGATTGAATTTTTGTGAAAAAATTGAGTTTAGAATGGATTTTGATAAAAAAATGAATGTTTTATGTGGATTTTTTTTCACAATAGGGTTTTTGATTGAATTTTTATGAAAAAAATTGAATTTAGAATGGATTTTGATTAAAAAATGAATGTTTTTTGTGGATTTTTTTTTCAAAATAGGGTTTTTGATTGAATTTTTATGAAACAATTGAGTTTAGAATGGATTTTGATACAAAAAATGAATGTTTTTAATGAATTTTGATTTAAAAATAGTGTTTCATTTATATTGTCTAATTGTAGATTAATTATTTTTTAACTTTAATCAGGCATTATGGCTACCGAGAATGAGAATGCACAAATTCCACCAGTTGAGAATGAAAATCCACCAGCTGAGAATCAAAATGCAGAAATGCCAAATGCTCCACCACCTCCGCATCCATAAATTGAAGACTTAATTCATGAAAAATTGGAGCAATTGAGGGGCATTTGTGATGTTTATAAGAAAATCCCTTGATTATCCCACATGTCAACCACATTGATAGGAATAATTACAAATGTAGAAACCCCCTGCACCCAACATAATGCATTTCATTTGTGGCGAGAAATCATGAGGCAATATTATGCATGTGGATTGTCTTATGATGATGTGAAAGATCTCCAAATAACAAAATCCCAAATAGCCTCTTTATTTATTAACCCTAGCACTGGTTTGCCAGTTAATGTTAACAAACCAAAACTTTCTATAAAATGATACATGCATAGGGGCATAGTAGATAACTTTTGGGGTCGTTGGTGTATGGTTTTTGATAAACCACCCAACAATAATCTTGATTTACCTTTTTACTTTATTAAAAAATTATATGCTGAGTTTTTGTTAGGGCATCATGTCAATTACTTTGACATTAAACCCTTCCAGGGCGTTGGTGGAGGTATGCCCCAAGATAGGCCAGGGGCAACTAGAGTAGTTAGGTGCCCACATGTTCCCCATCCTCTGATTCCTCCGCCACCTATAGTACAACATCCAGATATTACAGAGGATGCAGCCACATAAACTATCTAGGCCATTCACTCTTTGAGTGGTCTTTTGGTTTCCCATGCTTCTTCAGTAGCTCAGCCACAGTCTGGTGATCTTGGCGATGGATCCAGTGCTGTTGCATCATCCTCCTCGAGTCCACATATTTGTGTGCCACATATTTGCAATACGTACCAGCAAATATGTTTGGGTCCTATTGTACAACCCCCTGAGCAACCATTAGACACTTCTGATTATGACATCTAGGATGTGGAGATTATAGCAGATCACATGCAGGGGAGTGGAGCACACCCTACAGAGTCCTCTCTTGCTAGAGAGGTGGACATTGGAGTAGTTACTCAGGTATCATTTAAGGTGTAAATTCATAATTTGCATTTTTAAAAAAATGAATATTAATAAGAGATAGTATTAAGTACTAATATTTATTTACATGGTCTATTTAAAAGTTAATGTCTGAGGAGGAGCTCACACGGGTGACTGATAGCACCCTTAGGGCCATTTCATTTGGCCTCAAGACACACACAGTATGTATTTTTGCACTCACTCATTTACATTTTTTTACAGTATACTTGCTTGTCATTTGAATTGTCATTAATGAAATTATATATTAACTTATATACATTTATCTTATTCTCTACTTGTAGGAAACACCTAGTGCGAGCGAGGTGCAATGCTCTCTAGACTATGGATGCACAATGTTAGATAAGGGAAAGGTAATTGAACTCAAATTTGATTGAATTAAGATTTATAAGATATTTTATTGATTATGCATACATTGACATAGATTCGTAGTTTCATATGTACTTGTCATTTTTATGTACAGGTGGTTGTTTGCTATACATCATTGTTGATAAGTGCCACAACACCTGAAGGAGTAGGTATTCGAACACCTGAAGGAGGAGGTGTTGAAACACCTAAAGGAGATATAGAAAAAGATCAGCCTAAAGAGGTATGTGTTTATTTTATTTTTTGCTTGGTAAATATGTTCTTATTACTGACAATTCTATGCTAACTTGGATCAATTTCATGTTTTTGTTCACATATATAGATTGACGTTACAAAAGTTGGTTTGGTTAGTTCTTTGAGAGGGTTATATTCTAGGACTCTTGACCCTTCGAAGAGACGTATATTTAAGGTAATCAAGATTTCAATTTTTGAGTTCAATTATGATTCAATGTGTATTGATTTTTATGTTGATTATTTGTTTTTAAATTATATAGTATAAATAATCTCAATTGTGGTTTGACTTTTTCTTGTGCAGCTACCTTCAGAGCCAACAAGTGCTTCAAAGAGGCTCCATTTTGATGATCCACTAGTAGTTTAGGATGAGATAGACATTTTGGCATGTAAATATTGAATAGATACCGAGATGGCATATGCCACATATTGTAAAACTTTGTTTGAGTTGGTGTTGATACCATTTTTGTAAATGGACATACACTTGATTATTGGATAATTTGATATATATAGAAGTTGACAATCAAAATTTAATTTCCTCCTCATGTGCATGATTAAACTCTTTGAAAATTTAATCAAGTGACCAATGGTTAAATGTCAATGTACAATAGCATAAAGAGAATGGTTAAATATTATGTAGTTTATATTCATATTGTTGATTACATTGCATTGCACATCTTTCAAACTCAAAGCATTACTTCACATTGCATAAGTAACAACTAGATGCTAATAGATGAAAAAATTTCAATAACAATATAGTTTTTACAAAGTCAACCTAAGCAGTTATGCAATTACTTCACATTACATAATAATAACTAGGATCATCTATCAATTGCATTAGCTTTTCATGGAATTCTATGAGACCACATTTCTTTGAGGAAACTTGGCATAAAACTCACAAAAAATGAAAAAGAAAGCACTCAAACAAACTTTAAAGGTGTCTCAAGCCTGCTGCCCCCTCATTCCACATGCTATGCAGCCATTTACTTGTGTTAGTTTTATGATAATATTTAATGCACAGAAAATTAATTCTAAATCAAACACAATAACACAACAGATACCCTGGGAAAACCCTCCTCTTGAGGGAGAAAAAACCAGCCAATAATATCACTTATATTATTGAATCATAATAGAAACTCCTTTACAATGAAGGTCGATAATGAGGCCTGATAATATACACCACAGACTGATTCCAACACATAAATACAATGATGTAATTCTCAAACAATAATCCTTAGCCTTCTCACAATAACTCGATCTGCACTTGAAGAGTTTCTCAATAACTCGCACTTGATATGAAATGGAATGTATGAAAAATGTATGTCTCAAAACAATGAAATGTATCTAATATATATACAAGCTGAGAGAGATGCGACTCTTCACAATATAGGTCAGCCTCCGAAAAGAATGTGCCTCCTCAAAGATTGCTCCTCCAAGATAGAAGTCCGCCTTCCTAAAATTATAAATATTATTTGACATAAATCGTGCCTCAAGCATGTTGGCCTCTTCATAAATGCACCTCTTCATTAACTTGTATCTCTTGATGAATTAGCATTAATCACAAATCAATATATATAAATTAAATAGCTTTGGCTATATGTAATTTATTCTTGTGTAGAGGAGATCACTGGAAGGATATGACTGACACTGCAATAATCATGAACACTCCCTCTCAACTAGGGATGATACTTCTAGTTGCACAAGGAAAATCACCTCATCGTGATGCCTAGTACTATGGCTACAACCATAAGTGAAAAGAATAATATCATCTCATCATGATATTAGATATCGCCTCAACACGATATCAACCATAATGGCTACAACCATACTATGGTGTGTACAAGTGTTCATCGCAGACCTCAACTAAAACAACATCTAGAGGTGCTCTTCCGGTCAATAACACAACCATCTTCTTTAGGTTCAGTAGGATCCCTTTGAATATTTAAGTACTCTTTCGGTCAGCCACACAACCATCTAGAGGCGCTCTTCCGGTCAGCAACACAACCATCTTCTTCAGGTTCAGTAGGTTCAGTTCCATGGATGCAAGTTGTGACTTCACACTTGATCATTTCTTTGGTTGAAATGACTTCCTCATAAGATACCTCAAGCTTTTCATCGCTAAGCAATCTCTCATCACCTTCCTGCAGTAGAGTTATCAACATTCTTCAAAAATCATAAGAATTCTTTTAGTACACTCAAGAGTTATTAGATGTCTTCTTGCAGTCTCAAAATTTATTTTGTATCATTTTTACATTGGTACTTGAGAGTGGTAGCTTAATATAGGTCCACAATACAAAACCTGGTTTACCTGTGTAGTGTAACAATGGCATAGGAAGATTTTTTCTTTGAAAGCAAAAATGAAAGCTCAGCCTCTTGGAATGAAAATGCTTGTTTGCAAAACAAATGAATACGAATGAGGTAGTTAAGGTGTTTGAAGTGATTTATAGGTTGCTTTTAGGGTAGTTAAGGTGTTTGAAGTGATTTAGATGTCGCTTTTAGAGGAGAGAGATGTTGAAGAGTACATCAACTCAGTGAGAACAGAAGTGTAATGTGTTTTAGTTTGTGGTACTCCTTTGTTTCTTAGCAGATGTGTGATAAATTCTTAGTTTAATGATGTTGAACAATTTTTGAAAAAAGAAAGTTGTGTCACAGTCTGCATTCAATCCAACAAGCAAAAATGAAAGCTCAACCTCTTGGAATGAAAATGCTTATTTGCAAAACAAATGAATAAGAATGAGGTAGTTAAGGTGTTTGAATTTATTTAGAGGTCACTTTTAGGGTGGAAGGCTTAAAAATCCATTTTAAATGCACAATTTAAAAGAATGAAATTACTTCAAACCAAGTTTGTGAAGATGTTAACTATGTTGCCCACTAGTTTCCCTTAAGAGTCCAAAGTGCTAAAAGGCAGCAATCTTTGAAGGTCTATTTCTCTGAGACTGTGATGCTTACAAAGTCTTCGTCTAAGGCTATGGGATCGTGTTGGGACCATCTACAAAAACCTCTCTCAGTTTTTGCTATCTCAGAGGTGTTTTCCTATGGTGATGACTTTTCAGTGGAGGGAAAGTTGCTAGATGCAAGCAGTGTAAAGATGCAAAGTGGTGCAACTTTCATTCTGCAACTCGTACGACCAGAAAAACTATTCAAAAATGTCTGAATGGGTACGCTTACATTAGGGATGGTCCTCTCTTGCACCCAAATACGCCGAATCACTCTAAGCTACATTGGACTGGCGATTTCCCTTAAGAGTCCAAAGTGCTAAAAGGCAACAATCTTTGAAGGTCTATTTCTCAGAGACCGTTAGGCTTACCTACTCTCCATCTAAAGCTATGGGATCATGTTGTGACCATCTACTAAAACCTCTCTCAGTTTTTGCTATCTTAGAGGTGGTTTCCTGTGGTGATGACTTTTCAGTGGAGGGAAAAGTTGCCAGATGCAAGCAGTGTAAAGTTGCAAAGTGGTGGAACTTTCATTCTGCAATTCGTACGACCAAACACATTGTTCCAAAATGTTTGAATGGGTACTTTTATGCTAGGGATGGTCCTATCTTGCACCCAAATACGCCGAATCACTCCGAGGTACATTGGACCGACGATTTCCCTTAAGAGTCCAAAGTGCTAAAAGGCAGCAATCTTTGAAGGTCTATTTCTTGGAGACCGTGATTCTTACAGAATCTTTGTCTGAGGCTATGGGATGTGTTGTGACCATCTACAAAAACCTATCTCAGTTTTTGCTATCTCGAAGGTTTTTTCCTGTGGTGATGACTTTTCAATGGAGGGAAAAGTTGCCAAATGCAAGCAGTGTAAAGTTGCAACTTTCATTCCGCAACTCGTACGACCAAAAAAACTATTCCAACACGTCCAGATGGGTACGTTTACACTAGGGATGGTCCTTTCTTGCACCCAAATACGCCAAATCACTCCGAGCTACATTGGACCGGCGATTTCCCTTAAGAGTCCAAAGTGCTAAAAGGAAGCAATCTTTGAAGGTCTATTTCTCAGCGACTGTGATGCTTACAGACTCTTCGTCTGAGTCTATGGGATCATATTGTGACCATATACAAAAACCTCTCTCGGTTTTTACTATCTCGAAGGCGTTTCCCTGTGGTGATGACTTTTCAGTGGAGGGAAAAGTTGCAAAGTGGTGCAACTTTCATTTCACAACTCGTACAACCAAACAGACTGCTCCAATACGTCTAGATGTGTATGTTTACGCTAGGGATGGTCCTCTCTTGCACCCAAATATGTCGAATCACTCGAAGCTATATTGCACCGAGTGAAATTAAGTGAAAATTTGATGCAGACATAAGGCCACAATCACAAATTCTTTGCAACTTGCCTATTTGAGGCATCTAACAAGATTATTCTGACCTCTTTGGACAGTCCAAAACTCCCTTAAAACTTGACAAGCAAGTAATACACATTTCCCTCTTTAACCTCCTTAAGCCCTTGTAATAGTGAGAAACTAGTTTTTGTCCAATTACTCCACAATCTTCCAAAACACCAGACGAACACATGACTGATTCAAACACCCATATCCAAGTTACACAACATATATGAGAAACAACATAGACTCCTTTGGACCAACGTTAAATTCCTATATATTCACCCTTCAACAGGCTACTCAATTAGCCCAAAAATGCAAAGCAACATACCTTCAAACACCACACAGACCCTCGAAACCTTGGGACAGCAAATAAATTTCCAAGAAAACAAAAATTATGCAATTGGATTCCATTTGTACAGACCTGTAACCGTCAAATCAAAAAACCCTTCTTTTTAGTGTAATTCTTGAGGGTTTATTGGATGTAGCACTTCCACAACATTTCAGACTCTTCCACCACCTTAGACACCTTTATTTAGGCCTCAATATGCTTATAAAACAAAGAAACTTTTGGTATCTCAGATATTTTTGCAAACCCTAGGGTAAATACTCTATTTTCAAGTGAAAAAAACCACCATTTTTAGACCTTTAACTCTTCATTTTATTTCAAAACCTAGTTCTCCACACCTTCCACTCTTGAAATAACATCAAGACATGTAATAAATTTTCTACATAAAGTTTTTATACAAAAATGTTTGAATGGCTTGTGCACAGGAAGAAAACACAAGAAAAACAGTAAAATATGAACTGAGCAATTGAAACTTTATTGATTCAAAGAAAAAAACTCCTTCAACCAAACCTGTCTGAGCCCTTGAAGGCCTTGAGTACACCTGCATAACCCATGAAACCTCCATATAATTCCTCCAATTTACAAAGCAATGGGAAGATAAAACCATGTAAGTGGTTTCCCCAAACTAATTGCCACCAAAACCATTCTTGATAGTTTCAAACCACAAACCACCCCAACATGTAATTATGATAGAACTCAAGATAGAATCCATGAATAGATAATGTATTTGACCAGTAACTCATCAAGAGCACAAATTCCCAAAACTAGCCCTCCACTATGAACATATCAACTAAGTAGGAACCCATAACATTATGGAAAGATGATCCAATTCTCCCAATGTAACTCCCAAGCATTACATGTGAGAGATGGTCAATTTCATTGAAGGAAATGATGGTCAACACCTCATGATCATTCAAGTACTCATTCTAAAAATACAAGAGATTTACACATCAAATTGCAAGTGAATATAATTTACTATATATCATAACATAAAAAATGCAAAACCTAATAGAAAAATGTATCTATGACGTACAAGGATGTATAAGAAAGTTCAAATTTGAAAATAGAATGTAAATTTAGAAAACTGTATATTGGATCAAGTGTAGGATTGGTTGGGCTCAACAAAATATAAAGAAAAAAAAAGTTTATTTATGAAGTTAACCTAGGATAATTAAGTAAATGCAATCAATCAAACACAATCAACCTAACATAATTAAGGGTTGATAGGGGTATTTGATAATTAAGGGTTGATAAGGGTATGAATGTTTATCTTTGATCTACTCTTGAATATCTAGGGACTTGGTGGTATTTAGAAATATCATAAGGGTTGTTGATTTCTCATGGGGAGGCAAGTTCTCCTAGATCAATCCCCAAAAAGTGAAACAAGATTAAAAATAGTTGGCAAGCACTCTAGATGTTCAAATTTGTTACTCATTTTTGTTGCATTGAATCAAAATGTCTCACTATTAATTGCTCCAATGTTATAAGATAAATGAATGTTTTCATGATTATAATGAATATATTGTATGTTATTAATGCTAGCGTATATCATCAAATTATGCCAAACATGTGTTTAGTCAAATTATGCTAGTGTATATCATCAAATTACGCCAAACATGCGTATATCTCAAGCCCTTGAAGGCCTTAAGTACACATGTCTTCTTTAAGAAAACATGATTATGTATTCTCTAATAAAACTTTCACCATAACAAGACTTTTTGCAATTACTTCAATTGTAGCATACATAATTTCATATTACACCTATCAATGTACCCATTACATCTTCACGTGTGATTGCTAGTATATGTATGTCTCTTCAAAAAACATAGATGGTTTAAGCTCTCTCCTTACTCTTTGACTAAGAGATAGAGTAAGAGATAGTAGGGGAGAGGACTAGATAGTATTACAAAACCTGGTTCAAATGAGCATACCAATAGGAAAGAACCAGGAAGAAAACCTTCGGTTGTAGCTCGATTAAGTACAGAAATAAACCCCTTTACAAGACCTATGAGTTTCCAAAATACATACCCCTTTACATTTTAAACATACCCTTTATACAATGCTAGACATTTGACCCATATTTAAAAAAACTTCACTGGGTATAGATTATGCCCATACACAATTATGACCGTTTTACATTGTTTCCAATTTGAGAATTGAAATTTAACAAAATTTTCCTATTAGAGGCATTCAGGGCATAGTCTTCAATAATAGTAGTATGTTCATGTTTTGGACTGACAAGCACCTATACAAACCATCAAGGTAGCTTAGAATAACCAATCTATATTATTCTAAATGACACAAAATATGATGAGATGGTAATGCAAACTATAAAAGACGCTTAGAATAACCAATCTATATTGTTGTAATTTGTTGCATACCTCTTCAAAAGGATCAGAGCTAGATATTTTTGTAGTAGGTCCATGATCAATCGTGCCAGGAATGTCGCAAAAGTGGGAAAATGAGAAATCTATATTGTCACAATAGAAAAGATGCTTAGACTAACATATCTATATTAATCTAAACAACCTAAATGATGATGGGTTGGTGATGCAAGCTATAAAAGACACATACCTCTTCGAAAGGATCAGAGTTGGCTATTGTTGCAGCAGGTCCATGATCAATCATGCCAGGAATATCGCAAAAGTGGGAAAATGAGAAATCTATATTGTCACAATAGAAAAGATGCTTAGACTAACATATCTATATTAATCTAAACAACCTAAATGATGATGAGTTGGTGATGCAAACTATAAAAGATGCATACCCTCTTCGAAAGGATCGAGTTGGCTATTGTTGCAGCAGGTCAATGATCAATCTTGCCAAAAATATCACAAAAGTGCATACAAAATATCACTATTAAAGACACCTACATTGCAATAGTATATAAAATATCAGTATTAAATAAAGAACACTAATGAACTTAATCATAATGAACATAAGAATTCTACCTTCCATTCTTGAAAATGCTATTCAAGTGTGCCTGAAGGGTCATCTCTTTTCTTAAGAGTATCCAATATTGCTTCATGATCAACATTACTAAGTGTCCATAGTTGTTTTGTATTTGGTCTGGCATGATGCTTCAACAACTTAACATTTGTTGCTATAATAGGGTGAGAATACATGAGAATGGTTTTGTGTTTCTCGTAGTCTTAAAATGCAGGTATGCCATTCTTTCTAATCATGTATGTTCGCAACCAAGTTCCTGCAACCACAACTAAACCTATAAGATACATGAAACCATCATCATCTTCCATCGGTTGTGTTAGCTTATGCTGTACCCGCACACATCGAGCCAACCAATAGTCTGATCTCTCTTCATTCCCATGTGGTGCAACAACTGCAAAAATATGTCCTATTTGTAGTAGATCTGAAAGCAGGTCGTAATCAACTGAACTTTCCATTGTGTCATTTGTCATGGATACTATTTGAGATAAAGGAGTTAGATACTGTGGTACCCATGTATCCACCTACTCACTTGACTCGCATTGATCCCACTCGCACTGAATACAACTTTGACAAAAAAAAGCCAACTCTCGTGTCCAAATGGTCCATGTGCCTACATCTGAGCTTCGAAATGAATGCATCTTTGAAGAATATTTGATTGTATAACAATCCAATCTGCCTCCCACTGTACCCTCCTCAACGAACCAAAAGAAGCTACGCACTATTTAATCAAGTGTCCCTCCCTGTGACAATGCTGAACTACACCAATCAACTATAGAACATGCATCGCTGAATTTTTCTCTTGAAATCTTCAATTGCTCCTTAACTATAGCTCTCTTTACGCATGCACCTGCTCCATCATGTTCCCCTTTCCCATGTCCAACTTCAAAAAAACTCCAAATATGAGGTAGACTCCTATCTACATGCATTCTACTCAACCAATAAAACATACGAGCATTCTTGAATTGACCTTGCAATTATCTGACCAAATTAGATGTTGACCCAATGCTATATCATGCTCCTGCAAGAACTCAAAAAAATTCTAGAAACAATGTTGGACATACTCAGAGGAGTGAGATCTATCATCACTCATATAAAAATGATACTCTCTAATTATAGTTCGATCCTCCTTTGTACTATCAAGCGCATGTCTAAATGTTATGTGGACAAAAATAGCAATCTGAATGGAATTGTAATACTGAGATTGTACCTTGTTTTGTGGTTGCAATGTGTAGTTTTCTATAAAATCAACCACTGATATAATAGTGCCAATCGGAAAAGAGTCCTTACACATCCTAAATTTTTGATCCAACGACTGAGACCTATGATTATGCCTTGCATACTTGTAGAAAATATTGTCCTTAAAATCTAAAATAAAATCAGCAACACTGCATTCTTTTTTAACCAACTCATATCTAGAACCTTCACCTCCACTTTGCAAAGTATATTTGACTATCTCATATCTCTTTTTCTCAACAAGCTTCTTTCCAAATTCATGTTCGGAACTCTCATGAAAACATTGAACAAACTTTGACAAGCCACTACATTGTGAGCACTTTTCATTTAAACAATCATTTCTATAGAAAAAGCAACCATCATCTCTAGAACATAAAAATAGATCTAGCAAGTCCCTTGATGATTTCAGAAGATGCATTGCACCACACTCCTGCAACATTTCATTAGTATGCAAAGTAGAACGGATATAGCATAATAGCTCATGGTACATTGAAAACTCCACATGGTATTTGCAACAACAAGTATTACAAATCTTAAGAGGCACACAATAAAATGGCTTCAAACCCTCAAAAGTCCTTTGCAAGAATTCCATATTTTTATGTGTTTCAATAATTTTTTTGAACAACATTGTTTTGCTTGATTCCAAGAAATGTTTAGGATGTGGTGTACGATCTCGATTGCCAATTCTTAACTTTAAAACATACTTTGCATTGGGTGATACTCTAGAGTTATCATGCCAAAATTGTTGAATTACCTGCTTTACATTATCAATTAGCTTCTTATCAACACGTGGAAGTCTCCCGAAAAAATCCCATGTATAATTTTGAAGAGGATCATCTATTCTTTCTCTTCTTGCAAGTGTTCTATCCAAAGTTTTATGATTTATGTCAAAATCAATACAAGTTTGTCTCATAAAGCGAGCCTTTTTCAATTTATGGCTTTCTAGGGCAGTTGTAATGACTCTATCAGCAGCTCTCTTATCCTTTTCCTTGTTACTTTTTCCAATAGACTTGAGAGCATTAAAAAGATTTTTGACAATAATAAAAAAAATTTCGGTCTTCTTGTCCACACGAATCTTCAATTTGGCTAGCAAAGGTCTCATGTTTTGCATCTCTAGCAATTGTACAAAAATTTGGCATTGCTCGGTCAATGTCTTATCACTAAAATATTGGTTGAAAAGTCTTCTAGCCCACAACCGAACATTTCGTGTTGACCTCTTTCCTTCAAAATTATTTATAATGTTCTCATTAAATTCAAGTAACCATTTAGGGGTTCTTGAAGGTCTTTAAATTGGAATATGTCTTTCTTCAATACAAGGTTCTTCATTTCTCATGTAATTTGGTGAAACATAATTTACACTTGCTTCAATATTATGTTAAAAATCTTCTTTTCCAACATTTTCACCTTGAACATTTTCAATATCAATTTGAATAATTTCATTCCCAATTTCAATATCATGTTCAACATCTTCAAATCCAACATTTTCACCTTGAACATGTTCATTATAAATTTCAATATTTTTATTCCCAATGTCAATATCATGTTCAACATCTTCAAATCCAACATTTTCACCTTGAACATTTTCATTATCAATTTCAATAATTCCATTTCCAATTTGAATATCATGTTCAACATATTCAATTCAAACATTTTCACCTTGAACATCTTCAATTTCCTCTTCACTTAAAAGACCATAGGGGTTAGGTTCACCAATATTTAACATACCTTGTCTTCTCTTCCTATGACTTTCTCTATCTCTTTGTCTATATGCTTCAATTTCTTCTTTTGTAAGCTTTCTCTTACATTTTTGCTTCCGATGACTGCTTCTCCCCATTATACCTCATAAAAGATGTTAAAAATCATTGCTTATGACAAATTTCAATAGAACATGCTCCAAAAAGTTGATCTTTGTCTCTTCCTATCTAAAACCGCGTGTGTGTTGCCTGCAAATAGAATGGAGGGTCTGTTGGAATGCACAAAATGACCCACATGGGGCTTTTCTATGGCCCACAAATCTGATATCCATTATGATCTGATATCCGATTCATTTGAAAAAAAATTACGATACTTGTAACAGTATAATTTTTGTTCTACAAATCGGATATCCGATTTGTGTACACATAGACCTAAGGGTTAATGATAGATGGTAGAGGGTTTAAGGGTTAAATGTTTAGGGTTTAGGGTATATGGTAGAGGGTTTAAGGGTTAAGTTTTTATGGTAGAGGGTTATAAGGGTTTAGGGTTTCATCGTTAAGGGTATAGGGGAGAGAGATAGATGGAGTGAGTGTGGGAGAGAGATAAAGGAAGGGAGGGTTGAGGGGAGAGGGTAGAGGGTTTAAGGGTTAAGGGGAGAGAGATAGAGGGATTGAGTTAGAGAGAGACCTAAGAGAGGGAGAGGGGGTATGATGGAGAGAGTTGAGAGAGAGAGTGGTGCTAGGAGATACTTGAGAGAGAGAGATAAAGGAAGGGAGGGGTAAGGGGAGAGGGTAGGGTTTAAGGGTTAAGGGGAGAGAGATAGAGGAAGGTGAGAGAGACCTAAGAGAGGGAGAGGGAGTATGGAGAGAGTTGAGAGAGAGGGAGGGAGTGGGAGAGAGATAGAGGAGGTGGGGTTAAGGTAGAGGTAGATGGTTCAAGGGTTTAGGTTCAGGGTTTAGGGTTTAAGGGTTAAGGGTTTAAGGGTAGAGGGGAGAGACATAGAGGGAGTGAGTGAATGAGAGAGACCTAAGAGAGGGAGAGGGGGTAGGAGGGATATAATTGAGAGAGAGAGAGGGTAGAGGGTAGAGGGTTTAAGGGTTAAGGGTTTAGGGTTATGGGTAGAGGGGAGAGAGACAAAGGGAGTGGAAGAGAGATAGAGGGTAGAGGGTTAAGGGTAGAGGGGAGGGAGCTAAGAGAGAGAGAGAGAGAGAGAGAGAGAGAGAGAGAGAGAGAGAGAGAGAGAGAGAGAGAGAGAGAGAGAGAGAGAGAGAGAGAGAGAGACCTGAGAGAGGGAGAGGGGGTAGGAGGGTGAGACTTGAGAGAGAGAGGGAAATAGGGAGGGAGTTGGAGAGAGATAAGAGGTAGAGGGTTTAAAGGGTTTAGAGGGGAGGGAGATCAGAGAGAGAGAGAGCTGAGAGAGGGAGAGAGGGTAGGAGGGTGAGAATTGAGAGAGAGAGGGAAATAGGGAGGGAGTTGGAGAGAGATAAGGTGTAGAGGGTTAAGCATAGAGGGTAGAGGGTTTAAGGGTTTAGGGTTTAGGGTAGAAGGGAGAGAGATAAAGGGAGTGAGAGAGAAAGAGGGAGGGAGTGGGAGAGAGATAAAGGGTAGAGGGTTAAGGGTAGAGGGGAGGCAGATAGGAGTGAGTGAGAGAGAGACCAAGGAGAGGGAAGGGGGTAGGAGGGAGAGACTTGACAGAGAGAAAGAGAGGGTAGAGGGTCGAGAATAGAGGGTTTGGGGTTTAGGGTTATGGGTAGAGGGGAGAGAGATAGAGGGGTTAAGTGAGTTAGAGAGAGAGTTGTTGTGCTCTCAGCACACATGTCCCGTTGGGAACGGGGACCCTCTTTTCTTTCACCTTGTCGGGTCTATCGGGGCTGCCTCATTTTGCGTACCCCTCTTTTTTTGACATTTTGCATGGTCGATATTACCCTAAAGTTTCATCCTAAGATTGATCGTGGTTTCCCTTTTAAATTTTGGTGCCCTCCGGGGCCTTGTGGGTTCCTTAGGCCTTTCGGGCGGCCCTGGGCCCCTCCGGGCCTGGGCCTCCAGGGTTCCCTTATCGGGTTTCCCTCTTTCATTTGCCGCCCCGGCGGCGTTTCCCGGGCATCTTTCCACCCTTCGGAACCCACTCCGCCGTTTGCCGTTCGTTGTTCCTTGTTAGTTTTCGGCCGGCCCCTGCTCCTTCGGGCCCCGGGCGCCGGAAGTCCGCCTTCTGACTTCCGTCCCTGGATCACCGTCCACGACGGCGATCCTCCGTCGGCCGCCCGTCTCTCGGGCCCCGGGGCGTCTTTCGCCTCCGCCGTGCAAACCAAAAGCTCACGGTGGCAATCCTCTGTCGGCTGCCCGCCCTTCGGGCCCCAGTCACACCTTCACCACCGCCGTTCGAAGTCCTCGCAAAGTTTTGCAACGGCCGTCATTCCGCGGCGTCCCGCCTACCGGATCCCGAAACCCTCGTCGCCGCCGCAGACCCCAAATTTGAAACCGACTGACTTTTGGCGCGATCGTACGAGGAATTTAATGCGGCATTAATGAGCAGTTGGGTATATAAACTGTGGTCCCCCAATGTCTTTTTCACTTAGCGAATTCGAGCAAATTGGAGCAGCGGTTGAATTGGAGCCCACTGCAGTCTGCACCAACGCGATCATTGGCATCAACCTCTCTCCGTCAACTCCACCGGTGGATCCCATCAACTTCCCGGTTCGCGAGTCGCAGGTAGGCCATCCTCGTTCGCTCTCCCATCATTTTCGATCATTTTGAGGATTTAAATGAATTAAAGAACAAAATTAAATGGCATAAAAAGAACACCCCCGTGTCGCACCCAAAACCCATGTGTTCGAATTTGCCGGAAACCATCAGAGTCACCCTTACCGTCTCCCGGGACTTGTCCGCGCCGTGGGTGTTCTTTGCACAGTGCGAAGGACCCTGCCGGGCCCAAAACCTTCCGTCGCCGTCAGAATTCGGAGTCAAAATCCCTGACGGAGGTCTGCCCTTCTGGGCCCGGGCCTCCGGGTTTCCCCTCCCGGGCTTCCGCCTTGGATTCACTGCCTTTTTAATGTCAAAATTCCCCGGCGAGGCCCCTGTTTTCGTGTCCCCACGACCCTCCGGGCCCGGCTTTACAGAGTTCCGTACCCGGAACTCCGTGTCGGTTCCGCCGCCGCTCATGGCGGAACCCTTCCTACTGACCGACTTTTGGGCTCCAGGGTCGCTTTCACCGCCGCCATCACCCGAACTGTGATGAAATTTCCCGACGGTCGTCAACCCGCAACGCCCCGTCTCCCGGGCCCCGGTGGCCTCTTCGCCGTGGCTGTCTATATCTTCGCGGCGGCTGGCGTCACCAATCTCTCCGGTCTCCAGGTCCTGGTCCGTCTTTCACCGCCGCCGTTGAAAACATCGCACAATGCATGCGGCATCCTACACATCGCGTCGTTCTGCCTCCCGGGTCCCGTGACGCATTTCACCGCCGTCGCCTGTGAATTGTCATAACCTCCCTGCGGCCGTCCCCTTGCATCCTCCCGTGGGCCAGGGCTCGAGCTTCACCTCGCCGTCGCCAATGGGTACCATTGCAAAGTCCATTGGCGGCGAACCTCTGATTGGCTCCCCGCCCTCCGGGCTCCAGTTTCCTCCTCGCCGCCGCCGTTCAGAATGATCTAGTAAGCACGCAGCGGCTATCAGCTAGCGTCCTCCCAGCCCCCGGGGCCCGGTGCTCCGAATGCCGTCTGGTCTAAAATGTAAAACCAAATCCGATGACGGCCGTCTTTTTGCTTCCCGGGTTTCGGCCTCCGGGATTCCGCCGCCGGACTTCCACCTGATGTCCGCTGCCGCCGGCTTCCTTCGCCTGACTGCCTTCCGGCCTGAAACCCCCGGAGCTCCCCAAATCGATCCAAATCAAGTCCAATCAAGAATCTGACTTCGACCCACGTTCTAATTCAGGCCATTCTTCGTTATGGGTCTCTTACAACATCAAAATCTGACCAACGGGGGTCTTCGGGAGCTTTCAGGCGTGTTTTCCCTTCTTGGCAGCATTCCTGCCAGGGGAGTCCGGCCCTCCGGGCCCGGATTGCTGAATTGCCCTAAAATGAAATCGATATCGTCTGAGAATTAAATTTATGATGCATTTGAATGGTTAGTTATATAATATGCTCACAATACAGACTAATATTAACGTTATTGGTGTTTTCTTTTGCTAACTTCGCCATTGCCTGCAAGATATATGGAATCGGCCGTAGGAACTTCAGGGGCCTCTACCGAAAAGGACAAGGGTAAGAAATCCGGAAGGGCCGCCCATGGGAAAGACGACAAAGACCAAATGAAGTTCCAATTTCAGGGTGAACCGCTCCAGTCAAAGGTCTCAACTGACTAGAAAGAGATCTGGGACACCAATATAGGCCAGGTGGACATAGACGAGTTCACCCAGAGGGTCAAGATCGACCCTAAGACAAAGAATGCTTGATTGATACGCCAAAGCAGAATTGCTAAAGCTGCTGGCTTCCTTCCATCTCTAATAGCACCTGAACTGGTAATGGCTTGCCGAGAAGCCTACCAGACGGACACGCGAACGATCGTGGACAAAGAAGGGAATATCTTTGCCGACATGTCTCCGGAAGGAATTACAAAAACATTCCACATTCCTACATTCACACATATGCAAGTCCCCACTTTGAAGCAGTGTCAGGTGGCGTGGGATGCCAATCCATTGGGCTGTAAGAAGTCAATCAACATCTACTGGTTGAAGGAGAAATGGGGCAGCGCTGCAAAAGTTCCCCAAGAGCTCTTCCGCAGTGATTTTCAAGAAGACTATCACGACTTGGTGACCATGCTAAGCAGGGTCATGGGCCTCCTAGCAGCCGCCTACTTTCAGGAGTGGATGGCTTACTATATTAAGCAAATCATACGAGGAAATGAGGATGTGAAGACCAAGATCTCGTTCGACTAGGGGAGTATCATCAGCAACTGCTTCCACAAGCAGTTTGTAAATATCAAGAAAAGCAGCAAGTTCTACATGACCTCCTACCTGGTGTACTCCTTGGCAGGTTAGAGGCAATATAGTGGACTCTTCATGGTGCCGGATGGGGATCACAAACGAGGGCTTAAGCCTTTTGACTGGTACCCTCAGCTACAATACTGCTACTTCAAAAAGGAGTACCGTCAGATCAGTGATGCCTTCATAGGCCATATTATCAGATTGATAGCCGGGGACTTCGAGAGACGGGTATCTCACAGCGCTAGAGCACTCCTAAAGGAGTATGCCTTCTTGTACATTCAGTTCCCCAAGTTCACTTACATCCATGTCCAGGGATTCACGGAATGGCCGAACAAGTTGCCAAGATACCCAAACGATAGGATTATTCTCCTAGAGCTTTCCCGGCAGCTCCAACATATTCAGATGGTCTTCGGCCAAAAACACGTAGCAGGGATCCCCTATCCCATGATCCTCGGCCAAGGCCAGTATCGACTGCAAATTTCTCAATGCGCCGGCAACTCAGAAAAGGAACTCAAAGAGTATAACTTTTAATGGTACACGGCTCGCCCACGGATGGACCCCCACGGCCACGTCAAGAAGGCGCTAGGGCCAGCATACGCCCACTAGTACCATGTTGAAGATTTATGGGCAGATTGTAGAGATGATAAGGAGGTTCGCAAGAGACATTACATGCGAATGACAGTGCAGTTTTTAAGGAGAGTGCAGCTGTTTCCGGTGCCAGACCAGCTTGAGGAAGATGAGTCCACCCTAGTGCACCCAAGGTACCCTACGGTTGCTGACCTGGCAATCCCCTCCATTGACTGGGATGAACAAGAGGTCGAGGACCTGGATACCATCACCCAGCCTATCATAGCTCGCACTAAGGAGTGGGTTGATGGACAGGTGGCCCAACTAGAGCAACAGGGGGTGGCTCTAATATATGAGGAACTCAAAAGTGGGCTGAGCGCCACGGAAGACGTTGCTGCCTCCCCATCAGCTGGTGAGACTTCCAAGTCTCCCCCCATCACCAGGTCCCAGAAGAGAAAAGAAGCAGAAATGGCACAGTTCGGGGGCCCGAAAGAACAAGCAACAAAGGATACGGGAGGCTTGTCTCTGAAGAGGCTTAAAAGGACAGTGGTCACAATAGAGGCGCAACCTCCATTGCTCCTTCCTCCCCCGACTGGTGTGCTGCCCCCCTCTCAGGCCGCCGCCGCCTCATCCCCACAGGCGGTGGACATTTCTGTCCACCTTGCCTCTTCGCCCCCAGTCGGGTCCATAGTCAATATTGACTCTTCCTCGAGCATGACCACTTCCCCTTCCTCTGCTGCTGCCATGTCACCCATCACCTCCCTACCTCTGGCAACAATACCATCGCCTGTTCCCCTTTCTAGGGTGCCCGAGGCTATTACACGACACCTGCAGAGTCTCCCTCCTAAGCTCTCGCAGCTTTTAATGGACCCTGCTCTTCAGGCTGCCCTCGCCCAAGCCCTCGCAACAGCTCAGCCATCGCAACCACCGACAGATCCGCCGGCCATGGATGCCACCATGCAGATTTCCAAGGAGATGGAGGAGCTGGAACAGGAGGCTTCAAAGCCTATGGAGGAAGAGGCCGATGACTATTACGAGCAACCCGAATACGAGCATAGAACCATTGACGAGGTTGCCTATGAGGAAGAAGAAACGGGCTCCTCCGAAGGCGGGGATGGAGAGGATGGCTCGAGCACCGGGAAAATTATTCAGGTTTCTGATGAGGATGTTGGAAAAGAGGCGGAACCATCGCCACATGGTGAAGAGGGACTGCCACCAGAGGGGCAGCCTGAAAAGGATATCACTAAGGCGGAGACCCACATTGTAAGGAGCCCCGAGCCCGAGGCTGCTAAGGAGAAGAAAGAAGAAGAGGCAGTAAAAGAACAGGATCTCACTCAGATACTGACCACCAACGCACTCGTCAAAAGCCTCGTATTCTATCAAGACTCTAACGAGGAGGAGGATGCTACCAGGGAAAGGGAGGAACTTGAAAAGGAAAAGAAGGCAAAAGTCTTGCCTCTGACCAGGACGGGTGAAGGCAGCCATGGTACACCCAAGGACCAATCCGCCATGCCCGACTGGCTGGAAAAGCAGCTCGAAAAGACTACTCCTGTTCTAAGCGACCCGAGGTCGAGATTAGAAGCCATCTTGGCTCGATCTCTAGCCACAACAAAGAAGGAGAAGAAGCCTAAGGTCCTTTCTAGGATAACCATGGACGCTTCTAGCTCCCGGGCTGCACAAGTAGCAATGCCAACTGTTGGCCAGGCTGAAGTAAGCTACAATATCTCTACGATCGACCTAGGGACAGCCACCAGGGAATAGAAGGTCGGACATCTGGAGGAGTCAGTGGCCATGGTGGTGCATCTGATTAAGCAGGATAAGATCACCAAAGACAAGCTAAAGGCGCAGGTTGCTACCCTAACCGACTACATCTAGTAGTGGTCTTCAATAGATGACCTTCCCACTACCTCGACGGCCATTCCTCAACTACTCTCCAAGGAGCAGATAGATAAGCTGGAGAGGAGGAAAAACTTAGAGAAGACCACGGAGGACTGGTTCCAGTAGGTTGCGAAGGTCAGAAACGTAGGGATCGACTTGGCTGTGCAGATAGCCAACAAGTTCCTAGACTTGATTCAGTCCTTGGAAGGCATGAGGAAGCTCTACACCAACTTCCCTGCGATCTACGACTCTGCCTTCCCAAAGGTTGAGGCCATCCTTCAAATGCCAGAAAGCACATGGGAAGAAAAGCTAGAACTGAAGAAGGAGAATCACTGGTTGGTTGACATATGGCGCAGAGACCTCATCAACCGTAAAGAGAGGATGAAACAGATCCAAGACAGAATAGATCCAGATATTGCGTGGATCAAGGAGATCCGAGCAGAATGCGCCGAGTACCTCAAGCTGATGACGGGCCATGATATGCCCATGGTGCAATTAGATGCAGAAAAGGTCGAGTCATATTTTGAGGAACGGATGAAGGATGGGACAGCCGGAGATATCACAATGGACTTCTTGAGTTTCGCTGCCCGTGCCTTCGATAGATTAGAGCTCTTCAGAGATCAGGGCTCAAAGTATGACGAGGATTAGAAGCAGCTGGAAGAGAATTCCAAAGAATGGAGCTATCAGGCGTTGAGATGCGAAATCCTTGAGATTGACAAGCTCCAGGCCGTAATCCTCAAGCATATTGAACACGCAGCCTTCGAGGAGCAACCAGACAGCTCGTCCAAGGAAGAAGACTTCCCAGAAGAGTAGCTACAGCCAAAGGAACAGCAATTAGCTACAAGACAAAAATGCAAATAGTGTCATCCACTAGGTGACAAAATAGGGAAAAGACAAAAGATGTTTTAAAATTGTAAATCTATTTTGGGGGTAGGTGAAACCCTAATTTGTAATGAATCGTGGCCACACAATGGAAATGAATCTTGGCCATTTATTTGGTTTTTTGGAAACTATAAATAGAGCACTCCCCTCATTTGCAAAAGGGAGAGTTGAGTTGTTGTAAAGGCATGCTGCTGAAATTTATGAGAAATAGCATTGACTTGGTGCATTTCCTTGTTTTCTCTCATGTCTATTGATTCACTTCTCCAATATTAGTTGTTAGCTTAGATCTTTTTGCTGTTTAGTTAGCTGTTCATGTTATTTGGATAATCTTAGGAATGCTGTTGGTTGTTCATGAAAATTTCTACTTTGTTGATGATCTCTTAGTCCATACTTTTTGCTGTTTGTTGAAAGTAGATAGCTTTGCAAAGTTAGCCTGGACCTGATTTAAGCTGCCTCAAACACTTATCTTTAGTTCATGCATGTATGTGGTGGATGAAGGATAAAAATCTTCAGCCCTTAGAAGATTGCACGATTCCCATGATACTGTGAAATCCTTGGTTAAGTGGGATATTGTTTTGAAGGAATTGTCCATTGCAAGGACTCCATTATCACTGTTCGCAGCAAGCTTTAGGCTTAGGAACTTTTCTTCCCCTTCGCTCTTTTTTTATTTTCTTTAGAAACTGAACAACACCAAGGTTCATTGCACTTTATATAGCAAAATCTAACAACTAGATGGAGTTTGAGACTGCTGTTTGAACCTACAGCCAAGACATAATTGCTTACATGTGAAAACTCCTTTTTGAAGATCCAACTTCATGTTTTGTGCCCATATTTTGTGTTTCTGTAAGGCCGCCTTGTGATTCTAGCAAATCACATCAAACTACTAAGGTATCTAAGCACTGTCATGACCTGACATCGAGAGACCTTGGGATAGTGTTCTGCAACTCGATTGTGAGAAATTGTCTTCCAAGAGAGGTAGTGCACCTGTGCGCTGCCTGTGTTGTGAAGTGCATAAAAACACCATCAACAGAGCTGGCGCTAGAGGGAGGGCAGCGATCGGAATACTAGGCTATGGGATAAAGCGAAGCTGGATCAGATAAGATCATTCTCCCCAGAAAGGTTTCAAAGGATTCTACGATCAGCACCAAACAAGAGAGAATTTGAAGAATTGCAGCCTCCCACGAGGGCAAAACGAGCACAAGGAAGCAGCTCCGCCTCTTCCTCTTCCTCCATTCTATCGGCCTCCATTTCACCTCCACCTTCACTTGGCTGGCCTTCATCTTCCACCCAACCGTCTCAAACAACATTTGCACATCTTCCTTCCGGCAGCCAGGGGTTCGCTCCTCTCCTGGCCCTTATAGCCCAAAGCACAGTCTAGGCAGCCATAGCTCAAGGGCAGCCTCAAATTGTGGTTGTATTGCCAGTACAGCCCCAAATCCCTATTCTCCAACAGCAAGTGCCACCTCCGCCTCCCCTCATGGCTTGGCTTGCGCATAACCCTTCGTCGATACACTTTGTTGTTTACAATGATATGCCCAAGAATCCAGAGGGCTTTTGTTCAAAATTCTATCTACGTGACATGCAAAGAACAGCCGAAGAGCATATCAAGATATTCGAAACGGCAATTACCGAAATGCAGGTGGGTCACGAGGATGTGGCGTGTCGCCTCTTTCCGCATTCGTTGGGAGAAGAGGCCTTCTACTGGTACATCAATCTGCCGTAGGGATCGATCACCTCGTGGACCCTGATGAAGAATGCCTTCCTACAGAAGTACAAGATTCCTGTCAACCCCGCTGACCTGTACCAGCAGTTCATGTCCATCAGAAGGGAGGTCAACGAACCTATTGGCTCCTTCAATGATCACTTCCATCGGGCTCATATGAGGCTTCATGATCCATACCTCCATAATGATGTGGCTGCTCTGCCAGTCTACTACGCGGCCCTGGATAACCTCACGGCAGTGCTGGTAAAAAGGATGCGCCCGCTGCCTGCTACTTTGCTGACCGCCTATGCAGAAGCTGTCATTGCAAGTGCAGATTTGGAACAAAATATATCCGGCCCTCTGCCCTCTTTGGGGCCCGTCACCCACCCAATGCAAATTCAGGGGCTCAATCAGGTGTTTGCTCACCAAACTCCTGTCATGAACCAGGTGCCACAGTTGTCTATGGTGCTGCATCCGGGGCAGCCGTTGAATTATGCACCTCCTGCAACATCTTACTTGCAGCCCCAGCAGCAGTACAACTATTCTCAAATAGCTTTGCAGCAGCAAGCATATTCCCAACAGCCCCAGGTGCCGTTGCACTTATCAGGACTAGATTTTCCTCCGGCTTATCAAAATCAGCCGGCAGCCCCACCCGCGTTTCTCCAAAATCCGGCCCCGTCGCCTGGAGTTGCAGTCGAAAAGGATAAGCTAGAGGAGCTGACCGAAATGATTAAGAAGATGTCCACAGAGATGACGCATTTGAAGAACCAGAATAATCAGCTGCAGGCCTCCCAACGCAACTTTCAGGCCAATCTCAACAGGGACAGTCGGGAGTCTCGAGACAATAGAGACAACAGAGATAATCGAGAAGCGGGTACCTCCTCGGGGCAGAATTATGAGAGGGGGCAGAACTCCAATCAAAATGCAGAAAGAAGACCTTCCTAGAGGCAAAACCACACATGGAACACCAAGCCCAACAACAGTAGTATCCCCACGTCGTTTGATCAACCAACAGGCAATGACAGAACATCCAGCGGTGTGTATCTGGCTGAAGCAGCTTTGTCCGGATGGTGCCGACTTCACAAAATTAGCAGGCATTCTGAGCTGGATTGTCCTGAATTCCAGGCGGTGGCTGAAATCTTCCAGGTGGAAGTACAAATGCCGTTGATAATGCTAACTGCAGGGACATCATCCCATCGGAGCCCTACGATTCCTCATGTTTGGTGGTCAATCAGACGCCATTTTCATGAGGAGACTGCAACGAGCCCGAGGCAGAGCCCACCCCCATCGAGGATGAGAAAGTGTAAGAGGTAAGTAACGAATCAACTCTAGCTCAGCTTTTTGATTCGATAGATAACGGTCCGATGGATGAAGAAGAGCCATTCGTGAATGAGGTCCACATGTTCTATCAACAGTCAAGTCCCTATTTCCTTAGGAATAGACAAGCCAGCAGACCCTTCACCACTTCTACTCCACCAAACAACTTCACCACCCCACCTGATCCAAATGCTAACAATAACCCAGGGCTCCCTTGTATACCCGCCCAATATCTTAGCAAGAACCAATCCCAAAACCCACCGCAAGGTCAGCCTCAGAGCCAAACCCAAAATCCGCATGGACAAACCAAGAGTCAAACCCCTAGTTCTCCCATAGGCCAAGCTTTTAGCTCTGAAATTAAGCAAATGGGTGAATATGTGGCGGAAGAGTTCAAGAAGGTCAAAATTAGTTTGTTGGCCTTCGAATTGCTCAAGGTTCCTGCTGTAAGGCACACTTTTTTCAGGGTTCTGAATGGGACTCCCTCATTTAGCACGACACAAGAGACCCCGCCCAAGAGGGTAACCTTTGAGGAGCCCAGGAAAGAACAAGAGATACAGGACAACACCAGAAGAAGGAATCATATGCCCATGAATTAGTCGGCTGGCAGATACACTGAAAAGGAGCCAGAGAGGGCTGGTAAATAGCCTCCCAAGGACCAGCAATTTAAACAAACCAAGGATACAGGCAGTGACAGGAACAAAGGCCAAATAGCTCAAATGGACACACCCGTCGGTATCCTCCAAGGGAGACCGAAAACTCCCCCGTTCCTGACTACTATTAGGGTTTTTGGCAAGAATTTGCACAACTGCCTGCTCGATTCAGGCGCGTCTACCAACGTTATGCCCTTGGCCGTATGCAAAGCTCTTGGCATCACCCCCACGCCTTCAAAGAGAAAGGTCACCCAACTGGACAAAACAGAGATTAATATCGTGGGCGAAATAAACTGCATCCCCATGCAAATCGCTGCGGACCCCCGGATACAACATGTTGTGGACATCCAAGTGGCGGACATACTTGATGCCTATGGAATCATTCTGGGGAGAGAGTTCACCAAGGCACTGAATGGATACACCGCCACCGACTTGTCTCACATGTGGCTACCGTGGAAGGGGCTGCCAAATCAGATTCGTATTGACCATGAACCCCGGATGAAATATATGATCATGGAATACAATAATCTCAGTGAGGTGCTGTTCGCTGAGACCGACTTAGGGAATTACCGCCCTTTTGCTTACCAAAATGAGCTTGAGCTTTAGGAAGAATAGACAGATGAGGTATTGCTGGTATTATGCAGTCCCTCGGCGGGTTCCGAACAAATGCCCCCAGACGAAGAAGTGTTGGCAGAAGCTGACGATGAGCTGGATAAAGATGACAACTGGGGATTGCTCGATGGCTTCCAGGAGTTTATGAAAAAATGCGCAAGAGATCAGCTCAACCTAGGAGCTAGAATGAATTTCCAAGACCTATTATTGCCGAATTGGTGTAGGGTCCACAACGCTGCTCACTTCGAGTTCGACTGTTGCTTATGCCAAGCAGCAGTGGAGCATGTTAAGAAAGCCGCTGCTCCTCCGACGGAAACACCAAAGGAGGCACCACCCGGATCACCTGCCGATCGTTGCCTCGACTCGGAAAGCTTTCCTAAGATCACTAGGCCCGCTGCCCAGCCAAAAGAGAACGAAGACTCAATCAAACCCGAAGATGAGGAATCCTCTGCGTGCTGGACGCTCCGGTTTGATGGATCAAAGTCAAGACAAGGAGCTAGAGCAGGGATCGAACTCATCAGTCCAACGGGTAAGACATTCCTTGCTGCCCGTCGATTGCAGTTTTATTACACCAATAACATAGCAGAATATGAGGCCTTAGTCCTTGGCCTTCTTATGGCTTTGAGGAAAAATGTGAAAGTACTGCATATTTTCAGGGATTCCGCACTTGTGGTTAAGCAGGTCAGGAAATTGTACTCTTGTCATGACTGGAGACTCACCGACTATAGACACAGGGTGTGGGATCTCCTAGAGGGCCTAGATGCGATCAACATACAACTGATCCCTCGTGCTCAAAATCGTACAGCTGATGCCTTGGCTCAAGCAGCTAGCACGTTACAGCCCCTCTCATTGTCTGGGCTCAAGAAGTTCACTGTTGAGCTAACATCTACGCCATCGGTCCCGGATAATGTTACCCACCTACAGGTCTTCAATGATGATAAATATATCCTCCAGTTCATCACAAGTTCTGACATCTTTGCTACCCAAATAATCGATGAAGCTGATCCACAGGAGGCTGAATTGGACATAGAAGGGGTTATCAATCTGAAAACCAACACGATCCCCAGAGGCATGGTTCAGCTGGAGCGTGTATTTGACCTGGATCAGATTAGGGATCAAGATCGACAAACAAAAAAGGAGGCTATAAGCAGCCAGTGCAACGCTCACAACTTGGGAACGACTGAGGATACCAAGAATGTTTTTATTGGAAAGGTATATGCACGCCCGAAGAGAAGAGAGGAATCACGGATGCTTTGCGCAGATATCCTGACGTGGTGGCATGGAGTTACGAAGACTTGAAAACATACGACACCTCTGTCATCACGCATACTATCCCTCTAAGGACAGAAGTGAGGCCATTCCGTCAGCGGCAGGGCCCTATTAATGCCTTGCTAGAACCTATTGTTTACAAGGAGGTACAGAAATTACTTTCACCAAGAATCATCTTTTCTGTTAGGCACTCTACGTGGGTGGCTAATTTGGTCCCGATCAGAAAAAAGAATGGAGAGATCAGATTGTGCGTGGATTTCCGCAATCTCAATCGCGCCTTAGAAAAGGACAACTATCTGGTGCCTTCACTAGATGAAGTGCTACAAATCATCAACAGCTTCCAGATGATGTCGTTCCTCGATGGATACTCCGGGTATAATCAAGTAATGGTACAATATGAGGATCGCCACAAGACTGCGTTCACCACTAAGTGGGGGACATTTGTGTACAGAAGAATGCTATTCGGGCTCATCAACGCCGGCGCCACTTTCCAACGCGCCATGGATATCGCTTTCAAGGACCTGATCGACAAATATATAATCATCTATATGGATGATTTGATGGTATTCTCCAAGAAGCGAGGTATTCACGTATCTGACCTATGCAAAGTATTTCAGAGATGCCAGGAATTCGGGGTTTCTCTCAACCCCAAGAAGTGCATTTTTGGAGTGACCGAAGGCAGATTACTCAGGCACATCATCTCAGAGCAAGGAATCTCCATTGATCCTGAACGCATTGAGTCGCTACTCAAGATTCAGCCCCCGGGCAGCAAGAAAGAATTAAAGTCTTTCTTCGAAAAGATTAATTTCGTCCAGAAATTCATCATCGATTTCGCGGAAATAGTCAAACCTCTCAATGCCATGCTCAAGCAGAACGCTAAGGTCGAGTGGACACCAGAGGCCAAACAATCCTTTGAGGAAATCAAATGGGCCATTGTTGAGGTGCCTGTGTTGGTCAGTCCAAATTACTTGAAGCCGTTCTATATCTATTCATTTGCTTCGGAGCATTCTTGTGCCAGTATGTTGACCCAAAAGGATGACGAAGGAAATGAGCATCCGATCACCTTCATGAGCGCACCCCTGAAAGATGCTAAATTGCGTTACCACAACATAAAAAAGCAGGCGTACGCTCTTGTTAGGGGAGTAAAAAAATTTAGACACTACATTCTATGCAACAAGGTATTCGCAATCGTCCCTAACCTCGCAGTCAAAACGCTTCTCATGCAAAACGAGTTGGGCGAACGGAGGGCCAAGTGGATCACCCTACTCCAAGAATATGATATGGAGATCCAACCAATGAAATTGGTAAGAGGGCAGGCACTCACCCGCATAATGGCCGAAACAGCAACATAGGCCGGACCTAAACTCACGGTACAACAATACCAGCTTGAGGATGTCTCCCCGGGAGAGTGGTACCAAGATGTCGTTTATTATTTGCTCAATCATAAGTGTCTGTCACATTTGCAAGGAGTCCAGAAGAGGGCCCTCAGATTGAAAAGAAACGGTTATATGTTATAGGGTTCCATTCTTTATAAGAAGAATCATGAGGGAGTTTATTTAAGATGCCTCGGCAAGGAGGAAGCAGAACGCGTTCTGAGGGAGTTTCACGATAAGTTTGGTACGGGCCATGGCTCGGGTTCTTCTACGGCCCATCAGATATTAAGGGCAGGGTACTATTGGCCGACTGTCTTCAAAGATGCCCATGGCCATGTTCGTTCATGCCATACGTGCCAGACCACTGCCACCAGGAAGAGGAATGCTGCTGTCCCACTGCAACCCGTGCTGGAGGTAAGACCTTTTGCACAATGGGGTCTCAACTTCATCGGTCCGTTAAGCCCCCCATCATCCGCGGGACACAGGTACATTCTAACCGCTACTGATTATTGTACTAGATGGACAGAGGCAATAGTTTGTAAGTATTGTACAACTGAAGTAGTTACTAATTTCTTAGAAAGTTTCATTTTAAATCGGTTTGGTTGTCCATATGCTCTAGTATGTGATAATGGACCTGCCTTCGCTTCTTTAAAATTTGCTAGCTGGGCGTTTGACTATGGGATTGACCTCAAATTTTCATCCAATTACTACCCTCAGGGCAATGGCCTTGCCGAGTCCACAAACAAGAACTTGATTACCGTGATCAAAAAGCTACTAGATAGGAATCCCAAGGACTAGCATACCCAGCTCCGTTTCGCCCTTTGGGCTGATCGCACCTGCCATAAGGCTGCCCTTGGTGATTCCCCATTCCACCTTGTCTATGGTCTTGAGCCGATATTCCCCATCCACCTGAAAATTTTGACTCTTCAGTTCATCAACGATTTTTATGAAGGAGGAGATCGTAGGGAAGCTCGTCTAGCTGAACTGTTACATTTAGAGGAAGTTTGAGACCGCGCAATAGAAAATTTTGCCAAGCATCAGGGCGTAGTGAAGAGATGGTTCGACCGCCGGGCCAAAATTAAGGCCTTTAGGATTATAGATTTGGTCCTATATTGGGACAAGGCCCATGAAAAGAAAGGGGGACACAATAAATTCGATAAGCTCTGGCTTGGCCCCTTTCAGATAGCTGAGATTTGAGGAGATAATGATTTCCGCTTAAAAAACTTAACTGGTGAAAACGTCCCGTTGCCAGTCAACGGGCAACACCTAAAGCATTACTTCCAGGCTTGAGCTCCTTCGAGCTCTTTGCTGTAAATACCTGTGCATAAGGTAGAGTAGTTACTTTCTTGCTTGTTGCGTTTTGTTCGCGTCATTTTTTGCTTTCTCCCTCCTGGCAGTTTCGTTTTGAGAAAGGTTTCTCGCTCCTTTGTGGTGGCCGTGTTTGTCTAACAAGCGGTTCACTTTTCTGTCCATTTTTTATGTTCTTCGGCTAAACCTTCACTCTAGACTATTGGTCTTTGCAGAGCTGTCCGTGAATGATTTCCCTGTCTGAATTCTGCTCAGAACTTGACCCTTCGCCGGATCTTCTTACCCACATCTCGAATCTTGCACAAATTACATAATAATAAATTCTGAAGGATCGTGCTATTGTTGTCACGACACCCAAGTAAGTGAAAAATCCTAAGTCTACTCCAGTGACCACTGCAGTCTCAAACCCATTGTAGGCTTCAATGCTTACCCGGTCGAACTAAATGGTAAAAGAGAAATGAAATATCAAAGCAAAAAGAAGAGAAAAGAAACTCTAAAAAAGAAAATAATCGACCGTATGGGTGTTCGGATAACTCTACCGGGGCTATGGACGCCCGACCGGCAGTAGAGCAATATCCATGAGATTGTAGCGACAACTCCGCCAGGGCTATGGATGCCTGACTGGCAGTGGGGCAATGTCCAGGTTACTTTTGGTGTTAGGCAACTTATGTAGCTCACTTGGTTCGAGTAATAACCTTGGTTACTATCCCTAAGAAAGGAATGAATTCACTCTACACACACTTTCAAGATGTCATGTAAGCTGACCCAATTAAGGATCTCGCTCTCCCGGATTCATCCTTGGAAGCCGTTTCTGGTCTGCGAAACCAGAGATTCTGGGTCCTGAATGAATATTTATCCCTAGAACGCTCCGGAGCGTTCTCCAGCGGAGTCGCCATTTGTTGTGCCCTCAGCACACACGCCCCGTTGGGAACGGGGACCCTCTTTTCTTTCGCCTTGTCAGGTCTGTCGGGGCCGCCTCTTTTTGCGTGCCCCTCTTTTTGTGACATTTTGCATGGTTGATATTACCCTAAAGTTTCATCCTAAGATCGATTGTGGTTTCCCTTTTAAATTTTGGTGCCCTTCAGAACCCGCCCCGCCATTTTCCGTTTGTTGTTCCTTGTCAATTTTCGGCCGGCCCCTGCTCCTTCGGGCCCTGGGCGCCAGAAGTCCGCCTTCGGACTTCCGTCCTAGGATCGCCGTCTGCGATGGCGATCCTCTGTCGGTCGCCCGTCTCATGGGCCCCGGGGCGTCTTTCGCCTCCGCCGTGCAAACCAAAAGCTCACGTCGGTAATCCTCCGTCGGCCGCCCGCCCTTCGGGCCCCCGAGTCTTATTCGCCGCCGCTGTCGCAATGCAAAGCAAAATCTCACGGCGGCAAGCCCTTGCAGCGCCCCGCCCTCCGGGCCTCGGTCACACCTTCGCCGCCGCCGTTCGAAGTCCTCGCAAAGTTTCGCGGCGGCCGTCATTCCGCGCCTTCCCACCTGCCGGATCTCGAAACCCTCATTGCCGCCGCCGACCCCAAATTTGAAACCGACTGACTTTTGGCACGATCGTACGAGGCATTTAATGCGGCATTAATGAGCGGTTGGGTATATAAACCGTGGTCCCCCAATGTCTTTTTCACTTAGCGAAATCGAGCAAATTGGAGCAGCGGTTGAATTGGAGCCCACTGCAGTCTGCACCAATGCGATCATTGGCATCAACCTCGCTCCGTCAACTCCACCGATGGATCCCATCAACTTCCCGATTCGTGAGTCGTAGGTAGGCCATCCTCGTTCGCTCTCCCATCATTTTTGATCATTTTGAGGATTTAAATGAATTAAAGAACAAAATTAAATGGCATAAAAAGAACACCCCCGCGTCGCACCCAAAACCCATGTGTTCAAATTTGCCGGAAACCATCGGAGTCACCCTTACCATCTCCCGGGACTTGTCCGCGCCATGGGTGTTCTTCGCACAGTGCGAAGGACCCTGCCGGGCCCGAAACCTTCCGTCGCCGTCAGAATCCGGAGTCAAAATCCCTGACGGAGGTCCGCCCTTCCAAGCCCGGGCCTCCGGGTTTCCCCTCCCGGGCTTCCGCCTTGGATTCACCGCCGTTTTAACGTCAAAATTCCCCGGCGAGGCCCCTGTTTTCGCGTCCCCAGGACCCTCCGGGCCCGGCTTTCCGGAGTTCCGTACCCGGAACTCCGTGTCGGTTCCGCCACCACTCACGGCGGAACCATTCCTGCTGACCGACCTTTGGGCTCCGGGGTCGCTTTCACCGCCGCCGTCACCCAAACTGTGATGAAATTTCCCGACGGCTGTCAACCCGCAGCGCCCTGTCTCCCGGGCCCTGGTGGCCTCTTCACCGTCGCTGTCTATACCTTCGTGGCGGCTGGCGTCACCAATCTCTCTGGTCTCCGGGTCCCGGTCCATCTTTCGCCGCCGCCGCCGTTGAAAATATCCCACAATGCATGTGGCGGCCTGCACATCGCGTTGTTCCGCCTCCCGGGTCCCGTGACGCATTTCGCCGCTGTCGCCTGTGAATTGTCATAACCTCCTGGCGGCCGTCCCCTTGCATCCTCCCGTGGGCCGGGGCTCGAGCTTCACCTCACCGTCGCCGATGGGTACCATTGCAAAGTCCATCGGCGGCGAACCTCCGATTGGCTCCCCGCCCTTCGGGCTCCGGTTTCCTCCTCGCTGCCGCTGTTCAGAATGATCTAGTAAGCACGGGGCGGCTGTCAGCTAGCAACCTCCCGGCCCCTGGGGCCCGGTGCTCCGAATGCTATCTGGTCTAAAATGTAAAACCAAATCCGATGACGGCCGTCTTTTTGCTTCCCGGGTTCCGGCCTCCGGGATTCCGCCGCCGGACATCCGCCTGATGTCCGCCGCTGCCGGCTTCCTTCGCTTGACTGCCTTTCGGCCTGAAACCCCCGGAGCTCCCCAAATCAATCCAAATCAAGTCCAATTGAGAATCTGACTTCGACCCACGTTCTAAATCAGGCCATTCTTCATCATGGGTCTCTTACAACATCAAAATTTGACCAACGGGGGTCTCCGGGAGCTTTCGGGCGTGTTTTCCCTTCCTGGCAGCATTCCTGCCAGGGAAGTCCTGCCCTCCAGGCCCGGATTGCTGAATTGCCCTAAAATGAAATCGATATCATCTGAGAATTAAATTTATGATGCATTTGAATGGTTAGTTATATAATATGCTCACAATACGGACTAACATTAACGTTATTGGTGTTTTCTTGTGCTAACTTCGCCCTTACCTGCAGGATATATGGAATTGGTCGCAGGAACTTCAGGGGCCTCTACCAGAAAGGACAAGGGTAAGAAATCCGGAAGGGCCGCCCATGGGAAAGACGACAAAGACCAAATGAAGTTCCAATTTCAGGGTGAACCGCTCCAGTCAAAGGTCTCGACTAACTGGAAAGAGATCTCGGACACCAATATAGGCTAGGTGGACATAGACAAGTTCACCTAGAGGGTCAAGATCGACTCTAAGATAAAGAATGCTCGATTGATATGCCAAAGCAGAATTGCTAAAGCTGTTGGCTTCCCTCCGTCTCTAATAGCACCTGAACTGGTAATGGCTTGCCGAGAAGCCTACCAGACGGACACGCGAACGATCGTGGACAAAGAAGGGAATATCCTTACCGACATGTCTTCGGAAGGAATTACGAAAACATTCCACATTCCTACATTCCCACATATGCAAGTCCCCACTTTGGAGCAGTGTCAGGGGGTGTGGGATGCCAATCCATTGGGCTGCAAGAAGTCAATCAACATCTACTGGTTGAAGGAGAAACGGGGCAGCGCTGCAAAAGTTCCCCAAGAGCTGTTCTGCAGCAATTTTCAAGAAGACTATCACGACTTGGTGACCATGCTAAGCAGGGTCATGGGCCTCCCAGCAGCCGCCTACTTTCAGGAGTGGATGGCTTACTATATTGAGCAAATCATACAAGGAAATGAGGACGTGAAGACCAAGATCTCGTTCGACTGGGGGAGTATCATCAGCAACTGCTTCCACGAGCAGTTTGTAAATATCAAGAAAAGCAACAAGTTCTACTTGACCTCGTACCTAGTGTACTCCTTGGCAGGTCAGAGGCAATATAGTGGACTCTTCATGGTGTTGGATGGGGATCACAAACGAGGGCTTAAGCCTTTTGACTGGTACCCTCAGCTACAATACCGCTACTTCAAAAAGGAGTACCACCGGATCAATGATGCCTTCATAGGCCATATTATCAGATTGATAGCTGGGGACTTCGAGAGATGGGTATCTCACAGTGCCAGAGCACTCCTGAAGGAGTATGCCTTCTTGTACATTCAGTTCCCCAAGTTCACTTACATTCGTGCCCAGGGATTCACGGAACGGCCAAACAAGTTGCCAAGATACGCAAATGATAGGATTATTCTCCTAGAGCTTTCCCGACAGCTCCAACATATTCAGATGGTCTTCGGCCAAAAACACGTAGCAGGGATCCCCTATCCCATGATCCTCGGCCAAGGCCAGTATCGACTGCAAACATCTCAATGCGCCGGCAACTCAGAAAAAGCCATGTCAAGAAGGCGCTAGGGCCGGCATACGCCCACTAGTACCATGTTGAAGATTTCTGGGTAGATTGTAGAGATGATAAGGAGGTTTGCAAGAGACATTACATGCGAATGACAGTGCAGTTTTTAAGGAGAGTGCAGCTGTTTCCGGTGCCAGACTAGCTTGAGGAAGATGAGTCCACCCTGGTGCACCCGAGGTACCCTGCGGTTGCCGACCTGGCAATCCCCTCCATTGACTGGGATGAACAAGAGGTTGAGGACCTGGATACCATCACCCAGCCTATCATAGCTCACACTAAGGAGTGGGTTGATGGACAGGTGGCCCAACTGGAGCAACAGGGGGTGGCTCTAACATACGAGGCACTCAAAAGTGGGCCAAGCGCCACGGAGGACGTTGCTGCCTCCCCATTAGCTGGTGAGACTTCCAAGTCTCCCCCCATCACCAGGTCCTAGAAGAGAAAAGAAGCAGAAACGACACAGTCCGGGGGCCCAAAGAACAAGCAACAAAGGATACGGGAGGCTCGTCTCCGAAGAGGCTTAAAAGGACAGTGGTCACAACAGAGGCGCAGCCTCCATTGCTCCTTCCTCCCCCAACTGGTGTGCTGCCCCCCTCTCAGGCCGCAGCCGCCTCATCCCCACAGGCAGTGGACATTTTTGTCCAGCATACCTCTTCGCCCCCAGCCAGGTCCATAGTCAATATTGACTCTTCCTCGAGCATGACCACTTCTCCTTCCTCTGCTGCTGCCATGTCACCCATCACCTCCCTGCCTCTGGCAACAATACCATCACCTGTTCCCCTTTCTAGCGTGCTCGAGGCTATTACACGGCACCTGCAGAGTCTCCCTCCTGAGCTCTCGCAGCTTTTAATGGACCCTGCTCTCCAGGCTACCCTCGCCCAAGCCCTCGCAACAGCTCAGCCGTCGCAACTGCCAAAAGATCCGCCGGCCATGGAGGCCACCATGCAGATTTCCAAGGAGATGGAGGAGCTAGAACAGGAGGCTTCAAAGCCTATGGAGGAAGAGGCCAATGACTATTACGAGCAACCCGAATACGAGCATAAAACCATTGACGAGGTTGCATATGAGGAAGAAGAAATGGGCTCCTCCGAAGGCGGGGATGGAGAGGATGGCTCGAGCACCGAAAAAATTATTCAGGTTTCTGATGAGGATGTTGGAAAAGAGGCAGAACCGTCGCCACGTGGTGAAGAGGGACAGCCACCAGAGGGGCAGCCTGAAAAGGATATCACTGAGGTGGAGACCCACATTGTAAGGAGCCCCGAGCCCGAGGCTGCTAAGGAGAAGAAAGAAGAAGAGGCAGCAAAAGAACAAGATCTCACTCAGATACTGACCACCAACGCACCCGTCAAAAGCCTCGTGTTCTATCAAGACTCTGACGAGGAGGAGGATGCTGCAAGGGAAAGGGAGGAACTTGAAAAGGAAAAGGAGGCAGAAGTCTTGCCTCTGACTAGGATGGGTGAAGGCAGCCATGGTACACCCAAGGACCAATCCGCCATGCCCGACTGGCTGGAAAAGCAGCTCAAAAAGACTACTCCTGTTCTAAGCGACCCGAGGTTGAGATTGGAAGCCATCTTGGCTCGATCTCTAGCCACAACAAAGAAGGAAAAGAAGCCTAAGGTCCGTTCCAGGATAACCATGGATGCTTCTGGCCCCCGGGCTGCACAAGTAGCAACGCCAACTGTTGGCCAGGCTGGAGTAAGCTACAATATCTCCACGATCGACCTAGGGACAGCCACCAGGGAATAGAAGGTCGGACATCTGGAGGAGTCAGTGGCCACGGTGGTGCATCTGATTAAGCAGGATAAGATCACCAAAGACAAGCTAAAGGCGCAGGTTGCTGCCCTAACCGACTACATCCAGTAGTGGTTTTCAATAGACGACCTTCCCACTACCTCGACGACCATTCCTCAACTACTCTCCAAGGAGCAGATAGATAAGCTGGAGAGGAGGAAAAACTTAGAGAAGACCACGGAGGACTAGTTCCAGCAGGTTGCGAAGGTCAGAAACGTAGGGATCGGCTTGGCTGTGTAGATAGCCAACAAGTTCCTAGACTTGATTCAGTCCTTGGAAGGCATGAGGAAGCTCTGCACCAACTTCCCTGCGATCTACGACTCTGCCTTCCGGAAGGTTGAGGCCATCCTTCAAATGCCAGAAAGCACGTTGGAAGAAAAGCTAGAACTGAAGAAGGAGGATTACTGGTTGGTTGACATATGGCGCAGAGACCTCATCAACCATAAAGAGAGGATGGAACAGATCCAAGGCAGAATAGATCCAGATATTGCGTGGATCAAGGAGATTCGAGCAGAATGCGCTGAGTACCTCAAGCTGATGATGGGCCATGATATGCCCACGGTGCAATTAGATGCAGAAAAGGTCGGGTCGTATTTTGAGGAACGGATGAAGGACGGGACAGCTGGAGATATCACAATGGACTTCTTGAGTTTCGCTGCCTGTGCCTTCGATAGATTAGAGCTCTTCAGAGATCAGGGCTCAAAGTATGACGAGGATTGGAAGCGGCTGGAAGAGAATGCCAAAGAATGGAGCTATCAGGCGTTGAGATGCGAAATCCTCGAGATCAACAAGCTCTAGGCCGTAATCCTCAAACATATTGAACACGCAGCCTCCGAGGAGCAACCAGACAGCCCAGCCAAGGAAGAAGACTTCCTAGAAGAGTAGCTACAGCCAAAGGAACAACAATTAGCTACAAGACGAAAATGCAAATAGTGTCATCCACTAGGTGACAAAATAGGGAAAAGACAAAAGATATTTTAAAATTGTAAATCTATTTTGGGGGTAGGTGAAACCCTAATTTGTAATGAATCGTGGCCACACAATGGAAATGAATTTTGGCCATTCATTTGGTTTTTTGGAAACTATAAATAGAGCACTCCCCTCATTTGCAAAAGGGAGAGTTGAGTTGTTGTAAAGGCATGCTACTAAAATTTATGAGAAATAGCATTGACTTGGTGCATTTCCTTGTTTTCTCTCATGTCTATTGATTCACTTCTCCAATATTAGTTGTTAGCTTAGATCTCTTTGCTGTTTAGTTAGCTGTTCATGTTATTTAGATAATCTTAGGAATGCTGTTGGCTGTTCATGAAAATTCTTGCTTTGTTGATGATCCCTTAGTCCATACTTTTTGCTATTTGCTGAAGGCAGATAGCTTTGCAAAGTTAGCCTAGACCTGATTTAAGCTGCCTCAAACACTTATCTTTAGTTCATGCATGTATGTGGTGGATGAAGGATAAAAATCTACAGCCCTTAGAAGATTGCACGATTCCCATGATACTGTGAAATCCCTAGTTAAGTGGGATATTGTTTTGAAGGAATTGTCCATTGCAGGGACTCCATTATCACTGTTTGCAGCAAGCTTTAGGCTTAGGAACTTTTCTTCCCCTTCGCTCTTTTTTTATTTTCTTTAGAAACTGAACAACACCAAGGTTCATTGCACTTTATATAGCAAAATCTAACAACTAGATGGAGTTTGAGACTGCTGTTTGAACCTACAGCCAAGACATAATTGTTTACATGTGAAAACTCCTTTTCGAAGATCCAACTTCATGTTTTGTGCCCATATTTTGTGTTTCTGTAAGGCTGCCTTGTGATTCCAGCAAATCACATCAAACTACTGAGGTATCTAAGCACTATCATGACCTGACATCCGAGAGACCTTGGGATAGTGTTCTACAACTCGATTGTGGGAAATTGTCTTTCAAGAGAGGTAGTGCACCTGTGCGCTGCCTGTGTTGTGAAGTGCATAAAAACACCATCAACAAGAGTGAGGGAGTGGGAGAGAGATAAAGGATAGAGGGTAGAAGGTAGAGGGTTAAGAGTAGAGGGGATATATATGAGTAAGTGAGAGAGAGAGACCTAAGATAAGGAGAGGTGGTAGGAGGATGAGACTTGAGAGAGAGGGAGGGAGGGAGCGAGTGGGAGAGAGATAGAGGGTTTAAGGGTTTAGAGTTTAAGGGTTAATGGTTTAAGGTTTAGGGTTAAGGGTAGAGGGGAGAGATATAGAGAGTAAGTGAGAGATAAAGACCCGAGAGAGGGAGAGGAGGTAGAAGGGTGAGTCTTGAGAGAGAGAGAGGGTAGAGAGCAGAGGGTTTAAGGGTTTAGGGTTTAGGGTTATGGGTTATGGGTAGAGGGAGAGAGGGATTCATGAGAGACAAGGAGGTGGGAGAGAATAGAGGTAGAGGGTTAAAAGGGTAGAGGGTAGAAATAGGAGTGAGAGAGGGAGATACCTGAGAGAGAGGAGAGGGGGCAGGAGGGTGAGAACTAGAGAGAGGAGGGAGGGAGTGGGAGAGAGAGATATAGGGTAAAGAGTTAAAGCGTAGAGGGTAGGGTTTATGGTTTAGGGTTAAGGGTAGAGAGAGAGGAGATAGAGGGAGTGAGTGAGAGAGAACTGAGAGAGGGATAGGGGGTATGAGGGAGAGTCTTGAGAGAGAGAGGAAGGGAGTGGGAGAGAGATAAAGGAGTAGAGGGTCTAGGGTTTTAAGGATTTAAGGTTTAAGGGTAGAAATAAGGGTAGAGTGGAGAGACATAGGAGTGAGTGAGAGAGAGGTCCTTGAGAGAGGAAAGATAATATTTAAATATTTAATATGTTAGTAATATTAATTAGTTATATAATATTTTATATATTAGTAATATATATACATTAACTAAAATATAGAAATAATATTTAAATATTATACATAATAATATAATATATTATATATTAAAATAAACTATAAAATATTTATTGCATTTTCTAAATCATATATTATAAAGTATAAAACATTTTTTAAAATCACATATAAACCAAATCTGATATCCGATTCAAATTGGATATGTGATTTAAAATGGATATCCGATTTGAAACAAATATCTGATATTTCTGACAAAGAATTTATTGCCTAGGGATTATCCTTGGGCTTGCTTTGGTATTTGGCTTGGACATGCCAATCCTAAGAAGTCAATAAAAAAAATGTGTTTGACAACTCACCGTGTTTTTCTAGATTTCGTCCATGTGGCTGACGACTTTATTTTTAGCCAAAATTGATGAAACGAAAAGGGTTTGTAGAGGAGACTCAAATTTCCACAAATATAAATTATTCTTTACTTTGAGTTTAATAAATAATTATTATTCATTTTCTATTAGAATTACGACTAAAGTCCTAATTGATAGGCTGATTGAAAAATATCTATAACTTTAAAATGGTATCATATTTTTTGAATCCAAAATATGCGTCACATTCTATGCTTCGTATGTACTATAGGATTAAAAAAAATGAATTTCATGAAGTTTTGACCAAGTTAAGGTGGTTAGGCATACAAGTTTTTATATTTTTTAAAAGTTGTAATAAAAAATTCATAATTAATTATTTACATGGAAAAAATTACAAAAAAATATGCATCACATATAGACATGAGTCCTCTACTTATATCTAAAATATTATAAAAAAATATTATCATTTTATTGTGGTTAGGGTGGTCAGATAGATACCTACTTCTTATTTTTTCCCTGAAATTTAAGTACCACTGCATTGAAATTTAAAATTTTCACCAAATAAACTTTAAAAAAAAAAAAAAAAACTTAGTAGTTTAGAAACTACATTCAATTTTCCATAGATTCTATTCTTACATATTTTTTAAATAATATAGATAACTTATTCAAATTTTTTTGTCAAGTTTCCTAACTCTGATTTTTTTGAATTTTCATTGCCACTTAAGGGCCTATTTTTTCCATGATGATCCTGCACATACCCTGTGTAATAATGTGAAAAAGAAGGTATGTGTGTGCGAAAAATATCAGAATAGTTGATAGTATAGGATATGTTGAGCGAATTTTAGTAATGCTACAGAAGGGTTTTCAATAGGAGAGCAGAGCATAGCAGAATAGAGTTGAGCAGAAGTGTGAATTGGATAGAAGGCCCAAAGTTTGATTATGTTGTAATATATATTATAATTGTAAGGCAGAGAGCCTCTTTCTTTGAGCAATGATCTCTAGGAAGTGCGCTTGAATGCAAGTGCATTCCCCTCTTTTATTTTACTTTTAATAGAGTAAACTTTGTGGATTAATCTCCATCTTGGTTTTTCCCCTAATAGGGTTTCTACGTAAAAACATATGGTGTTATGGTGTTCATTAATGTGACTGTATTTTTCTTGCTATGTGCTACTAATGTTATATAAAGTTCAATTATTCCTATGGATGGTTTTAGATCTATTTTCAAATCAAATTTATTGAACACTGATTCACCCCACCTTTGAGTGTTCCTTGTGTCCAACAATTGGTATCAGAGCAAGTTCCTCTTGTAAAGCTTAGCATCTTGAGGTGAATCTTGAACTACAATGGATACTAGTGGTCTCTAACAACAGCTAATGGTGGCACTTGATGATCTTGATCAATCTAAGGCAGAGGTCATGGAACTTAAGGAAAATTTTGTAGACGTCAAAAAATTCATTCAATCACTGAAGGAAAAGATAAATGACTCAAGGGAATAGAGGAAGGAACAATGTGATCAGTTCAAGCAAAAGGAAAACAAAGGATCAGATGATATCCATCTGAATCAAACCCTAAAAGAGATAACATAAGAATGTAAAAAGCTAGCCAAGGACAATGTAGCTCTAAGACTTGAAAAGGAATATGTGGCAATGAAGTTTACCAAAGAGATCAAGCAAAGAAAGAAAAATGAGGAGAATCTATCCTAGTCCTTGAGAGAAAAATTTAAAGAATGTAGCAAAATTAACAGTAGAACCATTCAGCTAAAGGAAGAATTGCAACAGGCTAGGAACTATGAACATGAGATTGAGAAACAGATAGTCATTCTTGGGAATGAGCTTGCTACTGTAAATGAATTCAAGGAAATTTTTAGGATAAGTTCTACCAAGCTTGAAGAGATAACCAAAGGTCAAAGGGATATAAAGGGTATGTGTAGGATCATCATGGAAAAAATAGGCCCTTAAGTGGCAAAAAATTCAAAAAAATCAGATTTAGGAAAATTTACGTTAAAATTTGAATAAGTTATCTATATTATTTAAAAAATATGTAAGAATAGAATCTGTAGAAAATTGAATATAGTTTTTAAACTACTAGGTTTGTTTAAAATATATATATATATATATTTGGTTAAAATTTGAAATTTCAATGCAGTGGTAATTAAATTTCAGGGAAAAAATAAGAAGTGGGTGTCTGTCTGACCACCCTAACCACAATAAAATGATAATATTTTTTAATAAGATTTTAGATATGAGTAGAGGACTCATGCCCCAATGTGATGCATATTTTTTTGTAATTTGTTTCCATGTAAATAATTAATTATGAATTTTTTATTACAACTTTTTAAAAAATATAAAAACTCGTATGTGTGACCACCTTCACTTGGTCAAAAATTCATGAAATTCAATTTTTCTGTTTTTAATCCTATAGTATGTGAAGTATAGAATTTGATGCATGTTTTGGATTCAAAAAATGTGATACCATTTGAAAGCTATAGATTTTTTCAATTAGCCTATCAATCAGGACTTTAGTCGTAATTTGAATAGAAAATGAATAATAATTACTTATTAAATTTAAATTAAATCATAATTTATATCATTGGAAAGTTGAGAGTATCCTTTAAAAACCCCTTTTTGTTTCATCAATTTTGGATAAAAAAATAGTCGTCAGCCACATACCCATCATATTGCCACTTTTTGGCCCATCATGATCCTACATATACCCTAAATGATAAGTGAAGTCTTGGATATGAGAAGGGAGAATGCTTTGGATCTGAACAAAAGAATCCTAAAATGAAGAACAAAGGAAGAAGAAATCTAGTAAGGCAACCTAATGCTCAAATATTTAACGAATATTTCTTTTCTTGTAACAAATTTGGACATATGGCTTCTCAGTGTAGAAGAAAAATGAACTCTAGTACTCTATCATTTCCTAGTCAATGTTTCAAATGAAAAAAAACTGGTCATAAGGTATCAGAATGTAGAAGTATGTCTGTCAATGCAAGTAACATTTAATGATATACCTGTGGAAGATTTGGACATGTTGCTAATCAATGCAAGTCAAGTGGAAATTAGTGGAATGGCTGGTATGGAAACAAAGGTCTAGTATGTTTCAATTGTAACAATCTTGGGAAAATTGCAAAATTCTGCCAGAACAAAAACATGAATAAAAGAGGTCTGGTCTATCAAGGAAGAAATTCATAGAAAGACAATAAAGGAAAAGCAAAATCATCTGTGTACAAGAGATAAGAGATTAAATGAAGAAAACATGGGTGAAGAAAAGTGAAATGGATGAAGGAAATAAAGATATACCAGAAGTCCCCTCTGGTAGCTCCTTTGGTAATTGATATCAGGCCAATTGCCTAGGGGGAGTTTTTTATGAAAATATCTTGCCCCCATATTTTTTTAGTTGGCATCAAATTTCTAATGTCGTCAGTCGTTATGGTATTCATTAATGGAAGTATGTGCAATGATATGATGAATTGGATGAAAAGGTATAGGTCCACAATTGAATTCTTTGCTTGTTGTCTGAGTTTGCTGTGTAATTGGAACTTCTAGGGAAACACATTTAATGCGGAAAAAAGTAAAGTTGGTAAAGTTATAAAAAGTGAATTTTGAACCCTATTTCGACACCCAAATGTTGAAAGAGAACAGTTCAAGAGTTTTTTTCTACAAAATTTCAAAGGTGCAAAAAGTCATTTTAGCAGTAAATCGTCAAGTACTTATGATTGCACATCTATTTTTTAACTGGTAGAACTTTTTTTGGAACAAAACATGAAGCAAATCAAAGTTACCATAACACTTGATGAGTATAGTATCCAAAAGATTAGGGATGAAAGAAATTTTCTATTGCTTTCTGATTTCAGAAGGCTTAAAGGATCAAAATACAAGAATTTGGATATATAGAATGATTATGCTCATTTGGTTAATGCAAAAGTGATTTGGTTTTTCTTGAACAAATTGGATGGTGGTATTCTCACTTTGGATAAAACATATCAAATTACCAAGGATGTGATTAGAAATTTAATGGGCTTATGCAATGTTGGTGATGTACCAAAGAAGAAGTCAATTCGCAATGCGAAGGTCAAAGCCCTAACCAGAATAAAAAGGTTATCAGACGAATCTGATAATTTCATTGATTAAAGATCCTTTGACAAGGTATGTGGTTTATGGAGTCTCATATAAAATTTTCTTCAAAAACTGAGAAGGATCAACCTCGACAGGTGCTGCATATATTGCTCATAAAATGATAATTGAAAATGAAGGATTTGATCTGTGTAGTTTGATGAAGAATCAACTAATGGAAAATATTAAATTAATGAAGGATATTGACTACCCATTCAGATTTGGTACTATAGAAATATGTATTATGATGTACTTTCTAAACTATTTTCCATTGAAGGACAATGTAATGTGGAGAGAGAATATGTCGATTTGTAAGTACATCTTCAATCATTACAATTATTTTGAAAATTGTGAACATGTGTATGAAAGTTTCTTTAGAAAGGTATTAGAGAGGATTGGGGAAGGTGTTGTCCCTCTTCCGTAAAAAATAACTGAGGTTGGATCATCTTCCGGAAAAGGAGAGAAAAAGAAAAAAAGAGGAAGAGATACAACTGGTGTCACTCCTCCGGCACCCAAGTCCACAAAGATTGAAGAAAAGGGGAAAAGTCAAATTATTGTGGATGTAAAAAATGAAGTTACTGAAGAATATATTCCCAGAGATCAACTGAATCCAGATGAACCAGAAATAATAATAGCTAAACACAGTGATGAAGAAGGTGCTCTGTTTAAGTCAAAGATGATGCAAATCATTCAGGATGAGGATGGTATGCAAAAGGTATATGGTATATGGTTGAATGGACCATCTTATGAGCAAGATTTTTTTGAAAAAACTCTAGAAAGGTACTTTATTGATAACAATATTGAGTTGGAAAGTCTGCAGGATGTTCTCCCTGAAGAACTAATTGAATGTGTCAAGATATCTATGGAGTCTGTGCCCCTAGAAAGGAAGGAAGAAGAAATAATTTCTCATTTTAAAATGTAGTTTAGATTATCTCTTTCTAGAATGAAGAAGAAAATGAATGAGCTGAGATAGTGCATTGATTTGGTAAATAAAGTCTTTAACTATTGTCTCAGGTGGCCTCATGTTGTAGGAAAGTACAAGGATAAGCTTGAAGAGATTGAAAGTGAGCTTGTTAAAACTAGAAAAACTTAAAGTATTCTTTTGGATAAGAATGGAGATGTGAAGAAGAAAGTTCATGATTTACAGATTGAGCATACAAAAGTTTTTACTGCTAAAAATGCTCTCATTAATGCTTTCTAGAAAGTTAAAGATATAACTGAAGGGAGATTAGAACAAATGATTGAGATTCTTAAATCAGGAGAAAAACTAGAAGAAGCAATAACTATTCCTGAGTCTCTTGTTCAAATAATAAACAAAACATCAAAGAAAAACAACTTGATCATAGCCATTAGGATTGTGATGGATTCTTGGAAGAAATTCCCTCTAGAAATGAAAGCTAAGTATAAAATAATTTTCTAAATTTTTGTAGCAGTTGTCAAATTTTGATCAATTTTGCATTGGGGGCAAGAATGAAGTAAGAAGTACGGTAAAATATCTAAGGTGAGAGAATAAGAAAGGGAGTGTAAGTGTATGGTCTAGAGCTTTGTCATTGATGTCAAAGGGGGAGAAAATGAAGTGAAAAATTTCTTGGCATCCAAAGAGGGAGTAATAATTTTGGCATTGATATTATTTTGGTTTTGACACAATCAAATTTTCACTAAGTTTTTCCATCAATTCCAAAGGGGGAGATTGTTGGCATATGGCCTTGGGGAATCCATTTTGGCTACTTGTGTTGTCATTGATGGAAACTAGAGTCAGCTGTTTGGTCCACAATATCAGTAGTGTTCATACCGATAGAGTGAGTGAATAATAGGACATCCGGTTGGTAAATTGATCCGATCACTTCACCAGATCACTATTTCATTGTGTGGATCTCTAGGAAATATTTCCTAGCATGTACACTATCCTACTGAAGAGTTTTGTGGTAATGTATTAATCATAGTTAGAGTTAAGAGGTTTGATGGCATGATTCATTATCTATTTTTTCATTATGGCCGACATGATTGATGTGGTATATCGTGGATGTATGTGGAGTAAGTTTTTTGCTATATCTTATGTTTTGAACCTTGTTGTGGCTTCCTACTTTAAGTCTAGTTGACTTGTGTAGTATGAATTTAAATTGTAACTTGTGATTTGGGACGACATAAGAAGGAATATTGTATTTTGTTGTGAAGCCGACATATATTGAATTTTTGGGTTAGTGGATATATAAGGAAGATTGGTAATTCACTTTGAGTGTGTGATGATGTGAAAAGGAAGGTATATGTGTGCGAAAAATAGTAGAATAGTTGATAATAGAGGATCTGTTGAGCGAATTTTAGTTATGCTACAGAAGGGTTTTCAGCAGGAGAGCAGAGCAGAGAAAAACATAGTTGAGCAGAAGTATGAATTGGATAGAAGGTCCAAAGTTTGATTGTGCACTTCAGTGGAACTAAATCCAGGCATTTGCAAATTCTATACTCTCAGTTCAATTTTTTTGTAATCTATATTATAATTGTAAGGAAGTGAGCCTCTTTCTTTGAGTAGTGAGCTGTAGGCAGTGCACCTGAATGCAAGTGCATTCACCTCTTTTATTTTACTTTTAATAGAGTAAACTATGTGGATTAATCTCCACCGTGGTTTTCCCCTAATAGGGTTTCCACATAAAAATATCTGGTGTTATGGTGTTCATTAATGTGACTGTATGTTTTTTGTAATGTGTTGCTAATGATATATAAAGTTCAATTATTGTTGTTGATGGTTTGAGATCTGTTTTCAAATCAAATTTATTGAACACTAATTCAACCCCCTCTCACTGTTCCTTGTGTCGAACATGGTGTACTGTGTGGGAGACTTCGCATTTTACTAAGGTGAACATTCTTATACCACAGTTGAGCTGACAATCTCTTTACTAGTAGTATGGTATGATGGGAAATTAACGTGTTCTTAGATCCAGAAGGTGTTTGCATTAAGGATTATTTGTTGGTTTGAAGAAGTGTGTTTCTTAGTCTTGGTCGACTTAGTGAATGCAATATATTATGAAGACTTTAATAGTCGACTTGGCATAATGCGCTACACGGATAAAATGTTGAATCTTATATGGTGCCAACCTAATTGAAGAATGAGATATACTTACACACACACACACACACATATATATGTATATATCTATATGTATATATAAGATGAAAGATAAAATAGATGAGCAATGCAATTTGAAGAGAGAGAAAATAAGAAATACAAGAGAGTGATAAGGAGAAGTGAATGTGACTAGAGGAGAAGATCAGAGCCTAAATACTTTATCAGTTGATATCAGTGCAGTTTTATTGAGCGACTATTGTGTAATGCAGTACTTTATATTCTGAGCTTTAGTGGAACTAAAACTTGCATAGTGAAGGTGTATTCCATCAGTTCATTCTTTTGGTAGTGAGCCACTATCATTGTATCTTGGCAGTGAGCCATATCTTTTGTACTCAGGTTGTGAGCCTTTTTTAGGACAATGAATCATGGCAGTGAGCTTGTAAAATTTTGTATCCAGATATAATATATTATGAGTTAACCTTCACCATGGTTTTTCCCTCATTTGTTTTTTCACATAAAAATCCTTGTGTTCATGTGTGTGTAAGAATAGAATCTATAAAAAATTGAATGTAGTCTCTAAACTTCTAGGTTTATTTTAAAAAAAAATCTATTTGGTGAAAGTTTGAAATTTCAATGCAGTAGCATTTAAATTTTAGGGGAAAATTATAAGATTTTATATATAAGTAGAGGACTCATGTCTCGATGTGATTAATATTTTTTTGTAATTGTTTTCCAAGTAAATAATTAATTATTATTTGTTTATTAGAAATTAAAAAAAAAAAAAAAACTTGTATGTCTGAACATCACGAAATTCATTTTTTTTAATCCTATAGAATGTGATGTATGTTTAAGTTCAAAAAATGTGATACTGTTTGAAAACTATAGATGTTTTTCAATCAGCCTATCAATCAAAACTTTAGTCGTAATTAAAATAGAAAATGAATAATAATTATTTTTTAAATTCAAAGTAAAGCATAATTTATATTGGTGGAAAGCTAAGAATTTCCTTTTAAACCCTTTTCATTTCATCAATTTTGGGTTAAAAAAAAGTCATCACCCACATACCCATCATATTGCCACTTTTTGGCTCATCATGATCTTGCACATACCTTGAGTTTTTAATCATTTTGGTATTGCAATTTCGTGGGGTCATAACTTTCGATCCGACTATTGGATTTTCAATTAGAATACCTTTCTGGAAAGCTTGTGAAGAGATCTGCAACAATTTTTTCTAGAGCTATAAGATCAAAAAGTTTCATTGTGCTCTAGGGCTCTAAAGGGCCACAAATTTTACTTTGAATTTTTTAAACATGATTTTTGAAAATTAAAACTTTAATATGTCACAAATGGAAAATGACATTGAATTGATTTCTTCACCATTGGCTTAAAGTCACTATTTTGGTGATTTGTGTAATATTTTGTATCTAACTATGCATAAATGCAAACTTACTAAAATAGTAACCCATGGTATAATGGGGAAAACTAATTTTGGGACAAAGCCTAGACAATCTAAGGTTAGAAAAATGAAACAAAGGATGGCACCAACTAAGGAAGAGAATAAGATGATGGATGATAATGTTGGTGATGGAGAGGGCCCATGTATTAATGAGCCATAAATGTTAAATGTTGATCATCAAATGTTGTGCTTCTCCGATAGTCTTATGGGAAATTCAGTGAGTGGGGGACTGATTTGTACCTCACTAAATACCTCTAATATTTTTATAGAAATCTGACTCTTCTTTCGGTTTGGAGAAAAGGGTAGAAGGAAATGTAAACATAAAACATAAAATGGTGATGCACCAATGCTTTTACAACATTTCAAACCCAATCATTCCTATGAGTGATATAATTAAACACAGAATGCCACAATCCTTCATTGTTGGAAAGAGAACAAACAACAAAGGATAACAACAAGCATAGTGTAGAATTTCAAATCTTTCCATAAGTAGTGTTCATTAAGGTCCAATCAAACATAAATATTTCTAAGGGTGATAGAAAAAAATTCATAAATTGCATAAACTCTTCCTCCTAATACAACATAATATAAAAAAACAACAAACCTTCAGAAAAATAGAGAAGTCCAATGACATAGTCTAGTTTTGACAAGTTATTATTCTACCATACGAGCATACAACATGGAAATCAACCACTTAAACTATTTGAATTCAACTTGCAAGACATAGTGTTTCATTCAAAATCAAAAAATAAAGAAAGAAAGCTTGATAAAGGACATACATGCATAGTCTCAAAGATTTCTCCTCAATATTTTGTGCTTTAAATATCAAATTTACTTTAAAACAAAGTTCATATGCCAATTCGACAATAGTTTAAGCTTTAAAAAATATAACATGCCAGAGAAAAGTAGTTCTATAACTTTTACTCTTGAAAATAGTTCTATATCCTAAGAAAACTAATGAAACTTTTCCTCAGTAAGGAAACTGAAACTTGGAATCCAACCCTTTCATTTGTCGTCGCCTCTTTTTTATAGCTATAGAAATAGGAAATAGCCACCACAACACAAAAATAATTATTGCTAGATGTTGGAATTTGATAGCACATGATCTAATCATAGATCTTTAGTTAGGTTAGAGTAATCTTTGCTTATCAATTCTCAACTGCCGTATTAATGCTTTTCAGATATTTAGCAAAGATTGAGGTTTGTAAATGATCAAATCCTAGAAAATAACCTAGCAAAAGGTCAAGTTGACCAATCACATCACCCAAGGTCTAGATGATGTATCGAACAGGTGGACACTTTCAAGCTCATGAATATAGCTCCTTGAGAAAATCTCTAATGAGTTGACACATGTCCTAACTCTCTCCCAATAGGAAGGAAAAAAATGAAAGTTGCACAGCCACCACGTGGCGCATTGCACACCTTTTTGGTAACTCTACTTAAGGATGGGCTCATTCAAAACTAAAAACATTATATAAGTCAAAAATCAAAATGATCAAGGACAAAATGCTTCACAGTACTGGTGACTCATAGGGGGTCTTTGCTTGTAGAGGCACAAACCTAGGCCTCTGGTAATTCTTGGAGTTTGAGGAAAACAAAATGATGTGCCTCCCAATCTGCATTAGTTATATGGATCTGCCTGTATGCTTGGTCTAGCTCGAAAACTTCTTTGAAAGAGACAAATCCCCATCTGGAAGAAACCACTCCAAGGTGATAGTAGAGTCGAGAAAGAGGAAAAATCTTGCACTTAATATCATCATCCATGGGCATTGCACTTGAACCGGGGAGTTCTTTAGAAGTTTGGACCTTGTGTCAGATCACATCCGAGACCTGCTTAACTGTCAACACATCTCCATCCAGTGAAAGAAGAGGGGGAAAACCGAAGTTAACTAGGAGGTTGAAATCCTTCTTGATTTCATTGATTCGCTTGTTTAGTGTTGACTGGCACTCCTTGCACTTTGCTGCTACCTTGTGATAGTTGATGATCTCGTTAGCTATGATGGATGTGACCCTTCAATTAGGAATCCCTACACTTTTTAGAGCCTTATCAATGGTTACACACAACTTGGAAATGAAGCTTTGCGATTCCGCCATGCAAGGTGAGCATGTTTGCATAAAATGATCAGTTATTGGGCCAACCTTAACATTCAATTCCTGAACATCTCTTAAGAATTGTAAAGCAAGCTCAAGAATGGAAACAACAACTATGATCTTCTCCCAATGTGTTGACATGAAATTCTTCCTTATTGGGAGGGCTTTAGATCCTCGTACAACAGCTAACTTCTGGTTAAATTGACCATCTCTTGCTCTTGCTCTTTCCTCCATTTGACTTCTTCATCAGAGGGAAATTTTCACTTCTAACCTCAGCCTTTCAATCTCCTATTTTGACTCTTTCACGTCTATGTAGGACTTTTGAAGATCTTCAGAAGTTTGAGATTGGACACCATCCAACTCTCTTTTCATATTTTCCTTAGCATACTTGTGTTATGTATTCATTTGGCACTTAGCAGCTAACTCACCTTTCAATTTTTCATTTTCAGCATGAAGTTGAACCTATTCAGTTTGAGCCTTTACAAGAAACTTAGATGTTTCTCCTTGCTGACCTTAAATTTTCCTTACATGGGTCATGTCTCGACATCTTTGGCTCTTATCTCGTTCTACAAACTGCTCACTATTTCCTTCACATTTATCAACTCTACCTCACACTTCTTCAACTTTCTATCCAACCTCTCGTAGTCTACATATACCACCTTCTAAGTGACCTTAGCGAGGACCAATTTTTCGTGTGGGTGAGTTTCGTTCAAATCCAGACCCATGAAATGGATGTTGTAGTCCTCCATCTGCATCTATCCTTCAGTCTTGGACATGAGTGGCTTCATGGTAGTGATAAGCAAAGAGTTCTGCTCTTCATTGAATCAAGCTTCAATCTTCTTGGTGGCAGGTAACTTGGCATTCTTTAACAATATTTTTTTCTTTTAGGTTTGTCAGGCCTACTTGGAAGCATCGAAATGGCCATGGAGAGTCTAAGGGAAATAAATGCTTTGTGCTTTTCTAGAATGGAAGCACTAGGAGGGAGTCCAAAAAAGGGTGACAAAAGGGGAAATTTTGGATGTATGAGCATGCGGGGATGCAAAAGGGAGCACTATCATAGAAAAAGCTAGGATGCCAAATTGAGATTGGGTAGGGGAAAGACCAATCAAGGTAAAAAGAGAAATGGGTTGAAAGAGAGGTGACTTCCCAGAAGTGGATGGGCTAGAAGTGATGGGTAACACAAAGGTTTCATTTGTTTCAATGGGGACCCTTGATAGGGTGATCAAAGAATCAATAGTGAATGATGCTCATTTGGTACATGAGGTAACTTTAGAAGATTCGTTAAAAGTTGCAGGAGGTGTATTAAGGATTATCAGCTTAGGGTCTAAGGATGGAGGATTCCTTTCCATGGGAGGAGGTAGAGGAGTAACCAAACATGTAGAAATAAGAAGAAGAGAGGGAGTGAAAATTACCTAGGCCGCAATAGTTGAAACATTTTGTAGGGTAGACTCTGCTTCTTCTTCTCCTTGGGTCGATATGTCAGGTGCACCTAGATCTTTGACATGTCTTCTCTTTGCACAACCAAAAATAGTATGTTTTGATCCTCTAGTAGCTAATCCTTTGAAAAATTGACCTTCACCAACCACAATAGACCCTCTTGGATACCGTCGGTTCCTCTTTCCTTTACTTTGGGCAATACGAGAGGCAACGCTTGTGCGTCCCTTTACCTCAAGTCTCTCTGACTATCAAATTCTCAAGGTCGAGAAACCTGACACGAAGCTTGATTCTCGTCAATTTCATGGCTTGTCTTTTGATTGTTGTTGTCAAAGTTAGCCTCTTGATCATAAATTTCTTTGAACTCCTCATCATGTGGCTGAAAGTTATAGAATGAGGCACCTGGGCATCTCATCTCTTGTTGAAATTTCTAGAAGTCTACCTTTTTCCTATTTGACCATCCCCTTGTGCTTTAGCTATGTGTTGAGGGATTTTCCCATTGGGATGTTCCTTTGATACTCCGCTTGTGGCTCATGGAAATTCAATCATTTTGGTTGCTAGAATGGAATGTGAGCCAAATCAATGTATACCTCCACCATTTCTTAAGTTGGATTTCTCCTTCTCTCAAAATATTCTTGACTCTCATGTTTCAAACTATACTACTTTATCGAGTTATAGTCCCACTTGCCACAAATGAGGGACAAGCCTAAGGCCGCTAGTAGATTCGTGAGCTCGCCCTCAACCTGTCGCTTGTTCACCATTACCTGACTATTAGCAATTAAGAGGGGAATAAAATATATCTTTTATTTTTTCTTCTGACACCATAGACATTGTTGATAATGGTTACTTGACGACATTCCTCCCACACAAAAACTTTGTCTATTACAAATCTGGGGAGTTGAAAAGGCTCCCCAAAAAAATTGTGAAATCCAATAAATGTGAAATCCTCACCCAAGAAATAATCCATTGGGATTGGAAAATCTTCCATCCATTGTATGACCTTAGGAAAGAAATGACCAATATGGAATGGAAAAAAATCTTGAAACACTGGCCTTAGGAAATGATCTACAAACCAATAATAATCCTCTATATTCAAAAGCATATGGGTCCACACAAAAACTAGTTGGAGACAACAACTTACATCCAACTTAGACATTGGTACATTACTCTCCAACCACTCAGAATTTCGATGCAAAACTAAATGAGCCAAGAAAGAAGAATACTTGAATTTAGACTTAGTACTATAATTCTTCAGTTGTTCTAGAATGTTTCCAGCTATGATCACCTCAACAAAATCATAGTACCTTTGGTTATTTTCCCTTTTGAGCATAAAATCCAAGCCAAACTGAAAAAGGATTGACCTCCTCATCATTATCAAGGCTAAAAACCCATGCCAACATTGAGAACATAGACTATGTGTCCTTGAATTTCCTGTGTGAAAGAGGAAAGAGGAGATGACCTCTCTTTGGTTGTTCCTTTGATTTTTCCTAATAAAAGTTTGTTTCCTTAGCCATTTCTTCACTAAAGATGTCCATTCATTCTTCATTAAAATGTTAGACACCCCAAGTCATAGGGATACACAACATATCTCGTATGGCTTCAGTAGAAATGGTGACCTTGATCCTATTTCCCACAATGTCTCATATCCTTTTGTTGAGTCTTTTACCACATGCATCAACTAGCTCCATGCATGGATGTACAACAAGCAATATAAACTATGGCATACCACAATTCCAGAGCCAAGATGCAAAACCTTCTAATGGTCCATGCTCCACAAAATTCAAATGAAAAACACTTTATGGGAGGGGGTTCAAATGAACCAGGGTTCAAATAAACCCTGGTTCACTCGAACCCTAGGGGGTTCGCTCAAACTCCCTTGGTTCGAATGAACCCCCCATTTCCATGATTTTTGACCTTCTTCACAAAAAAACCTAATTTTTTGCACTTTGGAGCTCGGTTTGAACATGAAAATGGTGGAGAATTTACAGACCCAACTGGAATCAGGTAGTCCTCAGAATGACTTATCCAATGAATATAATTTTAATATGTTTTGGTTTTATTATGTATTTTGTTTTTTAGTTTTATTAAACAAAGGCTTTTCACCAAAAATCAAGCTCTTTGTTCTGCACATGTCAAAAAATAGTAGATTATCAATTTTTTTTTTGAAAAATATTAGTGCACCAGATATTAAAGTCCTTGATCCAACAAAAAAAAAAAGAATTTTGATACATACAAAAAAAGTTATGCATTATACAATCGTGTTATGTCTAAATTGTAATTGGTTTGACTTTGAAACTTGATTAAGGAAAAATAATTCAATAGAAAACTATATAACCAAGTGGAAGCACTATATATCAAAGTTACAAATCTAAATTCGAATGAATTAGAATTATATCCTTCAATGAAAAAAAATTGTGTTATATGGTGAGCATCACTTTTTAAAATGCTATTTTATGAAAAAAAGCTAGTTTGCATCATCTTCAAATTCCTCATAGTTTAGCTACTATAGGTGCCCGAAAGTGAAGATTTAGTTAAAAAAAAAAAATTCAGTGTCTAGTTTGGCCAAAAATTGTAAACCATTATTGTAGGATCACCCATGTTCCTAGATGAGATGATCTAAATGCAAAGAACTGATAAATACTATCGATTATAAATGCAAAACCTAAGAAATGCAATTTTTTGGAAAACACATTGTGAAATACAAAAACACCTAGAAATGAATGTAAACTATAATAGAAATGAATGAAATAAAAAGTGTGCACCTGAGAACTTGTTGGAGAATGGAAATGACATATTAAATGCTATTGATGCTGAAAATTTGGCCTACTGGGACTCATTCGTCATTCTAGGCGAATTCTAGTCCCAGATCTGGGAAATTGTTTCGAAGCGCATTTCAGACAAATGTTATCGAAAACTAGATAGAAAATCTTTTTTAGTCCTGATAGTTGGACTCATTTTCTATTGATGGTGAATCAGTCCACTTTTGAATTTCTAAAAGTTCAAAAGTGGAAACAAAATCCCTTTGTATGCTCTTTGGTTCCTAACAGGTGCTCACCTTCGAAAGTCTAATTTTTGAATCTAAAAGTGACTTTTTTGTTGATATTTTGACCTATCCAATGAACATATGACTTGAAAAACTTTGAAACTTGATTCTTAATTATTTTCAAGCTTTAAAGATGCCTACATATGCAAACACAAAAGAAGAGAAGGATAAATGTTGGATGTTAGTGCATGGGGGTTTGCCTTGGTAAAACCCCTTTTTAGGTAATTAAACCAAAATAATGAAATAAATTAATGAAAAATGCTACACTGGAATTAATACCTTTCCATGATGTTTGATCTTGAATTTCTACAACAATAGATTCTACCCTTGAATGTCTAAAATTTGATCATGAATGACTTGGAATAATAAAACCCTAGCTTGCTTGGTTTGAGATGGAAGACAAATGATGAATGAGTTGTGAATGAATTAAGAGATGTGAATTAGCTTTAAGAAGCTTGTATTTATAGGAAATTCAACTTATTTATTTGTTAATTGTATCCCCAAGGCCGACATGGATACAAATTAAACTTAAAACCTATTTTTTCCTAAAACCCCAAAAATGGCTCAAATGGGACTCACTTGCCATCAAGGGAAAATGGGTCCCACCTAGAATGGACTAATTCGCCCCTAATGGTGAATGGGTCCCACAGGGGCCATTCTTCTAGCTAGAATGTCGGGAGATTAGAAAATCAGGTTTATATAGTGACTTTGTCTATTATTTCATGAAATTATGCCTCGGGATGCACAATATGGGGTAATAGGGGCTTATTAATGATGATGTAAAAGTCAATTAGGGCTTGGGACACAAAACTCAATGCGAAAGTGTGATTATATAAACTTTTCAACATTAAAATGAGATCCACATAACTTAGGAAGGAACAACATCCAATGTGAATGTGTAAGACACATTACAACACTAGATTAATATTAAGTTTATTTTACAAGCCTTCTAGATTGATGTGGAAATTCAATTAAATATATTTTATAATGTTGAATTAAGGGAAAATGGGTTCATCAAGTCTAGAGAGGTGTGAAGGTCTTTTACAACACTTTACAACATCTCTGCAGGACATCAATAAACACATTTGCAAGGGTCCAAGACCTAATGTGGACATGTAAAACACCACAAAACACTAAATCAGGCCCCCTTTAAGTCCAATTTATCATCAATTATTCCAAAATCAAGTAAGATTCCTTTTTTATATGGTACACAAATCCACTAACCTGGAAGATTACATAGCTGTGTTGGATTTCCTACTAAAGAGGTTGTGGTAGTTAAGGCATGTAAGAGAGATGAAGAGGGTGCCATCAATGTATTTGGGGGCGTTGATGGGTGGTGGGTTGTTTAATGTCTACCTATGTTTTCTTGTCTGTTGTTTATGGCAATGGGAGCATCAATGGATTTTTTTATTTGATTTTTGAACCTTGGTTTATTTTTTTGCTTAGACTTAGTTTTCATCCTTTTTATGTTTATAATTGATGTTTTGGTTTTCTTTCATGGTCCCCAATAGAACCCTCATTTAATTATTAAAAAAAAAATCTCTAGCAATGAAAGATATTGGGAAGAGAAAGAAATTCATGAATATTATTAATGTTTTTGTAATGCTTTTCGATGATCAATATAAAATATTATATCATGGGTGTTGCCACAATAGTTGTTTACACTTTCTGGGAGATCCTGATTTTTGCTGAAATCACATATTTTTAGAAGATATAATGATTTAAGCCTTGAAAATTTCCATTTAAAGGATTCCAATTGAAGAGGCTTAGATCAAACTAGCTTAGACCAAGCCCCCTTGGATAGAAGCCCACTAGTTTTAAACCATACCTATAACGGAGTCTCCTTTACACCTATCAAAATGCTGATAAAAAATCACTTTTTTTTTACCTTTTGGGGGATCAAATGAATTCAGTTAAAATATATTTTTTGGAAGTATGTGGTCCATATTATAAGCTTACAAAAAAGTATAATTTTAATTAAATTTAATTTGATTATTATTATTATTTTTATTTCTTGTGAATGTAGGTTTTTCACAAAAAATCAAGCTCTCTGTTCTGCACATGTGAAAGAATAACAGATTATCAAAATAAAATTATGAAAATATCAATGCACTAGATATTGAAGTCCTTGATTGAACAAAAAAAAATTGAATTTTGATACATATAAAAATAGTTATGTTGTATACAGTCCGCTTATGTCTAAATTATAATTATTTTGACTTCGAAACTTGATTAAGGAAAAAATAATCAATAAAACACTATGAAACCAAATCAAAGTGCTAGATATTGAAGACAAGAAGTTTCTAGGTAAAAAAAAGTTGGGTTCATGAAGATGGGAAGTTTCGACAAAAAAAAAAGTGCAGAAAATGCATACACATTATTAAAAAAATGCGTATGCATTATGCTTCGCGTGCCTAAGCCTAAAAAATGTGTATGCATTATGCTTCGGGTACCTGAGCCTAAAGAAACGTGTATGCACTAAAAAATGCATATGCATTTTATAAGACGTACAATTCATTTATTTAAAAAATTAAATACATTTTAGAAATGTGTACACGTTATAAAATGCATACGTGTTTTAAAATGCGTACATATTTTGTAATGCAAAAAACATATGCATTTTAAAATGGATACACGTTTCTAAAAATTATTATTATTTTTAAATAATCAAGAAAATAAATAACAATGCGTTTTGTAATGCATACACGTTTTTAAAATTTTGAATTCCCAACCCACATGCTGCCTCGGTTTTAGGCTTGGAAAAGCCTTGGCAACCCGACCCTTAACCTTTGACCTACAACTAAAAAACAAAGACAAATTGAAGAAGAATTTCCAACTTTGACAATATGGCTGATGGACTTCTTTTCTAAATCAATCTATAAAATTAAAACCCATTAAAGGCCACAATGTCTAGTTTCCAAATATATAATTTTTATTAAGATTAGATTATATTTGTTATTTTTTAATTAATTTCTAGGCAAACTAGTCATTAAACTTGAAATATTAGGTTTTTTTTTTTTTAATAACTTTTTTTGGTTAAGTTTCTTGTAAAAAAAATTATCTGGCATCAATCTTTAGAAAATTCTCTACATTGAAAAAAAATATTAAAAAAATGTTTAGTTTAGGTCCAATTATGTTGATTTCTAAAAACAACAATTAAGGCCAATAAAAATTCAATAAAAAAAAATTACAAAAAAATTTCCTCATCAATCTTCATGTTGTCAGCTCTCTTTCCTTAAAAGGAATTAGCAAAATATAGTTTTTATTTGGGTCAAAAAGTGGTGTCCGTACATGTGCATGGTATGGTAAAAAAATGACTTTTAAAAAGTGGTTTTTATACATCCCCATCAAAATTTAATTTCTATCATCTCAGTATTTGAATAAATTACATATTTGGAAACTAGATTCAAAATGCTAAATTTCATATTACTGATTTTTTTAAAGATTCATTGTGTAAGTGCCTCAATTTTTAGTCCAAGTGTGAAAAATTATGAAAAACAACAAAAACACTTCCACTTTTTGAGCTTTTTGTGAACCCAACTTCTTGCATCAACCCTTCTATCAAAAGGTTTGAACACGTTCAACACTTTCCATTGCAAGGAAGATCATAAGCACAACCACAACTGTTGGAGGAAAGGAGATTGGAAGTTCATAGATAACAAAGGAGAAGTTGATTTGCATCTTAGTTTTTAAGAGAAAAAGAGGCTGCAACTGTCAAAGAAAATTAGAGACATCAATGGTTGAAGAACCATATCCAAACAATGTTTTATTGATAAATTTGTTGAAGAGCTGGCAAAAGCCAAGAGTAGAGAAAGGTTAGAAATGTTAAAGAAGTGTTGGTGTTATCAGCTACATAGCTGATGAAGAAAATGGTTGACATTTAAGTTTAAACAGTTGAAAGAGAAGATCATTTTTGTAGCGATCAAAAGATGCTGACAATGGAAGATTGGTCAAGTTCACAGGTTAGAGGAGGTCGAAGAGCCAAACACAACCTTGAAGGAGTCATTGTCATTGTTTGAAAAGAAAGATCGCTTATATCATTTATCCCGGTCACCTGGTGATAGAAAGATATTGCAATAAGTGTTATCGATGAAGCTCTTGAAGAAGATGTCGTAGAAACCAAAGAAAATGTTGCATCAGTTGTGATATAATAGATGTCACCTATGAACAAAGAGAGAAAGGTCAAAAACATAAATTGATGAAAGATCGTGCAAATGTTGAAGATCAGATCAAGTGTTTGAAAAGCATTAGTGAGAGGAATTCATAGTTGAGATTAAGGGGGAGTGTTGGAAATTAATCTCAACTACTTTTGTTTGTCCTGTCCTCAACGTGTCAGTATCGTATCAACATTAGATCTCAATCGATCTTAGCATTAGTGTCATATTGAGAGGATATATTTTAGATAGATTTGAAAATATTTTGCATTAACAGCTACACAAATATCACACACTTTCTGGATGATAAGAAATATATTATTTTATGTACACTGTAGCTACTTAGGTTTTCTATATATTTTTAACTCTGCATTTTGTTAAGTACTCTGAAGAGTCCAATTCTCAAGAGTTGTAAGGGGATGTATTAGTCTATCAAGGAGAAAAAGTTCCCTCATGTCTTAGTATATATGAATGAGTAGCAACTCAAAAATACTTTGTAATATATCATAGCTATAAGGAGTTAGTAATGGTGTTGACTTGTATGAAAGAGCTCAAGCTCAGTCTATAAGGAGATGAAATCTCAATCTGTAATAGAGCAGAAGGAATGCATTGAAATTGTTTTCTACTTATGTATCTTTGTTATCCTCCCCTCTTGTTTTCTATAGTTTTCATCCTTTTTATGTTTATAATTGATGTTCTAGTTTTCTTTCATGCTCCCTAATAGAACCCTCATTTAATTATTAAAAAAAAATTCTCCAGTGACGAAAGATCTTGGGAAGAGAAAGAAATTCATGAATATTATATCTTGGAATATTAGGAGAGGGCTGCCCCCTCAGGATATAGTTTTTGAATGTAAAGACAAGATAATTTTCAATAGTAAATGATAATGAGAGAGTGCTTCCAAATGTAACAATGCAAATAATTTTTAGCATCAATATTTTGGATCACACTCCATGATCCATTGTTAGAGAGAGGAAAATAGACAGTGTTTACCTTTTAAAATAGTTACAAGATAAATAAATTTGAATGGGGTTGAGTAGTTAATGAGGAATTTCAAATAATTAGAAGAAATAATGAAGATTAGTTAAAATGCATGACAGTGACAACCTTACACAAATATGTAATTTATTTGTATTATGGTCTAGCATACTATTAATGTTTGATAGGCACTCTTATCTATATTTTGAATAGTTCAAATTTACAATTTAGAGGGTGAAGCTTGGAATAAAATGCAATGCCCCTCAATTTCTTTTCTTTTCCCAGCTCTTTTGAAAACCAAAATTGAGGAAGCCTTGTGAAGTGAGGTTTAAAGCTCTCTTTGTAGCCTTGATTTTTCTACTAGTGAATGTTTGATTTTAAAGGATGATTCAGTCATTTTTAGAGAAACATGAAATTCATTCTCAAAAGATATTTGAAAATCAATGTGAAAAATGGTTACTTGGATGTCAATCTTGAGGATCACCATTTTATTGACTATCTTTATCAATATAAAAGTTAGAGCTATTTAAATGATCATCAAATACCTCCATAGCACAAACACATAGATGACAATAAACAACATTCTAGATTAATGTAAGATGATATAAAACAATGTGATCAATCATATTAATGGTGAGGTATTAGTAATTTAAGAGATCACAAAATGACAATATTCAGTTGAAAAGAATCCAAGTATTTAAAATGATATATATATAGAATCAATTTGTTAGAATTGATTACGAATTTGTAAGAGGAAAGTGAATATATCTAAATATGAATACTATTTATAAACAAATATAAAATACAAGCCTCTTTAACTAATTAGATTAATTATGTTATATATATAATTTAATTTTATAGTATATAGACATTCAATAAAGATCAATAATTTAAAAAAAAAGTTGATCATAAAAGAACATAAATATTATAATTTATTTAGGATTTAAGAAGCCCAAAAACATTACAATCCACACACAAGAAACACAAAATCAAATAGACATAAAAGCATCATGACCAATCACTACACTTTCTCTTCTTAAAGCTCCCTTAATTACTGTCCATTAATCCTCTTTATTCTCTGAATGTTCTTCGCCTTCCTTCTTTTCATGGTGTCCATGAATCTTCTCTTTAATCTTGTCCTTGACACTGCCTTTTATTTTCTTTTTCTCCTCTTCTTTTTCTCCACCTTCGCCGTCAGTAGGCTGCACATATGGAGATGCCAACATCACATTCATAAAAGTAATACAAACTAAGTGAAACTAATTTCTGACTGTTGAACTATTCTATATTTAAAAATAATCCAATAAAGAAAATGGGTAAAGAGATTAAAGAGAAGTTACAGCGCTAGAAGAAAAGCTGCTTGGGAGATTGAGTTTCTGATATGTTTTCCCTTCACTATCACTGGGGTGTTCAGGCTCCACCACTGCTGGCGGTTTCACATTGTCTGCAGGAGGGGGCTCATGTGTTTCCTCTTCATTCTTCATCCCAGACAGACCCTTCCTCTCTGCTTCATGTGTCTCCAGTATTACTTCACCCAGAGGAAGATTTTGCATCAAACCCCCTTGCTGTGTCTTTCCCTCAGTTTCCCCTGAGTGTTTGGGGTCCTCCATAGGTCGAGGGTGAATATCATGATGATTCTGCCCGTGTGTTTTCTCTTCATCTTTCTTCCCACATAAACCGACGAGCTTACCATCTTGCTGCTCTGTTGTATTTGTCCCCGCCATTACTTCAAACAAGCGAAGAATTCAACAGTACAAAGAAAAGAATGTATTTGAAATATTTTGATAAAATGGGCAGACGGGAAAGTACATTTAAAGGCCTGGGCGGGTATGGAGGACGCGCTTTCGACGCTCTCATGACTGTGAGCTCCATTATTAAGGTGACAGATCATTAATGAATACTGATTTGTATTATCGGTTATACAAATCTCCTGGCGGCTATGCCAGGACATTGAAGACGAGCAACACTATATTTGGACCTCGAAAATAATTTGAGTATATGCATGTAATGGTGCTTTTCAGGCCGATAGAAAACGCATAAATGCATAAAAAAGTAAAGAGGTATTTGAAGAAGAGGAATGATATATAAGGAGAATGCTAATGACAAAAGGAGACACATGTAGTTTGTAGTTATACATGTATTTCAAAAAGTAAAGGTTTCTAGTTCAAGAAGGTTGAAAGGTGGCAAAGCTATGTATCCATGTCCACCAATTGAATAGTGCCTAGACAACTAGTTCCATCTAGTAATGTTGCTATAATCTAGTACTGAGATATGGAATGTAAGGAATGTGCTGTTAAGAGGAAAAATATACTACTTCAACTACCAATAGGATCCACCAATGCACTAAACTTATAAAAATATTTTAATTCTCCTAGAATCTAGATTCAAAATAATTTTAGGGGGGGGAAACTATTTTGGTTTGGGAGAATACGTTATAAATAATATTTTTCATATTTAAAAATTTATTAGAACTCTTATAGTTGAAATTTTGAAGTTATTTATTTAGTGAGATTTTGTTCCTATTTTTGTTATATAAGGCATCCTCTATGCATGTTTTCAAAGTACATATATATCAAGAATATAATTAAATTTATGAAATTAATAAAAATAAAGTATCTATTCTAAGTGACTTATAAATTTTATTTTTCATATTTGTTGACTATTGCATTATGGAATGTTAAGGTCTTCTCTAAAATATAAGTGATAGGTATATTTGGCATCACATTTAATTTTTTACATACTTTCAAAATTTATATCTCATTTTCCTTTGCACAAACAAATTTAGGCTCTATCATAGATAAATGGGGAGATAACCCTCTCATCTAAAAGAATATAATATTGAGTCACATCATTGTTGAATAAAATTTCTACCCTATGAGACTAATATTGTAAATCCATGGCATTTTTCTAAGGTGTTGAATCATAAGGCTACTTCACTATTTTTTGTTTAAAATTTTATATAACTATTCACATAAGAGAGAATCTTACTTCCTCACAAGATTAGTTATGATTCTTTTTCCTACAAGAGAACTTAACTATAACTACATCTAACTTTGGATCTTTCATTGTGGTATAGTACAAATTAGGAGTATTTTGATGAAAATGAGATAAGAATCCAATTCCATATAGAGGTGGAAATCAGTCCTTTTGAAAGAAATCATTTTCTCATACTTCTTCACATATTTCTACTCCATGGTAAGGTTTATCAAGTTTCCCATCTTTAGGCTCAATTATTCTATGTTTTGATGACTCAAAATAAATAGAGAGAAAAATATTATACAACCTTTTTTATCACTAAAAATAACATCCCTATTGGTTTACAACTTGTAGCCAGATCTATAAACCAATATCCCTTAAAATTTGAACTATACCTAATGAAGGGTACTCCCCTTACAATCTGAAACTTACAACCATAACAAAGAATTGCACAAAATGAAATGCAAAAAGGAAGAAAATATTTTCTATTATCATTTCTAAGATAAAAATAAAATTACAACATTACAATTACCATCACATGGGAATTTTGATTACATAAATTTGTAAATCTGAAAATTGAAGCCACCACCTACTGTGTTCTTCCATCCCTCTTCGTAACCCCCTTCACATCCTTTATTTTGAATGCGTAACCACCTTAGTGTTGGAAAAATTGCAAAGTGTGCATGAAGATTGGATGGTAGTGCAGGTTGTTTCTATGTTGTCATTGATGCCAACATGGTAATAACTACATGGTGTTAACTATATGGAAGTTTGCTTGGTTTACCGGAAGTTGTTCTCTGCTAGTAATGCTCCACTGTGATGGATCAGTATGTTGGTATTTGAGTTCAGAACTCATCGCAAGATTTGATGTAACTCTAATCTTCTAACGATGTTTTATTGAGGTATTCAAACTACTTTTTCTTGGATCTTGAGATGTTATTTTGTATATAAACTAGAAGTTATCTCTAACAGAGTTCAACTCTGTATCCTACTATTGTTCTGTGTGTGGTTTATTGTGTGGGAGACTTCACATTTTACTAAGGTGAACATTCTTATGTTGCGAATGAGCTAACAGTCTCTTTACTGGTAGTATGATGGGAAATTAAAGTGTTCTCAGATCCGAAAGGTGTTTGCATTAAGGATTATATGCTGGTTTGAAGAATTTTGTTTCTTAGTCTTGGCCGACTTAGCAAATGTAATATATTATGAAGATTAATAGCCAACTTGCCATAATCTGTTACACGAATAAAATGTTGAATTTTATATGGTGCCGATCTAATTGAAGAATAAGATATACTTGCATATATATATAAGATGAAAGATAGAAGAGATGAAAAATGCAATTTGAAGAGAGAGTGAATAAGAAATACAAGAGAGCGAGAAGGAGAAGTGAATGTGACTAGAGGAGAAGATCAGAGCCTAAATGTTTTATTAGTTGAGATCATTGCAATTTTGTTGAGGAACTACTATGTGATGCAATACTTATATTCAAAGCTTTAGTGGAGCTGAACCCTACACAATGAAGGTGTATTCCATCAGTTCATTATTTTGGCAGTAAGCCACTATCATTGTATCTTGGTAGTGAGCCATATCTTTTGTATTTAGGCTATGAGCCTTTTTTAGGACAGTGAGTCCTGGTAGTGAGCCCGTAATATTTTGTATCGAATATAATATATTGTGAGTTAACCCTCACTATGGTTTTTCCCTCATTGGGTTTTCCATGTAAAAATCCCAGTGTTCATGTGTGTGATTGCATTGACTTGCTTTTATGTTTTCTCTTGTTGATTCAGTTAAAATGGTAATGATGATTAAGTGGATTTTATTATCAGTTTTTGAAATATTGATTCACCCCCCCTCGCAATATTGTGGATGTTCAACAATTGGAATTAGAGCTTGGTTCCTTGGAAGAATCCTAACAACTTGAGAAAGGTCACAAAATCTGAATATAAGAAATATTTTCCCTCAAAAGTTGTCACTGCTCAATTTTTAGAAGAAATGAAAGCCCTAAAGGAAAAGTTGATAAAAGCAAATGAGCACATTGAAAAGATACAAAGTATATGTATAAATATAGGTGATCTATTGACTGAAGGAGAAGAAATTATTACTATCCTACAAGAACAATTGGATGAGAAGAAAAGAATTGAAGAATATCAGGAAATTGAAATTGAGAAGATAATGGATGAGTGTGTGAAGCTTGAATTAGAAGTAGAAATCCTTAGATCTAATTTGGAAAAGGAAATTTTTTTTGAAGAAAAATTTAAGATAAGATCGATGATGCTTGATGACTTGATTAATTCTCAAAGACTGGAAAAAGATAAGAGTGATCCAGGGTTTGAAAAAGATCAGGTTTCTAAAGTGAAGCAATTCACTAAAAAGATGTGGTACAATGATTAAAAAGTCAAGGAGCGAAGAAGAAATTTCAAAAAACTCCTATAAAATAGTATGATGCAAAAAGGTATTTATACTTCAATGGTGTTTGTCATTCCTGCAAGAGATTTGGTCATAAAAAAAAGGACTGTAAAAAGAATGTGAATGACTCTAAGAACAAAAAGAATGGATATGAAGATAAAAGGGAAAGTGGAAAGAAGAATGTTACTTGTTGTAAGTGCAGAAAATTGGAACACCCTAGTAGAAACAACAGAAGAAAGAAGAACTGCTATCTAGCGACAAAGAATGATCAAACCTTTGATCTAGAAGCAACAAGAAAAGAAATGGAAAGGACATGGAGAAAGGATTCGTCAGCTTTATATGTGCCGAACTCTAGTACAAATACTCTCGTCAATCTCTAAATGAAAGTAGCAGCTGAGGGGGAGGAATCATCAAAAAATATAATAAACTCCCTTATTGGTACTTGTGTATCATGACAAAAGTATATTTAATGAAGTAACAAGTTTAAGGTATTTTTCACATGTGTAAAGAATGAGGTCTACAAAATTTGAAAGGATGAAGGGGTACACTATTTTCAAGGTAATCTACTTACAAATTGAAACATTTATTGCAAAATAATTTGGAATGGAAGGAATAAGATCATATAGCATTAAAGGCACATGTATTGAAGAAGTGTGCAAAGGAAGTTTTGAAGGGAACTCCAAGTTTCATAATTTGAAGAAAGCAACAGTCAAAGTGTGTTCTGGAAAAAAGAACAACTATACATTTTGTGGGGTATTCTTGTTTGCACAATCTTTTACTTTTATTGATGGGTAATTCAAAGATTATGAATTTTGCAGATAAAGCTAGATTGAAGAGATATGTGAGGATTGTGTCGGAAGAGTCTAAACTAGTACATTCTCTTGCATCCTTTCGAGAGTGTTTCCTAAAAAAGATATCTATGCATTTGTTTTCTGTAAGATTGAATAAATGCCATCAATTTAGCTAAATATGTTTTGGGAAAATGAGTTGAAAGAGAATCATGATTCCTGTAGAGTATTAGTTGAGTAGAAGTTGGATGTTTGGAGGAAAGTTCCCTTTTTTGAATTTGAGAAGAAGTATATTTGAATAGTATTGAGCATAATTCATAATGAATCTTTGTGGATTGAAGAGGTACATCTGGTTACCATAGAAGCAATTAGAGATGTAACTAGTCTATGTTCCTCTGGAATGGTTCCTAAACTAAAGTCTATGAATGAAAAACAAACGATTGAGATTACAGGTGTGAGTTCTAAAGGAAAGGAAGTTGAATTGAGATCGATTGTTGATATGATATTGAGGTATGCTGCTATGGTCATTAGTCATTAAGTTTGTATTTATGAAAAAATGACTCTAGAGTTTCTACTACTACGGTGAATATTGATGTTGATATAATATTAAGAGGTATGGAATATGACTTATGTGAGCTACTTTACATACATCTTTTGAACAATTTAAAGGAGATCAAGAAGAATAAGAATAATACTTTTGGGTATGGAAATTTGGTGTTTGTCTACTCTTTTACTTATTGAAAGAGTTACTGGTAATAGGAAGGATAAAATGGTCAAATACAGAGCCTATTTCCTATCATATCAAGAATTTCATGATAAATATAGGTAGTTTAGATGCACAATAATTTTCCCTTGTTGTATTCTTTGGATCATTTCAGATGAGGATGAAAAAAAGGTCTAGGTTTGTAGTAAGTGTTGTGGAAAGATACTTAGGAAGCATAAATTTTCTTGTGTCTATAGATTTTTTTCACATGGAAGCAATTGAATAAAGGTTGGTTTGGATATTTGAATTGGATTATGAAGTGTCAGAGTCTAAAATTGATAACAATGCTAAAATTTTCTTAGAAATCCCTAAGCATCTTGATGATGAAAGTTTCTCCTATAGCTAGACCAGAATAGGGAAGAAAAGGAAAAGTGTGGTAAAGATAGCAGATGAGAGTAAGTTTGAACATGAGCATGAAAGGATGAGTATTCAGAGAGAATTGGAAGACTTATAGAAGGTCATACCTGATACTGATTTTGATTCATTTATTTTTGTTGTGGAGAATCTTCGTGGCATGATTAATTATTTGAAGGATTACATCTCCAAACTTAAAGAGTTTAATAGAACTAGGAATGAAGAAGAATTGAGTGATATCAAAGGAAAATGTGTGAATGCATACAATTGGGTAATGAAGGAATTGGAAAATGTACAAGGTTGTGAACAAGAAGCACATGAACTACTCTGTTTTTGTCTAGATTGGTCTATCAATACATTGGATATCATAAATGATATAAGGTTGAGTAAGTCTCGGTTGAGCACTAAGGAAGATACATGCAAGTTAGCGAGAGATAAAAATAATTAGAGGTGGTCCTACATTGTGCAACTTCAAGACAAATTTTTCTCTCTATAGGATCGAAGAATAGAAGTTATTAGAAATTTTGTGGCACTCAAAGACATGTTTAAATTCATACATACTTTTGTTTCTAGTGCTCTTGGTTGTATGGGTGAAATACCGGAAATCAATCTTAGTCCCAATACTTTAACAGATGGTATAGAGTCTCTAACTAAACTTGAGCTATTTTACAAGACTTTTGTAAGTGTAAAAGGTTCATGGGAAGAAGGTAAAGCATCATGGAAGGCTATTGTGGAGAGTCTCAGAGGTTCTTCTTCAGGTTAAATCCATTTTCATATCTTTTTAGCCAATTTTTGATATACATTTTTATACCGGACCCCTTCCTTTTCCATTGATGTAAAAGGGGGGAGAGAAAGAGATAAAGAGATGGAGATTCAATGGAATTTTTTTTTGGGAAAATCATTTTTGATAGGGGGAGTAAGTCAAAACATTCAGTTGCATTATACTTGAATTTTTTTTTCATGCATGTTGCTATCAATGCCAAAGGGGGAGATTGTTGGAAGACTTGGAACATGTGAATGAAGGTTGGATGGTTGTGCTTGTTGTTTCTATGTTGTCATTGATGTCAACATGGTAATAACTACATGGTGTTGACTAAATGGAAATTTTCTTAGTTTATAGAAAGTTGTTCTCTATTAGTAATGCTCCTCTGTGATGGATCAATATGTTGTTATTTGAGTCTAGAACTCATTGCAAGATCTGATGTGAATCTAATCTTCTAACCATGTTTTATTAACTTATTCAAACTAATTTTTCTTGAATCTTGATACATTCTTTTGTTTATGAACTAGAAGTTATCTCTAGGACAGAATTCAACTTTGTATCCTACTATTGTTTTTTGTGTGGTGTGTTGGCATATGGCCTTAGGGAATCCATTTTGGCTACTTTTGTTATCATTGATGGCAACTAGAGTTAGCAGTTTGGTCTGCAGTATCAGTAGTGTTCATACCAATAGAGTGAGTGAAGAATAGGACATCCAGTTGGTAAATTGATCTGATGACTTCACTAGATCACTATTGCGTTTTGTGGATCTCCAGGAAAATTTCCTAGCACGTACACTATCCTATTGAAGAGTTTTGTGGTGATGTATTAATCTTAGTTTGAGTTAAGAGATTCGGTGGCATGATTCATGATCTATTTTTTCATTGTGGCTGACATGCTTGATGTGGTATATTGTGGATGTATGTGGATTAAGTGTTTTTCAATATCTTATGTTTTGAACCTTGGTGTGGCTTCCTCCTTTAAGTTTAGTTGACTTGTGTAGGTACACATAAATTATAACTTGTGATTTGGGCCAATATAAGAAAGAATATTGTATTTTGTTGTGAAGCCGACATATATTGAATTTTTGGGTTAGCAGATATATAGGGAAGATTGGTAATTCACTTTGAGTGTGGGGTATGTGCAGGATCATGGTGGGCCAAAAAGTGGCAATGAGGTAAAAAAACATGTCTTTCACTGACTGAAAAATGTGAAAAGAACATGACTTTTTTTAGGCTCGGGTGTCACCATACCAAACACCAAACCTAGTTTTACAGATCGGATATCCGATTTCGATCAGATATCTGATTTGCAAAAAGTATATATAAAGAAAGTCAGGTGCTATTTTGAAGTCATTTGACAGTGAAGAACCCGCGGGCGCACAGTGCATTGCTTCTTCGCGTAACGAATATCTGATTTGGAAAGGTAAGTTTTTTGAGTTTTACTTGATTTGATTCAATTTAGATTTAGATTTGAATAATTTCATATGGTTTTTTGTGGATTTTTAAAAAAAATAGGGTTTTTGATTGAATTTTTGTGAAAAAATTGAGTTTGGAATGGATTTTGATAAAAAAATGAAAGTTTTGTGGATTTTTTCACAATAGGGTTTTTGATTGAATTTTTATGAAAAATTGAATTTAGAATGAATTTTGATAAAAAAATGAATGTTTTTTGTGGATTTTTTTTCAAAATAGGGTTTTTGATTGAATTTTTATGAAACAATTGAGTTTAGAATGGATTTTGATTAAAAAAATGAATGTTTTTAATGGATTTTGATTTAAAAATAGTGTTTCATTTATATTATCTAATTTTAGATTAATTATTTTTTAACTTTAATTAGGAATTATGGTTGTCGAGAATGAGAATGCACAAATTCCACCAGTTGAGAATGAAAATCCACTAGCTAAGAATTAAAATGTAGAAATGCCAAATGCTCCACCACCTCCACAACCATCAATTGAAGACTTAATTCATGAAAAATTGGAGCAATTGAGGGGCATTTGTGATGTTTATAAGAAAATCCCTCGATTATCCCGTATGTCAACCACATTGACAGGAATAATTACAAATGTAGAAACCCCATGCACCCAACATAAAGCATTTCATTCATGGTGAGAAATCATGAGGAAATATTATGCATGTGGATTGTCTTATGATGATGTGAAAGATCTCCAAATAACAAAATCCCAAATAGCCTCTTTATTTCTTAACCCCAACACTGGTTTTCCAGTTAACATTAACAAACAAAAACTTTGTATCAAATGATGCACGCATAGGGGCCTAGTAGATAACTTTTGGGATCGTTGGTGTATGGTTTTTGATAAACCACCCAACAATAATCTTGATGTTCCTTTTTACTTTATTAAAAAAAAATATGCTGAGTTTTTGTTAAGGCATCATGTCAATTACTTTGACATTAAACCCTTCCAGGGTGTTGGTGGAGGTATGCCCCAGGATAGGCCAGGGACAGCTAGAGTAGTTAGGCGCCCACATGTTCCCCATCCTCCCATTCCTCCACCACCTCTAGTACAACATCCAGATATTATGGAGGATGCAGCCACACAAACTATCTAGGCCATTCACTCTTTGAGTGGTCTTTTGGTTTCCCATGCTTCTTTAGTAGCTCACGCACAGTTTGGTGATCTTGCCAATGGATCCAGTGCTACTGCATCATCTTCCTCGGGTCCACATATTTGTGTGCCAAATATTTGCAATACGTAATAACAAATATGTTTGGGTCCTATTGTATAGCCCCTTGAGCAACCATTAGACACTTCTGATTATGACATCTAGGATGTGGAGATTATAGCAGATCACATGAAGGGGAGTGGAGCGCACCCTACAGAGTCCTCTCCTGCTAGAGAGGTGGACATTGGAGTAGTTACATAGGTAACATTTAAGGTGTAAATTCATAATTTGCATTTTTTTAAAAATGAGTATTAATAAGAGATCGTATCAAGTACTAATATTTATTTACATGGTCTATTTAACAGTTAATTTATGAGGAGGAGCTCACACAGGTGACTGATAGCACCCTTAGGGCCATTTCATTTGGCCTCAAGACACACACAATATGTATTTTTGCACTCAGTCATTTACATTTTTTACAGTATACTTGCTTGTCATTTGAATTTTCATTAATCTAATTATATATTAACTGATATGTTTATCTTATTCTCTACTTGTAGGAAACACCTAGTGCGAGCGAGGTGTGACACTCTCTAGACTATGGATGCACAATGTTAGATAAGGGAAACGTAATTGAAATCAAATTTGATTGAATTAAGATTTATAAGATATTTTATTGATTACGCATACATTGACATAGATTTGTAGTTTGATATGTACTTGTCATTTTTATGTACAGGTGGTTTTTTGCTATACATCATTGTTGATAAGTGCCACAACACCTGAAGAAGTAGGTATTTGAACACCTCAAGGAGGAGGTGTTGAAACACCTAAAGGAGATACAGAAAAAGATCAACCTAAAGAGGTATGTGTTTATTTTATTTTGTGCTTGGTAAATATGTTCTTATTACTGACAATTCTATGCTAACTTGGATCAATTTCATGTTTTTGTTCACATATATAGATTGACATTACAAAAGTTGGTTTAGTTAGTTCTTTGAGAGAGGTATATTCTAGGACTCCTGACCCTTCGAAGAGACGTATATTTCAGGTAATCAAGATTTCAATTTTAGAGTTCAATTATAATTCAATGTGTATTGATTTTTATGTTAATTATTTGGTTTTAAATTATATAGTATAACTAATCTCAATTGTGGTTTGACTTTTTCTTGTGCAGCTACCTTCAGAGCCAACAAGTGCTTAAAAGAGGCTCCATTTTGATGATCCACCAGTAGTTTAGGATGAGATAGACATTTTGGCATGTAAATATTGAATAGATACCGAGATGGCATATGCCACATATTGTAAAACTTTGTTTGAGTTGGCGTTGATGCCATTTTTGTAAATGGACATACACTTGATTATTGGATAATTTGATATATATAGAAGTTGACAATCGAAATTTAATTTCCTCATGTGCATGATTAAACTCTTTGAAAATTTGATCAAGTGAGCAATGGTTAAATGTTAATGTACAATAGCATAAAAAAAATGGTTAAATATTATGTAGTTTATATTCATATTGTTGATTACATTGCATTGCACATCTTTCAAACTCAAAGCATTACTTCACATTGCATAAGTAACAACTAGATGCTGATAGATGAAAAAAATTCAATAACAATATAGTTTTTACAAAGTAAACCTAAGCAGTTATTAAATTACTTCACATTACATAACTAATAACTAGGATCATCTATCAATTGCATTATCTTTTCATGGAATTCTATGAGACCATATTTTTTTGAGGAAACTTGGCACAAAACTCACAAAAAATGAAAAAAAAGCACTCAAACAAACTTTAATGGGGTCTCAGGCCTGCTGCCCCCTCATTCCACATGCTATGCAGCCATTTACTTGTGTTAGTTTTATGATCAGGTTTAATGCACAAAAAATTAATTCTAAATCAGACACAATAACACAACAGATACCCTGGGAAAACCCTCCTCTTGAGGGAGAAAAAACCAACCAATAATATCAGTTATATTATTGAATCACAATAGAAACTCCTTTACAATGAAGGCCGATAATGAGGCCTAATAATATGGACCACAAACTGATGCCAACACAACAATACAATGATGTAATTCTCAAATGATAATCCTCAGCCTTCTCACAATAACTCCTTCTGCACTTGAAGAGTTTCTCACTAACTCGCACTTGATATGAAATGGAATGTATGAAAAATGTATGTCTCAAAACAATGAAATGTATCTAATATATATACAAGCTGAGAGAGATGCAACTCTTCACAATATAGGTCAACCTCCAAAAAGAATGTACCTCCTCAAAGATTGTGCCTCCAAGATGGAAGTCAGACTTCAATAAATAATAAATATTATTTGACATAAATCGTGCCTCAAGAATGTCAGCCTCTTCATAAATGCACCTCTTCATTAACTCGTATCTCTTGATGAATTAGCATTAATCACAAATCGATATATATATATATATATAAATTAAATAGCTTTGGCTATATTTAATTGATTCTTATGTAGAGGAGATCAATGGAAGGATATGACTGACGTTGCAATAATCATCAACACTCCCTGTCAGCTAGGGAGGATACTTCCAGTTGCAGAAGGAAAATCACCTCATCGTGATGCCTAGTACTATGGCTACAACCATAAGTGAAAATAATAGTATCATCTCATCGTGATTTTAGATATCACCTCAACATGATATCAACCATAATGGATACAACCATACAATGGTGTGTACAAGTGTTCATCGCAGACCTCAACTAAAACAACATCTAGAGGTGCTCTTCCAGTCAGCAACACAACCATCTTCTTTAGGTTCAATAGGCTCCCTTTGAATCATTAAGTACTCTTTCGTTCAACAACACAACCATCCAGAGGTGCTCTTCCGGTCAGCAACACAACCCACTCACTTGAATCACATTGATCCCACTTGCACTGAATACAACTCTGACAAAAAAAAGCCAACTCTCGTGTCTAAATAGTCCATGTGCCTACATCTAAGCTTCAAAATAAATGCATCTTTGAAGAATCTTTGATTGTATGACAATCTAATCTGCCTCCCACTGTACTCTCCTCAACGAACCAAAAGAAGCTGCGCACTGTTGAATCAAGTGTCCCTCCCTGTGACAATGCTGAACTACACCAATCAACTATAGAACGTGCATCACTGAATTTTGCTCTTGAAATCTTCAATTTCTCCTTAACTAGAGCTCTCTTTATGCATTCACCTACTCCATCATGCTCCCCTTTCCCATGTCCAACTTCAAAAAAACTCCAAATATGAGGTAGACCCCTGTCTACATGCATTCTACTAAACCAATAAAACATACGTGCATTCTTGAATTGACCTGTGCAATTATCTAACCAAATTAGATGTCGGCCCAATGCTATATCATGCTCCTGCAAGAACTCAAAAAAATTCTCGAAACAATGTTGGACATATTCAGACGATTGAGATCTATCATCACTCATATAAAAATGATACTCTCTAATTATATTTCGATCCTCCTCTGTACTATCAGCTAGATGTCTAAACATTATGTGAACAAAAATAGCAATCTGAATGGAATTGTAATATTGAGATTGTACCTCGTTTTGTGGTTGCAATGTGTAGTTTTCTGCAAAATAAACCACTGATATAATAGTGCCAATCGGAAAAGAGTTCTTACACATCCTAAATTGTTGATCCAACCATTGAGACCTATGACTATGCCTTGCATACTTGTAGAAAAGATTGTCCTTAAAATCTGAAATAAAATTAGCAACACTGCATTCTTTTGTAACCAAATCACATCTAGAACCTTCACCTCCACTTTGCAAAGTATATTTGACTATCTTATATCTCTTTTTCTCAACAAGCTTCTTTCCAAATTCATGTTCAAAACTCTCATGAAAACATTGAACAAAATTTGACAAGCCACCACATTATGAGAACTTTGCATTTAAACAATCATTTCTATAGAAAAAGCAACCATCATCTCTAGAATATAAAAATAGATCTAGCAAGTCCCTTGATGATTTCAAAAGATGCATTGCACCACACTCCTGCAACATTTCATTAGTATGCAAAGTAGAACAGATATAGCATAATATCTCATGGTACATTGAAAACTCCACTTGGTATTTGCAACAACAAGTATTACAAATCTTAAGAGGCACACAATAAAATGGCTTCAAATCCTCAAAAGTCCTTTGCGAGATTTACATATTTTTATGTGTTTCAATAAATGTTTTTAACATTGTTTTGCTTGATTCCAAGAAATGTTATACTCTAGAGTTATCATGCCAAAATTTTTGAATTACCTGCTTTCCATTATCGGTTAGCTTCTTATCAACATGTGGAAGCCTCCCGGAAAAATCCCATGTATCATTTTGAAAAGGATCATCTATTCTTTCTCTTCTTGCAAGTGCTCTATCCAAAGTTTTATGATTTATGTCAAAATCAATACAAGTTTGTCTCATAAAGCGAGCCTTTTTCAATTTATGGCTTACTAGGGCAGTTGTAATGACTCTCCGAGCAGCTCTCTTATCCTTTTCCTTGTTACTTTTCCAATGATTCTTGAGAGCATTAAAATATTTTTG
>VDFB02075321.1:268961808-268981952 GCA_007258455.2 Sequoia sempervirens
TCCACATGTTGATAAGAAGCTAACCGATAATGTAAAGCAGGTAATTCAACAATTTTGGCATGATAACTCTAGAGTATAACATTTCTTGGAATCAAGCCAAACAGTGTTAAAAACATTTATTGAAACACATAAAAATATGTAAATCTCACAAAGGAATTTTGAGGATTTGAAGCCATTTTATTGTGTGCCTCTTAAGATTTGTAATACTTGTTGTTGCAAATACCAAGTGGAGTTTTCAATGTACCATGAGATATTATGCTATATCTGTTCTACTTTGCATACTAATGAAATGTTGCAGGAGTGTGGTGCAATGCATCTTCTGAAATCATCAAGGGACTTGCTAGATCTATTTTTATATTCTAGAGATGATGGTTGCTTTTTCTATAGAAATGATTGTTTAAATGAAAAGTTCTCACAATGTGGTGGCTTGTCAAATTTTGTTCAATGTTTTCATGAGAGTTCTGAACATGAATTTGGAAAGAAGCTTGTTGAGAAAAAGAGATATAAGATAGTCAAATATACTTTGCAAAGTGGAGGTGAAGGTTCTAGATGTGATTTGGTTACAAAAGAATGCAGTGTTGCTAATTTTATTTCAGATTTTAAGGACAATCTTTTCTACAAGTATGCAAGGCATAGTCATAGGTCTCAATGGTTGGATCAACAATTTAGGATGTGTAAGAACTCTTTTCCGATTGGCACTATTATATTAGAGGTTTATTTTGCAGAAAACTACACATTGCAACCACAAAACGAGGTACAATCTCAATATTACAATTCCATTCAAATTGCTATTTTTGTCCACATAATGTTTAGACATCTAGCTGATAGTACAGAGGAGGATCGAAATATAATTAGAGAGTATCATTTTTATATGAGTGATGATAGATCTCAATCGTCTGAATATGTCCAACATTGTTTCGAGAATTTTTTTGAGTTCTTGCAGGAGCATGATATAGCATTGGGCCGACATCTAATTTGGTTAGATAATTGCACAGGTCAATTCAAGAATGCACGTATGTTTTATTGGTTCAGTAGAATGCATGTAGACAGGGGTCTACCTCATATTTGGAGTTTTTTTAAAGTTGGACATGGGAAAGGGGAGCATGATGGAGTAGGTGAATGCGTAAAGAGAGCTCTAGTTAAGGAGAAATTGAAGATTTCAAGAGCAAAATTCAGTGATGCACGTTCTATAGTTGATTGGTGTAGTTCAGCATTGTCACAGGGAGGGACACTTGATTCAACAGTGCGCAGCTTCTTTTGGTTCGTTGAGGAGAGTACAGTGGGAGGCAGATTAGATTGTCATACAATCAAATATTCTTCAAAGATGCATTTATTTTGAAGCTTAGATGTAGGCACATGGACTATTTAGACACGAGAGTTGGCTTTTTTTTGTCAGAGTTGTATTCAGTGCGAGTGGGATCAATGTGATTCAAGTGAGTGGGTGGATACATGGGTACCACAGTATCTAACTCCTTTATCTCAAATAATATCCATGACAAATGACACAATGGAAAGTTCAATTGATTACGACCTACTTTCAGATCTACTACAGATAGGACATATTTTTGCAGGTGTTGCACCACATGGGAATGAAGAGAGATCAAACTATTGGTTAAATTGATGTGTGTGGGTAAAGCATAAGCTAACACAACCGATGGAAGATGATGATGGTTTCATGTGTATCCTAGAGGTTCAGTTGTGGTTGCAGGAACTTGGTTGTGAACATACATTATTAGAAAGAATGGCATACCTGCATTTGAAGACTACGAGAAACAAAAAATCATTCTCATGTATTCACACCTTGTTATAGCAACAAATGTTAAGTTGTTGAAGCATCATGCCAGACCAAAGAAAAAACAACTATGGACACTTAGTAATGTTGATCATGAAGCAATATTGGATACTCTTTAGCAAAGAGATGACCCTTCAGGCACACTTGAATAGAATTTTCAAGAATGGAAGGTAGAATTTTTATGTTCATTATGATTAAGTTCATTAGTGTTCTTTATTTAATACTGATATTTTATATACTATTGCAATGCAGGTGTCTTTAATAGTGATATTTTGTATGCACTTTTGCGATATTTTGGGCAAGATTGATCATGGACCTACTGCAAAAATAGCCAACTCTGATCCTTTTGAAGAGGTGTGCATCTTTTATAGTTTGCATCACCAGCTCATCATCATTCAAGTTGTTTAGATTAATATAGATATGTTAGTCTAAGCATCTTTTCTATTGTGACAATATAGATTTCTCATTTTCCCACTTTTACAATATTCCTGGCATGATTGATCATGAACCTACTACAACAATAGCCAACTCTGATCCTTTTGAAGAGGTATGCATATTTTATAGTTTGCATCACCAACTCATCATCATTTAGGTTGTTTAGATTAATATAGATATGTTAGTCTAAGAATCTTTTCTATTATGACAATATAGATTTCTCATTTTCCCACTTTTGCGATATTCCTGGCACGATTGATCATGGACCTGCTACAAAAATAGCCATCTCTGATCCTTTCGAAGAGGTATGCAATAGATTACAACAATATAGATTGGTTATTCTAAGTGTCTTTTATAGTTTGCATTACCATCTCATCATATTTTGTGTCATTTAGAATATTATAGATTGGTTATTCTAAGCTACCTTGATGGTTTGTATAGCTGCTTGTCAGTCTAGAATGTGAACATACTACTATTGTCAAGGGCTCGAGATATATGCATGTTTGGCATAATTTGATGATATACACTAGCATAATTTGACTAAACACATGTTTGGCATAATTTGATAATATACGCTAGCATTAATAACATACAATGTATTCATTATAATCATGAAAACATTCATTAATCTTATAGCATTGGAGAAATTAATAGTGAGACATTTTGATTCAATGCAATAAAAATGAGTAACAAATTTGAACATCTAGAGTGCTTGCCAACTATTTTTAATTTTGTTTCACTTTTTGGGGATTGATCTAGGAGAACTTACCTCCCCATGAGAAATCAACAACCCTTATGATATTTCTAAATACTACCAAGTCCCTAGATATTCAAGAGTAAATCAAAGATAAACATTCATACCCTTATCAACCCTTAATTATCAAATACCCCTATCAACCCTTAATTATGTTAGGTTGATTGTGTTTGATTGATTGCATTTACTTAATTATCCTAGGTTAACTTCATAAATAAACTTTTTTTTTTCTTTATATTTTGTTGAGCCCAACCAATCCTACACTTGATCCAACCTTATTTTTAGGGTTTTACATTATTAAGGTTTTAAAATCTAAAATTTTCTAAATTTACATTCTATTTTCAAATTTGAACTTTCTTATACATCCTTGTACGTCATGTTGATACATTTTTCTATTAGGTTTTGCATTTTTTATGTTAAGATATATAGTAAATTATATTCACTTGCAATTTGATGTGTAAATCTCTTGTATTGTTAGAATGAGTACTTGAATGATCATGAGGTTTTCACCATCATTTCCATCAATGAAATTGACCATCTCTCACATGTAATGCTTGGGAGTTACATTGGCAGAAGTGGATCATCTTTCCATAATGTTATGGGTTCCTAATTAGTTGATATGCTTGGAGGGCTAGTTTTGGGAATTTGTGCTCTTGATGAGTTATTCATCAAATAAATTATCTATTCATGGATTCTATCTTGAGTGCTATCATAATTACACGTTGGGGTGGTTTGTGGTTTTAAACTATCAAGAATGGTTTTGGTGGCAATTAGTTTGGGGAAACCACTTACATGGTTTTATCTTCCCATTGCTTTGTAAATTGGAGGAATTATATGGAGGTTTCATGGGTTATGAAGGTGTACTCAAGGCCTTCAAGGGCTTGAGAAAGGTTTGGTTGAAGGATTTTTTTTCTTTGAATCAATAAAGTTTCAATTGCTCAGTTCATATTTTACTGTTTTTCTTGTGTTTTCTTCCTGTGCACAAGCCATTCAAGCATTTTTGTATAAAAAACTTTATGTAGAAACGTTATTACATGTCTTGACATTATTTCAAGAGTGGAAGGTGTGGAGAGCTGGGTTTTGAAATAAAATGAAGAGTTAAGGTCTAAAAATGGTGGTTTTTTTCCACTTGAAAATAGAGTTTTTACACTAGGGTTTGAAAAAATATCTGAGATACCAGAAGTTTCTTTGTTTTCTAAGCATATTGGGGCCTAAATAAAGGTTTCTAGGGTGGTGGAAGAGTCTGAAAGTTTGTGGAAGTGCTACATCCAATAAACCCTCAAGAATTACACTAAAAAGAAGGGTTTTTTGATTTGACGGTTACAGGTCCGTAAAAATGGAATCCAATTATAGAATATTTGTTTTCTTGGAAATTTATTTTCTCCCTCAAGGTTTTAGGGGTCTGTGTGGTGTTTGAAGGTATGTTGCTTTGCATTTTTGGGCTAATTGAGTAGCCTGTTGAAGGGTGAATGTATAGGAAGTCAACGCTGGTCCAAAGGAGTCTATGTTGTTTCTCATATATGTTGTGTAACTTGGATATGGGTGTTTGAATCAGTCATGTGTTCATCTAGTGTTTTGGAAGATTGTGGAGTAATTGGACAAAAACTAGTTTCTCACTATTACAAGGGTTTAAGGGGGTTAAAGATGGAAATGTGTATTTAGTTGCTTGTCAATTTTTAAAGGAGTTTTGGACTGTCCAAAGAGGTCAGAATAATCTTGTTAGATGCCTCAAATAGGCAAGTTGCAGAGAATTTGTGATTGTGCCCTTGTGTCTGCATCAATTTTTCACCTAATTTCACTCGGTCCAATATAGCTCGGAGTGATTCAGCATATTTGGGTGCAAGAGAGGACCATACTTAGCATAAAATTACCCATCCAGATGTGTTGGAATAGTTTGTTTGGTCGTACGAGTTGCGGAATGAAAGTTGCACCACTTTGCAACTTTACACTACTTGCATCTGGCAACTTTTCCCTCCACTGAAAAGTCATCACCACAGGAAAATTCCTTCAAGATAGAAAAAAATGAGAGAGGTTTTTGTAGATGGTCACAACAAAATCCCATAGCCTTAGACAAAGAGTCTGTAAGCATCACAGTCTCCGAGAAATAGACTTCAAAGATTGCTGCCTTTTAGCAATTTGGACTCTTAAGGGAAATCGTCGGTCCAATGTAGCTCGGAGTGATTTGGCGTATTTGGGTGTAAGAGAGGACCATCCCTAGCGTAAACATACCCATCCGGACGTGTTGGAACAGTCTGTTTTGTCGTACGAGTTGCGGAATGAAAATTGCACCACTTTGCAACTTTACACTGCTTGTATTTGGCAACTTTTCCCTCCACTGAAAATTCATCACCATAGGAAAACACCTCCGAGATAGCAAAAACCGAGAGAGTTTTTTGTAGATGGTTACAACACGATCCCATAGTCTTAGAAAAAGAGTTTGTAAGCATCACGTTCTCTGAGAAATAGACCTTAAAAGATTGTTTCTTTTTAGCACTTTGGACTCTTAAGGGAAATCGTCGGTCCAATGTAGCTCGGAGTGATTCGATGCATTTGGGTACAAGAGAGGACCATCCATAGCATAAACGTACCCATCCAGACGTGTTGGAATAGTTTGTTTGGTCTTACAAGTTGCGGAATGAAAGTTGCACCACTTTGCAACTTTACACTGCTTGCATCTGGCAACTTTTCCCTCCACTGAAAAGTCATCACCATCGGAAAACACCTCCGAGATAGAAAAAACTGAGAGAAATTTTTTATATGGTCACAACATGATCCCATAGCCTCAGATGAAGAGTCTGTAAGAATCACGGTCTCCGAGAAATAGACCTTCAAAGATTGTTACCTTTTATCACTTTGGACTCTTAAGTGAAATCGTCGGTCCAATGTAGCTCAAAGTGATTCGGCATATTTGGGTGCAAGAGAGGACCATCCCTAGTGTAAACATACCCATCCGGATGTGTTGGAACAGTCTGTTTGGTCATACGAGTTGTAGAATGAAATTTGTACCACTTTGCAACTTTACACTGCTTGCATCTGGCAACTTTTCCCTCCACTGAAAAGTCATCATTACAAGAAAACACCTCTGAGATAGAAACAAATGAGAGAGGTTTTTGTAGATGGTCCCAACACAATCCCATAGCCTTAGAAAGAGAGTCTGTAAGCATCACAATCTCTGAGAAATAGACCTTCAAAGATTGCTGCCTTTTAGCACTTTGGACTCTTAAGGGAAACTAGTGGGCAACATAGTTAACTTCTTCACAAACTTGGTTTGAAGTAATTTAATTCTTTTTTGTGCATTTAAAATGGAGTTTTAAGCCTTCCACCCTAAAAATGACCTCTAAATAACTTCAAACACCTTAACTACCTCATTCTTATTCATTTGTTTTGCAAAAAAGCATTTTCATTCCAAGACGCTGAGCTTTCATTTTTTCTTGTTGGATTGAATGTGGACTGTGACACTACTTTCTTTTTTCAAAAAAATTTCAACATCATTGAACTAAGAATTTATCACACATCTACTGAGAAACAAAGGAGTACCACAAACTAAAACACATTACACTTCGGTTCTCACTGAGTTGATGTACTCTTCAACATATCTCTTCTCTAAAAGTGACCTCTAAATCACTTCAAACACCTTAACTACCCTAAAAGCGACCATAAAAGCGACCTCTAAATCACTTCAAATACCTTAACTACCTCATTCTTATTCATTTGTTTTACAAACAAGCATTTTCATTCCAAGAGGTTGAGCTTTCATTTTTGCTTTCAAAGAAAAATCTCCCTATGCCAGTGTTACACTGCATAGGTAAACCAGGTTTTGTATTGTGGACCTATATTAAGCTACCACTCTCAAGTACCAATCTAACAATGATACAAAATAACTTTTGAGACTGAAAGAAGACATCTAATAACTCTTGAGCATACTAAAAGACTTCTTATGATCTTTGAAGAATGTTGATAACTCTGCTGCAGGAAGGTGATGAGAGATTGCTTAGCAATGAAAAGATTGAGGCATCTTATGAGGAATTCATGCCAACCAAAGAAATGATCAAGCGTGAAGTCACAACTTGCAGCTATGGAACTGAACCTACTGAACCTAAATAAGATGGTTGTGTTGCTGACTGGAAGAGCACCTCTGGATGGTTGTGTTGTTGAACGAAAGAGTACTTAATGATTCAAAGGGAGCCTATTGAACCTAAAGAAGATGGTTGTGTTGCTGACTGGAAGAGCACCTCTAGATGTTGTTTTAGTTGAGGTCTACGATGAAAACTTGTACACACCATTGTATGGTTGTATCCATTATGGTTGATATCATTTTGAGGTGATATCTAATATCACAATGAGATGATACTATTATTTTCACTTATGGTTGTAGCCATAGTACTAGGCATCACGATGAGGTGATTTTCCTTCTGCAACTGGAAGTATCCTCCCTAGCTGACAGGGAGTGTTGATGATTATTGCAACGTTAGTCATATCCTTCCATTGATCTCCTCTACATAAGAATCAATTAAATATAGCCAAAGCTATTTAATTTATATATATATATATATATATATATATATCGATTTGTGATTAATGCTAATTCATCAAGAGATACGAGTTAATGAAGAGGTGCATTTATGAAGAGGCTGACATTCTTGAGGCACGATTTATGTCAAATAATATTTATTATTTATTGAAGTCTGACTTCCATCTTGGAGGCACAATCTTTGAGGAGGTACATTCTTTTTGGAGGTTGACCTATATTGTGAAGAGTTGCATCTCTCTCAGCTTGTATATATATTAGATACATTTCATTGTTTTGAGACATACATTTTTCATACATTCCATTTCATATCAAGTGCGAGTTAGTGAGAAACTCTTCAAGTGCAGAAGGAGTTATTGTGAGAAGGCTGAGGATTATCATTTGAGAATTACATCATTGTATTGTCGTGTTGGCATCAGTTTGTGGTCCATATTATTAGGCCTCATTATCGGCCTTCATTGTAAAGGAGTTTCTATTGTGATTCAATAATATAACTGATATTATTGGTTGGTTTTTTCTCCCTCAAGAGGAGGGTTTTCCCAGGGTATCTGTTGTGTTATTGTGTCTGATTTAGAATTAATTTTTTGTGCATTAAACCTGATCATAAAACTAACACAAGTAAATGGCTGCATAGCATGTGGAATGAGGGGGCAGCAGGCCTGAGACCCCATTAAAGTTTGTTTGAGTGCTTTTTTTTCATTTTTTGTGAGTTTTGTGCCAAGTTTCCTCAAAAAAATATGGTCTCATAGAATTCCATGAAAAGCTAATGCAATTGATAGATGATCCTAGTTATTAGTTATGTAATGTGAAGTAATTTAATAACTGCTTAGGTTTACTTTGTAAAAACTATATTGTTATTGAAATTTTTTCATCTATCAGCATCTAGTTGTTACTTATGCAATGTGAAGTAATGCTTTGAGTTTGAAAGATGTGCAATGCAATGTAATCAACAATATGAATATAAACTACATAATATTTAACCATTGTTTTTATGCTATTGTACATTAACATTTAACCATTGCTCACTTGATCAAATTTTCAAAGAGTTTAATCATGCACATGAGGAAATTAAATTTCGATTGTCAACTTATATATATATCAAATTATCCAATAATCAAGTGTATGTCCATTTACAAAAATGGCATCAACACCAACTCAAACAAAGTTTTACAATATGTGGCATATGCCATCTCGGTATCTATTCAATATTTACATGCCAAAATGTCTATCTCATCCTAAACTACTGGTGGATCATCAAAATGGAGCCTCTTTAAAGCACTTGTTGGCTCTGAAGGTAGCTGCACAAGAAAAAGTCAAACCACAATTGAGATTAGTTATACTATATAATTTAAAACCAAATAATTAACCTAAAAATCAATACACATTGAATTATAATTGAACTCTAAAATTGAAATCTTGATTACCTGAAATATACGTCTCTTCGAAGGGTCAGGAGTCCTAGAATATACCTCTCTCAAAGAACTAACTAAACCAACTTTTGTAATGGCAATCTATATATGTGAACAAAAACATGAAATTGATCCAAGTTAGCATAGAATTGTCAGTAATAAGAACATATTTACCAAGCACAAAATAAAATAAACACATACCTCTTTAGGTTGATCTTTTTCTATATCTCCTTTAGGTGTTTCAACACCTCCTCCTTGAGGTGTTCGAATACCTGCTTCTTCAGGTGTTGTGGCACTTATCAACAATGATGTATAGCAAAAAACCACCTGTACATAAAAATGACAAGTACATATCAAACTACAAATCTATGTCAATATATGCGTAATCAATAAAATATCTTATAAATCTTAATTCAATCAAATTTGAGTTCAATTACCTTTCCCTTATCTAACATTGTGCATCCATAGTCTAGAGAGTGTCACACCTCGCTCGCACTAGGTGTTTCCTACAAGTAGAGAATAAGATAAACATATCAGTTAATATATAATTAGATTAATGAAAATTCAAATGACAAGCAAGTATACTGTAAAAAAATGTAAATGACTGAGTGCGAAAATACATATTGTGTGTGTCTTGAGGCCAAATGAAATGGCCCTAAGGGTGCTATCAGTCACCTGTGTGAGCTCCTCCTCATAAATTAACTGTTAAATAGACCATGTAAATAAATATTAGTACTTGATACGATCTCTTATTAATACTCATTTTTAAAAAAATGCAAATTATGAATTTACACCTTAAATGTTACCTATGTAACTACTCCAATGTCCACCTCTCTAGCAGGAGAGGACTCTGTAGGGTGTGCTCCACTCCCCTGCATGTGATTTGCTATAATCTCCACATCCTAGATGTCATAATCAGAAGTGTCTAATGGTTGCTCAGGGGGCTGTACAATAGGACCCAAACATATTTGCTAGTACGTATTGCAAATATTTGGCACACAAATATTTGGACCCGAGGAAGATGATGCAGTAGCACTGGATCCATTGGAAAGATCACCAAACTCTGCGTGAGCTACTAAAGAAGCATGGGAAACCAAAAGACCACTCAAAAAGTGAATGGCCTAGATAGTTTGTGTGGCTGCATCCTCCGTAATATCTAGATGTTGTACTAGAGGTGGCGGAGGAATGGGAGGATGGGGAACATGTGGGCGCCTAACTACTCTAGCTGTCCCTGGCCTATCTTGGGGCATACCTCCACCAACACCCTGGAAGGGTTTAATGTCAAAGTAATTGACATGATGCCTTAACAAAAACTCAGCATATAATTTTTTAATAAAGTAAAAAGGAACATCAAGATTATTGTTGGGTGGTTTATCAAAAACCATACACCAACGATCCCAAAAGTTATCTACTATGCCCCTATGCGTGCATCATTTGATACAAAGTTTTTGTTTGTTAATGTTAACTGGAAAACTAGTGCTGGGGTTAAGAAATAAAGAGGCTATTTGGGATTTTGTTATTTGGAGATCTTTCACATCATCATAAGACAATCCACATGCATAATATTTCCTCATGATTTCTCGCCATGAATGAAATGCTTTATGTTGGGTGCATGGGGTTTCTACATTTGTAATTATTCCTGTCAATGTGGTTGACATACGGGATAATCGAGGGATTTTCTTATAAACATCACAAATGCCCCTCAATTGCTCCAATTTTTCATGAATTAAGTCTTCAATTGATGGTTGTGGAGGTGGTGGAGCATTTGGCATTTCGCATTTTGATTCTTAGTGTGGATTTTCATTCTCAACCGGTGGAATTTGTGCATTCTCATTCTCACAACCATAATTCCTAATTAAAGTTAAAAATAATTAATCTAAAATTACATAATAATAAATCTAAACACTATTTTTAAATCAAAATCCATTAAAAACATTCATTTTTTTATCAAAATCCATTCTAAACTCAATTGTTTCATAAAAATTCAATCAAAAACCCTATTTTGAAAAAAAATCCACAAAAACATTCATTTTTTTTATCAAAATCCATTCTAAATTCAATTTTTTCATAAAAATTCAATCAAAAACCCTATTGTGAAAAAAATCCACAAAACTTTCATTTTTTTATCAAAATCCATTCCAAACTCAATTTTTTCACAAAAATTCAATCAAAAACCCTATTTTTTAAAAAAATCCACAAAAAACCATATGAAATTATTCAAATCTAAATCTAAATTGAATCAAATCAAGTAAAACTCAAAAAACTTACCTTTCCAAATCAAATATTCGTTACGCGAAGAAGCAATGCACTGTGCGCCCGCGGGTTCTTCACTGTCAAATGACTTCAAAATAGCACCTGACTTTCTTTATATATACTTTTTGCAAATCGGATATCTGATCGAAATCAGATATCCGATCTGTAAAACTAGGTTTGGTGTTTGGTATGGTGACACCCGAGCCTAAAAAAAGTCAACATGTTCTTTTCACATTTTTCAGTCAGTGAAAGACATGTTTTTTTACCTCATTGCCACTTTTTGGCCCACCATGATCCTGCACATACCCCACACTCAAAGTGAATTACCAATCTTCCCTATATATCTGCTAACCCAAAAATTCAATATATGTCGGCTTCACAACAAAATACAATATTCTTTCTTATATTGGCCCAAATCACAAGTTATAATTTATGTGTACCTACACAAGTCAACTAGACTTAAAGGAGGAAGCCACACCAAGGTTCAAAACATAAGATATTGAAAAACACTTAATCCACATACATCCACAATATACCACATCAAGCATGTTAGCCACAATGAAAAAATAGATCATGAATCATGCCACTGAACCTCTTAACTCAAACTAAGTTTAATACATCACCACAAAACTCTTCAATAGGATAGTGTACGTGCTAGGAAATATTTCCTGGAGATCCACAAAACGGAATAGTGATCTAGTGAAGTCATCAGATCAATTTACCAACTGGATGTCCTATTCTTCACTCACTCTATTGGTATGCACACTACTGATACTGCAGACCAAACTGCTGACTCTAGTTGCCATCAATGACAACAAAAGTAGCCAAAATGGATTCCCCAAGGCCATATGCCAACACACCACACAAAAAACAATAGTAGGATACAAAGTTGAATTCTATCCTACAGATAACTTCTAGTTCATAAACAAAAGAATGTATCAAGATTCAAGAAAAATTAGTTTGAATAAGTTAATAAAACATGGTTAGAAGATTACATTCACATCAGATCTTGCAATGAGTTCTAGACTCAAATAACAACATATTGATCCATCACAAAGGAGCATTACTAATAGAGAACAACTTTCTATAAACTAAGAAAATTTCCATTTAGTCAACACCATGTAGTTATTACCATGTTGACATCAATGACAACATAGAAACAACAAGCACAACCATCCAACCTTCATTCACATGTTCCAAGTCTTCCAACAATCTCCCCCTTTGGCATTGATAGCAACATGCATGAAAAAAAAAATCAAGTATAATGCAACTGAATGTTTTGACTTACTCCCCCTATCAAAAATGATTTTCCCAAAAAAAAATTCCACTTAATCTCCATCTCTTTATCTCTTTCTCTCCCCCCTTTTACATCAATGGAAAAGGAAGGGGTCCGGTATAAAAATGTATATCAAAAAATTGGCTAAAAAGATATGAAAATGGATTTAACCTGAAGAAGAACCTCTGAGACTCTCCACAATAGCCTTCCATGATGCTTTACCTTCTTCCCATGAACCTTTTACACTTACAAAAGTCTTGTAAAATAGCTCAAGTTTAGTTAGAGACTCTATACCATCTGTTAAAGTATTGGGACTAAGATTGATTTCCGGTATTTCACCCATACAACCAAGAGCACTAGAAACAAAAGTATGTATGAATTTAAACATGTCTTTGAGTGCCACAAACTTTCTAATAATATCTATTCTTCGATCCTATAGAGAGAAAAATTTGTCTTGAAGTTGCACAATGTAGGACCACCTCTAATTATTTTTATCTCTCGCTAACTTGCATGTATCTGCCTCAGTGCTCAACCGAGACTTACTCAACCTTATATCATTTCTGATATCCAATGTATTGATAGACCAATCTAGACAAAAACAGAGTAGTTCATGTGCTTCTTGTTCACAACCTTGTACATTTTCCAATTCCTTCATTACCCAATTGTATGCATTCACACATTTTCCTTTGATATCACTCAATTCTTCTTCATTCCTAGTTCTATTAAACTCTTTAAGTTTGGAGATGTAATCCTTCAAAGAATTAATCATGCCACGAAGATTTCTCCACAACAAAAATAAGTGAATCAAAATCAGTATCAGGTATGACCTTCTATAAGTCTTCCAATTCTCTCTGAATACTCATCCTTTCATGCTCATGTTCAAACTTACTCTCATCTGCTATCTTTACCACACTTTTCCTTTTCTTCCCTATTATGGTCTAGCTATAGGAGAAACTTTCATCATCAAGATGCTTAGGGATTTCTAAGAAAATTTTGGCATTGTTATCAATTTCAGACTCTGACACTTCATAATCCAATTCAAATATCCAAACCAACCTTTATACAATTGCTTCCATGTGACAAAAATCTATAGACACAAGAAAATTTATGCTTCCTAAGTATCTTTCCACAACACTTACTACAAACCTAGACCTTTTTTTCATCCTCAGCTGAAATGATCCAAAGAATACAACAAGGGAAAATTATTGTGCATCCAAACTACCTATATTTATCATGAAATTCTTGATATGATAGGAAATAGGCTCTGTATTTGACCATTTTATCCTTCCTATTACTAGTAACTCTTTCAATAAGTAAAAGAGTAGACAAACACCAAATTTCCATACCCAAAAGTATTATTCTTATTCTTCTTGATCTCCTTTAAATTTTTCAAAAGATGTATGTAAAGTAGCTCACATAAGTCATATTCCATACCTCTTAATATTATATCAACATCAATATTCACCGTAGTAGTAGAAACTCTAGAGTCATTTTTTCATAAATACAAACTTAATGACTAATGACCATAGCAGCATACCTCAATATCATATCAACAATCGATCTCAATTCAACTTCCTTTCCTTTAGAACTCACACCTGTAATCTCAATCGTTTGTTTTTCATTCATAGACTTTAGTTTAGGAACCAGTCTAGAGGAACATAGACTAGTTACATCTCTAATTGCTTCTATGGTAACCAGATGTACCTCTTCAATCCACAAAGATTCATTATGAATTATGCTCAATACTATTCAAATATACTTCTTCTCAAATTCAAAAAAGGAAACTTTCCTCCAAACATCCAACTTCTACTCAACTAATACTCTACAGGAATCATGATTCTCTTTCAACTCATTTTCCCAAAACATATTTAGCTAAATTGATGGCATTTATTCAATCTTACAGAAAACAAATGCATAGATATCTTTTTTAGGAAACACTCTCGAAAGGATGCAAGAGAATGCAATAGTTTAGACTCTTCCAACACAATCCTCACATATCTCTTCAATCTAGCTTTATCTGCAAAATTCATAATCTTTGAATTACCCATCAATAAAAGTAAAAGATTGTGCAAACAAGAATACCCCACAAAATGTATAGTTGTTCTTTTTTCCAGAACACACTTTGACTGTTGCTTTCTTCAAATTATGAAACTTGGAGTTCCCTTCAAAACTTCCTTTGCACACTTCTTCAATACATGTGCCTTTAATGCTATATGATCTTATTCCTTCCATTCCAAATTATTTTGCAATAAATGTTTCAATTTGTAAGTAGATTACCTTGAAAATAGTGTATGCCTTCATCCTTTCAAATTTTGTAGACCTCATTCTTTACACATGCGAAAAATACCTTAAACTTGTTACTTCATTAAATATACTTTTGTCATGATACGACACAAGTACCAATAAGGGAGTTTATTATATTTTTTGATGATTCCTCCCCCTCAGCTGCTACTTTCATTTAGAGATTGACGAGAGTATTTGTACTAGAGGTCGGCACATATAAAGCTGACGAATCCTTTCTCCAAGTCCTTTCCATTTCTTTTCTTGTTGCTTATGGATCAAAGGTTTGATCATTCTTTGTCGCTAGATAGCAGTTCTTCTTTCTTCTGTTGTTTCTACTAGGGTGTTCCAATTTTATGCACTTACAACAAGTAACATTCTTCTTTCCACTTTCCCTTTTATCTTCATATCCATTCTTTTTGTTCTTAGAGTCATTCACATTCTTTTTACAGTCCTTTTTTTTATGACCAAATCTCTTGCAGGAATGACAAACACCATTGAAGTATAAATACCTTTTTGGATCATACTATTTTATAGGAGTTTTTTGAAATTTCTTCTTCGCTCCTTGACTTTTTAATCATTGTACCACATCTTTTTAGTGAATTGCTTCACTTTAGAAACCTAATCTTTTTCAAACCCTGGATCACTCTTATCTTTTTCCAGTCTTTGAGAATTAATCAAGTCATCAAGCATCATCGATCTTATCTTAAATTTTTCTTCAAAAAAATTTTCTTTTTCCAAATTAGATCTAAGGATTTCTACTTCTAATTCAAGCTTCACACACTCATCCATTATCTTCTCAATTTCAATTTCCTGATATTCTTCAATTCTTTTCTTCTCATCCAATTGTTCTTGTAGGATAGTAATGATTTCTTCTCCTTCAGTCAATAGATCTCCTATATTTATACATATACTTTGTAGCTTTTCAATGTGCTCATTTGCTTTTATCAACTTTTCCTTCAGGGCTTTCATTTCTTCTAAAAATTGAGCAGTGACAACTTTTGAGGGAAAATATTTCTTATATTCAGAATTTTGTGACCTTTCTCAAGTTGTTAGGCTTCTTCCAAGGAACCAAGCTCTAATTCCAATTGCTGAACATCCACAATATTGCGAGGGGGGGTGAATCAATATTTCAAAAACTGATAATAAAATCCACTTAATCATCGTTACCATTTTAACTGAATCAACAAGAGAAAACATAAAAGCAAGTCAATGCAATCACACACATGAACACTGGGATTTTTACATGGAAAACCCAATGAGGGAAAAACCATAGTGAGGGTTAACTCACAATATATTATATTCGATACAAAATATTACGGGCTCACTACCAGGACTCACTGTCTTAAAAAAGGCTCATAGCCTAAATACAAAAGATATGGCTCACTACCAAGATACAATGATAGTGGCTTACTACCAAAATAATGAACTGATGGAATACACCTTCATTGTGTAGGGTTTAGCTCCACTAAAGCTTGGAATATAAGTATTGCATCACATAGTAGTTCCTCAACAAAATTGCAATGATCTCAACTAATAAAACATTTAGGCTCTGATCTTCTCCTCTAGTCACATTCACTTCTCCTTCTCGCTCTCTTGTATTTATTATTCACTCTCTCTTCAAATTGCATTTTTCATCTCTTCTATCTTTCATCTTATATATATATGCAAGTATATCTTATTCTTCAATTAGATCGGCACCATATAAAATTCAACATTTTATTTGTGTAACACATTATGCCAAGTTGGCTATTAATCTTCATAATATATTACATTTACTAAGTCGGCCGAGACTAAGAAACAAAATTCTTCAAACCAGCATATAATCCTTAATGCAAACACCTTTCGGATCTGAGAACACTTTAATTTCCCATCATACTACCAGTAAAGAGACTGTTAGCTCAATCGCAACATAAGAATGTTCACCTTAGTAAAATGTGAAGTCTCCCACACAATAAACCACACACAGAACAATAGTAGGATACAGATTTGAACTCTGTTAGAGATAACTTCTAGTTTATATACAAAATAACATCTCAAGATCCAAGAAAAAGTAGTTTGAATACCTCAATAAAACATCGTTAGAAGATTAGAGTTACATCAGATCTTGCAATGAGTTCTGAACTCAAATACCAACATACTGATCCATCACAGAGGAGCATTACTGGCAGAGAACAACTTCCGGTAAACCAAGCAAACTTCCATATAGTTAACACCATGTAGTTATTACCATGTTGGCATCAATGACAACATAGAAACAACCTGCACTACCATCCAATCTTCATGCACACTTTGCAATTTTTCCAACACTAAGGTGGTTATGCATTCAAAATAAAGGATGTGAAGGGGGTTACGAAGAGGGATGGAAGAACACAGTAGGTGGTGGCTTCAATTTTCAGATTTACAAATTTATGTAATCAAAATTCCCAAGTGATGGTAATTGTAATGTTGTAATTTTATTTTTATCTTAGAAATGATAATAGAAAATATTTTCTTCCTTTTTGCATTTCATTTTGTGCAATTCTTTGTTATGGTTGTAAGTTTCAGATTGTAAGGGGAGTACCCTTCATTAGGTATAGTTCAAATTTTAAGGGATATTGGTTTCTAGATCTGGCTACAAGTTGTAAACCAATAGGGATGTTATTTTTAGTGATAAAAAAGGTTGTATAATATTTTTCTCTCTATTTATTTTGAGTCATCAAAACATAGAATAATTGAGCCTAAAGATGGGAAACTTGATAAACCTTACCATGGAGTAGAAATATGTGAAGAAGTATGAGAAAATGATTTCTTTCAAAAGGACTGATTTCCACCTCTATATGGAATTGGATTCTTATCTCATTTTCATCAAAATACTCCTAATTTGTACTATACCACAATGAAAGATCCAAAGTTAGATGTAGTTATAGTTAAGTTCTCTTGTAGGAAAAAGAATCATAACTAATCTTGTGAGGAAGTAAGATTCTCTCTTATGTGAATAGTTATATAAAATTTTAAACAAAAAATAGTGAAGTAGCCTTATGATTCAACACCTTAGAAAAATGCCATGGATTTACAATATTAGTCTCATAGGGTAGAAATTTTATTCAACAATGATGTGACTCAATATTATATTCTTTTAGATGAGAGGGTTATCTCCCCATTTATCTATGATAGAGCCTAAATTTGTTTGTGCAAAGGAAAATGAGATATAAATTTTGAAAGTATGTAAAAAATTAAATGTGATGCCAAATATACCTATCACTTATATTTTAGAGAAGACCTTAACATTCCATAATGCAATAGTCAACAAATATGAAAAATAAAATTTATAAGTCACTTAGAATAGATACTTTATTTTTATTAATTTCATAAATTTAATTATATTCTTGATATATATGTACTTTGAAAACATGCATAGAGGATGCCTTATATAACAAAAATAGGAACAAAATCTCACTAAATAAATAACTTCAAAATTTCAACTATAAGAGTTCTAATAAATTTTTAAATATGAAAAATATTATTTATAACGTATTCTCCCAAACCAAAATAGTTTCCCCCCCCTAAAATTATTTTGAATCTAGATTCTAGGAGAATTAAAATATTTTTATAAGTTTAGTGCATTGGTGGATCCTATTGATAGTTGAAGTAGTATATTTTTCCTCTTAACAGCACATTCCTTACATTCCATATCTCAGTACTAGATTATAGCAACATTACTAGATGGAACTAGTTGTCTAGGCAGTATTCAATTGGTGGACATGGATACATAGCTTTGCCACCTTTCAACCTTCTTCAACTAGAAACCTTTACTTTTTGAAATACACGTATAACTACAAACTACATGTGTCTCCTTTTGTCATTAGCATTCTCCTTATATATCATTCCTCTTCTTCAAATACCTCTTTACTTTTTTATGCATTTATGCGTTTTCTATCGGCCTGAAAAGCACCATTACATGCATATACTCAAATTATTTTCGAGGTCCAAATATAGTGTTGCTCGTCTTCAATGTCCTGGCATAGCCGCCAGGAGATTTGTATAACCGATAATACAAATCAGTATTCATTAATGATCTGTCACCTTAATAATGGAGCTCACAGTCATGAGAGCGTCGAAAGCGCGTCCTCCATACCCGCCCAGGCCTTTAAATGTACTTTCCCGTCTGCCCATTTTATCAAAATATTTCAAATACATTCTTTTCTTTGTACTGTTGAATTCTTCGCTTGTTTGAAGTAATGGCGGGGACAAATACAACAGAGCAGCAAGATGGTAAGCTCGTCGGTTTATGTGGGAAGAAAGATGAAGAGAAAACACACGGGCAGAATCATCATGATATTCACCCTCGACCTATGGAGGACCCCAAACACTCAGGGGAAACTGAGGGAAAGACACAGCAAGGGGGTTTGATGCAAAATCTTCCTCTGGGTGAAGTAATACTGGAGACACATGAAGCAGAGAGGAAGGGTCTGTCTGGGATGAAGAATGAAGAGGAAACACATGAGCCCCCTCCTGCAGACAATGTGAAACCGCCAGCAGTGGTGGAGCCTGAACACCCCAGTGATAGTGAAGGGAAAACATATCAGAAACTCAATCTCCCAAGCAGCTTTTCTTCTAGCGCTGTAACTTCTCTTTAATCTCTTTACCCATTTTCTTTATTGGATTATTTTTAAATATAGAATAGTTCAACAGTCAGAAATTAGTTTCACTTAGTTTGTATTACTTTTATGAATGTGATGTTGGCATCTCCATATGTGCAGCCTACTGACGGCGAAGGTGGAGAAAAAGAAGAGGAGAAAAAGAAAATAAAAGGCAGTGTCAAGGACAAGATTAAAGAGAAGATTCATGGACACCATGAAAAGAAGGAAGGCGAAGAACATTCAGAGAATAAAGAGGATTAATGGACAGTAATTAAGGGAGCTTTAAGAAGAGAAAGTGTAGTGATTGGTCATGATGCTTTTATGTCTATTTGATTTTGTGTTTCTTGTGTGTGGATTGTAATGTTTTTGGGCTTCTTAAATCCTAAATAAATTATAATATTTATGTTCTTTTATGATCAACTTTTTTTTAAAATTATTGATCTTTATTGAATGTCTATATATTATAAAATTAAATTATATATATAACATAATTAATCTAATTAGTTAAAGAGGCTTGTATTTTATATTTGTTTATAAATAGTATTCATATTTAGATATATTCACTTTCCTCTTACAAATTCGTAATCAATTCTAACAAATTGATTCTATATATATATCATTTTAAATACTTGGATTCTTTTCAACTGAATATTGTCATTTTGTGATCTCTTAAATTACTAATACCTCACCATTAATATGATTGATCACATTGCTTTATATCATCTTACATTAATCGTAGAATGTTGTTTATTGTCATCTATGTGTTTGTGCTATGGAGGTATTTGATGATCATTT
>VDFB02075321.1:268982052-269226097 GCA_007258455.2 Sequoia sempervirens
GAAGGAAAAGGCTCCCATGAATTTAGAGGTCAAGATCAAGTTTTTAGCCAAAGGCTCCTCCAGAACATCCTTCTCAGAATCAGTCTGGCTCTACGATGAATCTTTCAGCTCGCCTGTCGGATCAATCTAGAAGCCGGAAATCGAGGTCAAACCAAGGGTCAAAATGGAAGAAAAGTTGAAAATGCCAAAATTTTGGCTAACACTGGAGGAAGTGGGCGCCCCTGGTGAAGAAGGGTGCCCAACTTCACATGCCTTAGAAATTTTTTTTTTTGAGATTTTCGAAATTTTCAAGATTCTTGAGAAGGAAAGAGAGGCATCAAGTTCAATGGTGAGGATTTAGGGTTTTGGAGATAAAGCAAAGAAAGCCAAAGCAAAACAAAACCCTAAGTCTATTTAACATCTTTCTTTTATGTTATTTTCATTAGTTTTGCAAGTAGCCTTCAAGGGAGAAAGTTGGAGCAGCAAATTTGAAGATATTTTTCAAGATTCAAGAGCATAGATTGCTGGTTTTTCATCAATATTTTCAGACCAGCAACATAAACCTTGCTTTTCAAGCATCCAAAAAGATCAAACTTTTCAAGAAGAAGGCCAAAGTTTTCAGTTTTCAGTCAACTGGGTCTTTTCACCTTATTCTTCTGAAGGAAATTTTCAAGAACTTCATCAAGTTGCAGCAGTTGCTTTTATTTTGCATGTCAATGAAATCCTCAGTGCATTCAGTTTTCAATCATCTGGGTCCTCTCCAATCAGTCTTCTAAAGAAAACCCATATCATAGCTTTTTTTCAAGAAAGTTTCAAATTCTAGGGTTGGCTGCTTTTTCGATCAGCCATCAGGGTTTTGCGAATCTAATCAACTGGGTCCATTTCTATTCATATTTTGAACAAAACCCAGGTGCCAGCTTTTTCTGTGAAAATTTGAAGAAATTAGGGTTTGCTGCTTTTTGAGGCAAAATTCAAAATTCAAAAAGCGAGCGATGGGTTGTCTTGCATCGATATTACGAACAAAACCATATCTGAAAAATTTCTCAAAATTTTGTCGGTTAGACACAAAACCAGCATTCACAAAATGAAAGTTGCTCAAAACTTGTCGAACATAGAGTTCACAGTCATTCTTCAAGGTTTTCAATGGAATTACATACATGGTTTGAGACCAAATCAGCATTATGTCAAAACTTCATCATCTCAACTGAAGAACAGAGAAGGTGTGATATGAGAAAAAAAGGAAAGGTATCAGAAAAGAGTTGTGCAATACTCTTCTGTTGGAAATCAAGCGAAGTGTCAAAAGCATAAAGTTGCAGAGCCGCCAAGTTATCAAATTTGTGAGTCATCTTTTGGGCAGCGATGTTAGAACTCATAAAGCAGTTGAAGAAGTGAAGATTCTCTAAGTTTGATCACAGAAGGCGAGGAGATCTTGGAGAATCAAAATATTGCCTTAGATGGTATCAATGCACCTGACCGGGACCCAGTTTCCTGCTTTTTAGCGGATATGATTGAGATTTAAAGCAGCTTTCATCTAGAAGCTTTCTTTCCGCTTTCTTTCTATTCTTGGAATGATCCTTATCCATTCTTTGAGAAGAGAAAGAAGATAAGATATAATAGTTGGCGTTTCCCGCTTTTTCACAAGGTTTAGATGTTATCTTCTTTCTAGATTTAGTAATAAAGCTTGCTTGCTGAGCAAGCCCTAGATTGTGAAAGCAAGGAGATTTTAGGGTTCCCTACTCCTCTGCTTGTCTATAAATAAGAGCCTTTGCTCATTAGTTTCTTTAGCCATGCTAGTGATAACAAAACGCTGAGCCTATTTTGCCTTCTATTTGTTATTCAAGTGTCGTTCAATTGTGTTGTGATAGCAAATTGTTGAGCCTCTTTAGCCAACAAGGAGTTAGTGTGATTGTTGTTTCTATTGTGTAAGAATAAGATTGCAAGCCTCTTTAGCTGCAATTTCTTATTCCAGGCATGTTAGAAGTGAGTTTTGTTCCAGAAGTTCGAGTAATAAAATCATGAGCCTCCTTTGCCTTGATATAAAATCTCTGATTTCCGTTATTGGTGTTTTACTTTTATGATCTTGATTTCAACTTACATTGAAGTGTGTAGATGTTCGTTGAGAAAGAGTTTATCGAAGTATTTTGTCAGAAAATCTACCTTGTTCATTTCTAGTTTCTCTTGCTCTGCTTATTACTTGAGAAGTTAGAAACATCTTTAGTTTAAGTTAGTCGTAGTTGAAGTTCTTAAATCAGAAAATCTCAGCTGCGGCGTTTGTGTTTTATAAACCTTGTGCTCTAAGCTGATCAAAAAGATAGGCAACTTAGTTTTAGTTTACTTTCTTGAATACCATCAACAAGAGGGAGCTTCCCCTCCTAATTTGAAGAGCAGTTTATCTGTGCATAGCTGTCCGTTTCAAATACGCATTCCAGAGGTGCGAATTTAAACGCCAACATGGTTCTACACAAAATGTAGCATCTAATGATGCTGCTTTTTTTGATGACCCATATGATTCAGATTGATCAATGATCAATAATTATTAATGGCTGATTGTAAACACTTGACATTTTTATGTTTGAAGTTTGAACTTTAATTTATAATTCTATATCATGACATTTGACTTTTGAGTATAAAGTGGTGGTGTATTTTTGCTATGTTATTTCACTATTAATATGGTGGTGTATTTTTGCTATGTTATTTGACTATTAATATGGTGGTGTATTCTGAACTTAATTATTGCTGCAAATATGTATATATTTCTGATTTTTATATGTTTTTGTATTACGGAACCCAAAACGAACCCAACCCCAGAAAAAGAAATTCCCGAACCGGTGAAGCGGGTTCTCAAACCCGAACCCGAACCCGAACCCAAAACCGAACCGGTAACTTAGGTCAGAAATACACCTGATATAAATTTCGCTGTCTCAGAAGTTCCTTCGCTGATCTCTATCTCCTGATTGCCTTTTTGCTTCCTATCCACTGTTTTAATATATTTATTCTTCACTTATATATCTGTGTCTCCCTCTGATTGTATTTCCTTCTCCCCTTTAATATCTTCATGGGTGGGGGAAGAGTCACCTCTTTCCACTAGCACCTTTTTCTTGGTAAAGGACACATCCTTTCAATCCTCCTTAATTTTTGCTTTTAGTTTATCTAATCTGAGGGCTGCAACCTTTGATCTCCTCTTCTAATCATTGCTTCTAAATACTACCTTTTTATGACATCGCTTCTTTTGTCTTCATTTATTCTGCTCATAAAATCGCTGCCAGGTATATCTCATTTGCTGCCCTTAAAAATTCCCTTATATAAATAATCCTGGGCGAACATCTTAATTAATGTATGGTAGGCCAGTATATAGGGTCGGCCCACAATATAAATATTATAATTTAATTTGAATTTCTGTTAAATGCGGCGCCGCAGAAATGGATGTCGGCCATCATAAATATTTAGTTTTGATTTATTTATTTTAGTTCTTTCAAGGTGAACGCCAGGCATATGAAGGGGTCGGCCTATATGGAAGTCGGCCCAAACAATAATTTAAATTTATTTATTAATGACTCAAGTGCCAAGGGAACAGGAGTCGGCCAGCAAAATATCCTTTTATGAAAGTCTACCTGGTGGGGACATGACAAATTGCAAACACTAAATATATCCAGATTCATAGAGATTATACAACAATAAATATATCACAATAATCATGATAGAGCATACCACAATATCTATTAAAACATAAGATTGCTATATTCACAGCAGCAGATGTATTAACTGCTGATTCTACCCTTGACTGCAGATAATTAATTCTGATCTGCACAATTGCCTTCTTGATTGATCTCTTTTTTTAATGTTCTGTAGGTATTGGTTGCTTGAATGTAAATGTATTTTCTGAAGATAATTAGATGATTGATTGGAAATTATATACCTATTTCCTTATATATATATATATATATATTCATTCTTTACTTGTATTGAGTAGCATTCATATATATACATCTATATAATTATTCTTTACTTTAATTGCCTTGCTGTTGGATCCAATATTTCTTTACCAATTTACTGATTTCTTGAATGGCCAATTCAGATCTGATCCATTTGATCTGCTATAATACTTAGAACACATTCCTTACTTTTCTGATTATAACATATTAATATATATCTCTGCTATACTCAAAAATATATCCCAGATTTCCAATTCCATGATAATCTCTTGCAAATGATGTGACTTCCCTTATATCCCCATCGTGTGCCTTAGGAATGGAGGTAACCCTTTCTTATATTTAACTGCTGTCCCTTCAACTGATCGCAGCCTTTCATAATACAATTGCTTCCTTTTAGTGGTATTGCTGCCTTTCCCTTAATCTTTACTAAATGAACCACTGCTGTTTAAATGAATCGCTGGCTGCTCTTAATCATTATTTTTATAATTGTATTCTCTTTCAATGTATATATTATTTTATATTTTATATTAATATATTATATATTTCCTATTTTACTATTATATTTATAAATTGAATTTATTGTAAATATATTTTATAGTATTATATTATGATGATTATAATTATAATAATATTTAAATTGTTAATACAATTTAGCATGATGGAAGCTAACGGTCATTTGCGAGAGCCTGCAGAAGCTAGGGTTTTTTTTGGGTTGGGAAGAGATTCTCAAAGAAAATCCCATGGTTTTCGGCTAGAGGGAGGCTGTAGCAGCAAGAACATTGGCCAAGGCAACCAAACAGCGAATGCGGAGCAGATTACAAGCCACAGCAGTGACGGTTTCAGGTGGAAGGATGGAGACCAGTCTGCATTGCAAGACCAGAGCACTGGACAATCGGCTGATTTTAACACAGGGGCCGTTGTATTTGAGGGGTCCAAGGTACCCAAGATTGGGAGGAAGCTTGCAGAACCCTCTCAGAAGATGCTCTCAAATAAAGCAATAACAAACAGGAAAGGAGGGGAATCTATCTTTCCCCCTTCATCCAAGGCAATCACAATGGAGGTAGATGACGAACTGGAACAAGAAGTGATTTTTAATGAGAAAGTTTTTACTGGGTTAGGTTTGATTGGGAGGTTCAGGGGATTTTTCCCAAGCTTGTTTGACCTCCATCAATGGATTTTTAACCATTGGAAGCATGTTCTGGAAGGGTATGTCCAAATCTGCCCCATGGCTAAAGGTTTCTTTATTGTTGTTTTTGAAAAGGAGCAGGACAGAAACAAGATCCTCTGTGATTATCACTAGGATTGGGAAGAAAAATACACATTGCTGCTAAAGCCATGGCACCTGGCGTTTAACCCAGCCACCGAAGTGTTTGAGCGAATTCCTCTTTGGGTAAGACTTCCTAATTTTCCCTTACAATTTTGGTTTGATTCTTTCTTGGATGTTGTAGGGAACTCTTTAGGAAGCTTCTTAATGGTGGATGAAGGGTTCTCAAATCTTCCACATTCTACTTTTGCACGGATTTTGGTGGAAATGGACGTGTCTAGGGAGCTTCCGAAAGAAATCCAATTAAAAATTTTGAAAGGATGTTGGGTGTAGCCCCTAGATTATGAGGGGGTACCCTTTAGGTGCAAAATCTATTATAAAACAAGGCACTTGGCTGCTCAATGTGCCAAAAACATAACAAAGAAATCTGCTTCATGGTGGAAAGATGTTGTGCCTCACCACTACACGATGGAGAAAGAGAAAGAGAAGCAGAAGCAGGGGAGCCCTTGGGTGAAAGGCAAGGAAGAGGAGGGTCAGATACCTGGAGCTTTGGGACCAGAAGGGAAGGTTGGGGTAAATGATGCAAAAAGGGAGGAACAACAACAGATCAGTGAGACCCCGTTGTAGGAAGGAAGTCTAGCAGTGAACAGTGACAATGTTGGTATACTTGAAGGAGAAAAGGAATCCAAGAATGGGGCAGCAACACCAGATTGTCAGGAGAAAAAAGGTGGGGTGAGGCCGCAAGAGAAAGAATATGGGAAACGGAAGGATGATGCACAAAGCCAACAAGTAACTAGCTCTATGAATGAAGTTTCACAAAGCCCTCAGGACAAAACATTGAAATGGCAGAAGGAGGCTGCAAGGGTCGAAGATGGTAGGGAAACAGTCAAAGGAAAGAAAGCAAAGAAAGCTGAGAAGAAATCTTTTGCAATGGTCCTTCAGTCTTAGACGAAGGGAAGACCAAGTAATGCTCCAATCCTGTGACCTATTAATGGGTTTCTTTCAAGGGTGGATGGTGTTTAGTTGGGTTTTTTCAGGGTTTGCAAGTGGAGTCTTTGTTGTTGTAATGAAACTTTATTTGAATTGATTATTGTATGAATAGAAGGTAGAGTTAGGGGGGTTGTTAGAGGAGATTTGGGTTAGTGGAAAAGGGCTTTTAAATAGCGTCATATCACAAACTAATATGTAATCTGTTTTTTATTAATAAAATTCACTCTATTACCGACCAAAAAAATATATTTAAATTGTTAATATTTATATTTATATTTTAAATGGAGGCATGACAAGCAAGTACATATTGTTTAGATCAGGTTAGTTTGATACATGGAGCTCCCCTTCAAATTTGATGAACAATTCTATCCTACACACTATTCTATTTTTTGTCACGTTGAAAGGTGCAAATTAATCCCTTGTAGTCAAATTGTGTCAAATACTACTGTCAGACTTTCCTAAAAAGGATTTCTTTGAGCCCTTATAGTTTTTTAGATTTAATTATTTGTATACTCTCATAGAGAAGTTTAGGCTTAAAATCTTAGCCAAAGGGATTGACAAAACCAAATTGCATCATGATGAGAATACAATAATTAGTTGATATTATTACGAATTTATGTTAGTTTTTTTTTAAATCATCATCATAAATAGCATATCCAAGCAAGTTACAAATTACAAGATTTTACAATTTCCTTTGGCCCCATTCTAGAAAAAAAATCACAATCAACTATGACTTGTTGCTCAACCTTGAAGGCTACACCTATGGCTGCACCTTGTTGCTAGATGGAAATGATTCCTCCCTTGCCTCATGTTCAATATCATCTACACTGATGTCATCGAATCTAATCTCTCCTACTTCTGCTACATCTACACCCTCCATAGCCTGCCTCTGAAAATTAGCAATCTCATCCAAACCAATAAGCTCCAATGATTTGTCCCCCACCTTTATCGTGAGGAGTTGAAGGTTTTAATGCACAAAAACTAGGTCATTGAGGTGACGTTGAGTCAATTTATTGCACTTCTTTGTGAATGGTGTCAAAAAAACCTCTAGTTGTGCTCATAACTAGAAGCACTATAAGGTTACAACAAAATTTGAAGGGCTAGCACTTAATGATTTGGGGTATTTCCACCCCAATCTTCCCACTAAGAACTTGTAAAAAAGATATTCAAAATTTTATAAGCAATCAATATTTTATTAACAATTGTAATTTGTAACTTGTAAGATATAAGTAATGACTCCAATTTTCATTAATGAGTGTCTAGGTGGATCTCCCTCAAATAGCTAGTGGTGAAAAAGAGAGCCTCCCCCTAACTTGTTTGTAATTGCACAATTCTGAAATAATGATGTCTCTCAACTCAACCTCAAGTGTTATCCTGTCAATGCATGTTGAGAGGCCCTCCATAAGCTCCTCAATGGCATTTGTGAAGCTATTGGAGAAGAAAAACTTGGGGTTCAAGTAGTACCCCACTACATAAATGGGTTGGTAGAGTTGATTGTTCTAGCTTTGATCAATGATCTCAAATGAGATAAAATCTAGCTCTATCCCCCATGTAATAGGTTTGGATAGCCTATTTGGCTCATCCATGGCCTCATAAATATATCCTATTGGGTTTTGCTCCCCATCCACCAAGCATAAAACACTCACCAAAGGCCCCAACACCTACAAAGTGCAAACAAATTAAAGTTACAAACACACATGTTATAATTGAAGTAAATACTTTTAAATTTGAAAATAAAGGATTCAATTTGAAATTTAGATTAAAGTTTGAAGTTACTTTGAGGATCTTTGCAATCCCCTTCGCAAAGGCATCATCAAAAACTATCTTTGCAATCCTCTCTCCATCAATCTTCTTGGAATATATTGAATCTAGCCATGCTTGACCCACAAACATCTACTTCAAGGATGTCAACAAACCACATGATTTACAATGTTAGAAAGGTAGTTGTAAACCTTGTGACTAGTAATCATAGAAGCTTTTTCCCCTTGGTGTGATCTTTCATCAAGTTGAGAACCAATTGTAAATATATTTTGTAATGCTCTTTGCACCTTCTATAGTGACAAGGGATCCAAAAGAGTGGCATGTGCCTCACTTCAAACATTCTCCAACTGTCATATATGTCATTGCATTATCAATGACAACTTGCACCACATCCTTTATGTCCACCTCTAATGCAATCCCCTTCAACATTAGGCTTAAAGTTGCTACATTATTTATTTTGTTAGAGGCATAAATTGAACTCAAGAATATCAACTCAACATTTGAAGCCACCAAATAACTAATGAGAGTGTTGTTCCTTCTATCCATCCACTTGTGAAAAAATGGTGCATCTGAACTTTTGCCACTATCTTTGATTTTCCACAATTGTCTTTGCATTTGCAATAGCATCCTAGAGCAACCTCTCACTTAACACTTTTGGAAAGAGCGCCTTGTACCTTTTTCCTGCAAATGATAATTGTGTCACCAAATATTCCTAGTATAGACTCTTCCCCACATTGAAGGAAAGGTGGTTGTAATACCAAAAAATCACACATGCCTTATCTGCTTCTTGTGCACTTGCTTGTTCCACCCTATACCTTGCAATGAAGGTTGTACTAAAGGTATGTTTCTAGACACAAAAAGCCCTATGACTGGGCTTTGCTCAAGCTAGATGAGGTGGATGTGACATATGCATGGCCATGACTACAGCCCAAAACATCTATCATATTTACCTTTGTTTCCTCCCACAAGTTGGAATTAATGGCTGATGCTACAGCTACTTGTGCCCTCACTCTATCTCATTTATTCTCATCCAACAATGCAAAGACAATATGTATCTCATTTCACCTCTTCTATGGCATTTTCACACAGGTTGGCTTCGTGGTTAGGAATGCCTACAATATGGTACTTGAGGCCATTGACATCGTCTTCATTAAGCTTCTTCATGTGCAAGAGGCAAATCAAATTCCCAAATATCAATCCCATTACGGCATATTTCCAAGCACGGTTATAGCTTCCAATGGATTTACTTCCAACAGAATGACTTCCACTTGCTGATTCTAAGCTTGATGCAAAGTTAATTGCCATTGTATGCTAACCTATAGCATTTTTAAGAACAAAAAAAAAATCATTTAAAAAACTACACCAATTTGAACATGATTTTTTTTTTAATAATGTAAATAGATTTCAAACATAACTTGGTAATTGAATAGCAATAGCATTAATTAATTTAACAAAAATAGCATTTTTTACCATAAAACGTAACCCCTATGTTCAAGAAAAAGAAACTAGCAATTGCATTCACAAATGCATGTGCAAATTAGCAATAAAAATTGTGTATATCAAATTCAATACATTTAAAATTGTAAAATTTGGATGTTATAAAGAATTTTACATGCTTAGAATATAAGGAAAAATAATAATAACTAACTTAGAAACCCAAAATTCCTCAAATTTTCTCTTCAAATCCACTATAAACTCACTCCAGTTCACTCAAGAATACTAAAATGCTGGTGTGATCTTTTCCTTGGACATGCAAGGCTTATAAAGGCAAAAAACTGTGAATGTCCAAAATGCATTTTTTCAGCATCTGAATTTCCATTTTAGAGTGGTGCAAATTTTGCCCTCAAACTCACCAAGTACTTACGTGAGTCAAAGTTCAAAACTTGCCAACAACTCAGCATGAAGACTTGGCTAGTAGACAATGAAAAATCTTGGCAGTCAAAAAAACTCACAAGTACTCGGCAAGCAGTTAAACCATGGTTTTGATACCATAATGTATTTTCAATACTCAAGAAAAGAAGATGAGGACTAAAGTACTATCACAATATCTCATTCAAAGGAATTGTCTGCCTGATGATGATGCCACATGGGATGTTCCAAAATAATGTAGCACCCAGGAATGTAGGTGCTTTGGGGCAAAGCAATTCAAGGAGGGACAACAGTTAAAATGCTCAAGAATAATAAGCTTTATCACTAATCATTAGATCTTTGCGGGTCAAAGGGACCAACTTTGTGAGTTCACTAGAAAAATTTCTTGTCTTTTTTGTTTATCAGTTGGTCACCAGTCTTATAGGTCCATTTTGGGTAGTTTTGGTAAGGAAAATGGTTATCCCACATGCAAGAGGCAAAAAGAGCTAAAATCGGGAAAAAAACATTAATTGACTCCTAAGGAGTTGAGTAGAATATGTTCTTAGAGGAAAGGAGCTCTGTTGCACAAGTTTGAAGACTTAAGTTCAGAAACAAAGTGCCCATAACTACCATGGATTTGGTCTGAGCCTGTATCCACACACTATCAAGAAATAGACCTCTTTCTATTTTGAATTGTATTCTTTTATTTTTAGTAATATTGTAGCCACATTTTTGAGCATTTTTCCTCATATGTTTGTTTCAGTTTTTCAGAAGTTCTAAATTGTAATTTCCAGCTATTTCAAAATTCTCAAATATAAAAGAGATTTAAGAGTTCAAACTTCATAGCATTGCAATCCTGACAATTTAAGATTTTATCCTGACATTTTAATATTTTTGTTCCATTTCAACTTCAGATTTTGTAAGCTTAGAAAAACTACAGCAGGTTTTAAGCTGGGCTCGTGACATTTGATGTAAAATCAAACACCAGAAATGCCAATGTGAAGCTTAAAAGCAGTGTTCCAAGACTCGGACTCGCCTTGGACTCGGCAAGCTAATTTTTTACTCAGACTCGGACTCGAAGCCCAGACTCGGCGCAGACTTGGCAAATTGAAAAACCCAAGAAATTTAGAGATTTTTAAGAATTTAAAACTTGTTTTATGCACCCATTAATAAATAAACCTTAAAGACACAATAACCTCGTCAAAGAGAAGATACTTTGATCACATATACAAGTATACATCGACCAAATAAGTGTAAACGCAAATTTTAGCTGAAGGAAATAACACATATAGATATATAAATATTGTCAAATGTATACAAAACTCATGGAATATGAAATCCATACCATCAAAACAAATAAACTAAAAATATAAGTCTATGGCCCAAAGGAGCTTGCATTACTCATCCCAACATCACAAGTCATGCGCTAGCGTCTATGATAGGTCCTGGATGATGATGTAGCATGATATTTGCTTGTCTCAATGATTGGTGTGTATATTCAAGTGAGGAATTTAGTATTAAAGTTTTCTTGAAGCCTTCAAGACTACATGTTTTGTTGTCAAGCTCATTAACAAAGAGGAACGGTTAAGTAAAAAGATAAATGGTTATGTTCTAGTTTGACCTTAGCTAGGGTACTAATAGATGGGATTGTTCTATGACTTGTCTATGTAAGGCATGATTGATACATTTTTGCATTATGAAAATGGCATTTCTTGCTAACTATGACTTAACCTATATTCAACAATACAATGACTGTAGCATGCCAACTTTGCCTATGGTCATCCTTGTATACTAAACAAGTTGTCCAATGTATGAAACAAGATGATCCTTGAATGTGGCTTTGACAGTGAAGATGTAGAGATTTGAAACAAAGGATATGTATTTTGTAGGTTCTATGATCATGATTCATCATTGGCCTATTACTTGCTTAGACTTTAGTTTGACGGGGGTTTGGGGAAAACACCCCAACGAGGTCGAGCGGCAATGCCCCTTGCGGGGTTCTGGTGGCAGCACTCCCAGCAGGGTTGTAATATGCACTTGTTTTTATTTGTTTTCTGATTGAGTGTTTTGAGATGTTTTTGCAATGTTTCATACAACAATATATTGCAGCAAATAGAAGATATTGCAATAATATTTTTAACTCGAAAACCAAACATTACATAGGGGATTTACAGCTGAAAATTCCATATTTTTCTACAAGCTTAAATATTTAGTTTTTCATCAAAATATTGAAAAACTCAGTTCATAAAATATCCCCTATTATCTAAATCAACAATACCCAGAAAATCTGGGAGTTACAAATTTGGAACTCACAAGAGGAATAAGCTTTGAAATCCTCTAAAATGGATGCCAGCTACAGAAGTCACCTCCAATGGTAGAAATGATGTAAGCACAATGTTCTCCAGCCTTGGACGGCCTCAAATGATGCAATTCAACCTCCAAAAACCCTAGCTTCCCCTCCAAATGATCAAACCTCCCTCCAAAGTGTGCGGCCAGCAAGGAAAGCACTTAAACTCCTCAAATCTGTCACTGATGTATTCAAATATGCTCTACAATATGATGTCTCAAATCTGAAATGTATCTCTGTTGCCCAAACTGTGAATTTCAATCTGCAATGAAGCTCAACTGTGATTCCTAAAGTGAAATCACCAAGAATTCTCCAAACTGTGTCTTCCAACAACGTAGAGAATGTTGCCTGTGAGGGTTTTCGTCCCCACAAACCCTATAAGAAGAAGAACCAGCTCCTCCGACCAAAATAACAATGATATCAACCCAGCATGAATGGCAAAATGAGCCTCAAAAGGTCTTAAATATCCTTCCCAAAACCCACAGCCCAATTTGAGATAATATTTTCTTTAATTTTTGAGACTTATTAAGTCTCCAATTTGGGCACCCAATTCTAGGAAGATAACTTGGCCCCTTTTTTAAAACGACTTATGACTCCCCATGGGCCTTTTTAAACAACACTTTATAATATTAAATAACATAAGTTAAATATTTAATTCAACTTTAATAACTTTACGTTATTTAAAATACAAATACTACTCCATGCCAAAACATTGAAATTGACACCCACCGGCACTGCTAAAAATAGCAACATTGACCACTAGCCCACTGGTGCCTGAAAATAACTTACTAAAAATACTAAGTACTAGAAGCCACCCTAAAATCACACCAAAAAAAGGCATCATGCTCATAATAACGGTTGGAACCCAACTGGGCACTGATAACCACCAAACCATAAATAACGTAAGTTAAATATTTAATTCAACTTTAATAACTTTACGTTATTTAAAATACAAATACTACTCCATGCCAAAACATTGAAATTGACACCCACCAGCACTGCTAAAAATAGCAACATTGACCACTAGCCCACTGGTGCCTAAAACTAACTTACTAAAAATAGTAAGTACTAGAAGCCACCCTAAAATCACACCAAAAAAAGGCATCATGCTCATAATAACGGTTGGAACCTGTTGTGACCTTTTCACACATCGCCCCATTCAAAATGGGGACCCCCTAATTTTTGCTTCATTCGGGTCTTTTGGCTTGGGTCTTTCGGTCTATCTCTCTTTGTCGTTCTTTCTGTCTGGTGATGTACTTACCATTTGACCTAGATTTGAATTTTGGCTAAGTCTAGAGCGTTTTCTAATGAATTAGGGTTTACAGTCTTCAGACAACTTTGAGGTCAAATTGAGTTGGCTAGTCGAGTTCTGAGCTTAGCACCGCTATTAGGATACTTTGAGCAAGCTCCCTCTAAATTTTCACTGAATTCTGACAATTTTCTATTTTTAGTAAGTGCCAATTTGGGGTTTGTTTTCTTGAGATTTTCAAATTCTGACAATTGCACTGCACTTAGAACACTGTGAGTTACTTGCAAAATTTGATCTAAAACGGACAACGTGCTATTTTTAGCAGTTTTGCCTTCGAGGGCTATTTTTAGGGTTTGCATGCGAGATTTCTCAGCGCATGTCTGCATAATCTTTCTGGGTTTTCTGAGAGCTTCGCAATGAGGTAACATGCAAGCGGAGTTGGTCACTTTTCAGTAACTTGCTATTTTTAGCTAGTGCTCGCATGTTGATGATTTTTCTAGGTTTTTCTAGGTTTTTCGAGATCTCTCAGGCAATGTGACATGCAAAATCATCCGGCAGCTAGTGGGTCACCTTTTTAGACGTTTACTATTTTTAGCAGGCTCACTTCGGTAGCTACCCAGCACTTCAAAATCATGAACATAGTGACATGCAACAGAAACGGAGTTGAACGGAGCTCATTTGATACACATGCAAGACGAATTAGGGTTTCGAGCTTCAGGACTCAAAATGAGGGGTCAAACGCCAAAATTTTCAAAAACTAAGGTATCCCATCATGATCAGCATCTTTCAAGGAGTCCGCTGGTAAAATTTGAAGACAAACGAAGCACTTACTATTTATAGTAAGCCACTTCTGAAATAGGCTATAAATAGTAAGTCAACATCAGGCGCCAGTGTGAACAGGCAAGTCTACCGATGAGGATCACAGCATTCAAATTTCAAGTCAAACGGAGTTGTGGAGGTCATAAAACTGAGCAGTTACTATAAATAGTAAACCACCTCCAGAAACATGCCAAAAATAGCAGGTCAGCACAAGGCATCGATATGAGCAGGTCAAACGGAGTTGCAGAGATTCAAAAATCAAGCACTTACTATTTTTAGCAGGCCTGTGCAGAAGAATTAGGGTTTCCTAAAATCAAGGGCGGAACACGACAGTCATGCAGAAGCAGCATCCAATCACGATCAACACCCTTCAAGCAATGAGCACACGAAGTTTGAGCACATTCTGAGCAATTACTATTTTTAGCAAGTTGCTAAAAATAGCAGGTACAAACAGGTATCAGATGCCAGCAGCACAATCACATCCCGAGGTTTGAAACAAAGCAAAAATCAAGCTTTCTGGAGTCAGAAATCGGTTCAAAACGCAAAATTTGAGAAAGTTTCTAAAAATAGAAAGCTAGGGCAAGCCAGGGCTAGCGTGAACAAATCACTCCAAATCAGACGAAAGACATGAAATTCACTAAGTCTAAGAAAATTTGAAGTCCAGCATCAAAACTCGCCCTAGAAGCTACCTGGAGATGATGAAAATTCTTCTAAGTCTGAAAGTTGAGGTAGGCTTGGTGATATGCGCCCTTGGGGTTGAAAGATTGTTGAAATGTTGCTAAGTATTTAAAACTCAAAGCAAACCCTCCTATATGCGCCCAAGAACTTTGGAAGAGAGTTGAAAATTCTACCAAGTCTAAGAAATTTGAAGCTACCTATGTGAAATGCGACTTAAGGAAGGAGAGGGTGATGAAAATTCACCAAGGCATTTAAATTTAAAGCTCACCCCCTCATTTGCGCCTCAGAAGAAGAAGACACTTGAAAACTCTCTAAGGCATTCGAAACTTGAAGGAGGCCCCTCCATTTGCGCCTTGAAGAGAAGATGAGATTGGAAAAGTTTCTAAGTGATTAAAACTCAAAGCTCACCCTCTTATTTGCGCCTTGGTTAGTAAGAAGAGTTGGAAAATGTCTAAGCATGTGAAATTTGAAACCCAATGCCTCAAATGCGCCTAGGAAAGGATGAACAAACTTGAAGTTTTCTAAGTATGGGAGATTGGAAGCCAAGAGGGTCAAATGCGCCTTAGCTATGAATAAGAGGTTGGGAAATTTGCCTAAGTCATTTAAAATGAAAGACCACCTATCTAAATGTGCCCCAGCTTGAGCAAGTGAATGAGAATTTATCTAAGGCATCGAAATTGAAAGCACATAGTGCCAAATGCGCCTCACCTTGCATAAAGACTTGGAAAAGTTTCTAACTCCCCGAAATTTGAAGTAAACACTCCCATTTGCGCCTTTGACTGGAGAGAAGGATTTGAAAGTTTCTAAGTGTTTCAAGTTGGAAAAAGACCCCCTTCATATGTGCCTTTGGCTGGAAAAGTGGTGATGAAAGTTTCTAAGTGTTTCAAATTGAAAGAAGACCCCCTCATTTGCGCCTAAAGAGAGAAGAGGATAATTGAAAATTTTCTAAGGCAACAAAAATGGAAGTAGCATACCTCATATGCGCCCAAGCTTGTGGAGGTCAACTAGAAATTTCACTAAGGCATAAAAATTGGAAGCTTGATGCCTCATATGCGCCTTTGACTAGAGGAAGGTTGAAGAATATTTTAAGGCGTTAGAACTTGAAACATGACCCCCTCATTTGCGCCTTAAGAAGCTGGAGATTAATGGGAATAAAACTAAGTGTTGAAAATTAAAAGCTGGAGATATCAAATGCGCCCAGCTAGAAGGTGAGAATAGGAAAGTTTCTAAGGCATCTAAAATTGAAGGCTCTAGGTCCCTTATGCGCCTTCACTTGGAGATGAGTGCAGTTTAGAAAATTTTCTAAGGCATCATAACTTGAAGCTAAGTATCTTATATGCGCCTCAATTTGATAAAGAGGAGCTGGAAACTTCTAAGGCATGAGAACTGAAAGTTCAAGACCTTGTATGCGCCCAAGAAGATGAAGGAGTTTGAAAGTTTATAAGGCTGGATAAAATTGAAAGTATAAGACTCCAAGTGCGCCCTTACAAGCTTAAGGTAAGATGAAGAATTTTCTAAGTGTGATAAAATGAAAGTTCCCCTTGTATGCGCCCAGCTAGAAGAGAGATTTTAAAGAATTTTCTGAGTGTTAAAACTCGAAACCCAAGGTGTCAAGTGCGCCTTAATTTGATGAAGAGTTGAAAATTCTATAAGGCGTGGGAACTCAAAGCTGGAGAAATATTTTAATGTCGAAATTGAAATCTCATGATAATAAGTGAGTCTAAGTTTGAGCATGACTTGAGAGAGTTTCCTAAGGCATTAGAAATAAATTAAATTTGTTCTAAACAAATAAAACGCCCCAGGCTGAAGATCACTTAAAATTATTTTCCAAAGTTTGAAGAAATCAAATGTCCCCCTTTCGTTTGGAAACATGAAGTTTTAAAATTGAAAGATATTCATCAAGGGGGAAATATTTTAAAAATATTCTGGAAGGAAAATAAGTTTTGCTTGGTGATTTTAAAATGCTGGAGCTCGCGAGTGATGAAGCTTTTTGGACTAAATAAAATTGTCTCAAGTGAATTAAATGGCGTTGAGATTAAATTTTAATAAAACATACACCATTTTAAAAAGGTGAAATTTTTAATGCTGGAGTAAATTTTAATGAGTTTCTCAAAATTATTTCAATCAACTGAAAAATAACTTGCAGTCGAGGAGGGAAATTTTAAATTCAAACGAGGAAAGAATCTCCCAGAATAGCTAATTTCTATGACGACTCTATGACAGCTGGGAATATTCTCTCCCAAGTTAGAAAATTTCTAAGTGAATTAATGGCACTTGCTAAACTGGGCGCCTGCTTGCAGTTATAAAAACTCTGGAGTTATTCATTTTTGTTCACATATTGCAGAATTGAAAATTGTGCTGAAGCTAAAAGTGATTGCTGAAGTGAATGGGAGATTTTTGAGTTGAATTATTTTTCTAAGTTGTTGAAGTTGAAGATTGTGCTGAGATTGATTTTTTCGAAGTGCTGAAAGTAATATTGCTGCAAGTTGTTGAAGCTCGGGGTTTTAATTTCAGTGTTGTATTTCTCGAGGTTTGGAGTTGATGTTTTAATGCTGAAGTTTTTTATTTTCAAAGCCAACTCCACTTGCCAACCATCTCACGAAATTTTTATTTTTAAAAGTTAGAATTATAATGCTTGATCTTTTTTATTTTGCAGATGGCTGAAAGTAGAAGAGGAGATGTTGCCGGATCAAGCAAGGTTGCAGCCAGAGCTGGAAATGTTGAGGCTTGCAAAGAAAATGCTTCTAGGCAGGCCATTATTAAACAACTGAAGAAGTCTTTTATTCCCGAATCAAAGTTTGTGTCGAAGCTGGGAGGTCTAATTGACACCAACCTCGGTTCATTCAACCTCGAAGCATTTAAGAGAAGAATATACGGGCAAGGTGGTTATCCTCCATCGGTGACTTCGCACAATATTGTAAGGAGTGGGTTATATGCAGCTGCCGGTTTTCCACCAACAGTTCGATGTCATGAGCTGATTATGGAGTGTGCGAACTACTACAATTCGGACCACCGGACGATTGTTTCTCCAAAGGGCAAGCTGCTGGAAAATTTCACACCTAATGCAATTGGCGAAGCGTTCGGGATTCCAATTATGGACAAAATGTTGTACAAATCCAAGAAGAGAGCTGATAAGATGTATGCTGCATCTTTTGATAAGTGTGCTAAGAGGATCAACACAACATGGATGAGGAAGCCTAAGCCTCCTGGCGCCAAGCTGACAAAGCAAATTATTTCAGAGGAGCTAAAGCAGGAATACTGTGATTTGATCATGATGCTCAGCCGGGTGAATGGCAGCCCACAAGCGTATGTTTTCGAGCCTTGGATGTTCTTCTACATCAGCGTGGTGCCGGAGGGAAAAGAATATGTGGATTGGGCGCAGATGATCAGTGACAACATTAATGAACAATTCAGAAACCTGAGGAGAACAAAGACATTCTACATGAGCTCGTATGTCATTTATATGCTGGCTCGAATGACGAAATACAAGGGGCTGACATACCAGGAGCTGATCGGATGTGGTCACGGTCAATTCAAAATTCATGAAGCATGCAGGCAATTACATCTGACGAGCACCTCTCACTTCAAAAGAGTGAACGATGCCTTTACAATGTACATCACGAGGACTCTTCAACGAAGAGTGTAGCAAAGAATATCCAAAGAGGCACAGGAGTTGATCGAGGAGTATGGGTTTTAGTTTGTCCAATTCCCAAAGTTCACTTATTTAAGGCTATTGGGGCACCATTCATATGCCTACCGACTACCGAGGTATCCCACAGATAGAATGATAATGCTCGAAGTGTCTAGGCAACTCATAGCCTATGACAAAATTATAAGGAAGAAGAAGAAGGGAGGTTTGCACTTCCCTATTGTTATGGGGAATTCACTTGAGGAGTGCCCTTCTTTGCAAGCAACCAAGGAGGCAGAGGATGAATTGCAGTTCTACTACTTCACTCTGCATACTAGCCGGCAAGATTTTGATCCTCGAGGGAAGATTGGAACTATGCAAGGCGAAGAATATAGGCACAAGGCTCATTTGGAGGATTTTTGGGCAAATGCACAAGATGAAGCTGAAATCAGAAGGAGGATGTTCTCCAGAATCCCAGATTGCCCCTGAAGCTGATCAGAGAGTGTGAGGTGGTCCAGGTTCCGGATCAAGTTGATGAAGATGCCAAAATTACTCACCCGGATTATGAATCAATAAAGAACACACCAATCCCACCACCTGATTGGGCAGAGCCAGAAATCACACACTTAGACACCTTGTCTATGCCTGTCTTGACTTTCACAAGGAGCTGGGTAGATGGGCATGTTCACAGGCTAAAGAGAAGATCAATTTCCCTCACATACAAGCTCATGGGCAATCGAAGGCCACCAGTGTCAGCAAGGAAGAGGAAGCAAATCGCCCAAGCTGCGGAGCCACAACAAGAGGAAGAACCAATTCAGCCTGAGCCTCAGAGAACAGAGGAAGCATCGCCCACGCAGTTGTTGGCTCACTCTTCAACTGTACAAGAGGTGTCAATATTTGCAGATCAGAGGGTTAGAGTGGCTGAAGAACGGGATATGGAAGAAGTTAACCAGCCATTGTCTAGAGAACTTGATAGTCAGAGTGCCAACGCTCCTGAGGGTGTCGATCAGCCGGATGAAGGAGAAGAAACAAAGACTGACATTCGCTTTGATCGTGCACTTGAGGCAGCCTTTGAGGATGAAACGGAACCTGACGTTCGGGGTTTTGAGGAGGATAGCCAGCGTATGGAGACAGATGAGCCTCAACCGAATGTTGCTCAAGAAGAAGTTCATGAAGTTGAAGTAACAGAGGAGCAGCCCCTTATTGTCTATGGCACTCAGCAGAATGTTCCAAATTGGCTCACACACGCGATAAGGAGAGATCAGGAGGATGACACTGACCCGGCAGTAGAAATGGAAGAGCTCCTGAACAGAATAAGTGAGTCACCTAAAAGAAAGAGAGCCAGGAAGTACTCCAGGATGGAAACGGATGAGGTCGGTTCTCGCACTCCCCATGTTGCAGTTCCGAGGGAGGAGTGTGACTTAGGTGACGTGATGCCTAAGAGTTACACTGTTACTACAATTGAATTAGGGCGCCCCACTAGAGCACAGGTGGTTGAGGAGGCTGAAAACTCCTTCCAGGCGCTGAAAGATAGGCTGCAACAAAAAGAAGGAAAGTACAAGAAATTGCAAAAGGAACATAAGGCATTAGTTGGGTATGTGCAGCGTCTAGCACAACCATGTGCTCAGGAGAACCCAACGATGGAACTTCCGGCTGAGCTTCCACAAGAGTCGATCAGTGGGCTTGAAGAGATGAAGAAGGCCATTCAAGAGGGAGACAAGTGGGTTGGCGGTGTTCGTACTAAAGCCGAGAAATTCATTGTAGATCTTGTCTCCTCTTTTCAGCATGCTTCCAGTATCCTCTCTTGTTTGGAGAACATTGAGTAGGCTTGGGATGATACTCATATATTTCAAGATAAGACTATTCCACGTCTGGCTGCCCTAATGCGCGTACCAATTCAGACTTTGGTTGAGGAGGGGGTTATTCAAGCAGGTGATAGATATGATTTTCCTAGTTGGTATTCTGCTGCATTCACTGGCAGAGGTTTCTTCGACATGGCAAAGACGGAGTCGGCTAAGATCAGGAAAGCTATGGGGAATATTCACGAAGGCATCCTCAATACGCTGGAGGCGTCGTTCTCCAGAAGACTAACTCCCGAGGAGGTAGAAGTAGACGGATTGAAGGGGAGATTGCAGCCTTTCTTCTCGGAGATGAGAGTGTTCGCTCAGATAGACTTTGAGAATATCTCCACATTCTCAGCTATTATGCAGAGCACACAGGAATCCATTGAGAGTTGGAGAAAATCTTGCGTTTGGCAAGAACAGACGATTGCTATCCTTGAGTATCAACTCAATCTTACTCCGGCGATCTCTGAACAGGAAGTTGATGCAGTGCTGGCCCGATTTGTTACTTACGCGGTCAAAGAGAAGAACAATGGAAACAGTGTCCTGGACGAGAATCTTCTTGAAGGATAGTGGGCATTAATTGCCCATAGTGGTCAAAGGAGGAATCTGCTATTTTTGTACTCATTAATTACGCCACTCCACCTTCTAGCGGTTTTTAGGGCAAAATCTAGTCTAGGGCTGAAGTGGCTCGATCTGAGCCGTCCATTGTAATTTGATCTGGACCACTCATTGAGATTGGCCAGCTATATAAAGGGGACTCCCCTCATTTGTACATTATTAGATTAGATCAGACTAGAGAGTAGACATTCTGCTAGAGCATAGAGAGACAGTTAGAGTTAGAATAGTTTCATCGCATTGTTTGAAGGAGAAGGAAAATTCTCCCTTTGAGAATTTTGTAAGGAATTGTTACGAAGACTATCATAATAAGAGTTTCATTGATTGGTGAATTTGTCTTTCGTTATGAGCAGTTAGTGAGGTTTCTTCACCCTTCGACTTCAAGTAGGATATAAGTTAGAGTAATCTTCATGCAAGTAGTTAATTGTGGGTGGTTGCATTTGATTTAAGTGAGCTTCGTTAATCCATACCATTAACAAGCTTACTGATGGTAAGTTTGTCCTGCGTGGTCAACTGGAATTTCTTTCAGACTTAACTTCGATCGTGATTCGTGTGTGTGTATGCATCGTCTTGATGGTATTTGCATTGTTGAGTCGTGATCTGAACACCTTTTGTTGCTCCTTTGAAGATTGCACCAACCTTGTTGAAGCTGTCCAACGCGAGGCAAGACAAAGTTCGGTTGAAGTCATTGAAAGTCAAGCTCAACGCCTTTTGCATTTAGTCTAGGACATAAATTTTCTAATCTCTGCAGCCATTCAATTCAGTATACTTTTGGTTAGTTTTAGGAAAATTCATACATCATCGCCAAATCATTCGCAACGCATAAAAAGGAAATCCCCTTCCAATAGTTAACTCGTTGTTAAACTGCAAACCTTTTGAACAATTGGGTAAGTCCCCTCGTAAAAACAGCATATCACAACGAACCTACTGAGGGTATTCCAAAGCATTCCATAACCTTGGAGTTGAACGTGCAATCTTTCTTGCAATCTTAGCGCACGGAATTCTTTGATCAAGAGAGAATGGAGTAGCCTTCGGATTCCTTTGTTCTACTGATTGGTGCGGTCACAAAAGTCACATCAACAGAACCCAACTGGGCACTGATAACCACCAAACCATAGGATAAAACGCCTCCAGAGTCCCCTAACCAACACACATTAGCCTATGGGGACCAAAAAAATAGGCTAACAATCCACCACGTAAACTGACTAGGAAGGGGACATTACAGGGGTCAAGGAGCAGTGCCCCTTACAGGGGGGTCTGGGGGCAACACCCCCAGTGGAGTCGAGGGGCAACGCCCCTCACAAGGTCCAAGGGCGGAGACCCCGCCACCAAGCCCAAATGAAGACCCTCAAAACCACAGAGACCTTCATGGCACACCATTTTCATATTTTTTTGTAAATCCTAGATGGGCATGTCATAACATTGAAAGGTTTAATTTTATTTTTTTTTAAATTAATTAAAATGGCCGAGTCTCTAGGTTGAGACTCGCCTAGACTCAGTGAGTCTAGGGAGTACTCGGTTGTCGAGATTTCCAGACTCGTCGAGGGTGGCTCGCCTCAGGACTCACCAAGTCTAGCAATTGTGGGCGAGTCCTGTAACACTGCTTAAAAGTAATCATAAAGTAAAAACACTTTCTCAATCACAATTTGTTGTTATTCCCTATAAAAAATAAGTGAAATGCCAAAAGGAATATTATTTAGCTGCAAGTGCGCTTCCAGATTACATGCTTTTTGTATGATACAACAACAAAAATTGATTTTCTGAGCTCTAATGCTTATACTGCTGTTGACAATTTCCCCTCCAAGTGACCTCTCCTGTTTCCAGCTGCTTTCAATGCTTCAACAGGTTTTTTGTAATATGGTTCTCTTTTAATATGATGTTATTCTTTTTATCAAAAAAAGGAGTAACCTACATAACCAAAGCGAAAATCAAATAGGTAAGTCTCATATAATATTTCTCATCTTCCATAGTCTAAAGGGCTTTATATGTTAGGAGAGTCCCCAATGTAAGTTTCATGCCTCTTCCTACGATAGTCCAATAAGACCTGCTTAGCTCAGGATAATCTCCAACGGTTAACATCATATCTTTCCTTGATCAATTGGTGGTGTTAAACAATGATGTCATTGGTTCCCCTTCCATTCCAAACATTGTTACAAACATGTGATTGCACCAGTTTCCCACCTTGGTGTGACTTAGCTTTGCTTGTCAAGCTGATTCAAGTAGTGGCTGGGATTTGTTGTTTGTGTCTGTTAGGGTCACTGTGCAGTTTTCAACCCTGGGTCCCATAGATTGCCTGGTCTAGTGGACATCATTAAAAAAATTCATTTCATTCATTAAGATGTTGAGCCAATGCCTCTTAAGACACACATATTATTTGTTAATTATTTTGTTCTTTGAAGCTATATAAGATGAATTTCTCTAAAAAAAGAAAGACAAATATAAAATAGGCATTCTTTAAGTCTGACCAAAATAATACCAACCTCAAGATTATGGCAAACATTTTTCATATCTACTGTAGGAACACCTTTGCACTTTATTTTAAAAACTTGCTGACTCTTCCAGTGAGTATGGATTAGTTCCAACATATTGTGTGTTAAACCATCCCTTCCTGCAACCATGAAAAGAAAAAATTTAAGGCACGCATAATCCACATATTCAAACAGCGTGTTTGAAGTGCTTTCTGGGTAGGTACGTTACACATGAATAAGGTTAAACTACAAGTTCAAGTGGCACTGTAAAATGATCAGGATCCTACATGATCTGGCATGCAATCATATCTTTAGCTAGTGAAAGACATACTCATAAAGCATGTAATGGAAAACAAATGCAGAATTAACCAGCAGATATTTGAGCACTGAAGATGTTAGCAGTTGGTCCTATTTATATAAAATGAAAGAATGAACAGGGTACAAAACAGATTGATACAGACACCCAGGCTAAGAATGAAGATTCCCATGACTAGAAAGAGGTGAACACAGCAAACTGGTTTTTCCTAGATTTCTATATCTCTGTGTTCTCTCTATTGAGAGACAAATGTCTATCTTCTATATGTACAACACATTTACATAGATATTAGAAGCAGGCAGTTACAAGAACAGTTTACTCTCTCTAACTGTTGTCAATTGACCTTCCAACTGCTGATGGTCATAGGGCTTATAGCAGTTGACCTTCCATATACACAGTTTGTAGACAAGATTGTGTGCAAGCAACACATGTACAGGACTGAAGACTACACAGATAGTCGCTGCCCACCATGCAAATTGTGCAAGGTGTTGCACAAAGCTTTACAGGTGCTTGCACTGTAGCATGTGTTCCATAAAGCAATACAAGTATTTGTGCAGTAACATGAGGCAATATGAGCAATATGCACATGTAATGCAAGGGTTCACAAGAACAAGCCCAGTGAACTAAGTTGCACAAGGTGCAAAAGGCTTGCTGATGATTGTGCTGTTGTGCATGGATCACAAAATGTCCTAAAATTCCTTCTCAACATTTATTATGTCCCCAAATGGAGCCAACCCAGCCAATGCAAGCCAATAATGAGTATTATGGGAATGAGGACATAAACATACAGCCAAATAGTTGAAATTTCTACTAGTACCTGAATCATCCAGCTACAAAAATTTCATCTTGTGTTAAAAAATAATGCTCAACACAAGAAAGTGAGATTTCAATTTCTAAATAGATTTTTCACCTTTTGGCACACTATTAAACAATTTTATGGGATAGTAAACACAATTGAACAAAGGTAGACTTCTTCAAATTTTGGAGATTGATTGTTTTTCTGCGGTGAAATTAAGGGCCTACCCTGTGGGGAAGACACTATGTTGTAGGATTCTTAAGAACCCTCCGCGCCCACCTTGCCACTCCCCACATATTTGTATGAGTCCAATTTAGGGCAGCTTGGGCAAACCCAAGTGACCCATCAGTCGCCTAAATTAAAAAACAGCCCAAAAAAAATCAACATTTTTTAAAACAAAAAAATGCCAATCTAACCTAATTTCACCCTAAAGTGAGGGACGTTCACTTCTTTGTGTCATTTCACAAAGAGAAGTGAGAAAAACATATTATTCCCTCCAAGATACCATTGTTGATTTTTTAAGGTTGTTGCATTTTTCTTCGAAGATGAAGGTTACAAGAGAGAAAGACCTATACCTACAAGACAGAAAGAGCTACACAAGAAAGATTTATCTATCAAAGGTGAGTGAATTTTGTAAATGTTTTGAATTTTTTTGTACTTCATATATGTAACATAAGGGTTATAATACCACATATTTTGTTAAATAAGTGAACACAATGTAGAGTTTATATTTGTAAAAAAAAAAATTGTTTTTGTTATTCATACAGAATGGCTGATAGTTCTAATTCGATTAGCCCATATGTAGAAAACGTGTTTAAATTTGACATAGCGTTACCTTTTTGGTAATATACAACCATGATTAAGCAACTTCTTGGTGGTGGGAGTTACCATTGGCATTATGTGCCAAATAAGAGTTTGTCCAGTGCCAAATAAAAAGGGGTTGCCAAAGAAACAAATGATGGGATATACCAAAGAAGATGAGGACATTGACATGGTAAGTAATAGATCAAAAGAAAAAGTATATCCTCTTTCCAAGAAAGGATCGCAAAAACCTCCCAATGGCTTAATACAACCAGCTGGCCCACATCTTTCCACGCCACCGTCATTTTCTTAAGAAGAGACCACCTCATTTCTTTCTCGTCAAAGATGCCTATTAAAAAAGGCCTTCAAGAATAAGACATGAGAGGTTGACAAGACAAGGGAGGTTCCAGGTGAGAGCATTGCTCACTACATTTATAGCAATGGTCTTCCTTTCAACCTTGTTAAATCACCATATGAATAGGATATGATGACAGCAATCGCCAATGCACCTACTACTTATATTAGTCCTAGGTATGAAGAGGTGTCAGTCACCTTACTGGCCAAGAAAAAAACAAAGCTTCCGTAGAGGCATCATTGCGAGTAATCAAGGATGCATGGCTCAAAACAGGAGTGTCTATCATTTCTGATGGTTGGAAGAATCACCAATGCATAAACAAACCACTAGTTAACGTCAATATAGTGTCCCCTAAAGGACCAATATTTTTGAAGGCAATTGATTGTGAGAAGCAAGTGAAGGATGCAACCTTCATTGTCAAAATTCTCATACAAGCCCTTGAGATGGTGGGCCCTAAAAATATTGTCCAAGTCATAACAAACAATACAAAAAATTGTAGGGAAATTGGTTCAATATTGGAGAATACATATGGTCATTTGTTTTGGACACCATGTGTCATCCACTCTCTTAACTTGATATCGCAAAAGATTGACACAAAGATCAAATGCATTAAAGAAAACCAAATGGAAGATGAGGAGATTCAAATGTTTGTGACAAATCATCATATATCACAAGCCACCTTGAGGAACTTCTCCAGCTCGGAGTTGTTGAAGGTAATTTTATTTTTTAGTATATTTATAATTTTTAAATTTTTAAATATCTAATGTCATCTAATTTTAATTTTTTAATTCTTTTACTATTTACACCTTGTAAGTGTTAGGAAAAGTATCTGCAAACCCCTTATCAATTAAATTAGATTATTCATATCATTAAGCATTGCAAGTATTTCCGCATTAAGCCTTTGAACATAATATCACATTAATCAAATCTAAAGAAATTCACTAGCATTCCAACATATAAAAAGCACATAATAAAGAAAGAATGAGATAGAACAAAAATGACCACACAAAAAAAAAAGACATAGATATGCCTTGGAAAACCCTTTCAAGAAAAAGCCAATCTCCAAAACACCAAAGCAATGTATTATTTAGCAACAATAAACACATTACAATACAATATCAGACTCTTACCTCCATGGAGATCAAAATCCTCTTCCTCTAGTAGAAATCTCACAATGTAACCTTGCCGAAAACTCCTCGCTTATGTCTCCATCTCAAACTCTCAATATATAGACCCATGGAGGCCCAAAAAACCATCATAAGGCATTACCATGGACCCAAACAAAGTCCCAAAATATTATGGTAAAAATCCATACAACCCACACTCCACTATTTGTCATTTACCTCCTTTGGAAAGATGCTCTATGGCATGGCATAACATGTCATAAGTGGGTCAAAATTCCTAATCCACTTTGTAACCTCCTCTTAATCATGCTCTTACACATCATAATATCTCTTACACCACTATGTTTGTCACAGATGCTCTTACACATTATTCATGACAAGATATAATTTTGCAAATGTAAATGCCAATAATTACACATGGCATAATGGTCAAAGCATAAAGTAGAACGTCCCATTTTATAAGAACACATAAAATAATAAATAATTTACTAACTTGAACATTAGGACTTGCAAGGTGTATAAAATACCTAATCTCAACATTTTCCCATTTGTCATATACCTTCCAAGAGCAAAAGAGAACATCAACAAATAGTGATCTAACGGTCAAGAATAAAACCATGTTGCACCAACTCCTATGTGCTCATGGGCTCAACCAAGCATCTACGACACCCATCAAGTGACCACCATCTTAACCACAACACTCTCATCCTCCATCATGCCCAAGCATGAAAGATAAGAAACCAAGCCAAGATCACACTTTGAATGTCATGCTTCAACCCGAACACATACACCAAAATCCATCTCTACCATAATAGAACCAAGTATCTACCAAATACTCAACAATAGTTGGTGACCACAACATATCACTGACTCATCCAACTAGCCATACCTCAAAGACAAGGTACACGCATCACAAGTAGACCTTTTGCTATCAACATATCCAACCCACTCCACAATCACAAGTCCCTATTTATTCACTAACCTACACAAACACATAGACATGCAAAAAACTTGAAGACCCTTCTACCATAGTCTAGTGACACAAATACCACCTTATGACTCTCTTTGCATGTGCAATATCTAGTCTATAAAATGACCAAAGCATCCAAAGATTTCACCAATAACAAAGGACCTTGCTAAATCCCCTATCACATAGCATCAAAGAGAAAAAATCGATTTGCAAACTTGCAAACACACCTGCTGCAGAACTCTCTTCCATGGACACCTTAGCTCTCCCAAATTCTTCACATCACATAGAAAATGGAGATTAAAGAGTCCCATTATCCTTACTATTAACAAAAAACAACAAAGTACAATGCCAACAAATGATCAACTCTACACAAATTCCAACACCAACATGAAATGATTGATACCTCTAGGATACACAATAAACCATTGAGAAAAAACCAACAAATCAAACCATGTCCTGCCAACACATGCTAAAGATGTGATAAGTAGAGTTTCCTCCAAAACTCCAAACAAAAAATGTTGTCAACATCTAACTATTCAATCCAATGTCAAACATAGCAATAATAGATGTAAGCCTCTCAAATTGAAGGAAAATCAAACAAAATAATCATTCCCACAAGAAGGGAATATGTCCAAAGCCACTAACCATCTCTTGTACTCTTCAAAATGCATTGTTCTCAAAACTATCACTACAACTCAAGAATCAAACATAAGGAGATAATGAAAGCCATAACCATGTATCTATTCCTCAAACAAGTCCTCAAAACTAACATCCACAACACAAGACACAAAACACATGAGAAGACAAGACACAAAGAAAGAATGCATCTACAAACCAAGTGGGCAATATCTATCAATTCATCCCCGCCAAGTGGATTGAGAGTGGGATTTGAGATTGTCCCAAAACCAACACAAGACCAATGGGCAACGAGGCATAAATGCAACCCTACCCTAAGCACAGAGGGAGAATCGGAGGGGGTTGGGTGGGAGGAAGTAGAAGCGCGGAGGGTGGGAGGGGTTGGGAGGGAATTATAGTTGAGGTAGATTAGCTGTTGGGTGGGGGGGCCATCAAATCCATGTTGAATGCATGTCCAACTCTAAGTGTAGACTCCTCGATCTTTCTGTTGAAACCTCATTGAGTGAGTCATTGTTCCAAGTCCAACACACAATCTCCAAAAGCAAGAGATCTAGCCTCAACCAAATCTGCTATAGGTGTACAACCAATGATATCATGCCAACCAAACTCCAACTACAACAGCACACTAACCAAAAGGTCGCAAGGAAAAATTATCACAACACCCATCTAGCAAATTACAACAAACCACCATCAAATCTCTAACTACAAAATTAATACAAAATCAAAGAACTTACCATGACATCGCAATTTGCCTCATAACCATAGCTCAAGCAAACACTCCAAGAGGCATGGCAAGAGGCTGTCCACATCCCCATAAACCAAGGATCATGCGTCTAAACTAACAAAGCATAATAAACTCAACCAAACTCTACAGGAGCCCTCCATAGAAACAAGTTGCCTATATCTTCAAAAAAACATTAAGATAAGCATCCTCTATCAAAAGACCTAAAGATGCCAACGAACTCTCACTGCTCACATAGGGCATGTATCAAGAGCTCCTCATGACACAAACAACCACTAAAGAAGCCAAGCTACCAAAGCTCCCACTGAAGGTTGTCCCAAGATACGTATGGCACCATGATAAACATCTCCAAATTGAAGATTGCTCATGGCCCTCACAAAATCAAAGATTATGATACAACACCAGTAGCTCACAAAGTAGAACTGTGACCTCAAACCAAGAAGATAGGACCGACCATCTAACTACATAAAGCTCCCATTGAACATGATCCAAAGCCTCCCATGCCACCATAGTCAATATCTACAAGTTCCAAACTACAATTATTCTAGAAACTCTAAATACCAATGCACCAAAGTGACCAAAAAAGGCCAACCCAATAGAACCCAGAATATTTTTACACATATGACAACTTCAAGGTAACATAAAAGCATGGTCAGTGCTCCAACAGAAACCAAAGAAGCCACAAAACACACAAATTTCAAACAATGCAATAAATATATTCAACACCATACTAATAACATGCAAAATAGAGACAACCAAAGATAACATGTAGATTCTCCATGAATCAAACACTAGATCAACTCTAGATCTAATTTGATGCAAACCCACTGTTAGAACTGTAAACTTTTGAAAATTTCATGGCTGTCTGTACCCATAAGTTTGCTAAGAAGTCCATACCATAAGCATAAGAATCCGCTTTGCATAACATGTTTGCCCATGCTTTAGTTTGTTTTCATCATTTGGTCCCATAGAATTCATTTAACCCTGGTATTTCAATGTATAAATCATATCGGCAAGACATGATGTAGGTCTCACCGATCCATAAAGCATTTTTTACTAATGTATGTCTTTTTGCAGTCTATCAGCAAGACATCGGGAATGTCTTACCGATGAGATTTCAGTTGAGGATTCATATCGGGAAGACACAGTTCACAGTCTCAGCGACAACGTGATCCTATCGGCAAGATAATGTTCATCGGAATAAGTCATATCGAGCTCATTTGTGTCTTACCGATCAAGGCATAAATTGACTGTCAGCGAGCAAGAGCCATCGGAGTAACGTCCCGGAGCATTCATTCAGTCTTGCCGATAAAGCAATGGTAGATTCTGTCGTTGTCATCGGGATGAAGTCAGGGAGTCCTACCGACCCCCTATGTCACAACGACAAGTGTTGTATTGGTAAAGACTTGGCGACATATTTGGACAGAATGGATTCGGCGAGACTGGCTTCAGCGGGGAGAGATACGAAAGGTCATGCCGAATGAAATTCCATCGGCAAGAAACTATTATGTCTCGGCGATCAGAAAGAAAACTGAAGGAAACATCTCGGTAAGACTTGAGTAGTCGGAGGAATGTTTGTCGACCCCTAAAGTCACAACGATACTCAAGATTGAAGGCATAGACTATCGGTGAGACTCAGAACATCGATGAGACTGTGGGACACCAAAGCGATATATAATATGTGGTAGTCGGAGAAACTCAAGGCGTCGGCAAAACTACAGGATGTCTTCGCGGGTGTCTAATGAACGTTTGAAAAAGCCCGAATACAATAAATCGCCGAGATTTGAATACGAAAGGACGCGTCCTTTCAAATACTGATGTATAAATGTTCATTTTCGATTGTAGAGAGAGATATAGCAGAAAGCGAACAGAAAATACAGTAGGATACAGAATGTTACAATTTTTTGAGACTATGATGCATGTTGAAACAATGGAGATTTCAATTGAATTCATCTGATATGGTGACATTTTTTGGGTATCAATTGTTTGTTGTGTTAATTAAAAGTATTGCTGAAGTTGTCTCCAAGGTTGGTGTTTTCTAATTATTTAAACTGATATATCAAGGATATTTTTCAGTTTATCAGTGCACACTTGTTGTATCTGTATGGTTGGATTAATTGGTTCTTTCAAGGAGAGATTAAATCCTTTTAGTCAATCATAGTAATTAGGGAATCTCATTTGGATCATTAAGAAGAGCTTGGTAATCACATTCCTACATGTTTATACAAGTTATAAACTTAAACCTATATGCCAAACAATTTGAGTTTCTGCCAGAAAGAAGTTACTCATTTCAGATTTTCATTTGACTCCGTACACCCAATAAGGCACTAATCTCTACCATTCCACTATTTAGTTTCATTCATCTTTTCATATGAACACATTAGATTTTAGCCGTGATATTGCTTACACAATTTATACCAAAATAAAATTCATTTCTCCGCTCCCATTTGCCAGTGTGGGTAAATTGCTTTAGGAAATGAACAGAGGTCAAGTCTGCTTTATTCAAACAGGTATACCCACCTAGGTCTAGCAGCACCTAAAGAGAAGAAGGTTCAAATCATTTGGCCTTGTCTGTTACCCTGAAACGTTGTGAGAGCTTGGCAACCTCTCGTGGTTCAAACCTGCGTTTTTGAGAGCTAACACCCACAACAAAGTAACCACAGTTCAATAACCCAACAAGCAACTCTGCAAAAATGTTAAGTGATGAAGTGTTAATGTTATAACAGCTTCAGGTTCATCCTTCCACCACGAGTAAAGACATTAAATAAATGTAGCCTATCGGCTATTTATTTATATAGGAATGGGCGCTTCTCTTGGCAACAATATAATTTCTCTTGGGGCCGACTTGTTATATTTATTATTTTGTAATTATATTATTTTGTATCTTGGCCGACCTTGTACATGAAGAGGTGCGACCTCTCTCACATTTGTATATATACAAGGTCACTTTCTTCTATTCGTCGTTCATTCAAGTTCGATTCATTTCATCCATTCAAGTGCGAATTTATCAAGAGCTGTGTGCGAATTTTATCAAGAGCTGAGTGCGAATCTTATCAAGAGCAGATTGCGCATTTCTTTGAAGGGCAGATTTATATAGTCAGAAGTGCAGGTCATTATCTGTTATTGTATCTGGTGTAGGTGCTGAATATTGGCCTTGTGATTGGCCTCATTGTAAAGAGAATTATTGCCACTATATATATATATAAGAGAGATCTTTGTTGCTGGGTTTTTTCTCCCTCAAGAGGAGGGTTTTCCCAGGGTATCTGCTGTGTTATTGTGTCTGATTTTGAATTAATTTCTGTGCAATAAATCTGATCATTGAAATTTACATGAAGCACGTACCAGCATTTCCACACCCGAGAAGGCTACAACCAACATCCTCAAACCATGCACAAAGTATGCATGCAAATCTGCAACTATTTTCATCTAGAAAACCTCTGAACAACAATTTTTTCAACGATCTATAAAACCATTGATTTTGGTTAAAATACAATACTTGTAAAATAGTCCATACAAATCTAAAACCACTTATACATCTAGAAACCCACAAATATGAAAACACCAAATCTGTAATCTAAAACAATGTAATATAATAGATATGGAAACCAAATAATTTAAACAAAAAATCTGCAAAGTCCATGGATTAACATGAATTTGAAACATATAATCCACACGAATTAGAGGTTGCTCAAGAACTCCAAGCCACCAATAGACCAATTGCACAATCATTCGCTAGCACATGCAAATAGAGGAACCAAGTTGTATGCGGATTGTGGAGTTGGTCTTTGGTGACTTGGAAGCGCTTGGACCATGAACCCAGCTTAAGCATTCCTTTCAGTAGTCAATACAACTAATGTTTTTTCCCATGTGACTAGGGGGCCAAAAACAAACACCCAACATGAACACTCTTTCATTGCACATGACCACAAGATAAAGGAACACAACCACCATGTTAGAGGATAATCACATGCTAACAAACAAGAGCTCTAGGTCACAACCATGTAACGCGTATACACATGACCAACTCCATTGAACTTCTTTCCCATTCTACTAGTGTTCACCAAACTATTTTCTCAAACAATATCCACTATAAAATCTCACTCATATAAGGATTAATAGACAACCAATTCCTTCCAACAAACTCCCACAAGCTTGTCAAGCTAAGAAATCAACAATGGAGGAATACCCAAAATCAAATCACCATGGATCCATATCATGCAATGACATACAAGTACATCAAGTAACATGCAAGTACATGCAACTCACATGCAAGCCATGAAGCCACCTCTGTGCTAATACCAAATTTTAGAAAAAGTACTTGCAAACCCCTTGTCAATTAAATCTATTCTAATAAATATCAAGCTCTTGCCTCCATGGAGATCAACATCCTCTTCCTTTGGTAAAAATCCGAGAATATAACCCTACAAAAAATTCATCTCTTATGTCTCCATCTTAAGCCCTCAATATATAGACTGATGGAAGCCCAAAAATCCACTAAGGCAGTACCATGGACCCAAACAAGGTTCCAAAATACCATGGTAAAAGTCCATACAACCTACACTCCATCATTTGTCATCTACCTCCTTTTGAAAGATGCCCTATGACATTTCATAACATGCGTCATAAGCAGGTCAAGATTCCTAGTCCACTTTGTAACCTTTCTTAATCATGCTCCTACACCACTATCTTTGTCAAAGATGCTACACATCATTCAAGACAAGATATTCTTTTACAAATATATTAACACATCTAAATGCCAATAATTACATGGAATAATAGCAAGAGAATTAAGTGGGACATCCCATTTCATGAGAACATATAAAATAAGAGTTGATTAAATACTCTAAACATTAGAACTTGCAAGGTGTATGACACACCTAATCCCAATAGTGAAGTTGTTGAGATTCAACTCGCATCACACAATCGTCCTGAGACGACTTGTGAAGGTGTGGGAGACATTAAGTGCCATGGTCATCAACACTCTTTCGAGTGTATGGAAGCAATGACAAACAAAGCCCAAAATGTCAAAGCATTGATCCTAGATAATGAGTGGTAGAATCAACTCATGTGGAATATGTTTTGAGTTTCATTGAGGCCATCATGAGTATGATTAGGTATGTTCATAAAGATCGACCGTGTTTAGGTGAAATTTATGATGGCATGGCCTCCATGGTTAAGAACCATAATAGAAGCCAAGGAGCATGACTGGACAAAAACATTTTTCAAAGGAGTGAAAAAGATCATTCTTGATCGTTGGAACTGACCATGCCCTTGCACCTCCTAGAATTTGCTTTGCCCCCAAAGAATTATAGTTAATAGATATTTTCCTTGCTAAGGAGGGTGGCACCATATAGAAATAAAGAAGTTGCTACTAGGTACAAAACTGCATTCAAAAGAAAATTACTAGATGTAAATATATAAAGTGTTGTCTTGATTGAGTTCAACCACTTCATTTCTTCAAAGAATCATGAATGTTTGGACTCTTCAAGACAAGTACATGAAAGATGTGCATGAATAGTGATACATTCATGGACAAGGTTCTATTTACCATCAAACTCTTGAAGTAAAAGTTCTATCGCGAGTATAAATATTTTTATTTTTAACTTCATTTTTCTTTCACTGCTATATGTTATAATTTGTGTTTTATGATTGTAAATATTGTATGCAAACTCAACAAGTTGTGAGTTTTTTAGTTGAGCAAAATTAGAGTACATACTCATTCATCCACTTAATTAAGTGCAACCGATTAGGTGCAAATAGTTAAAGGATTTGGTCTTTGTGCACTCCAACTTGCATCTCTTGTCACATAAGAAACCTAATTACAGTGAAAGGGTGATAAAGAATTAGGATCTTAACTGCTAAGTGTCCCGACTCAAATGCTACTACCGCACAACTTGTCGAAGCCTCTATAGATGAGGCAACTTTTACATATGACATGGCTAGTGGGAGTTGCATTGACTTTGATGCTCCCAATGAAGACCAATATGAAGATTACTAAATATTGATTGTAATTTACATTTTGTATTGACACTTGACAAATATCTAAATTATGAATTTATGACTTTTCTTTATTGAAAGTTATGAAGTATTTAAATATTTTGTTTATTGGCAATTATCAATTTACTATTTTTATAATTTTTTATATATATAAAAAATATATATTATATATATATGAACCCTACCAATATTCAAAGAAAAGAATGTCGTACCGGCATATTTAAACCCTAAACCATACCAAGACTAGAAACTTAGGAAAGACATCCACAATGTTGATGATCTAAAGTTCATAAAGGAAGAGGTGTAAAGTTGGTAAACAAAGTGAGCAATGGTTCAAGATTGAAATTATATGGCATCTACGGGAATCAAAATGGCACCCCAAATGGGAGAGAATTAGAAGGGGAAGTAAACCAACTATATCAAGCAAGTAATGCAAGGCAAACATTATTCATCAATATAATTCAACAAAATCTAGCCTAAGAAAATGTTACAAAGGAAGTGTGATTTTGCCATAATAGAGATTATTTTTCACATTATTGGGCACAAGAAAAGAAATATATCTATTTTGTAGGTGAGGAAATTCATTCGAATAATCTTGGAGTGAGGTCTATTTTTACTCTATTTAAACATACATGTTCCAACCACCACCTTTCCAAAAAATGTAAGTGAAGTCCATCCTATAGAGTTTCATTAAGTTAATATTCTTAGTTTGAAAATTTTCAAACCAATGCTTAATAGGCACTTTTCTATAAATAAAAATATGGAGAAAACTTGGAATAAAGCTATCAAAATGTAAAAAATCAAACAAGAACGCAAAAAGAGAAATTTCCCAAATAAGCAAAGTAAGGTTGCCAAATACTTCCCCTCCCCCATCTAGATACACATCCACATACAAATACCAAATACAAATATGATACTCTAGGATACAGCATGTATATCGTATCCAAATGTATCCATATATGAGCCTATATTTGAGCCATATATAATATATTTGGATACAAACCACACTATTTAGTGCCATATCCAATTTACAATTTATGAAAAAAATCAAACTTTGCAAAAGTAATTAAAACATAGAAAAAATTGCTTCTATTTATTTCACTATAGACACGAACACAATATAACAAAATAAATATTTTTAAAGTTTTGTCCTATAACCTTAGACGTAAAAAATTATTAAATATATGTATATTTTCATAATTGCCTTATCTAACCATATGTGGATAAGGAGACTTTGAAAATTCATTGTATCTATAACTAATATGGTATCTATTTACATGCATCTCAGAAGCAAAGAGACCTATGCTTCTGCTCCCATGAAAATCTAATTTCAGACAAGAACAAGAATCCAAAATAGAATTGGAAATCCCACTAGAAGTTCTGTTCAAACAAAGGAATCATAAAATTTGACCTAATACCTTGACAAAATCATAAGGAAAAATATTCTTGTATTCACATCCAAGTTTGAAGCCAAAAGAAAAAGGAAGCACGGTTCAAAAATCCAAGGCAAGATGCCAATCATGATGTTTGAGAGTTTGAAGAAGATTGTGGATTTGGAGAGGTATATCAAAGGAGGAAATAAGAGTTCAAGAAGTGGAGACCTTATGGCATAGAGCCACATATATAGGACACTTCCCCAACTGTCTAACAACCAACACAATGTTGGGAGCATTGCATCAGTCTAAACAAGATAATTCTTTTTTGAGGACCATTACAAAACCCCACTCATTTACCTTCTAGCACATCCCTCCTCGCCCACACCCCTATTGAACAACACCTTTACCACCTGTTTGAACATTCCCCTCAATCTCCCAACATATTCCTAACCCTTTCCTATTCGTCCCAAAATAGCAAGCAACAATCCTCACCTAAACCATTTGTCGAGGCACACAAACTAGCCAACAAGGCATTAAAACCATTGGAGGATGACTTTTCAACTATCCAATCATAAGGAGACTTAATCTAGCAATTTGCAGATATTGGGAATAGACAGAAACCAGCCTTTGCATATTCAAGAGTTGGAAAGAACAAAAAAAATCTTTGGAAAGCAATGTTTTCAACCCAGCACGCCATAATGCCATCAGTCAAACTTTTGTCTAGTCCAACAAAGGTGGAAGCTTTTTGGATGAAGAATTCCACCACAGCACACAAATTCCCAACTAGCTGTTTGCATGATAATTGTTTAAAATGAATCTATTAATATTTTGCATGGTAATTGTTTGAAGAAAAGCCCAGTTGAAATATTTCAAGATAGTTGTTTGACAAAGCATCTTTCAAAGAGGAAAATAAATCTATAAAAGTATGGGATGGAAATCAATTTGTTAAAAGAGGATAAATCATCTCACCACATTTCAGAGACTTGCATGTGCATATGCAGAGATGCACTCCAAAGAGTGGTTAGTCAGTGCTTAAAGGACATGAAAGTAAAGACATCTGACTTCACCTTACGAAATTGAGGAGATTGAAAAATATGCAACATAGATGTACTGAGACTAGGTTCTCTAGCATTGAATCACATAGCATAATACGTCCCCTCTTGGTTTGATTAGCAAAGTTCCAACAATATAGCTGGGACACAAACAAAAAAGAGTTTGAGGAGTTGACCATCTGGCATTAGAGGAATTCGACTAGGAGACGGAGACATCTAGTGGACTGGCAACTAGACCATTGGGAAGATAAAGAATCCTGAGCACCAACACCTCCCATTATTATTCCCAACTCAAGATCCACACAAGTGATTGTAAAGACAGTCATTTTAAGGAAATGCAGATGCACTCTATGAAGGAAGTTGCCTCAACTACTCCATTGAAACAACATATCACATCTCAATCCTATGATACATATATTTTCCAGTATATTGATGAGACTATTGGACATCACTTATGACTGTTTAATTATCTGGCATTTACATGTGTGTGATTGGTAAACATTGATGGTTAATCTTGATGCATAGAAATAAAATTGAAATAAATATCATGTTTATGATTATGAGTCTAAATTCTTGTATATGCTTTGGCTATGGTTTTGAGGACTAACCTACTGATGGCAATTTGAGTGCAATTGAGTGCAGGAATATGAGCAGGTAATTGTCGAAGGCGAGAACATGGTTGAAGTAGGGGTATCCTAGCCACTTGGCAATGAATAGTATGATGGAAACCCGATGCACTCACACACTCACATAGTCACATCCCCTTGCATTGTATGATTGCATTGTGTTATTATGGTTGTGATATTGTTTTGTACGTAAAGATTACATTCTATTATGTTGTGAAGTTAAATTACTTGGGAAAAATAAAAATGTCGTATGATTTTATGTTTGTGGAAATAAATGTAAGTGGAAAAACTAAAGGAATGTCTTATAGTATTTTGTTTTAAAAATTAAATTAATTATTTAGAAAATTAAAAGATTTTATTTTCATAATAAATTGCATGATTTATTTATATATATAAATAATAATATAATAAATATTATTATATATATATAAATATTTATAAATATAAAAAGTTAGTAAATTCTATAAATAATTTTGAAGTTAAATTGCAAAAAAGGAAGAAAATAAAAAATTAATTAAAGAAATTTTAAATAAAAATTAATTTAAAAAAAAAAAAGAAATTCATGATTGTTATTAAATAAAGTAAGTTTAAGGTGCAAATTAAAAATTTGCATGAAGAATCATACATTTCGAAGTTTAATTTAGAAAAAAAAAGTATAACGGGAGTTGAAACTTTTGCATGAAAACTATGAAAAGTCACACTGCAAGGAAACTCGAGGTTATAAAAAGATATTAAGCAGAGCATGTCAGGAAGCAGGAACGGCCATTTTTTCATTCATGGTAGCAACAGTCTGGGAGAATCGTGCACTTCTAGGGCTTGTTATGGGTAGCTAGTCTCTATCCAAAATTTGGAGGAGTCTGAGGACATGTTGGTAGGTTTGGGGCTGACTGTTACAACCGCCTAGACCCAACAGTAAGTCGTGTAAGGTGCAAGAGATCCATTCGCAAGAGATTCATTGACCTCATTGGATTCAGGTAGGTACCATCAGGCCTTAATGTTAATTCTAGGTAGTTGCTTTGGATATAAGCGGAAAATTCAATCTTCATGTGCTTACCTCTTGCACAAAACTGACACATTACAAATACTTTCCTTATATATGTTTATATAATTCACTCGTTGTTGTCAATGCTTACATTCAATCTAAACATTCTATCAAGTTAAATTGCGCCTATGTTAAGCATTAAGTCTGTGTAGGAGATTCCAGGTTTAAGTATCATCTTTCATCTGTGGCTAAGTGAACTTGTTTCTGTCCATATTTTTGGATGCATACTCTCTCACACACCTTAATTGATTGATTTCACTTATTAGTATAGACCATGTTATAGCACCAAGAATTAATTGATTGATTCCACTTGTTGGTATAAACCGTGTTATAGCACCAAGAATTAATTGATTGATTCCACTTGTTTGTATAAACTCTGTTTAAGCTTGTGTGTCAGACCTATGAGCAGTGATGGCAGTTATAAATGCCGATCAAAATATGTGTGTCTAATACATACATATATATGTATGTATGTACATATGTATGTATGTATGTATAAAAATATATAGTATATTGGATTATTAAACTAGAATATATGAGTAAACTGTCATAGTGAAGTGAACATATAGAAGTCCCAGCTGCTGTTTTTAACCCAGTCTTATACCAGATCCTTGTACAGTTCAATTTGGGTTGCTGCTACTATTCCAATTTTATACCAGAACCATGAACAATTTGTGAATGTATATAATTATAAACTCTGCTTGCAGCTGTATACACCCAGTTTTATTCCTTATTTTCTGCAAAATGAAATCAGAAGTGTGCTGGAAAATGTTTTATATCAGCAAGAAAGATTCTACAGTGAAGTGTAATAAATTTATATATAAGAATCTGTTCTTTTCCTGTTATGTCTGAATCTCTTATTGCAGTTTGCATATATATATATATATAACAGAGCTGATGTGCATAAAATGACAAACTGAGTTTTTTTCATGAACTAACTTGCAAGACATGGAAATTAGTTAATTATTGCATAAAATGGAAACAGTATTACATTTACATTTAGTAATGCATGGCGTAAGAACAATAATGCATAAACCCTAATTTGCATGAAAAGTTGAAACAATGAAAGATGTACAATTGAACATTTGCATGAAAGAAAAGAGTAATTATTTATTTTATGATCATTATGCATGTTATTGTCTTCTATGTGTGTATTGGGTTTACCTTCCGGAATAGGGTGCCGAATATGGGCTAACAAAGAAGGTCAATCCTCTTTTCGGGATCTACCGATTACCTCTAGTGCTTTGGCCAAAGCCATGTGTTCATTGAAATAGATGAAATTTACCTAGCAAATTTATTTATATGTTTCTCTGCCATATCCTAATAGTAGGGCATTGCATGTTCATGATAGAAATGCATGTAGATATATCAAGCTTGCACCAGGATTCCCTCTTGCTTTTTACTTCCAGGTTGCTAGGTACTTCATACAGGGTCAGGTATTCTTCAAGTAGGAAGAATTTCGGGGAAGCGTAAGCTTCATGATTGGACGGAAAAGCGCCTGAGCCATGTTCTCGTCTCTTGACTTGCAGATGACTATGAAGATCGGTGACGGTTGGAGACTGTATTGTATATGTCCTCACATTATTCTTGTATCATTATTTGTACTTCCAGATTGTATCTTTAGTTGATTACATGGCATGAGAACCTGAATTGAATTTTTGTATATCAGATATTATGTGCTTTTACTTGGATTATGCACTACATATATGAGGATATGTGATAACATTTATTTATCAAATGAAGTTGTTTCATTTATATTCCATGCTTATGAGATATTGAGCTATTGATTATTTTCGTGAGATTGAATTGGGTCACGATCCTTACACAACATAAGGTCATGCATGATGTTGTTATCAAAGATTCATCTGCAAAGAAGAAGAAAGATGACAAGCAAGTGGAGAAACAAAATGCAAGAAAACAAATAAATACTAAGAAAATAAGGTAAAGGCCAAAAAAGCCCCAAAGCATAAGCAGTGCTACCTTCCTTCAGATCTTAATACATCAATAGTGGAATATTTATCAAGACAAACTATCAACAAAGAAGCTTATCATTTGTTTGAGTTAATCATGTTGGAGCAATATTGATATTTGATAACAATAATAATTTTTGTAAGGCATTTTTATGACAATGTACAAGTATTATGATGTGGGCAGAGAGAAATCAAAGCTTCTCAAAGCAAAATCAGTATATTGATATTAATTATTTGCCCAAGGACATTTAAAAGACTCTTAGAATTCCCAATGAAAGCAGGGTCAGGAAAACGGATATTCCCACCACATAGAAACAAGAATCCATCCCAATTTTTTGTCAAACAAGTCTTCTAGTGACATTTGCATAAGGGTTGTAGTCAAGAGCCAATGATCATTCATATGAAGGATGAAAAAACTTAATGCCTCCAATATACCATATGTTAGATATTATATTTTCAAGTAATTATAAACCATGTATATTAAATAATCTCTTTGATGAACAATTTCTTCCATGAATACTTACTTCATGTACTTTAGAAAGGATGGTATGGTATTTGATGGTGCAGCCTGTCGGTGTTCAAAGTTGTAGGCTCCCAAATCCCTAAAGCTAGGCCATTTTTAAGTGCAAAGGGTGTCATATTCATGGAAAAAGACGTTTTAATTTATGATCTGGTAGGGACAACAATGGACCAATTTGCTAAGGTGGGTAATGCCTTCTTCAGTTTTAGGCCCTGCTAGGCCAAGGGGGGTATTCCTTGAGGTGTTGCATTAAGGATAACTATAGAGAATGGAAATAAACCCTAAAACAAACCATAACCAATACACAGAACACTCCTATTTGCCTATCATTAAATGCTTATAAATTAGTTTGACAATACGAGGGTTTTGCACCTTTGTAAAGAAAATGAACAGCCCTATAAAGAGTTTGAAAGTGTTGCTTTGGTAACCCTCTGACAACATTGCACACATCTAGATGTGGAAATAATGATAAAAAATCAATACAGTATAATAAGAAGGTTGATTCTTGTTGTTTAGAAAGTGTTGGTGCGATGAGAGGTTGAACACAAAGTGGACAAGTGCCTTTATCTAGCAAGGGCAGAAGTCAGAACATTCTCAAGTTTTATGAACCAAAAAGGAACATTGATTAAAACCCACTCTACAATACCTCAATAAAGGTAACAATAAAGACTACACCTCTCAATCCCATACACAAGCTAAGCTCTATGCATGCAATCAAGCAAGCAAATGAAATTGAAGAACATTCAATTAAATATACCTTAGTTATCCATAAGCAAAACTATGCACTTCTTGTGTTATTTTGATAAGATGCTCTGCAAAAAAATTACAAGGAATTTTACTACCCTCCAATTGACAAACTAGTCAAAACTAGCATTCAAATCCACATATGTGACCAGGAAGATCAATAAGATCATTAGAAACACATACAATGTTCATGGAGACATTCAAAAAAATTCAAATCTACACATTAAAACATTCATTTAGACTCGCAATATGATATCATACCCATTGGGAGAGATCCTAGAAAATTACAATGCAAAAATGCCCTAAACTCTTTGTTGGAAGGAAGCCCTCATGGTTTGTAAACCTTTCACTTTTGTTTCAGCTCTACCACCTTTTTTCCATCTCCTTTCTTAGTTGAAAACCTGCATATATGAACCTTTCACCACCATCAAGCAATTTTGTGGACAAAACCAAGGTCATTTACAATTGCACAAGCCACCCACGTCTACTTGCATCATCTCGACATGGCCATACACTTGAAACATGCCCTTTACATCAACAACCAAATGCCTTTGTACACAAATCATGTCTTTGTGGAGTCCACAAGAAGTGTTTGAACGACTTCCCCTACCTAATTGAGTCCATTTCAAGACCATTAATGGCATCTTGAGTTGTGCAAGGAGGTAAGTAGGGTTTTTTGTTCAAACAATAGAGTTCCAAGATTTTGCATGCCAAAGGGGGGAAGAAGGTAAAAAGCAACCTGAAATCTTGACAAGGTAAGGGAAAAAACGAAGGCTTTGAGGAAAGGCATGCCGAAATAAGAAAGTGTGAAATTCCAACAAAGTAAGGGAAAAAGCCCATGCTGGGATGAGAAAGTCTAAAATCTCGACAAGGTAAGGGAAAAAAGGGGAGGCCAAAGGAAAGGCATGTTGGGAAAGGAAACTCCAAAATCCTCAAATTTTGTCCAATCCTTGGAATTAAATTGAAAACCTTCACTTAATTTTTCTTGATGTTTAAGGCTTGTGACAAACAATGAAAGCAAAGCATGCAAAGACCAAGGATGCCCATTTCAGAATTCTCTAATCAATTGTCAATGATGAGCGGTGTAAGGGTTTAATATCAAAAAACCCAGAAAAGCCTAGAAAAATTCAAGAAAATATAAAACCAAAAAAATCAAGGCAAAACCAAAAAGATAAAAAGATCCAAAATGTTTTAGGGTTTAGGGCTTGGGGTCAGAGGTCAATAGGGTCCAACAACAAACCTAAGGCAACAAAGATGACACCAAAAATAGAAATATTTCAACCACTAGGGCAAGTGCCAACATTGGCTCTAGTTGGGGACATGTGCCTCATGCAAGCACAACGAGAATCCAACTATCTCCGAGATGTAGACCAAAAGGGGAAAGCAAGGCCAACATAGAACAACCACAAACGACACAAAACGGCACAAAACATAAACAAAGAAAGAAAGACAAATATATAAATAAGCCCAAAGAGAGTCTCATACCATCAAAAGTACTACTTGAAATGTTGACCATGGACTAGTAACTCCATGAACTCTCCATCTAGACTCATGAGGTAAAAAGTGTCTTGACCACACTTGTTTGCAACTTGATATGGTTTGACCCATAAAGCTTCAAATTTTTCATGTTTGTCATTATCTTCACACCTAGTGTTCCTCATGAGAATGATGTCCCCTATTTGAAAGTCTCTCTAAACTACCTTCTTATAAAACAAATGTTTCGTCTTTAACAAATTTCTTTCATGTGCAGCCCTTCTAGTTTCTTCAAGTTCAATCAACTCACGCACTCTCAAGGAAATGGCATCATTTTCCTCTACCTCAATTTGTACACTAGCAACTCAAGACTGATTAGCATCTTGGCTTCTATTCCAAAAATTAATTCAAGGGGACTCCTCCCAATAGCCTTTTTATATGTTTATCATGTACACCCAAACAGCAAATTTAAGTTTATCATCCCATCTTTTCTTATTTGAATCTAGTGTCTTCTTGATGATTATCATGATGCACTTGTTACCGGAGTCAACTTGGTCATTTCCTTGGGCATGAAAGGGGGGAGAATCTGTTAAAGTTATCTCATAATGGGATCTAAAACACATTGCATTATCATCAACTATTTTGTAGGCACACCAAACATTGTGATTATGATGATTATCAGAAAGTTGATAACTACTTTAGATGTAGCATTTCTAGTAGGTATTGCCTCCACCCATTTGGAAAAATAGTCGATGGCTACAAGAATCCATTTTAATTAGATAGCACATGCCAAGACATTGTTCTAATAGACATATTACCAACAAAACACCTTTGAGGAATTCATGCAACACCTTTGTGTTGTGCCAATAGTGGCCAGGATATACATCACACTAACCTTTGAGATCAATGCTAATGCATCAAATTATACAGTCCAAGTGATACTCACACAACATGGACATCCGGTCCCATATCACTAAGACACATTCAACAGCACATTTAAGTGCTACTACTCCAATTAAAAAGAATTATACACCAACTTGTACACTTGCAAAGAATAATGGCATTACATTCTTGGGAAGAATACAATTTATCTCTATACTCATAAGTTGCCTCAATTTTTGCATACAATGAGCAAGTTGGAGAATACAAACCATATGAAGGAGTTGACCTACTTGAAAAAGTCATCTAGTCATGAAATATTAAAAGGGAAAAACCAACAAGACCACCAACCAACTTAGCCACTCTTTGTCCACTACCTTATAACAATCCACAACATGAGAGTTCACACTTTCTCAAAGTGAATTGCCCTCCAACAAACAGATCCAAATTTTTAGTCATTGCTTATAACAGTGTCACACTTGGTAAATAAGTTTCTAAACACTAATTGTTTGACCAGATTCTTCACAAGATCAACCATCCTTGCACTCTTGCACATCCACCTTGCCAATGGCACATTGTTCTAAGACAACTATAGACTGTTCGGAAAAGATAATCTAAATTAAAGTTGTAATTCAAGGGACAACACAATCGCTATGGAGTTAATGTGTTATAAATGGAAATTGAACAGTATTGAAATGGAAATTAACAAGACTAAAATTACTTAACAATATAAATTTATTGCAAAAGAGAGTATACAAAGAGCAGAATCTTGTTTAAAGAAGTTGAAAGCCACAATTCCCATAACCTACTAAAAAAACAGCCAGAATGATATCTACTGCACTAAATCCATACAAAATAAATCATAAACAAAGAATTTGAATTCAAAAGCTAAGAACTAGAATGAAGAGAATATTAAACTCAAAATCTTGGCAAAATAACAATACTATATTCAATCTCCTCCTAGTTTCTCTCATGGAGTTTTTCAACTTTTTGTTCTACATTAAAATTTCCAAGTCAGGGAGGAAGCTCTAATTTATAAACTCAAGTCATGCTCTGCAACCAGCCAAAAGTACATTTCCCTAACAAAGATAGCTTTGATTCACAATTGAGCCTTGATCTACTACCATCAAGCATCCATTGCCCTGGTAGAGATTAATTGAATCATCCCTTTTAATTCAAAATTTAATACCCCTCTCTACCCTCTCGTCCCCCCTCACCCCCCACCTTTTCTTGATTATGTGGGGTTGGGAATCACTATTGGCTGGGTATGAAAACAAATTGTGTTTCTCATCATTCATCAAATTGACTATTTTCTCTTAATAAAACTTTTAAATGATTAGTTCAAAATTGGTCTTTTCTTAATCTAGATTCTCTCTAAAGCTAGTAAGATTTACTAAAATATTTTTGCTAATCTAATAGATGGAGCTGACTTCATATTTCTACAAGTCAAGACTCTAAGATGCTCAAAAATAATCCCATGGGTTCTCCATGGGAGTGGCATAGTTTATTCAAAGATACCTAATGAGAGGATATCTAAATAACTCGACTAACCTAAATGAAGGAAAATAAACATGAAATAAATAGAAAATATTGACCATAACTAATAATTAAAAGAAAGACTAAAATATTATTTATACATAAAATTAGGATTCGGATGCTCAACTAGGCATAAAATAAATTATAATGCTTCAAATACTTGCCATTCACCAGAAGCGGCATATCATATCCTTATGTATCTTTAAGCCTTTTATGTCCCAATATTCCTAAGATCTAGCATGTTGCCCCTTTTATTTGTGGGCTTTATCCAACATTAGCACTAGTTCTAATAACCAAAAAGCTTTGAATTTAGATCTCTTGTCACGCCATCTTTTGATAATACCCTAGTGCCAACTGAAATTTCTTAGGGCTTCATCTTAGGCTTCTTCCATCTACAAAGTGTTGAGTAACCTTGCTTGGATTTTATCATCGTCCTCAATAGAAAATTAGTAACTTGAGAGTATGTCATGTCCGTAGACCAGGTGTAATGGTGAGATCTTCAACATTAATTTACTTCTGGTGTGCCCAAACCACAACGCGCGATTCAGTAGAGAGCGCCATGCTTTAGGATTCTTGTATACGGTCTTCTTCATTAAGAGCTAATGATTTTCCATCCCAATAGATGAATATTGATCCACTCTGTCTGTAACCTTGACTAACTCTAAAATGAAAAAATTTATGCTAGTGACAGAAACTCGAGGAGCTCGCTTGGTTAGAATTGTATATCATTTTCTCCCTAGTTTTTTCACAAATTCGAAATTATTTCACATTATTTTTGTTTGTAAGTACTGATCTGTGGACCTTTGGGAGCACCCAGATTAAATATTACTGTGTTTACAGTCAAAAACTACGTTGATTGCATACCAGTCTACAAAGGTAACAACGCATATATATATGTAGTGTGCTGTTACCCATCGACCATATGCTTTTTCAAAATTGTGCAGATATTTAGAATATGGATAACAATATAACACATTATTGCTATTTGAGGGCAAACGTGTGTGAAAGTTAAGTCCAGCCATTGAGAGAATAGATATCCGCTACTAATAAAATAAAAAAAGCTGTTACACTGAAATACATACCGAGATTGACTTGACGGTTGCAGCATAAGCTCTTGAGTAGAAGCTGACGTCTTTCGTGTTTGGTGAGGGGCTCACCCAAAACCTCTTCCCTGGTGGGGGCCAGATAATTGGGGCCGTTGACCATTAAGAAGGGGCTGAGGGGCTTGGCAGGGCGGGAAGAATGGAGCTTGGGCAGCATTTTCTTGGATTTGGAAAGAGGGGCTCTGCCAGTCCATGGCCTAGTGAGGTCCTGCCGCGCGAAGGGAACGTATGGAGGTTCTCGTAGCGCCAGGGGCTTCACCCGCGGCGTCTCAGAGTAGCTGAATTTGAACTCGAATGGCGCCCCCTCCACTTTGTATGACACTCCCTCCTCTCCAATTGTCACGCCTTTCTTCTCCCCGAGCTTCGTGGTGTACCACCCTTTATGTTTGTACACTTGCTTCCCCTTTCCTTTTCCATTCCCGCCCCGTCCTGCCTCTTCTTCTTTGCCACCCTGCTTTCCGGAATTATCTTCTTCCTTGCCAACAGGCTTTCTGAAAGGGGTGACCGGGAGAGATGGAATGCGGTTTATGGCGTTGTTGCGATTAGAAGGAATAGGCGGCGGAGAGGAAAAGATGTTCAAGGAACCAGCACTAAGCATTTTAGCTCGCCGCTCCTCGTTGCGCTCACAGCTCTTCGTTTCATTCCATCTTAATCTTACTCTCCAATCCCCGGATACGAATTTCGAATTATAGCTTTGATATGAAATGAAAGATTTTTTAATGACGTCCACCAGGCTATGGGACCCCAGGGCAGCACATGATCCCTCTTACAAATAGGTATTCAACATTTATAAAATTTGTAAATCTTTTTGAAATCAAATTTTTGGCTAAGTTTGTAGTTTTGTTTAATCTTGTTTTTTCAAATAAGGTGTTTAAATTGGCAATTTTCATGGTGTCTTCATAATTGATTGAATGTCGTTGTACATTGAACACTCCAAGACAAAGCGATTCCACTCCACCACTTCCATTTTGAAAAATAAGCATATTTTATTTTCCCACACCTCTTTAGATATCAATCATATGCCAATTTCACATCTAAGATGATGTGTACTAATCCTTAATTGGACTATATGCACGTGTTTTTCAATAATTGGTCTTATGATAGCACAAGTGAGTAATAAGATTGATTATTCAGGTTCTATCTCATTTTTATGGAACAATAATGATCAAATCACATATTTCCAAAATATTTCGTCAAATTTTTAATAGATTATAGTTTATGAAGATAAAAGAAAGCAATAAGAAAACTATTTAAAGGAGGTTAAATTATGGTTAAAAGTAATGAAAGGTCTAATAGGTAAGGGGGAGAGTCAAACACAAAATGACCTTAACATAAAAAGGCAATCTTGAATATAAAAAGAGAAGATAAAGTTGGGCTTGATAGATTGAAAAATATTATCATTGGGTGGATAAGAGATTATGAGGAAATTAAAAGCATGTTAAATCTTACAATTGATTTTCTTATAGACACACTACAATAGAAAGGATAAATTTGACAAACAAGGAGGGTTGGAAAGTTAAGAGAAGGATAGCATGCTAAAAATAGAGGACAAAACAACTTCTAAGCAATAAGAGTCTTTTGAAAGGTTCATATTTTTTAATAGATGAAGACTTAGCTCCAATCTAAGAAGATGAGAGAAGGGGAGAATTGGTTAAATTAAATGTGGCAAGGAATGAAAATAAATAAGTGTGGTCACAAATGAAAAAGATCACATTCCTAATTGAATGCCTCAAAATACATCAACATTCTAAGAAGACAACAAAGGTAGAGTAGAGAAAACAATAATAACAAGGAATAAAATAAATTATAAATTATAAAGAGAGGTGAGGATATTATCTTGAGTCATTGGCTTCAAGGTAGATAGCACATAGCCCCCCCACAAGAGCATTTAAAATTAGTTTTTTTGGAATTGTAGGTTATTTTTTCATTCATTTACTTTAATTCCCTTCTCTTTTCAAAACCCCTCTTACTCACATTTGTCCCTTGTTCTTCAATCCTCTAGTCACTTCAACCCCTACCTCTTTTTAAGATTGTCTACAATCCAATTCTTCACTCTCCTCTTCCTAATGACAAGTCACTAAGTGGGATCTAAAATATTGATTCAAAAGCATACATAATTGATTCCAAAAGAAATCTTTTGAATGTTGTAGAGCAAACCCTTGGAGGAGGGGACCTAGGTTAAGCCCTATTGTAGAAGGATGAGGTGTAATATGTCTCAAAAAATCATGAGTGTGATGGTAGAAAGACTTTTTCTTTCAAAGGATATATAAAGATTGTAGTTTGGAATAATGCAACAAGAAATGGTAAAGTTTGTTGAGAAATGATTATTTTGGTAAGAGAAACTTGGGGCAAAAATATTCAATTAGAAAAAAAGACACCAATAAGGAGAACATTTGGTTTAAATTAATAGATAACAAAAGGCACATCAAAATTGTAGCTTATTATTTTTTTCCACAAGCATCAAAACTAAAGGAAGCAAGGCAAGCATAAACACTTCCTAACTAACCTATGAGGAAAGTGTTGTGAAAATTTAATGATCTTTACAATTGAAATAAAATATTATGTACAATAAAATTACAACATAAACAAGTATACCATAACATGAGATTTTACATGGATAAAAATCCTTACAAGAGACAAATGTTGTGCACTCCAAAAGTGCAACCAGTGAGTGCAACCAATCATATTATTTAGCAAAAAAAAATTCTTCAATACAATGAGAAGGATATTCCCCACATAGGAGTATCACCAACATTTAAAACTAGAAAGATTCTAGTAGCAAAACAGTGCTTGTATAAACACTAAACGACACAATACCTACTCCAAGCATAAGCACCAATATATAAGCCAAGTACAAACTAAAAACCAAAAATATTTTAGAAAAACCATTTGAAAAAACACAAGAGGTATGGTTCCTGAATTCATGGATCCAATTTCCAATTTCCCTCTTTCGTATTTGTCATCCTACTAACATTAACATTCATTACAACATGGTGTGTGTCATAATTATCATATTTGACCACCCAAACTTTGGCACCCCATTTTTTCTTCATTAAACCCATTCAAAAATGCTCCATGATAAGTGTCCAAACCTATCATAATGATTGTCAAGATTTAAATATACCTCCATCTTAGATGCTCTTTCGTATCATAAGAATCTAGCATAAGTAACTCTCATTATGATGATTTCAAACACCTTCTAGGATGTCAACACATGACCAAAAGTGCAACCTCAATGTGGGATGTCTATCTTGTCATTTGAGGACAAAATCCACTAAATATGAAAGTAATCCCATCTCAAAAAGGGATGCTAACTTGTTTGTGGGATGACAATAGCACTAGAAAACAAAATAGTGAATGCATACAAAAGTATTAAATTTGAACATTAGGAATGCAAGGTTGAGACACCTTTTCCCAACATTCTCCCACTTATCAAACACATTGCAAGAGTAAAAGGAAAACCTTATTGTGAGGTCCATAAACTCATTGCACCACCTAAACTTATGTGTGCTCACAGACTTCATCAATGAATCTTCAACATTCATCAAAATATCAAACTTCTCCAACATCACCCCCATCCTCTATCATGTCACAAATAAAATGGTATTGGACATCAATGTGTTTCATCTTCACGTGAAATGTTATTTTCTTTTCTAGATATATGACACTTTTAGACTATACATAAAACTATAATAGCTCTTGGATTTAGCCCAAAATTTGAACATGGACACTTAAGATCAATGGATTTCTTACAATCATGAGTAGTTATCATGTACTCTACTAATATAGTGGACAAAGTGACCATAGCTTTCCACTTACTCATCCAATTGATAGTACCACCAAACATAGAGAAAACATATTCATTGGTGGACCTCATGTCGCCAACATTTCTTTCCCAATCTAAAATCATAAATCCATGAATAACCACTAAGTGGTGGTCACCTATATAATTTCCTTGATAACAAATGCAATACTCAAAGGTACCATCCAAATACTATTATCCATAAAATAACTCAAGACTCACATTGCTTAGGTAATGTCTAGTCTTGTGCAAACTATAACATACATCACACTCATAATCGTGCTAGCATAAGGGACTCTAGCCATATCCTCCATCTCATTAGGATAATTTGGCATTGTTCAACTAATAGCTTAGTCCCCACTGGTATAGGAACACACAATGGTCTATAAGTTGACATGATATATCTCTCCAATAATGAGTTCATAGAGTTTCTCTAGCCAATCAAAGCTCTATCTTAGCTATATCTCTTGTGATCTCCATCCATAAGATGGGCCTAAATTTCCCTCATTAACCTCATAATTATGTTGAAAGTTGAGAATTTAATTCACAAATCATCCTTATCATTACCAAAAATAACGTATCATCAATATACGATGTGATAACAAGGAAACTATCATTATTCATTGTATAGTAAATTCAATGATTTGATTTAGACATCAAAAATCTCTCTCCCAACATAAAAGAATCCAAAATTTGCTACCACATCCTAGGTTTTTGTTTAAGACCATACAAAGATATTTTCAACTTAAAAACTATTTTTTCTTTAAACCCTTTTCAATGTAGTGTTCAAATATGACATAGAAATCTCTTCATCCAAATCACCACAAAGGAAAGTTGTTTTCACATCCATCTACTTAGCCTCAAGATCAAAAGTTATTGAAATAGATAATAGAAACGAAATAGATGTCAACTTAGTAATTGGAGAGGAAAAAAATTCCATAATCAATTTCTTAAACTTGGTAATATCCCTTTGCAACCAATTTTACCTTATATTCTTCAATAATTCCATCCAAACCAATTTTCTTCTTCAACACCATTTTGCATCCAACGAGTTTATGTCCATCAAGTAAAGGTACTAGGTCTCATGTGTCATTTTTATTTAATATAACCATATCCTCCTTAATTTCCACTTTCTATGGCTCTCCATCACTCATACATATAGTGTCCTTCACAATCCTAGTCTTATCAACGTTAGTAATCAAAGAAAAAATGTGTATCAAATAAAAAAAAAGTGTACTCATCTAGTTGTTATCTTTGTTGAGTTGACCTCCATAAATATTGAGGTGGGGGGTCTATTTCTTCTTTGGAACTCTCTAAACTATCTAATCTCTCCTCCTCTTCAAGTCCTTTTGGGATTCAAGTTCAAATTTCTCAATCTTTAGGGGTAGTTGAACCACATATTTCTTTCCATCCTTCATTGGCTAGTAAGCTCCAACATAGTCGAAGAAAGTTTGACTTCTCTAAAGATAACACTTTTTCTATACAATATTTTTATACCATGGGATCCCAAAGCTTGTATCATTTTACACCAATTCCATAACTAATGAAGATATATTTTACAACGTTGCATGTCTCACAACCAAAGACATAAAGATGTCTCAATAAATGTTTTTTCCCAACCACACTTCCATAGTTATCTTCATAAGAAAAGCTAGTATAGGAGACCTACTAACCAGATATCAAGTAATGGCAAACACTTATACCTAAAATATTGTTACATGCTAGCCCAACTAAGCATACTTCTAGCCCTCTCAATCAACATCCTATTCATTCATTCTACAACTCCATTACCTTGATGGGTATACAAATTTATCTTATGTCCTTAAATGCCACGATCCTTACAAAATATGTCAAAATATACTAAGAAAAACTTGTCACTATTATCAATCCTCAAAATCTTAATCTCACCAGTATTATTTGCTACAAGAACTTCAAGCTCCTCAAACTAGTTGATCACTTTGGATTTACTTCTAAGAAAATATGCCCATGTCCTTTTATTGCAGTCATCAATAAAATATACATAATAAATAGATTTGAAATCAAATGATCATTATTAAAACCAAAAAAATCAAAATGCATCAAGTCCAACACCCTATAAATTTTATGAAAACTAGAGTAAAATTGAACATGGTTCCATTTTACATACATGCAATGCTCATAGAAATCAAATTCAATGTTACAATCATTTATCTCTTCAACAATATTTTTTATTTTGTAGGGTCTTTATACCGTTCTCACCTATGCGACCCATCCTATAATTCCTTAACTTTGTTTTCTTTACAAGAATCCTAATTTCTAGAGTATGAGCACCCTTAGGCATCTAGAAAGCATAACCATTGGAGGTAGATGTGACAACTCTCTTTTTTGCTTACTTAAAAGTTGAAGATATAGATTTCATGGATTTTTTCTTTGTAGGAACACAAGAAATATTGCACTAAATAATGCATGCCTCTAGCTAAAATATAATTCCTATACAAACATCCTTAGCAAGCACCATAGACCCTCTCACCCTCTTGCACCCTCTACTTGAGAAAATAACTTGACTACACAAATCTTTAAGTTTTTTTATATAAAGTTTCACAGAAAACCAAGGATATCGATCCCCTTTACTCATCCATCAAGTAATTATATAATGGCTCTTTCACAACCAACAACATTGAGATGAGAGTCGTCTTCAAGGTAGTCTTCAAGGTACACCTTCCCACTAACATATTTTTCATATTTTGAAAACCAACCTCAATACATGAAGTCACATGGAAAGAGGCACTGAATTATATAATTCATGCTCCATACAATGCATATGTATCCAGGGTTACAATTTGTTAGTAAAGATGTCTCAACCTTGCTCTTAGTGTTAAGATTATAAACAATGTGGTTTTTAGGCTATAGAATAGAAAATTCAATTTGTAGGCTATGAATTTTATTTTGGCCAAAATAAATATTACAAGTTGTTTATCACCACTTCCATGGATGCCTAGTGCATAGATATCTTCAAAATTTATAATTTTAAAAAATGGGGGCCTAACGGTCTCTTAGATCAAATGTTATGGCCTCTCACATTCGAAATGTAAAAACACCTATGACACTTGAAAGAGTTAGAAAAGGGAGTTACACTTGTTGACCAACTCATGACATGTGCTATGACATGTCAAAATTCATCTTCAAATGAAGATGCTTAATCCAAACTAGAACACCCAAGTTGGTGAGTGGATTATGCTAGACTTATGGCAAGTGAAAGGAATGTGTTCTTTTAAGCTTGCAAACTCATCTTGGGATTTGGGTTTGAAAGGGAGAGATGAACCTAGTATGCACCTTCCAGTATCCTATGTTTCTTTTTAATCATGTGTTCAACAACTTGATACAAGCACATACTACTATTCCTTTAATGTGGAAATTGACATAGTTGATTTTCCATCACATTAACCCTTAGAGGAAAGAAATTGTAGCTTACATATCTAAGTAAATTTCCACAACATAATAACATGTAAATCAACACTTTGAGAACATGAAAGAGAAATAATAGAAGCAAGATAGACAGAAGAGAAGAAACACCAATATATGTAAGGAAAACCCTTTCAAGTAAAAAATTCCACATTCTAAAGCATTGAACCAATGTATTAATCTGCAACAACAAACATGTTACATTACACTTGTAGACTCGAATCCTTAACATGGAGATTTGCATCTTGCTTCTCTAGAGGAAATCAAACAACATAACCCTACAATGAATAATTCTCCTCACTCTACACTCCTCAAGAAAACAACATGTCATCATCCTCTTCATTGCATGCATGCAAACTTGAAGATGAACATGGAGGGCACCTACCTTCACTTGCTTGTGCAAAATTAATCCACTCTCAATATGCAAGGTGTAAAATATGATGAAAATGGTCCCACTTGACATGCAACATGTCTCCTTCATGCAAAGGGTCCCACCTATCATAGTCACTTGTATTTCCAACTCTTACACTATCATAAATTGTTAAATGACATGATCTGTCATAATCTTGCCATAATTAGCCATAATCACTTACAACTTATGATACATGCCATAAATTATGATATACAGTGGGGTCCACAAAGTGGGATGCCTATTTCCACCAACTTAGGATACATGTCATCCTAGTCAACTACCATGCAAGTTGCCACCTCTTTGAAGTAGGTACCACAAAGTGGCATCATTGGATGAACATAAGATTACAAATATAAGCATAAAATAATTAATTCAATAAATCAATGTTAGAAAATTACAAAGGTTGAGACACCTTAATTCCCAACAAGGTTTTGGATTTATAACTAGGGGTTTGGGAACTACATTTTTTTTTTTAGCTCATGGTTTTGTAATTACAATTTGTTGGTTTCATGTATTGCTTAGATCCTATTTATTGGGTGCTTGAAATGAAAGTTTTGATACTGACTTTTGTAGGTATCGTTATGATTTTAAAATTACTTCAGGTCTATTGTTTATGATAATCCTTTAAAGGCTTAGACTCTGCGAGTGTATTGTAACCTTTGATTATCGAATAAAGAATTGAGTTGCTTTAAAGTATGAGAGATTTTATCCTAAAATTATCTTCATCATGTAAGTCATTGTGTTATGTTACATTGCTTTTATTTATTTATCCTTGTAATTGTATAATTTATTTAGTTTTTTCACATATTTGCTTTTGTACATTAGTATAGGAAGTGTATTATGTGCTTATGATTCCTTTCATTTGGTACCAAATCCTAATCACCTTAGATTATAGGTGTTAGGTACAAGGTTTTTTTTGTACTAATTTTATATTGAGTGGGAGCTTTCACAATATAATCTTATTCTAGAAAAAATAGAAAGCACCTCAAGGATAGAAATGGAGAAGTTCTTAGGTACAAATTTAGAGATTTAGAAGCTAAAGATAGAGTATATACTCATGGATAGAGATACATAGGTTGTATATCTAGATCCAAACTTTCTAATACATCATAAGACTAGGAAAAAAATGGATATTAAAGTTTGGTGAGATTTATTAGGCTAAATCCTCAATGAATATTTTTTTCTTGAGAAATTTTTTGTATACCCTTAGGATAGAGAATGGTGGTTATATGATCAAATATTTGAATTCTTTCAACATGATCATGTCCCAATTGTGCTTTGTTTGAGTAGAGATGGAGGAGGAGGATTATTATATGAATATTCTATGTTATTTGTCATATTCTCAAAACCACTTTGTTATGTAGCACTTCTAAGTTGAAAATGGATGAGGTGGTCATATTATTGTTTTTAAAGATATGTAAAGAAAGACTTCTTACCATAACCTATATATTTGTGCAAGATATAAAGAGAAAGGAAATGATAAGGAAAATATGTGATACAAGCCTAAAGCTAAATCCCAATAAAGATATGAATATAATGATAAGATCATGGAAAATATTTGGAACTATGGTAGACCTATCCATTTCAAAAAGAGAGCGCAAAGAGGAGAAAGAGAAGAAGAAGAGTGATTATGATGATGATCCTAAAAAATCCTAGGTGGATGGTGTTGTTATGCATCAAAAGGTGTGATATTACAAGATGTCAATGACTCTTTCCACACAACTTCACATCAAAATTGATTCTCAAAATATGAATAATATAATGACGGGAACATGTACCTTGGAGATGACTCTCATATGAAGATTGTTGGTCATGGAAGAGGCCTGGTTTGATTCCTTTACGGAAGAGCGAAGGAGATCAATGGTGTACTACATATCCCTAGTTTGGAATGAAACATACTTTCTAAAAGTAAACTTAATGATTCGAGTGTGCAAATTTTCTCAAGTAGAGGGTGCAAGATGTTGAGAGGCTATGGTGCTTGCTAAGAGTGTTTGCAGCTAGAAGCATGCATGGTTCAATGTAATAACTCTTTTCTTCCCATAGTGAAGATATTTATAGAATCTACACCTTCACCAATAGAGCCAAAAAAAAAGAGGAATATTGCATCCACTTTGAATGGTCACATTTTATGGGTACTTGAGGATGCAAATGCTTTGGGGAATAAGCTATTAGACAAGAAGATAATGTTGTGGCACCAAAGTATGGGACACATAGGTGAGAAAAAATTAGGATTAATCTGTCATTTATCCTACAATTCTATGGATAATTATGTATCTCAAACACTCTTGAAAAATGTCCTTGGCAATCTAGAGTGTAATTGGAAAAAATATAAATAATATTCTCCAAGAATCTTTGCATTGGTTGTTATATGCCTTCATAAAGGAGGTGGAGTAGGTAGTGGTAGTAATGAAGCCTTTTTTAGAAAATTTCTCAACTTGGACATGATAATTGAGTAGCAAAGGATCTTCCACATTGGCGATGGGTCGTATATGAATTGGGTGATGATTTTAGATGTCCAGCTTGGAATGTGGGTCACTATGGAGGAGTTACAAGTCAAGGATGTCATCTATTACTGGTATGGAAGTTTTTTTGCTATCCATGGTTCATTGGGTGTTGCACTTACTATTCTTTAAAGAGACTCTTAATTTTTTATCTTTGAGTTCTTGCATTTTACCATGGTTTGGCGAGACACTATTTTCGAAAAACTATTTGTGTTAAATCCATTTTCCATTTCTCTATAAATTAGATGCATGAGATAGTACTTTCATAAGACTTTTTTATAGGTACATAGGTGTAACTGTCAAAGTGATATATTAGAGTGAAGAGCATGTTAATGTGTTAGGTGGCTATTGGGATGAGCATGGTATTGAAGATTCAAAGAGATTATAATGGGGGGAGATCAAGTTCGAGGCTAGAGAAGAAAGAAGATTGTCCTTGATGATTGTCTCTTACCCTTGTATGATTGGTGTTTTGAAAAGACATTATAAAATAGTTGATCCTTGGAGCTCTAAGGGGTGGCCAAGATAGGTTTAGATGGTAGAAAATTAGGGAAGGAATGAGAAAAACACTTTGGAGGATGAGTAGTTGGGTTGATTTATGAGGAAAAATTATGGGTGAAAATGAGATTTGAGCAAGGGGTTGTTGACAACCTAAAACATAGAAGATGAGCCTTACGTGGTGAGGATGGAACTCAATATTTGGCTAAGGAAAGTGACAAGGAGACTTGGTAAATGTGGAGAGAAACCATTACAATAGGACCAAGTAAGATTAGAAAATTGGTAGAACCATGTATATAGTCAAACTGTATGTTGTAATTTAGAGAGAAGAATGCCAAATTGTTTATTTGTTCTCCCAACTACATTTGAGACCTTCACATCTAACTTGAGAATATGTATCCAATTGTATCCAAAATTTTGGATGGAGATTCAAAGCTAGTTCAAGATGGAGGTAAAACAACTAAAAAGAAAAATCATTGATGGAGGCTCACATGATTTTGATAATAGGGATCAAGAGAAACAAGGAAGCTCTTAGAAAGATGTGACTTGTATTCTAGTTCCATAAATGGTAGGAAATGTGAATGAAAGAGGAAACCAATTTCTAGCATCCTTACATATTTTAAGGAAATCCAAAGTTATAATTTTCTTTATATAGTTTGATCCTCATATTTTAAAAAATCTTGGCATTGTAACAAATTTCCCTCCGATGAAGAGCATCAACTAGCAAAATAATATTTCGAGTCTATAGTAATGTAAGAGTGTGCTTCTATCTTCAACCATGTAATGATTTTTCATCAACATTTCAGTTCATAGTCCATGGGAAAAATGATAACAATGAGAATAGATTGTAGAAATTGGTCCTTATAAGGAGAGAGGTGAAATGATGACATAAACACCATGAACTAGTTAGAGGAAAGATATAAACATAAAGGGCCTAACAAATATAAAAAAATGAAATACATGTAAATTATAGAAGATAAATTAATATAGTAAAAAGTTTATAAAGGATAAAAAAGAAAAAATGTAAGTGAAAATAAAACTAATAACTAAAAAAAAATACAAAGAGAAACAATAGCAAATATAAGAATGAGACCACAAAAACACAAAGTAAAAGAATAAGAAGACACAAGGAAGAGAGGATGAAAAAATATAGATTTAACAAGAAATTGTGTCACATCTCGTTGTGATTACTTTATCTTCTTTTTTTTAAAAGTTTAAATATAAAAGATTTGATATTTAATTTGTTTAATTAAAATAAATTAATAAATAAAAGTAATAAAAAATATATTATTATATATATTTAATTATATAAAAGGTTTGACATTAAAAAAAAATTTAAAAAAATTGATTTGCAATTTTATTATTAACTTAATTAAGTAAGGTTTAGATGTTAACTAAAAGTAAATAGGTTTAATTATTGAAATTAATTATTAAGTGGGACATTGCTTGGAATCATGCATCATGCAATAGAGAGTTATTATTTTTAATTTAAATAACGGTTGCATGGAAGTATTTTCTGCCACAAAGGTCATATAATAGCACTCCACTATTAGTATGGAGACAGGGGAATTAATGGTATCGCATGAAATAATTTTTGGCAGGGGGAAGACCATAGGGAGATTAAGGAGTTTAGATGGAGCACATTTGAGGGGAGTATGTCATGGTTGTGGGGGTGTTGAAGAATGCCACAAAGGACACAACTATGGGGGATGCTAGAATACAACGAAAAGGAAAAAAGGTAGCTAAGAGAATCTGTGTGGGGGGTCTATGGATTACATTTTTTAGGTATGCTTTGATACATTTGTCTTTTCTCTTTTGATGTAGATAGTTTCGTTTTCAATTAGAAAGTTTTTTGCATAGTTATCACAACTTGATACACATTGATACCAGTTCTCTGAAGCGACTCTAGAAAATGCATTAAGTAGACCCTTTGAATAGTTTGAGACACCCATGCTCACTATTTTCATGTCAAGCTTGACCCAAGAACGATTGCGGCTAGGCACAATGATCCTAGCTTCATACCCCCCTCGATCGTGCAAAATGTATTAGTTAGACTTCTTCGTGCACTTGTTCTTAAGTTGTTCGGCCTAAAGTTTGTTGTTAATCTACAAGTTTTAGTTTATCCCCAATGAGAAACAACAACTAAGATCTCACCTTAAGACCCTCATAATTTGGATTATCAACACAAATAACCTTCTCTTGTTATCTTCTATCGTTTTTATTTGCTTGCATCTGCTTATAGTAGAGATCTACGCCTATGTCCTTTGGGAATTTTCAAAACCATCTTTAGAGATATTTATCATTTTATTTTTCCTAGGGAATATCTAATTTTATAAGAGAGCTTAACTCGCACATACTATGTAGTACCTCTTAGACTAAGGTTGTCAATTCACTAGCTTTTAAGAAAAAAAAATTCTGAAACATTGCATTTTCCAATTTTCATAAATATTAGTTGACAGTCACTCAATGTTGTGAAATCTTTTGAAACAAAAATCAACTTGGAAATAAACCCATAGCTTGAGTGCTTTCTGTTAAGGAATAATATTGTCTAGAAAAGTTACAAGATGTTTCTAAAAGAATTAGCTAGAATCTTCTAGAAGCTAGAAGCAACTAGAAGTTATTCAAGGAAAAAAAAATCAGATTTAGAGTTCTCTAGAATATTAGAAGTTTCTAGATCGTAGAAGCATTTAGTATAAATATGAGGCTGTCCATTGTGAATAGCACTACTATTGAGGTAAGTTGTTGGATTCTATGTAAGCAAGCTAGATCAATATAATTTCTTTCAGTCATTTCACAATTGTTTGATGCTTTGTTTTTGCCCTATTTGTTGTTGTTATTTTATTATTTGGGTATGTTCTTACATGGTAGCAAAGCCAAAAATCATCTAACAAATTTAAGATATTTCCGGATTGATATTTGTTTAGCAAGATACTCTTTGAAGTGGTTTAATCTATTTGTTTGAGGGCTTATTTTTTTCTAACATGGGCTCTACAAATGAAAGTTTGCCAATGTTTGATGGAAGTGGTTTCACAAATTGGAAGATATCAGTTAAGAATGCTTTAATAGAAAATGCTTTATGGAGTATCGTGAATAAAGAGATTGGAGAACCTCAATAAAAGAAAGAAAATGAGTTATGGAAATGCAAGTTGGAGCAAGCTAGAGGAATTATTGGTAAGATCTTGAGTCCCAATCTTAATAGAAGGTTTGTTGATGTTGATAATCTAATATTACTATGGGAGAATCTAGAAAAAGATTATAAAAATGCAGATATTGCTAGTGTGTTCAACATAGAAGAGAAATTGGTGAATATAGGCCCAACTAATTTTGAAAAAATGGTTGATTACTTTAACGAGGTTACATATTTAAATGCCCAGTTGAAGAAAATAGGTGTTGAATATGCAAAAAAGGATTTTCAGTTGATTGCAATAGTTGAAAGTAAGCTTCCCCAACCTTACAAGGTGTTTAAAGAATCAAGGAAAAGGGTTATTCAATTAAATCCTAATACCCCCAACAAACTTTTGATCAATTTTGTAAGTTAGTTTTAGATGAAGAGCCTCAAATATTAAAGAAGGTTATATTAAGAAGAATCATGTGTATGTTGTTAAGGGTAAATAATTTTCTATCTATATGTTGATGGAAAGAATAATTGGAAAGGATATAATAAATTTCAAAATAATGGTGGATCTAACCAATTTTCTACAAATGAAGGCACGTAGGAAAGCAGTTGGAAAGAAAACCCATTATTTGTATGTATTGTAGAGGTGAGAATCATATGGAAAAAAAAAATTGAAGAAGAGGAACAATGAAAGACAACAATACAAGCCTAAGAAAGAACGGTTTAAGGAAGGAAAGACAAATAAACAAATTTTTGTAGCCATCTCTAGGCAAGTAAAATCAAGTGAAGAGGTAACTTCTGAACCTGAAAATACATCTAGAGTAAAGGGAGGATACTTTGCTTCAGATACTAATAAAGAATGGATTTTAGATTTAGGAGCATCCTTTCACATGACTGGAGATAGATCTTTATTTATTGATTTTCATGAAGGAAAGAATCTAGATCAAGAAATCACTATTCGCAATAAAATGGACCTATCAGTTCTAGGAATAGGGATTGCCAATGTAACAAATGGAACTTTAAATATGTTTTACTAGTTGAAGGATTGGGGGTGAATCTTATTTCAGTATATAGAATTGCTCAAGTTGGATATGATTTTGTTGTCACTATTGATCAAGTTATTGTAAGAGATAGAAAATACCTAAAAAGTGTTATTGTTATTGTTATTTGTTGATGATGAATACACACTCTCCCATGCTTTTGTTGCTCAAAGTGATTATATGTCAAAACTGTGGCATGCTAGACTCAGACATACAAATTATAGAAAATTACAAGACATGGTTAGAATGGATGTGGTTAGAGGATTAACAAAAATTTCAACATCTGAAGGTGTATGTGAAGGATGTGTGTTAGGTAAAAAACATCAAGATCCTTTTGATTCTAGAAGAGCATGGAGAGCAAGTCATCCATTACAACTTATTCATAGTGATTTATGTGAACTGGGATATCCTTCCATCTCAGGTGCCAGGTACCTTCTCACTTTTATTGATGATTATAGTAGATGATTATGGGTTTATTTTCTTGAAAGGAAAAGTGAAGTATTTGAGGTATTTCAAAGGTTTAAGGCATAAGTTGAAACACAAAAGTGAAAAAGAATTAAATGTCCAAGGATAGACAATGGGGGTGAATATTGCAATTATTCATTTGAATCATTTTGTAAAAAATATGGTATGAAGGTACAAAGAATAGTTCCATATACCCATCAACAAAATGGAGTAGCTAAATGGATGAATATAAATCTTTTAGAAATGGCACATTGTATGTTGCATTTTAAAAGTTTGCATAATAAATTTTGGGGATTGGTTGTCTCTTGTACTGCACATATTGTGAATAGAATCCCTATCAAAGCCCTCACAAATGTCACTCCTAAAGAAGCATGGAGTGGAAGAAAGCTTCATTTTAAAGTATTTGGGTGTATTGCTTGGGCTCACATCCCAGAAGAAAACAATAAAAAGTTAGAACCAAAAATTCATAAGTGTTTATTTATGGGCTATAGTAAAGATTCAAAGGCTTACAGATTGTATGATTTGGAAACAAAAAAATCTTTATTAGAAGAGATGTAAAGTTTGATGAACATTCACAACTTACAACCACAAATGATTTCCACATTTCAAATATTTTACAAAGAAATGGAAACTCTAAACAAGGATGATAAGAGCACTACTACTAATGAAAATGATGCAACTAATAATAGTGATGAAGAAGGATAAATTCCAATTAGACAGAAGATAAAGAGTATTGAAGAGATATATAGACAAAGCCCAAAACTTCAAGGAAGGAATGGCAGTACCCTCATGGAAAAAAGTTTTACAAATAAATGACTCAATCTCATATGAGCAAGCTAGAGGGAAGAAAGAATGGGAGCAAGCCATGAAAGAGGAATATGATGCATTACTAAAGAATAAAAATTGGGAACTTGTGCCCCTTCCCAAAGATAAGAATGTTATTGGTTGCAAATGGGTTTACAAAGAAAAATTCAAATCTAATGGAGCCATAGAAAAATACAAAGTGAGATTGGTTGCTAAGGGATTCAATCAAAAGGAAGGTGTTGATTATGAAGATACATTTTCTCTTGTCATCAAAATGAACACAGTTAGAATTATTCTTTCTTTGGAAACTAGTCTTGGATGGCATGTTCATCAAATGGATGTTAAAAATGCTTTCTTAAATGGAGATTTAGCTGAAGAAATATACATGAATCAACCACCTGGTTTTGTAGATGAAAAACATCCTCACCTTGTTTGTAGATTAAAGAAATCACTTTACGGTCTAGAACAAGCACCAAGAGCATGGAATGAAAAGATAGATAGATAATTTCAATATCATAGATTTAAAAGGTGTAGATCTGATCCAAATATTTATGTGAAGAAAGTCTAAGATGAGATTATTCTTGTTGCAGTCTATGTAGATGTTTTACTCATTGTTGGACCGAATATTGGGATAATCAAATTATTTAAAATCAAAACTTAAAAGAGCATTTCATATGAGTGATTTGGGAGAAATAAACTATTTTCTTGGTTTACAAGTTTGCAGACTGCATGATGGACTGTTCCTTTGCCAATCAAAATATGCTTTGGATATTTTAGAAAAGTTTAACATGCTAGAATGCAAGCCAATGTCTACTCCCTTTCAATTTGGAATCAAGCTTACTAAAGAATGTACTTCCAAGAGGGTAGATGCTACTTTATACAAACAACTTGTGGGAAGCTTGGTTTATCTAACTCATTCTAGACCAGACATTTGTTTTGTAGTTAATCAAGTATCAAAATTTATATAGGACCCTAAAGAAATTCATTGGTTGGTTGCAAAAAGGATATTGTGGTATGTTCGTGGAAAAATACACTATGGCATCCACTATGGGCATAAGTCCTCAATTTCTTTGGTTGGATTTACATATTCTGATTGGGGAAGTGATATAGATGACAAAAAATCTATTGACAGTTAAATATTTTGTATCTTGGTTCAAGCCCTATTACATGGAGCAACAAAAAACAAACAACTACATCATTGTCTTCATGTGAAGTAGAATATAGAGTAGAAAAAGAAGCAGGAAAGGAAGCAGTTTGGATTCAAAATCTTCTATTTGAGCTTGGTTTTCCCCATAGTTATGCTACTACTTTGTAATGTGACAATCAAAGTACCATACAAGTTGCCAACAATCCAATTTTTCATGCCAAAACAAAACATATCGAGCTTGATATTCACTACATACGAGATCTTGTTCAAGAAAATATTGTCAATCTACAATATTGTCCAAGTGAAGAAAAAACAACTAATGTATTTACTAAGAGTATGACTGAAGCTCCAAATTTTTGAAATTAAAACAAAATGCTTGGTATGTTAGAGGTGAAAATTAAGGGGGGATAGTAGTATAATGTTCCCTCTCCTTTGTATCTTCCCCTCCTCTTTGTATCTTCTTTGCAATATTATATCCAATCTTAAGGGGGATGTTAACGAATAAGATTGTCTAGAAAAGTTACAAGATGTTTCTAGAAGAACTAGAATCTTCTTGAAAAGTTACAAGATGTTTTATAGAAGAACTAGAATATTCTAGAAGACTAGAACCTTCTAGAAACTAAACTACTAGAAGTTGTTCAGGAAAAAGAACATTCCAGGTTTTAGACATATCTAGAACATTAGAAGTTTCTAGATCTTAGAGGCTTCAAGTATAAATATGAGGTTATCCATTGTGAACAACACTACTATTGAGGTAAGTTGTTGGATTTTATGTAAGAAGTTAGATCAATATAATTTCTTTGAGATTGATCCTATCTTTGGTTTGCAATTTCTAGGAGATCCACGATTTTTATTTAGAAATCACATATTTTTAGAAAACATAATGATTTAAGCCTTAAAAAGTTCCATTTAAAAGATTCCAATTGAAAAGGGTTTTATCAAACCACTTTATACCAAGCCCCCTTGGATATAACCTCGCTAATTTTAAACCATACCTATAATGGAGTCTCCTTTACACCTATCAAAATGTTGATTAAAACCACTTTTGATTTACCGTTCTAAGAGGATCAAATGAATTCATTTAAAATTTATTTTTTGTAAGTATTTAGTCCTTATTATAAGCTTCCCAAAAAGTATAATTTTAAATAAATTAAATTTTATTATTAAATTTATTTTTTATTTCTTGTGAATGTAGGGTTTTCACTAAAAATCAATCTCTCTGTTCTGCACATATGGAAAAAAAGCAAATTATCAAAAGGAAAAAATTGAAAAATATCAATGGACTAGATATTGAATTCCTTGATCCAACAAAAAAAAGATTGAATTTCGATACATACAAAAAAGTTATGTTGTAATACAATCCGCCTATGTATGAATTGTAATTGGTTTGACTTTGAAACATGATAATTAAGGAAAAAATATTCAATAAAACACTATGAAATTAAATGAAAGTGTTAGATATCATAGTTACAAATCTAAATTCAAAAAATTAGAATTTAATCCTTCATGAATTTTTTATGTTGTGCTCTGATGAGAGTATCACTCCTTAAAAATGGTGTTTATTGAAAAAAACTAGTTTTCAAAGGAGATGGAAAAAGAAGTGCAATCTGATTCCAAAAATTTGAAAAAAATATATTTAGAATCTATAGACAAAATGTCACAAATCACTAGTTTGCATCATCTTCAAATTCCTCAAGGTTTAGTCGCTATAGGTGCCCGAAAGTGAAGATTTAGTTAGAAAAATATCAGTTCAATGTCTAGTTTGGCCAAAAATTGTAAACTAGTATTGTGGGATCACCCTTGAGCCATTTCATAATTTTTTTATGCTCTATTTTTCCCTGTTTGCTGCTGTTTTATTATTTGGGCTTGTTCTTACACAAGGAGGTAGCCAATTGATAGTATGTTTGATGGTGATATGAACCTGCATAACTGGGTGAAAAGGGAATTTCTAGAGAGGGCATTTGAGGTAGTTGATAAAAGCTTGTTAATGGAAAGGGTTGGCAAAGAAACCAAAGAATATCTCATTTCATTGATGCATCTTGGTTTGTTGTGTTCAAGTAATTCGCTTGAAAATCAACCAACTATGAGAGATGTGTCCAATCTATTGAAGAACATTCAATAGGATTTCACCACAGACACTTCTTCCATCAAATTAAAGCCCTCTATATCAAATTTAGTTTGTGACAGAGGTGCAATAATTAATTGTGAGGCATTAGATACCCAAATCTCTACATTTTAGTATATTTCTAAGTAAATCAAGGATTACATCCATGGAGGACTTGAAAATAGAAAAATAGTATACCATGTTATTGTAAAGTATAGGCCATGTCTTATGTTTATTGTTAGATTTGAATTTTCTGAATAAGAAAGGGGAGGATCAAACATAGATTTTATGTATGAATTATTTTTTTGATTAATTAAAGGACACAAATCCCTAATGGAACTTATTCAATTTGTTGGTCAAATTTGTTATCTGTTGTAATAGTTCCATTTTCATAGTGTTTGGTTCTAGTGTTTTTGTTGGCTCGTACTAGAAATCAATGTGTCTATACATCAATGTGTTTCATCCTCATATGAAAATTTGGACATATAGCCTAACATCATAACACAATTTCTTAAGCCAAATGGATTCTTTACAATCACAAGTAGTTTCCATATACTCTTTTTCTATAGTGAATAACATGACTACATCCTAGCACTTACTCATCCAGCTAATGGCACCACCAAACATTATTAAAATATATCCACTAATGGATCTTCTACTATCAATATCTCCTTCCCAATATAAATCCATATATCCTAAAATACAAATTGAACATTAGGCCCCTATAAGATAAACATGATAGCATTGAGAATAATCAAAGGTAACCTACAAATATTTTAAGTCCCTCTTCATTACATCTCAATGTACTCATCTAGGTTAGCCATAAATTGATTAGGGACTCCTACTTTGGAAATTTTTATTCTTGTACAAACCATATCATACATCAAACTACCAATATCACTATCATATGGAACTCTTTTCATATCCTCAACCTCACTAATATTTTTTAAACAATTCTCAACTAATAACTTCATTCCCATCATAACAAGAACACCCAATGGTCTACAAGATACCATGTTGAATCTATCCAATATTGAGTTCACATACTTACTCTAGCTTAGCCATAACTTTTTTTTATCTCCATCTCTTCTAATATACATCCCCAATATGTACTTTCCTCCCCTTTAATCCTTCATCTCAAAATAAGCTAAAATATAAGACTTCAAATCACAAATCAATATTATCACATTACTAAAACACTTTTAGTAGATGCAATGATTTGATTTGGATCTCAAAAATCCAAAACCTAACACAAAGGCACCAAATTTTTGCTACCACATTCTAGGAGATTTCTTTAGACCATATAAAAAAATTTAACTTAAAACTAATTTTTTTTTACTATTCTCAAGGTAATTCTCTAGCTATGGCATATAAATATCTTCCTTCAAAATGTAATTAAGGAAACTTGTCTACATATCCATTTGTTCAACTTCAAGACCATGCATTGTTGCAAGTGATAAACTAAACAAATGTCAACTTTGTAGCAAGGAAGAAAATATCACCAATTCCCTCAACTTGGGAATAATCTTTCACAATCAATCTCACCCTTTATTTTTCAACACTGCCATTTAAACCAATTTTATTCTTGAAAACCCATTTATATCCAACAATTTTATGTCCATTGAGCAAAGGTGGTAGATTTTATGTGTTATTTTTCTTTAATATATTTATTTCTTCATCCATAGCCTCTTTCCAAGAATATGTATCTTTATAGTCCTATGCTCATTAGTGTTAGTAGTTAAATAAAAAATACATCTCTAAATTAGGTGGCTAATACCTTTTTGGTTGCTATTGATGTTGAGTTGACCTTAACAAAATTTGAGGTGGGTGTTTTGTACCTCCTATTTTGAACTATCGAAACTACTAGCTATTCTCCTTTTCAATTCCATTGTGGGATTCTAGTTCAACTTGCTCAATCTTTAAGTTTAATTGAACCATATATTTTTCATTTTCCTTTTGTTGTTACAATCTAGTGGAAGAAGGCCTAGATTATTTAAAGATAGCACTCCTACTATATAAATCTATTTCATCCATAGGATCCCAAATCTTGTATCCTTTCATACCAATACCATAATTGATGAGGATACACTTGATATATATGTTCTCCAACTTTGAGCTCGTCTTTAGGCACATGAGCTATGTCTTACAACCAAACACTCTAAGATGTATGAACAAGGGATTTTTCCCAAATACGCCCCCATAGGTGTCTTCTCAACAAGAGTTGATGTGGGAGACCTATAAACCAAGTAACAAGTCATGTCAACTACTTTTTCCCCAAAAAATGTTTTATACGAGCCCACTAAGCATATTCCTAACCCTCTCCATAAATTTCATGTTCATCCTCTCTACATCTTTGTTATATTGAGGGGTATATGGATTTGTCTATCATTCTATACCATTATCTTTATAGAACTTGTCAAAATTTCTTGAAAAATATCACAGCCATTATCAATCCTCAACCTATGTAAAAAAACTAAAGACTTCCCTTTTACTTTTTGAGGAAATATATCCATGTCCTACCATAATCATTAATGAAATATACATAATATATAGATTTATAAATTGAAGGAACACTAACAAGACCAGAAATATCATAATGTACAAAGTCTAATGCCCCAAAATATTATGACAACTAGAATAAATTGAACATAGTTTTTCTTTCTATATACACAATGTTCACAAAAATTGAAGTCAAGTTTACAATCATTCAACCCCTCAACAAATTTTACATTTATTAAAATGCAATGAAAAAAATGTCATTATAATTTAAGCACCATGGAAGGGGTTGAAGAAATGTGGCAGCCATATCAAAATCTATTTTTGAATGTGAACTTTGAGGAAAAGTTGCTTACTAGGGGGAATGTAATACCCCTTTTATTCCTACACTTGTAAAGGACTAGTTATTAATTTTGAAAACATTATATCCAGTATTATAAATTTTATTAAGAATTAATAGTAATGTTATGAACTCATTAAAAATAATTACTACTACAATTTTGAAAATTGTGGTTCTAGGTTTTGGATTAAACATTTGATTATACATTATGATGAAATGGATGACATGCTTGTTAACAAATTTTCTAATTTAACTAATATTAGAATGGCTCAAACTAATGCCATGGGTCAATGATATCATAAAAGCTTTCCAAGATTCTAAGAAATTGATGAAGAAAATTACCTAACCAATTTGAAAGGGGTATTCGGTCTCACAAGGAAATATTGTTAAGTGTGTGTATGTGTATGTGTGTTTTGTGATGGTGCACGAGCAAGCCAGTAAGAGAAAAAAAAAAGAAATTATTTTTTAGTTGAAAGAACAAGTGACAAGAACCTAAAATAACATGAATAAAGTTATTACAAGATCCAATAGCTAGGCCAAGCTTAAGGATTTTTCATAGGGTTTTAATAATCCTAGAACATTCATGCATTGGGAACAAGGTAGCATTAGCTACCAAAATATGCTAGCACTAAGTAAACACCCAATAAAACAAAGCCAAGAATTTTAAATGGCATTAGGATTCTAAAAAGTGAAATAATCCCCTACCATTAAAAACATTACAAATACTCATTCTAATAAATTATTAAAATAGCTTGATCAACCAATAGGATCCAAGTAGGAACATATCAAAAGAGTGGATAAATCATAGAAAGTGTCTTGTTGAAGGTTGTTGAATGTGTAAGTTAAGGATAAGGGATTCAAGGAAACATTTGAGAAAAGGTATAAGATTTAGTCAAATATCAATGTAGATGAAAGTGCCAAGGAAAAATCCCAATGTTATGACCTAGTGGTTCAATTTATTGTGAATATGCATCATGCATGTTTGTGTCTCAACTATATTGCATCCTATGCTTATTTGTTGGAGGATAAGTATCTTTATGAATCATAAATTTTGGCAAATATCATGGTGTGGCTTTAATTTGTTTCTTTGTGAATTGTTGTCTACTTTTGTGCTAAATGTGTGTGTCAATGGTAATAATGACTCTATGAATTGGTACCTTAGTGAGTTGTATACACCACCCTTGTGGAGAGTGAATCTGCATGGTCATTTGTGATTAAAAAAAGATGGTCATCTAGTAAGTTGGAATTTAGTTGTCTTGGTGAATAACCAAACAATGAGACCTTGCCATAGCAAGGTGTTGTCTAAATTATAAAGTGTTCCCAAGATGGTGGTTACATCAATGAATAATTATACAATGTTTCCTTGCCTTAGTGAGGTTTCTTTAGCATCAAGGTGTGTGCCCAATAAAATGGAAATTTCCCTCCAAAACTATGTTGTGATTTTATGTGTGACTCGAATGTCATATTTGTATGCTATCCACGTGAATGTGCGTTTTTTCATGGGTGTCAAAAATTTAGAACTTTTAGGTTGATGTTATATGTTTTCTCACTACTATGAAACTCACCCAAACCCTTGTGAAGTTGAATATGCACTATGAGGGTGTCCTTGTGGAACAAGAAACTAGATTCTAGGATTGGCCCCAAGAGGCTAGCAATTCTTGATAGTTGGTGATGAAGACTGAGAATAATCTAATCCCTTGCCTAACATATTGAATAAATGTTGATTTTTATTTTTGCACTATATGTAATATTCAAGTGAATCCTCAGATTAATCCAATTTAATTTGTCGCAAATAGAAGGGGAACTAAGCATTAAGCTAGAACTAAAGCTTTCTAGAGATTACCATAATAACATCCAATAAGGATACACACATGGATGACCTTCAAATTCTTGTATAAAATTATAAATCAATACCCTACATTTTAAAAATATTAAGTTTATCGACTAAATTATTTAAACATGAAATTAGGGTTGGTGCCTTATTACTCACATATAATTGAGTCAAGATTCCACATACAAGAGAAATGAGAATTGTAAATTTTGGTTTATGAAATGGTTAATGATTATGAATCAAATTGATCAACATCCATGGTGATTCTCAACATCTCTATTAAATCATAGGTATGTACCAAGTAAATGTAATTTTTTGTTAAATTATAGGGTATTTTTATGAGAGAGAAGCTATAAAACTCTTTAAATGAAACAAAAAAATTAAAGAACCAAAATTTGAAGAGATGTACAAATTTCAATATGACAATATTGCATTAGGAGCTCAAAGTAAAGTTGTTGAAGAATGACTGCATGAATCAATGTACATTTATGCCAAAGTATGAAACAATGAATATGCAAGAGTATGCAAATACAAGCTAGGTAGTAAGTTTGTATAGAAATAGGGAGAGGATGGAGGTGGAAAAACCAAGTGATAGGAAGTGACCATCAATATTAAATAAAATGATCAAAATAGTAAACACTCCTCTCTTTGAGGATGGTGGCATGCCAACACCTTATCTCCTAGTTATTAATTAATTAAACTCACTTTATTAACTTAATCAAGCTTACTAAAAGTGTACAAAAAACATGTGGCTAAGGGAAATAAATTATCCCACTAGAAAAATAAAAACCTACACTAGAACAAGTTTTACAATATTATGATTTGACCTTTTAACTAATAGAATAATTTGATTCCTATACCATTAATATTGCTCCACACATCCACACAAGGATAACTGAAATTTAGATTCCATGGAAAGTGCCACATTGTTGATAATTTAATTTTGTTCTTACATTACAAAAACTTGACTCTTTCCATAAATGGCGAGGATCTTAATGTATGTGGAACATTTTTTTTTGAGTGGTTTTTCAATATTTACAATTGCCTATACTAGCACTTGCACTAGGGGGTGCAAGGGTTACATCGATAGAAGAATATATAGAAGTAAACATGGAAAGGAAGAGTAGTGTAAAATATATGTGTATTTTTGTTTTCATTATATGCAAGCTATCCACAATACATATTTTGGAGATTGGAAACTGAATGAAAGATTTGAAAAATTTACAAGATGTCTCTATTACATATTTGTAGATTGAAAATTGAATGGAAGATATGCAACTATTTAAACTTATGTTGATTTTATATTTGATTATTCCATGTGCTAGTATGGAATGATCCGACGCGTATTGTTTTTCCTTTTTTTTTTTTTTAATTTTCCTACATAGTCAAAGAAAAAGTTAGCGGACCCACATCACAAATGCAAAGTTGGCATTATCTAAATGGTAAAAGTTGCATTAAAAGTGAGAGTAGTTGTTAGTTAGAAAATAATATATTGGTAGCATGATCAAAGCAGTTGTTGCCGAAATATGCAAATTTAGAACATCCATTTGCATGTGATGAAGTTGTGTGTAAGTACACAAATAATAATTTGTATTATATGAAGATGGTAAGCAAAATAAATAAATTAAGTTTATGGAGAGAAGGGTGAAATCCAACTTCTTGCAAGTTGAATGGAACTCATGTAATGTTATTTCCATGGATTGAATGTCATAGTATTTCACACTCTGCACATTTGGAATAATGGCATTTTCTTGTTGTAGCAAGTCAAGGAAACTAATTGTAATGTTACTCACAAAATATTGTATGGGATGTGAAGGAATCTCATTCCAATTGATTGATGGATATGAATTGGTTGATAGGATGGGGGAACTGTCACTACTTGAGATCTCAATAACATCTTTGGGTTGATGAGGATTGTCCATTCCCGATTGAAATAAAATTTTAAAAATGGTAAAAAATATACTATTTGTGTAATGATTTATAAACTATCTATAACTTCCCTTCTGAAAGATAACTATTTTGTTCATAAAGTAAAAAAACTATTTGAAAGAACTGGGATACATAGATATTTGACAAGCACAATGAATGCATAAACTGCATAATTTCGATCTAATTATTCAAGAAAAACATGGAACAAATTATAAAGGAAAAATATCCAAGTATGAGGTGTTGAAGCTATAAACTAGCTAGGCAGATCATGAGGAAAATATCCAGTCTATGTCAATGAGTCATACAACAATGAATGCCTAAGTAGGCTTAGGTTAGCCTATGTGTATGCAAGCATTAATGTATACACTGACACCCCCCTTAAGCATAACTTAGGTGGGCATGGATAAAATGGGTCATGGCTACTAGCCTAGTGAGGTACCCATGGACAATGCAATCTCTCTAAAAAAATAGAGTAACCTTTGGAGATCCCACAATAGTGGTTTACAATTTTTGGCCAAACTGGACATTGAAATTATTTTTTAAAACTAAATCTTCACATTCGGGCACCTATAGCGGCTAAACCATGAAGAACTTGAAGATGATGAAAACTAGAGTCTTGTCACATTTTGTCTCAGATTCTAAATTTTTTTCCAAAATTTTTGGAATCAGATTGCATTTCTTTTCCATCTCCACAAAAATTGGTTATTTTCAAAAACAACATTTTTAAAAAGTGGCCTTTGCAAGTATAATACATAACTTTTTTTCCATGAAGGATAATTTATAATTATTTCAAATTTAGATTTGTAACTCGATATCTAGTGCTTCCAATTGGTTAGATAGTTTTATTGATTTTTTTCTTTAATCAAGTTTCAAAGTCAAACCAATTACAATTGAGACATAGGCAACCGTATAACACATAAATTTTTTGTATATATCAAAATCCAATTTATTTTTTGTTGGATCAAGGACTTCAATATCTGGCGCACTCATATTTTTTGATTTTTTTAATAATCGCTTTTTTCCACATTTGAAACGAGAGACCTTCATTTTCGATGAAAATCCTATGTTTAATAAAACTAAAAAACAAATATATAATAAAACCAAAAAATATTAAAATTATATTTGTTGGATAGCTCGTTTTGAGGACTACCTGATTGAAGTTGGATTTGTGAAGATTCCTCCATTTTCATCCTCAATCTAAGCTCCAAAGTGCCAAAATTTAGGTTTTTTTGTGTCTCAGGGAGGGGATGAGGAATAAAGGGGGTTCGAGCGAACCCTTAGGGGTTCGCTCGAACCAGGGTTCATTCGAACCCCCCTTCTATAAGGGGTTTTGATGACTTTTTTAGCGGGAAAGTATTAGGAGGGTTCACCGAACCTAGGTTCTAGTGAACCCCTAATGGGTTCGGTTGAACCAATAGGTTCGTACAAACCCCTAAAATCAATTTTTTTGCCATGCATTCATTTTCTGTGAGTTTTCCTTCCTCACTTCAATAGTAAACCACTATTGTGGCTTCACCCAAGATAGAAAACCTAGTGGGAAAAAACTATCCTCCAAAAAGAGAGAAGTGCAAAAAACTAGAAACCCCCCCTAAGGATAATGATGATGCTGATATAGACCACACGCTAAGAAGAGCTCGTAGATGTATGAACTTGCTCTCAGTGAGGGGTTTGGTGAAGATGTTAGCAACCTGATTTGAAGACTGGAAAAGGACTAAGTCAATGATTTGACCATCAAACAACTCTAAAAAATAATGCATATGAATCTCTATGTGTTTGGTTCGTTGATGTTGAACCGGATTCGTACATATCTAAATAGTACTATGGTTGTCACAATAGATGACTATAGGTTTCTTGAAAGGAGTACCAAACTCAGAAAGAATGCCTTGAAGCCATATCACCTCTATAGTTGAGTTAACAATCCCCCCGAACTCTGCCTCTATGGATGATATAGCAATAACATTCTACTTCATGCTAGACCAACTGATAGGACCTTAACCAAGTGAAAAGCTATAACATAAAGTGGACTTGTGATGTTCAATGTCACCATCCCAATCTGAATTTGTATAACCAACCAAATCAAGTGATGAACCAACTTTGTAGTCAATCCCAAACCCAAGAGTACCATGAAGATAGTGAAGGATCCTCTTAGCTGCTTTCCAATGTAGCTCATGAGGTTTCTGCATGAATCTTGAAACCAAGCCTACTACATAGGCAATGTATGGCCTACTATGAGTTAAGCATATAAGACTACCAACAAGTTGTTGATACAATGTAGCATTAACCAATAATATTGTACAAGAAGTCTCAAGCTTGACTCCAGAATGAAAAGGAGTCAGAGATGATTTGCCAGTAGTCATATGAAACCGTGCAAGTAGATCAAGAGTATACTCAAGGGTTGTATAGGAGCAATCCCTGAAGTTGATTGTGAAATCTTGATTCCAAGGAAGTAGTGCAATAAAACCAAGTTTGTCATGTCAAGTCTATCCCGAAGTGATGTCTTCACTGCTACAATGGCAGATGAAGTACTCCCTGTAATTAAAAGATCATCAACAAAGAGAACCAGTATCAAAAGTGAATCATCTTGTTGTAGTAGATACACATTAGGATCATAATGACATCTAGTAAAACTTGAAGATAGGAGGTAGAAGTCCATCTTGGCATACCAAGGTCTAGGAGCTTGTTTAAGGCCATAGAGAGATTTCTTAAGTCTACAAACTAAGAATGAATCCTGACCAAAACCTGGTGGTTGTTCCATGTAGATTTCCTCCTTAAGGTCTCCATGAAGAAAAGCACTCTTCACATTCATTTGATGTACATTCATCTATGTGATGCAACTATAGCAAGTGTGAGTCTAATGGAACTCATCTTAGCAACTGGTGCAAAGGTTTATGTATTGTCAATGCTTGCAACTTGTGAAAAACCTTTGGCTACCAAACATGCTTTGTAATTATCAACTAACCCATATGCTACAAATTTAGTTTGATATATCCACCTACATCGAACTATCTTCCCTTAGGAAGTGAAGTCAAATTCCAAGTGTGATTTCTAATCAAGGAATCATATTCCTCATCCATATCAATATCCCACTCTGGTATGCCTGATGCCTCTTTGAAAGTATGTGGATCAAAACTGAAGCAAAGAAGGCATGTGGCCCCCCTAAAAATCTACTTGAATCAATCTATCATCCATTGAATCTTTTACCGATGTATCTGTCCTATGTATAGTGTAATATATGGATGAGTCTGGTGTAGATATATCAACTTCTAATCCAATCCTTGAACTAGATGAAGATGAACCCTCATCACTGTGAGAACTAGAAGAAGAAGATACTAAACTAGGAATCTGTTGAGAATTATTTGAATCATCAATACTATAATCAAGATATGAAGAGTCCACAATATGTTAAGAAGTGTCAAGTATAGTTTAAAGAGATGTTTCTTGAAACTTAACACTTCTCTTAATAAACAACTCATGTGTGGTAGGGTGGAGTAGGTGATATCCTCTTACACCATTTGGATATCCCACAAAGATGCAAGGTTTGGATTGGGGGTCCATAGCCTTGCGTTGTTCTTTTGGAATGTGTGCCATGGCATGAGAGCCAAAAACTCTAAAATGATCAACTGATGGTTTTCATCCTTTTCAAGCTTCAAAGGGAGTGATACCGTTTAAGCCTTTATGTGGAACTTAAATTTTGTATGTAACATGCACAATTGATTGCTTCTTCCCAATATGATGGTGTGAGGCCCTTAGAGTGAATCATGAATACAATTAGCCATCTCTTTTAAAGATCTATTTTTTCATTTTGCAACACCATTTTGTTGTGGGGTATAAGGAAATGTGCACTGCAGATCTATCCCCTCTAATATACAAAACTGCTCAAAACTATTGTTGACATATTCTCTCCCATTATCTGTTTGAAGAACCTTGATGACTTTACTTGATTGTTTTTTGACAAGAGATTTGAAATCTTGAAAAGACTCAAACACTTTTTTATTTTTTCCTAAGAAAGTAGACCCATGTAAAACATGAGAAATCATCAATGAAGGTGAGAACATATCTAGCCTTTGTAAAATATGGATGGGGAAAAGATCCTAAAACATCACTTTGAACAAGTTCTAAAACTTGTGTTGCCCTCCATGATTTATCTTTGTCAAATTTTGCTTTTGGATGCTTGCCAAGTGCACAACCCTCAGAAAGCCCTTTAGAAAATTTAACCTTAGGCAATCCTTTAACCATATTCTATTAACATAGTTGTTCAAGATAATGATACTTAAGACGACCAAACCGCTCATGCCATAGTTTGCTAACTTCATCTAAATGAGTTAGCAGTGCTTTTGGAGAAACATCTATGGAAAAATTGGAGAAGGTATATAATCTGGATTGGTGATTTGCCTCTCCTATTGCTACCAAATTGTTGCTTTGTAATTCTCTTATCTCAACTGAATTTGGAGAGAAGTGTAGTCTCATTCCCTTCCCTAAATAAGTTATTTGATACACTAAAAGGAGATAGTTGAGAGTGAAGGTACACTTATAACATTTGCAAATGTCCCTCCTTCAACTTCAATAGACCCTCTCCCTTTTACCAATGTTGGAGTATCATCACCTAAGGTGATTGTGGACATACTTGATGGTTCTAAGGATGAAAAAACAACTTGTGAAGAACCCATATGGTGTGAATCACCAAATTCTAGAATCCATGATAGAGATAAAGATGCTTTAGCAACTAAGGCTTTTCCTTTTGATTTCTCTTTGTCCTTAGTATTATCTTGATTTGATGAAGATGCCTTGATAGAATCAGGTAGCCCTATACTATTATTTTTGAGAATTTGTTGTAGAACTTCAATTTTTTTCTTCATGCAGTGATGTTCATCATGTCCAAGATTTTTACAAAAGATGCATGCAACTCTCTTTTTACCTTGAGAGTCCTTTTTGGAGTTGTCGATTTTGCTTTCTTTCTTAACTTCCTTATCCTTTTTAGTGTTCTTCTTCTCCCCTTTTGAAATTTGATGTGTTTCATCCCCTGCAAGTAGGGCTTGAGTTTTTGTAGACTACAAAGTACCCATTTGAATTAACTTTTCTTGCTCCCTTGTGAGGTAAACAATAAAGTTATCAAGTGTGGACATTAACCATGAGGCTCCAAGAGCCCTTTTAGTAGAGTAGAAAGTTGATACAAACACAGAAAATTTTGGACCTAGCTTGGAAAATACTGTTAGAAGATTAATCTTTACTTGTAAAGGTTATTCTTTAATTGTAATTATTTATTAACTTGTAGGAATATTCCAAAGGAATCCCTACAAGTCTTTTGTCTTTTGTCATCTCACACATGTGTGAGGATGGCTTATTTTTAATTCCTTTATTAAGGAATATTTGTAACCACCTCCTTAAGAGGTGACACTTTGCACACACATAGATGAATGGTGGCATTCATTGAGTTGGGAGTTACATTCTAACTCCTTCTCACCTCTACTTATTGAGGTGCCTCTCCTCTCATTTTTCAAGATTCAAGCAAGCAAGCTAAGGCTGAAGCTCTCTCTCTTCTTTGTATTATTCTTTAGGCATTTTGCCTCCATTCATAATATTGGGGTTTTTTCTTGTTTTTTCCCCTTAACAAATTCTTGTGTCTCTCTTGCTTTGGTGGTGCTTGGTTTGACTACTTCAATCTATTTGGTAATCTCTTTCCTTCAAACAATTGCTCATTCATTAGTACTTTCCATTGCTCTTTTCTATTTCCTTTCAAGTACATAAAATATTAATTGATCCTCTTTCTTGTCAATTCCACAATCTTTTAAGTGCAACTTCAAGGATTTAAACTTAGTAAAAAAGTCTTGTAAAGTTGAGAAATTCCTAGGACTAAGACCTAAGAGTTGATTTTCCAACTCATGGCTTCTAAGTTCATCTATTTTCCCAAATAGTTTGTCAAGACCTTCCCAAAACTGGTTGGGTGTTTTCAAGTTCTCAACATGGAACAACAAATTAGGAGATAAATTTAAACATAGGAAGCCAAATGCTTGATCACACTTATTGAAAAACTTTTCTTTGTCTTTAGCTACATTAGGTTCTTTCTCTATTCCCATAGTTACCCTATATAAGCCTTTGTTCTTAAGTACAATAGTTACTTTCATCTTCCAATCATGATAATTGAAAGGTGTTAAGGGCACTATAACAACATTAGATTCCATAATGCTTTGACTTAGATAGTTGCTTGTAGAAATGTGAAAATGAAAAACTGAGAAATGCATGCAAAAGTGAAAAAACACAACAAACACAAACACTTCTCGAGGAAGTGTGAAAAAGAACCACACAGAACACCCCCCTTGATTATTTGTTCCCCCCCCCCCAAATTTGGCACTTTATAGGAGTGTTTGAAAATGACTCAAAAAAAAAAACCAGCACTTTATAGGATGAGTGCGTTTTTGTTCTTTTTGAATTCGTGGTGAAAAAATATATATAGATATATACTATTGCAAAAAAAAACCCGAATGCAAGCTATGATGCAAAAAGTATGACACTTTTTGAGTTTTTTTACCATTTAAAAATGGATTAGGCCTTCATGCAAAATACAATTTCTGATTGGTAGAAAAGATTAAAAGTACCAAATGATTAGAATAAAAGGAAAAAATCAGATATAGAAGCCCTCTTGAAAAAATGTCGAGATTAGCAAATTAGGTCTTTCAAGTGTAATCAGAGATCGGCATCCACAGGTCTTTGCATTGATTCCTTTAGAGTAGTTGGTGTGAAACTCGTTCCCTCCCTTGTAGCCCAAAGCTTTGTAACACCAAAATTATAGAGACATGAAAATATGAGCAGTAATGGAGTACTGAAGGGAGGAGGAGTTGCAGTTGGTGGCATTTGTGGCCCCTCACACGTGGATACCAGATCTCTCTACAGACTGAGCAAAGCCAGAGCTTGGTGGCGTATTCACTCCCTGAAGGCGTGACTTAGAGATTCCAGATCTCTCGATAGGCCGAGCTTTGAATGGGGATGTAATAGAGTTTAAGACAAATCTGGTCCCGAACCATGGATCCACTTCATGCTTTCCTCTTTTTCGCATGCGATATCAATAGAAAAAGGTGTACCATGAGCAGCTCTATGTGGCAAAAATAGGGGACGTATCTCCACAATCAACCATCAACGGGATCGCTGCTTTGCAAGAAGAAATCATTGCTGAAGTTGCCAAGAAAGGTTGTTGTTTTGCAAGAATAAATCGTTGTCATTGAAGGGTGGAAGGTGAAAGGTTGTCAAGAAGATCAAAGCCGCCCAAGTCTCATTTACTACACTCCAGTTCAAGCTCGCTCTTACACTTCAAACAATGCTATGCTTCCTCACAGATATTTCATCCTCTACAAGCTCAAAATTGGTCAGTCATGAAAACAAATTCCCTTGAAATAAAATACAATAAATATGACAAAAAAATACAAAAAAATTGAGCACTAGTTGTTCATGACAATAAGCCAAATCACGATGCATAATAAGACAAGAAGTGAAAAGGAGAGGAGAGACTGATGATTATCTGAAAAAGACTGTCTGTCTCTAGACTGTGTTTCAAACTCTGGTCATATCTCTACTGTTTAAAGTTCTCCCAGAAACTAGAATCTTGTAGAGAGTATGCCACCACCACTCACAGATTCACAACCTTTAAATGAGTACCATTCACCACAGAGAATCGACAAAAAAAACTATACGGCCTGAGAACTCTCTATTCAGCTCTAATACCATGAAAGAACTAGGAGACAGAGATATTTGACAAGCACAATGAATGCATGCATCTACTGCATAATGTCGATCTAATTATTCAATGAATGCATGCATATACTGCATAATGTCGATCTAATTATTCAAGACAAATAGGGAATACATTATAAAGGAAAAATATCCAAGTATGAGGTGTTGAAGCTATAAACTAGCTGGGCAGCTCATAAGGAAAATATCCAGTTTATGTCAATGAGTCATACAAAAATGAATGCCTAAGTAGTCTTAGGTTAGCCTATGTGTATGCATGAATTAATGTATACACTGACATAACTAGTTGAGTAGCTCATGAGGAAAATATCCAATCTATGCGAATGAGTCATACAACAATAAATGCCTAAGTAGGCTTAGGTTAGTCTATTTGTATGCAAGCATTAATGTATACACTGACACTATTTTAAATTATTTTACTTTAAAAATGAATATATTTAACCCTACAATATACATTATACTCTAATTCAAATATAATACCATTAAAATTAATTAATTATAAGAAATGCATATCTTCATAACTATTTAATTTGTATCATCTAAATTAAATAGATTAAATGAAAATATAACTTAAATAGCTATAAAATTGAACATTAAAATTATAATTAAATTAAAGCAACTCATATTATCATATCCTACAAATTTTAAATAAAAAGTAATGTGATATTTATATATTCTACTTACAATTAATTATAATATCTTCACAACTATTTAAATTGTATCATCTAATTAATAGATTAAATGAAAATATAACTTTAATTCTTGAGAGCTACTCTTTGTTTGTGCTAGTGATATATAAAAATTGCATATTCAAGTTTGAATGGATAGTAGAGTTGGCAAGTGGGCAATGGGTTTCCTCCGTATTGGTCTTGGGTTCGACTTGCTCCCAGGTTTAAGAGGTAGATCTACTTGCGGGCGATGGATCTCACCCACAACGGACTAGTCTCGCCTTAGCTTGCCTCTGGTACCCAACCGTGTAACGGTTGTTGGGGTTGTTGGGCCACTGGGCGGTTGTTGGGGTTGTTGGGCCACTGGGCTGGGTCACAGGGACACCCCTATTGTAACAAAAAAAATAATAAAATTGCATATTCAATCTTACTTTGCATATCCAAATAAAAAATAATAAATATTTTTTCATAAATCAAACACACTTGAACATTTTTTTTTTATAGAAAATATATATATCTACCATAAAATAAATAAAGAATACCTCTAATGCAATCAAAGAGGTGTTTTCTTTTTCTACAATGAAAAATTTAAGCTACAATCCTCAATCCACCTCCAAAGGTCCCAAAAATCCCTATTTGATATTTAATGGAAACATTCTAACAAAATATACTCTTTTTATCTCTCTTTAATTGGTGGCATGGAAATATACTCTTTTTATCTCTCTTTAATTGGTGGCATGGAGAAAGAAATTTTAAGAAATTTTAGTCCACCTTAACTTTTTGAAGTAGGTTATTGTAGAGATCAAAATAACGAATACTACAATTTCTCTTATTACCAATAAAAAGAGTGGTGAACCAATGAGTATATAGGAGGAAAAATAGATAAATATCTTAAAAAATTAGAGGTGGTCATTGACATAAGTAAAATAATGTAAAAAATAATAATACCAAGAGTGTAAATATGCTACAAGAATGCTTTAGACTCCAGGCCTTGGTTGAATAAGCCGGTCTTGGTGCTAGCACGTGAAACCGAAGAAATGTGACAAGCAAACCCAAGCAGTGGATGGTATAAAATTGTGATGCACCCGCACACGCTCACACAACAGTGATAGTCTGGAAATACAATTAGTTAAATCTGATTGACATTTCACAGTGAGATACCCAAGCAACAAAACACCCAATATCAAACTTAAACTCAGATTTACACCAGATCACTGAAAAATTAGAATAGTGATTTAAACATCACAGTATCAATCTCAGTTCAGATCTGAATGCTTTCAAACATATAAATAACATAATGCACCTCAGGTGCACAAAACAGAAGATCACAGAAGATCAAAGCGATATTACATAGCATAAATTGCGCCCAGATCTCTATAATAATACTCGGTGAATATGCCAAAAAACTCCCGGTTGGACCTTGATAGCCGGACCTGGAGATTGCGAAGCAATCGTAGCCAAGATCACAGTCCAGAAATCTCGGTGATCTGTCGGGTGTAAAATAGTGCCAGCTCCCTATAGCTAAGGTTTGATGGAATACGCGATTCCAACTGAGGAACTGGCTACACGATTGGATTGGTTGATATCCAACCAAGTATGATAGCGTCCTGTGCGAATACCGTGATACAGAACTGGGGATGTGAAGTCCCGTGACTTCCAGTTGCAACGATACTAAGTAGCTTCACATTATTTACCACTGCTCGGATCTGTGATTGCCCTGCGTAAAGAGTAAGGAGATAACGAAATCAAAAGATCAGTTGTATTGACTGAATGAACAAAGATAAGGAATCCCGGGTAGAGACTCCGTCCTACCGGTCAGATTAGCTACGTTGCCAAGTTCCTTGTTTCCATTTGATGCCTTTCACCAAGCAACCAAATTGTTTAAATACTAACAATGTGATGGAGGATTTTGTCATTTGATGTGCTGTGGAGTTCAGTTGCATTCTTGGGTGGAGCCGGATCATTTGTGAATCTGATTCTCAAGTGGTGGTGAAGTTAGAGTTACTTTTTGTCACATTCCTAAAGAATGAAATGGGGAATGGAATGGGGTTGCAGATTGTTTGGTTAAATGGGTTTTTGATCATTTGCAAAATTGAAATATTGTAGAAAGGGGTCAATTACCTCCGGATTTGTTACTTGGACCATTTAGTGGAGATTGAGAGGGGTGTGTAATGCCCTTGCTTTGTACTACTTTATTTTGATTTGAATAAATTTTTACCTCTTTAAATAATTTAATTTTATTATTAAATATTTAATTATTATTTATTATTATTTATTTAATATTATTTTGAATGTATATTGGATTTAAAAACACCATTATGAAATTTCCCTCTAAAATAATTCAAGTTATGTTGAGACCTTACAAAAATTTATTGAGAAACATTTATATTTCCTAAACAAAGTGTGGGAGATCACAATGGCTTGAACCTTCCTTAATCCTTCTTTGTTATATGCCTACTACCCCTCTATCGGACTCGTATGGCACGGGGTCCTCCAGCATTTCAAGAAAAAATATACTTGTGTCACTTACTACATTTCAACAACTTAAAAAGGCATTTGAGTTTTTTTCCAAGCAAAGTAAAAACGACCTCTTTTGCACAAATACCAAACAATTTTGAGCTATTTGGCAGATCCTATTGCGTTAACTTTTGTTTTGTTTCACTTTGACACATATTACATAAAAAATAAATTAATATGCATTGCATGTCTTCCACATTTAGACCTACATGTCTCTCACCTGTCTTCATCGTGAATAGATTGAAGTAGCAGTTGTAGGGGAAAGTTGTCTCATGCCTAAAAAACATTTTAGTTTAAAACATTTTGGTTTAAAAGGTGAAAAAATCTTGTCTCTTGCTCGGGCATTTTTAGATCTACTTTGTCAATAGATTGAAGCAGGAATTGTAGGGAGATTTTATTTTTGTTTCAGCTCTACTACACAATTTTTCTCTTGGCAATCATTATCAATAGGACACAATTTGTGCATAATCTTAATTTTATTTGAATTGTGCTTAATGTCTAAAATAGATTACCCTAACTATCTAAAGATTGTGCATTCAAGGTAAATTAGAATTCAGAAAGAAATACTAAATACTGAAATTTAGAGGTTGAAATAGTAAATAGTAAAAAATAGTGTAAATATATCGTGATCTCTTTTTGAATTCGGTATAAATTATTTGCTATTTGTTCTTCTTCTGTAATCATTGTTTGTAGCAAACTCTGTAATTTGTTATTCTTCTGAAATGTAGAAAACTGTAGGTTTTTTTAGAAAAGTTGAGGCGATGATAATCTCACGCAATGAAAAATCAAACCAGAGCCAAAAGCAATCTTCGTACAACTATTACTTCAATCTATTCAATAATAAATGAAAAGTAGGTGCAAAATATTGGGGTTAAGTTTCCAGTGAATATATTCTGGCAAACTGTGAGTGGTAACTTGTTTCTCGGGAGGGAGTTTTTTAGAGTGAGACTTGTTTCGGCTAAAAGCTCACAATATATATAGCCTATCAGCTAATAAAGGGATTTTCCTTGTAAATTGTTTCAACACCACTTGCATACACTTTCAAAAAAACATCGCTGATATTCTATATAGATGTGTATATAATGGATCATTATTATGATGTCTTAATAATAATGAATAAGCCATTATATTACAAAAACCTTATAGGGGCATTTGCAACAATCATTTTTTGGCAAATTCTTGTGCGACATCTATTACATGTGTGAAACAATTGGAGAATTATGGATCAAGATTTTGATTTATATGTTAATAAGTGCCCTATTTGTCAAAAATATACCAACTAACGAATGCACTTGCCTAAGAACTCCAACATTTAACTTCAGCTTTGGCATTTTCCACGTGGAGATTTTATTTGAAAGGTAGAATAACTCCTTCATGAGTGCATACTTTCATCATTACTGTGATAGAATACTTAACTACATGGGTGGCACTCACACCATTGAAATCAACCATTGTTTTTAATATCTATAATTTCACAATGGAAAACATCATTTCACATTTTAGGTTACATGCCACCAGTATCACTAATAATGACACATCCTTCAAAGTAAAAACAAAAAAGGTTTTGCGATAAATTAGATATCTACATTTTTCTCCTCCCTATTAACCACAAAGCAATTACCAACTAGAAACCACAAATAAAACCAATAAACAAATCTTAGATAAAATAGTAGATAAGTATAATACAAATTGACATATACAATTAAATCCAACCCTATAGACATATTGCACAAGTATTTGTATGACCATAATTCATATCCCATGTTCATTTATATATGGAATTGAGGCAACCATGCCTCAAAAACTTGAGATACATTCATTATGCATTTTTATTAGAGGTATTATTGGTGATGACATCTATTGAGAACTCCTATTAAAAGTAGAAGTATTGGATGAACGATGTAAGATACCAATGATTTCTCAAGAGAATATATAATTAATGACTTGGATCACAAAAATTTGAGGTTGGTGACAAAGTATTTAAAGGAAAATGAATTACCAACACAAAACTATCTTAAAGGTAAATTCTAACCAAATTAGTTGGGTATTTAATGATTTTCCAATACATATGAGAAACAACTCAAGGACCATAATAACATTACAAATCTAAATCAATTTCAGACATTATTTATTTACATATATTATGTTTCCACATTTGAAGTATATATTGGTTATTTCCATACAAAAATCGTTCATTATTGTCATAGTATCATACATGTATCATTATAAGCAATCAATTATTCATCCTTGCTATACACACAAGTTCATTCACTTTACTTCATCAAAGAATCAACTATTCAAAGTAAATGTAAAAAAAACAAAGATATGGACTCAGCTTATTGATTATGCAAAAGCCAATATAGTTTAAGCAAGCAATGGGTTTTTAACTTATAAATTAGATTGAAGTCCATTGACTGTGGCACCCATTTGAAAGAACCATAGCCAAGGTCAACTTTGCTTAGTTACCGTTTTGAGGAATAAAATAATTAATTGTAGCCCAAATTTTACCTTGTTCATTGGGCCAATGGGGTCCTTTTTGTCCAACTCTAGACTCATTTCAAGAGGCATAAAAGATTAAAAGGAAACAGTTGGAAGAAAAGGGGATAGAGAAAGAAGATGAGAAATAAGAAATTTTTTGATAACAACATTAATTAATATGAAAACAATGCCATCCACTATATGTAAAATCAATTGTCAATGAACAAAAGGTGATCACAATTTTTCTTACAACTACACATAAAGGAAATCATTTTAAACTGTTGTAGAACTTTAACAGTTTTTAGTAACAAGTATATATTCAGCATTTAACTATGAAGTAGTATGGAACATTAATCACAAAAAATGTTAAATTCCAAAAGCATAAACAATATAAAGGAATAAAATTAGTTTACAATTAATTACATATCAAGAAATATTGTTGGAAGTCTTGACAAGAATCAACTAGAGTTATTCAAATTTCCACTACTTCAATGACCCTTTTAACAAAGTTCCCAAAAAAACCTATATATACAGAGTCCTAAAAACAAAAAAAAATCTGGTTCTAAACTAGACCTAAGGAAATAAATTTGATCTTTAATAAAACCCAAAGATAACCTCTGCTACTTGAACATTCTGCCCATATAGGTATCTTAAATTTGGAGTATAAAAAAAAAGAGAAGAAAATTTGATTTGATTCTACCTTTTGTCAAACATTAACCCAAATTTGTTTGGTCTATGTCAATTTCATTGACAAATGATAAAAGAAAAACAGATTACATCTTGGTTTTTGTCAACTTATCAAAGTGTTGGTGGTTCATCTAGTTAACATTCTAGATTTTGACTTTTGTAATTATCAAATTGTCTTCATGGCTTAAAGGAAAATGCTCTTCTATTCAAGAGTGAAAAAACTTGTAGACCCCACGTTGATTAAAGCTAATTTGCCCCTAGAGACCAACTCTGATTCACCACTAGGGCCCACTCTGACCAGCTTAGAATTGCATGGACTCGGACTCAGCCAAATATTTTGTTACATGGCCCTTGAGATCTAGTGGCAATGTAGGAAGTGGACATGAAACCCTTATAAAATTTGATTTTATTGCATCGAATTCTTAACATGAGAATTTTAAGAAACTAGACATTATCATGTCTCACAATCAAGCAATATAAACCAAGTTCAACAATCTGAATTGGCTCCATATTCCTCCGTTGTTTGTGCTTTGTGCATCCTCTAGTTACCATCTGCCACATGTTGCGATATCACAATATATGTTGCTCCAACTTGTCATGCCATGTGCTGCAATATTACAACCCCTCCACCTCAAAGTGAATATTGACTTTTCAGAGGCACATGATGTAACTTCTTTACAACATTCATATTTTTTCAAACTGAAAGAAAACAAATGAAAGCATCACAACTATCTACTCATACTGGACTTCCACGTAAAGCTTATGAGTTCATCAAAAGATATAGATTACAAATAATTAAAAATGAAAACAAATATGCCAGAAGTAACTAGAGTTATTCTCACCTTGCCAAGCCAATTACAATTTCCTTGAGGCTAGGTTTGAACTCTTCCCTATAACTGTGCAAATTTTTGAAAAAAGATACAAAATGTGACTACACCTATTGCATAACACATTGAAAACAAATGGTATCAAATAACATTCATATTTTCAAACTGGAAAAGAATAAAAATGGAAAATTTACAACTATCAACAAATACTGGACTTCCAAATAAATATGATAGTTCATAATCAATGGTACAAACAATAACAAATAATTAAATTTTTTGAAGAAAAATGCCTGGTGAATTGGGAGCTCTTATAGCAGCTGACTGTAGCTTGAAAACAGATATGCCAGAAGTAATTATATTATGGAGTATGGCTTTGCCAAGCCACTATTAATCAATGTCTTTGAGGCTAAGTTTTTGAAATCTTTCCACCAGCTGCCAAAACATTTTTGACAGAAAAGATGCCTAGAATAACTACAACTATTGAGTATCAACTTGCCAAGCCCATACTATGTCCTTAAGACCTGGTTTAAGATCCTGTTGAAAAAACTTTTCATAGGAAGAAGTATCACCGCCTATTTTCTTCATCTCCACAACAAATAAAGAGGATGTCACTTCAAAAATCTCTATAGCAATATATAAATGCTCTTTTCTCCCTTCCTTTGGTCCTTGCAACTTCACTTTGCAATCTATCTTTCTTACATTGAATTTCACATTTTTGGCTATCTCCTCAAGCTTTGAGATTATCATTGAAGCTGGCTGCATGGACGTGAAGCGTATCTCATCTTTAAATTTGTCCTTTTCCTCAAACAAGCCAGATAAATCAAACCCTCGTGAAAGAGAAATGATGTCAAATGCATTAAACAATGATGGTTTCTCTTCAAGTGCTTCTGGTCCCTTTTCAGAGCTGCTGGGGTGGATACTAGATGCATTAAATACTGAATTCACATCAGCAAGGCTACTAAAATCATCATCTTCTTTGTCTAATTTAGCATGCCGTAAACCCTTTTTAAACCATGAAATTTCCATTAGCTGAGGAATTGAAATTCGTGTTTTGGGATTGGGATCCAGGAGCTTTTTAAGCAGCTTGCATACCCCAGAAGAAAACCACTCTGGACAATGAAACTCTCCCTTGGATATCTTCCTGTACATGTGCACAAAATTGTCATCGCAAAATGGCAAATAGCCTGCCACAAGCACAAATAAAACAACTCCACATGACCAGATATCTACTTTGACACCTTCATAGCCTTTTCTCTTAATCACCTCAGGAGCAACATATGCCGGAGAACCACAAGTGGTGTGCAATAACCCATCTGCCTTGAGTTGTTCTGAAACTGCACTCAAGCCGAAGTCAGAGACTTTGAGGTTCCCGCATTCATCAAGAAGGATATTCTCAGGCTTCAAATCCCGATGATAGACACCTCTGCAGTGACAGAAGTCCACAGCATGAATGAGTTGCTGGAAATACCTCCTCGCAATATCCTCTCTTAGCTTTCCCTTGGCAATTATTTTGTTGCAAAGTGTTCCTCCTTTGACATACTCCATTACAAAATAGATCTTCTCTTTGCTTGCCATTACCTCATGAAGCTGCACAATATTAGGATGTCTCACTTGTTTCATGATACATATCTCACGTTTGATTTGATCAGTCATGCCAACATTTTGGATTTTCTCCTTTTCCATTACCTTTATTGCAACAGTTTGCCCTGTTTTAAAATTCCTTGCTAAGTACACTTTAGCAAATGCACCTTGTCCCAATAGCCTGCCTAATTCATACTTTCCCATCAATATATTACTTCCTTTGGCTTCCATTTTTGCCATAATCAATCCCTTTCTCACCAGGTATATTATTTTACTTAATAGTTATTGAAAATAAAACTGAAGAATGAATAGATTACTCTGTCATCTTGGCAGTACCAGGAACCTAACCGTCTCCTGAGTTAGAGTTCCTTTGAACTAGCTCATTAACATGAGCTGGTTCATAAAAGATTCCATTAGAAAATTGCTGCCATAAACAATTTGGCTGTACACCAGTAACCCTCTCTGGAGTTAAGAGAGTGGCTGTTGGGCCCAAAATATTAACATAGAAACACATCTTTCAGCATTCCCTGTAAGTATCTTTTACCGAAACTTTCTTGCCAAATATTTTTAGTCCGTATGCACAAAACTTTTGCCAGAATATCCAATGTTTCCAAACTACAGCAAGCTAATTTAAAACTGATGAAATTCGGCTACAGTAGAAATCCTTTTAATAAAGAACGAATATGAAACTCTCTTATTGGAGAATCCCCTCAATTTTTGTTGTTGCCACTGTAGTTGAAGTTCCTGCCAGACACAAAAAGGAAACTATTTAGCACAATATTTCGGAATGAGGAAATTTTCCAATCATGGTTTGTACTTCCCATGTAAATTTCCCTAAAATAAGATATGTTCTAAATTAATAATCATAAACCTCTTGAGAAAAACAATTGAAGTGCCAACTTCTCACATTAAAACAAAAAAGTTCAGAGAAGATCTCAGAAAGTGACTATTGATTGTTCTAAGTAACAAATTTTGAAATTTTAGTGTAACAGCAAATTAGCATTATCTTAAGCCAGAAAGTAAAAGCCAAATATTTAAAACAGTATCGTAGACTTAGCCACACAATCAATTAGAAAAGCAAAACTAAACTATCATATTAAAATATTCCACAATCTCAGAATTGCTTTTGAAACAAGCTTAAACGAGCAGCATAAACTTACGATTGCAATGATTGACAAACCTTCGTTAAGAGACTTTTTTCTAAAAATCTTAAGCATACTTGCAGTCAGGATTTGAAATTTCTACATATATCTGAACACATTTTTTACAGATGGAAATTTTCATAAAATTGTTAAGCAAATCAGCATAGATAATGATTTCCCACATTAAATTGCATATTATAATGCAAAGTAGAATAGCAGAGGATTCTGCTTAAGGGGTTCTAAATTCCGAAGGGATTCTGAAGCTTAGATTTTTCCAGTCCAAGTAGCTTTATAACAAGTTTTCTTCTTCTCAAAGGATCTCATCTCGAAAGATGAAATCTAGCATCAGTGTTATGTTCAGAGTTATCTCATTTTATATGCTTTCGCAGTTTCAAAGGTGCGTTGGAATATAACCTTCCCTTGTTAGTAGACAAAATTTGGAAATAAATATAAATCCATTTTCCCTATGCTTTTGTGTCTTCAAGATGGTTGATTATGGTATAAAAAAAAGTCAAAAAACTTAAAGCGATGGGTCTTATTCCTTTTGTTATTGCTTTTATGGATCAGGAAAGCAATTTCTGCTATTGGCCCTTTAATGAAAATTTTGAAGGAGCTTTCTAGTGTTGCAGTGTTTATTTACTGAGTTTGGTTCCTTTTCGAAGGTATTAAGGTCTGCGAATATGGTAGATTCACTTCTTTACAGGATTTTATTAGTGGGACTGTCAGCAGCCTTGGGTTTCGTGTCTCTTTTTCTCATTGCAGTTCTTGAGCTTTTGGTTTGTCCTTATCTGTTAAGCCTGCTCACTTCTGGTAGGAGGGTGATGTTTGGAAAATTTTATTTGTATCCTCTGTTTTTAATGTGCTTATTGCTATTTTTTCTATGGAAGGGAAAATGAAAAATCCTATTCCTGTCCCTGTACCTGAAATCTTTGGTGGTTACATTTATACATATAATAGCTGTACTCTTATACATAAAAGGCAATTGAACCAAATGAAATTGAATCAAATGTTGACTTTGATGCTTTTGATGAAGAGCAAAGAGGAAATAGAAATTATCAGTGGGATGAACTAATGTAGTAAAACCGTAAAACAATTGGTCTTTCATAATTGAGACCCACACACAAACCCCTTGAGAAACATGTTTAACTTTATATTTATAACTGAGTCGCACACCAATCTAATTCTAGACTTGGCATACCTTAATGGATGAGGCGGTGAGCAAGTCCTGGATGAATTTGAATGTCATGTCATCTGAGCAGAAGGTTTCCCCACATGGGAGCAATTAATTTAAAAATACATTATAAAATTTCATCAAACCCCAATCAGGGTTTGAACTCCTAGCCACATTTGCACGCATCTATAAATGCATTAAAAATCACTGAGATACATGCCCAGTTGTTGAAATTGAATAATGTATCACATCCTATATTCAGTTTGGTGTACCTTAACAAACGAGTGTAAGTGCAAATCCGTGGGGAATGGGATTCAACTCTTCAGAATACTCTCAGCTATTTATTAATATATTGGAAATAAACAGCTCCTAAGCCCTTATTTATCCTTTACAAATTCCCAATCAGGGCTCTAAATATGAAAAATTTGCAGCCATTGTTAATTTAGTTAAAAACAACATTCTCCGAGTTCTTTTGATAATATCAGACCTTTACGTTCTTTGGATGGTAGCAGATTGTTTTGGTTTCTTTAGTTGGTCCGCCCTGGAAAAGGAAAATTGATAGATGGAAAGATATCCCCAGAAGACCATCCCAATTATTGAACTATGTTAAAACAGCATTAACTAAGAAGACATTGAAATCTATCAAATAGGATGAGCTCAAAGGGTAAGAATGGAGATTTCATAGCAAGTCTCTGGTTTAGTCCACGAAAGGTATATTAATGTGTAATATTCGAGCAACACTATGAAGCAGAAAAGGCCATGACATTCGGTCCTACCTAATTATTTAGTCTGTCATTATCAATCTTTAATGACTTGTTTAGTCTTGATACTATCAGTACCATATGTTCTTATGATGAAATAGATTGTTTTGATTCATCAATTGATCTTCCCCTCAAATGTGATTTTTTGACAGATGGTCAAAGGGTCCCTCCTAAAGACAGCTCCAATTTTTGAGCCATCACATAAAGAAAACTGCAGAGAAAATACTAACTAGCATTAACAAAAGAAGACATCAACCATTCCAATTAAATGAGCTCAAAGTGATAAACCAATGGCGCTTTCACTGCAGATCCATCTGTTTGAACCCTAGAGAGACATAATAAGGCCAATTTGACAGAAGGGATGTCCGTCATTGTAGCATCTAAGGCAAAGTTAACCCACAGGAGTACCTTGCCAAATCATTTAAAAATAGGGCATCAATTTTATTCTTTTCTCATCATTTTGATGATGGATCACATAGTGCGATCCAAAATGTATTGATACTAAAATCTTGACACAGTTATCTACCATAAAATTACTACTATTACTCTAGTGGACTGTGGAAATACCATGTCTTTAGACATCAAATTGATTCAAAGGGATGACCTCAAGTTGTAAAGCAATGAAGCTTTCATTGGGGAACCCAGCTTCAAATCTCCTAGAGACTGTTAAATTGTTGAAACTGAAAAATATACAGCATCCAATTCTAGGTTAAGTGTACCTCAACAGACAAGGCCAGGTGCAAATCCTGAGTGAAAGTATAACATCCAAGCCTCACGCTCAGACCTCCTAGGGACTGATAAATTGTTGAAACTGAAGAAGGTTTAGTGTACCTCAACAGAAAAGGCCAGGTGCAATCCTGAGTGAAAGTGTGGCATCCAAGCCACAGGTTCAAACCTGCCAGCAACTCTTAAATTGTTGAAACTGAGGAAGGTTCAGTGTACCTCAACAGACAAGGTCAGGTGCAAATCTTGAGTGAAAGCATGGCATCCAAGTCGCAGTTTCAAACCTCCTAGAGCCTATTAAATTGTTGAAAGTGAGGAAGGTTCTACATACCTCAATCGACAAGGTCAGGTACAAATCCTGAGTGGCGGCATCCAAACTTCAGATAAGCCCCTCCTAGTAAAAAATGAAGCATTTCACTGATTGATAAAAGAGACACCTAACCTTTCTAGTAAACAACCGGATGAGATTTGCTAATTCAAAATAAATCGCATTAAATTCTCTAGCTAACCCCCAATCAGGACTAAGGCTCTGGAAAATTTGCAGGCATCTATTAATCCATTATGAAATCAGAAAAACTGTAACAATTTATAGCCAAAAAATAATTAAATCTATTGCTACTTAATCAGCATATTAAAAAACTAAACGCTTAGATCTCACATGAAAACGAAAATCCTCATGCATTACAGATGACAATCCTCATGATTTACATACAATTTTGCAGAAAAATGGAAAGAAAAACAGTAATAATTATCTGAGAAAATTCTACAAAACAAATCACATACTCTTTATGACAGCCAGAAAACCCTCAGCAAATCGACCAGAAACTAGCCAATAAAACCTTCAAAAGCAAATCGACCGTATACCGGCTAAAAAACGATGAAATTTACCGTTACAGAGATCCATGAGAAAAAAGCTTGACAAGAAATCGAAGTTACCTCTTCAAAATCGCCGAAAAATCAGTGTTACAACATGAAAACGAGGAATCGAATATATCCAAAACCTACGGGCTGAAGGAATTTTACATGCACTTATCATCTTCGTACGTCTCTTCCCATGCACTCGATTTTTGAAATATTTAATTATAGTTATTAATACTGATTTTATGGTATGTTTAAATCCACGTGATTTCTTGAAACGGTATACTTAATATAAGCGAGATTTATAAGGATAAAGAATTAGGGTTTATGTGTCATACCACTTGGAATTTCGTCGGCGCTGATTGGTATTATTTTGTAATTGAAAAAGGGAAATAAACGGTATTTTTGTTCTTTAATGGAATGTTTTTTCTAAGTATATTAAAATATGATGAGTATGATGAGTAAGCATGATGAGTATGATGAGTAAGCATATATCGTGGAAGTTATTAATTCTTATCATGGAGTAAGGGATGACTCATTTTATCTTGGAAGTGATTAATTTTTGTCATGGGATTATAGGGGAGGGGACACTCTTTAATTAGTGATTAAAATTTTCTACTTAGATTAATTTAAAAATATTAAAATTTCTTAAAAAAAATTGGTTTTAATGTTTGTAATATTTTAATGGTTTAAATAGATCATCTTTAAGAGAATAGAAAAACAAACAATTTCTCAACATTCTCATTTCACAAGATATTCTATGACAAGACAAGAAAAGCCACAAAAGCTCATAATAAGAGTAAAACGAGTGATGTGTGGCCCAATTTCTCACATTGCAAAACAGATTTTAGAGGCAAGAGAAAGCAAAAAAACTGATAATAAGAGAGAAATGAGTGACGTGGGCCCAATTTCTCACACTGCAAAATAGATTTTAGAGGCAATAGATAATAAGAGTAAAATGAGTGACGCTTGTTTCCTTGCATTGCAAAATGGATTTTAGGTAAGAAAATGATGATCTTGTCTATTATCTTGCATTTTTTTTAATGGGTTAAAAATGTGAAAGCAAAATGTTTTAAACCATCTTTTTAGCATTTTGGGTGTAATTTGTGCACAAAAGTTAGGGGTCTAACGTTTAATATTTGATTTATTTATTTTTATATGTTTTTTGTTTGCAAGTTTTATATTATTTTATATCATGTTTTAATATATTATTTTAATATACAAATTTGACAAATTTACATTTAAAATATTATATAATTTTTGCTTAAAATATTTTTATCATATAAAAATCATATACTTGTAGTTCTAAAAAAGTAAAAAATAAAAATTATAAATTTAACTTTAAAATTTAAATTATTTAAAATATAAATTTTATTACAAGTAATAAAAATTAAATAAATTATTCTTATAATCTTATAATAGAAGTTAAAATTTAATATTAAAATTTGAATTTTTTTAACTTATTTAATATCTACAATTTAAATTTAAATCATTAATATTTACATATTTTAATTATTATTGATATTTTAATTATTAAATGGTTGAGTTTATTATTTATAATGTTTGATATTTTCATAAATTATATAATAACATTTCATAATTTATAATTAATTATTTTAATGGTTAAAACTAGTAACTTAAAATAATAGTAATTAAGTATTAAGTTAGGACTATGTTCATTATTATTATAATTATGATTATATAGATTAAGTTACAATTATAATTATATAATTTTTAAGTAAATTAGAATTGGATTTATAATTAATTAGAATGTATAAAATTAATGAAAGTAAGATTTAATTTTTTAATTATAATTAGAATTATATTGATTATTCTATTATATAATTATTTAATTTTAAGATTAAAACATATCTAAAATATAATTCTAATTAAGTAAATATTATTTGAAATTTAAAATAATAATAAATGTTTAAATGAATTATATTATAATCATAATCTTAATTAATAATTATTGTAATTTTTTAATTAAATAATTAGTGGTAAGGTTATTATAATTTAAATAGTTTTTATAATCTTAATTTTATAACTATTAATTAAATTATAATTATAACTCTTATGATGTTTAGAGGTAGAATTAGGATGAGGGTAAAAATTAGAGTTAGAAATAGCAGTGGGGATTTGACTAAATAAATTTTTAAGATATTATTTTTGATAGATTAATATGACACATTTGGATCACACCCGTATATTAAACTTTAGAAAAAGATACAAAAATTGTCTAATGAAGGGAAGCAACTTTCGCCGGTATTGGCATGGTGTGATGGTTTATAGGTGGCATTGTTGTTCTTGCCACCAAGGTTCAATCCCCGTTGAATGGTTGTATTCGAGTTCGCAATTCATAGCTCCGATCAAAAGTGTTTACCCCTTAAAAAAAAATAATAAGGAAAGCAACTTTAGATATAGATTTCCCCAAATGGATAATACTTACCCACCATACTACTATAGTTGATTATACATTGACCACATAGCAACGAGTTCATCTCCAACAATTATCCTTAATATTCAGGATTGGGTTGCTCACCTTCCCTCCACCGTTGCCTTGCCCCCAGTTGCCTCTTCGAACAGAGGAAACGTCCATTGTATATCACCAGCCTCCACTCCCTCCACACAACCCTTGAGAAAGTTAATTCCCATTTTCTCCTGGTGCCTTCAGGGCACGATATTCATTTCTTGGTTCCAAATGAAAAAAATTTGCAACGGCCCTGAGCCATTCATCCCTAATATTGGCTTCATTTGCCCATTTGGCATCAGGCCACTTCCCGGGACCAACCTCAATAGATAGCCCTTCAAGCCGCCGCACCACCTCGACCAAACCAATTTGGCCATAATTTCTTTCACCGTGCGCTCGGGTTCACCCGCGTCCAACAGCATTGCAAGGAACATGGATGTAATGTCAATATTCACCCTGTAGTGTCCATTCCTGTTTAGGTAGTCATCCCTTAGTACCAGTCCGATGGCATGCAACACCACCCCTGCTCGCATTTTGAAAAATTCCAGTAGCCTTCGGTCTGTAACATCGCCAAAGGAAAACACTTGTCTCTTCCTTGCTTTGAGGGAAATGTAGGTGTCCATCACCGCTTGTTACAATGCGGCTCTAGACAGGTGGTGGAAGCTTACCCACACCATCATGCCACTGACACTCTTCTCGCGGTCCCTTGGGAATGTAACTCGTCATTATTGATCTCCAGTGCAAACCTTCAAACTTAGGCGTGGGAGGGAGCCTCCATAGATGCGGTCAATCCGTGACAGGCCAACTAATCATTCATCGATGTCACATCTACCACTTCACATCACATTTTTATCACATCACATTTATATCGAATATTTGGCAATATTTGCCAAATCATTCGCTTCCCTGTACATGTGCAAGATGACGAAATCTTCGAACAGATTCAGGATAGCTAATATCTGCCTTAGCCAGCTCATGAGCCTCCAATTTGGCATGTGCTTGGTACAGATGGCATTCACCGCATTCACCACCACCACCTGTGAATCTCATTCTAATGTACCTTGTGGCCTCTAAGCCTGTAGCCTGTCATGAGTCCTAACGAGCTGCCCTAAATTATGCATCATTATTTGATGCAATTCCAATCTTCTTGCCCACCAACCTGATGACATTTGCCTCATGATCCCTCACATCGGCCAATGTCTATGTAGGCAATTAATTGTACCTTTGACTGTGTTTATTAACTAGCACTTGCACCTACAAGAGGTTCAAGGGAGACACCGATAGGAAATAAAAGGAAAAGCATAAATGAATTGAAACAATACATAATTTGTTATATAAAAATATAGACATAAAGTTACAGATATGAAATATTCCTATAAAATCAGATGAGTTGATAAATAGTCTCATTTATAAACTTGTAAAATTGAATCTCCTGTAGGAAATAAAAGGAAAAGCATAAATGAATTGAACTAATACATAATTGGTTATATAAAAATATAGACATAAAATTACGGATACAAAATATTTCTATAAAATCAGATGAGTTGATAAGTAGTCTCGTTTATAAACTTGTAAAAATATAAAATTTGAAAAGTGGATGTTCTCATTTATTGATGGGAGAATTGGTTGTAGGAAGATACATAGGTGGAATGTGATGCCTTACAAGATAAATAAGCCTTATAGATCAATTAAACAAAAACATAAAAATTGAAAAGTGGATGTTCTCATTTATTGTTGGGAGAATTGGTTGTGGGAAGATACATAGGTGGAATGCGATGCCATACAAGATAAATAAGCCTTATAGATCAATTAAACAGAACATAACAGTGTGAGATATCTTCAAATATTTAGTATCCACATACAACTATGTTGCAATTATGAGAGCATATCAAAAAATAACATCATACAATACATAAAAGAAATCAAAGAAAAAAATGTAAATAGATTAAAAAATTGATAAAAAAAACATTATTTTTTTTACCTACACTCAATCAATTTTACAGCCCATCAAATTGTGACTGAATTGAACATTAGGATTGACTAAAGCTAGCATGAGGCCTAGTATTAAATTTTGGCAAACACTCCAACATCTTAGAACAGCATTAGTTTGCACAATCCAACTTTTTACTTCAAAACCTGTCACTTCCTCACAACCCAAACCCCTAAAAACAAAAAAGATACACCTTCAATGTTCTTCTTCCTTCTTCCATTCCAAGAATAATTACACTGTACAGAAAAGAACCTTTTAACAACAAAGATGCATATTCTTAGCTTTTGGAATGCACCTACCATAAGTACATATTAAAAGTAGGGTAAGATTAATCACAAAAAAGTGAAGATAAGGCAAGTGACCACGCCAAAGCAAATATGTGAGTATAATTACTGCAACTCAAATAGAAAAACAAATCAAAATATTGAATTTTATCGAATGCCCCTGTATTATCACTGCTCCGATCTTTATACAGATCATAATGTTCCATTTTACAGGTTTCAAAAACTAAATTATAAAAACTTTATTGAAATTTTTTATCATAGATGGATAGAAACTTGCTTGCTTTCACTTAGTGATATTCTTTCTTGTTACTTCTAAGGCTAAGTACAACATATAAATAATTTTTGTTGCTGGAATGAATGTTATTAGTTTTCATAATGCATTTATAATACATTAATAGTAGCATATTTTTCAAAATCTTAACCACAAAAGGTGAAATTAATTTTGACCACTGAGGTGAAATTAAAGTTAATTGTTGAAACCTAACTATAACTTTTGACATTATTCTTGTAACTAAGACCAAATTTCCTATTGTTGATTTCTTCAAATATTCCAACATTATAACCACCAATTAATTTAATATGGGTTTACTATAGAATTTTGGCAAACAATCTAGCACCATATTGCAATTAAAGCTAATACAAATCCAATGGTAAAATCTTGTCAAACATTCCAACATAAGTACTATATGTTTGATTAATCGTAATTCCATTGTTGAACTGCCCTCCCTTTTTTGTGAATATTGTACTATACTTTATTTAAAGTTAAATTGAAAATATTCATCAAAATAAAAATAGAAACCCATAGTTGCACTTAAGCTTTACTGAGAAAGTTATCAGAGATGGATAGAATCTTTCTTGCTTCTCTCAACATTTTTCTTTCCTCTTGCTTCAAAGGATAAGTGCACCATATACAAAATGACATTTGTTACATGGATGAATTTTATCAATTTTCAATATGTTGCTATGATACATTAATGGTAGGGTAATTTCAACCATGAAAAGATGAAATGTATTCTAACGACTAAAAGATGAAATTAGGTTAACTACTGCAACCAAACTAATTTTCAACATTATCATCGCATCTAAAGAACAAAAAACCTGATGTTGAATCTCATCGAATATTCCAATATTATTACTGCCAGTGAAGTTAATATGGATTTACTAACAAATTTTTGCAAACATTCCAACACTATTACTGTTCAAACATTCCACAACTATTACTGCAATTAAAGTTGACATAAATCCTATAGTTGAATTTTAGCGAACAGTTCAACATAAATACTATACCTTAGGTTAATCTCGATCTCACGGTGAATTCAGTGTAAATTTCAGTAAAAAGAAATCGACGGATGCAATTTGGCATACATTAGAGGATTAGAGGATTATTACTGCAACTGAAAGAAAATACAGTTGCATTTTGGCAAACATACGGGGATTATACTGCAACTAAAGTTGATATTTATCCTACTATTAGATTTTACCGAACATTTCAACATTAGTAATACTCCTTAGCTATAGTGTATTTTTGAGTATTATGACTGTCACTAAGTTCAAAAGGAAAGTTGCAGTTCAATTTCATAGGTTAGAACTGCAACACATTCCGAAGAAAAGGAACTAGTAACCACAAAAGAACATCAACTCAGTGGTTGAACAACCCATAATGCACATGGAAGGTCTTATATACAAGTCCCGGCTGGTCCTTGCAAAATTGAAATGGTATTTGAGCCAGACTAAAATGTCAAGCCCAAAATGTGTGACCTCAAAGGGGCTTTCATTAGGAACGGAGCCACAAGGAGTGGTAGCCTGGATGGCAGAGCACCTTAGCATATGACCAAAGAACATCCATGATTCAAACCAAAAGTTTATAATAGATAAAGAATGGTTTTCGTAGATAAACAGCTTGTATCCAACCATAGATGTGTTCAATATAAAAATGATATGAACTTGAAATTTAAATTGGTGGATGACACACTAAGACTGCTTAAGTGCTATTAGGAACAGCGATAAACAACAGAAGGTTCATCTAATGCATCAAGGTCAATGATAAAAGGCACGAGGCTGATCCAATGATATTAGAAACAAATATTTAAATGAAAGATATTTTATATGACCAAGCCTACAAAGAATAGAAAACCCAATCAGACAACCATATGAAAGCTATTCAAATTTATATAGGAATGCACTGAGTCTGTAATAGATAAAAAGATGCTTTCTTTATACACATAAAACGTCCAACTCTAGATGTATTAAAAACACTAAAATAATAATTAACAACATAAACATGTCTAAGAGCCAATTTTCAGATAAAACTCAATACTTCAAAATGTTGCTCATAAGATAACTTGCGCATGAATGAAGAGGGCAGTTTTGATTGCTGGTTCCATGAAACCGAGGCATCAGGGATGGAACAAGTAGGCACAACAAGGGAAATTGAAGTGAGCGATGAAAAAGGCTTTGATGAGGCTCTGGGTAAAGAAGAAAATGTGGCTGCTATATTATTCACTGCTGCTGCCATTTCTGAGATGTGTATTGCAGAAGTGGGTATCAAAGATATAGGGTATTGCAAAAATGGGTATATGTCAGACTTGATTGTAATGAAAAGTGATCAAGAGCCAACTCAAGTGGCACCTAGTCAATGCTATTATTGAGAAAAAACAAGAAGCTATTGGTTGATATCCATTGTGTAAATGGTTGAAGATAATGCAAATAAAAGAAGGTTCATAATGCCAGATTATGAAGAATTTGCTTGAATAAAGACAAAGTTCATAAGACTAAAAGAGGACTTCAAATATTCTCACCTGCAACTGAAGCATTTTGTACAAAACATTCTTGCCAGATTTCCTTCTTGAAACACCAATAGATGACCGAGAACAAAAAGTTCATGAAATTGAATGGAGAAACAAATCTCAATTTGAATTTCAAGAGATTACAAAATATGGCTCCTGGAATGAAACATTATAGTTGGAATAAACAAATTACCAAATTAATGGCATACGACAGCAAGCAACATTGACCTAACACACATCAGTAGTTGTTTTCTAGAACTTTCTTCAAAGTCTTTCATAAAGATCATATGCTTTGGAATTACCTGCACGAAAAGAAGAAATAATATTCATACCATGTTCCAAAAGAAAGAATTAAAAAGAAATGCCATGCCATGGGATACTTCTAAAACTGTAAGGTTCTTTAAGATTTATTTTTATCACAAACCTATCAAGTTCACAAGAATAATATGTTAACTTGGATGGCATATCAATCCATCCAATCCTCTCACTGGGGGAAAAGGAGCTACACAGACATACCCCAAACTGGTCGCAAAGAGTTTAATCTAAAGCAAGGTAATGCCTAGAGAAGACCTTGCATTTCCCTTCACATATGTTAAAGTGGACTTCAAAGCTCTCGTAAGAAACTTCTGGAACTAAAGAAGGGAAATGCAATGACAAGCATCATGAAAAGTAGGGCCAATCCAATGGACCAATGTACACAAGTATGTATACTCTATATAGTACATTTGTTAATTCGACAACAAACCAAGAATCATGCAATCCAAGGCAATCGCTGGACCAATTTTCTTCACTAGATAAATGTACCTTGAACAATTTTCTTCAGAAGGTGAAGGAACCTGCAAAATATGACAATGGTGTAACATTCAACCCATAATGTGAGCAATTCAATACAACCGTTGGACCAATTTTCTTCATTAGTTAAGCTTCCTAAGCCAATTTGCTACAAAAGGTAAAATAACCTGTAAAATATTATAAAATCATAAGGATGTTAGGCTCACTTTGACAGTGTCTAAACAAAAGCTTCCTTCCAGAAACCCATTCAATGCACAATTCAAATGAAACACTCAATTCTTGCAGGAAGACTAACTCTTCAGAAGAAAAAGCACACAAAACCACATACATTCATTTTGTGTGCATATTTTGACATAATTTTTATAATGATTAATGAACATAAATATCAATAGATGTTTGAAATAGGAAACTAAAAGTTACTTGATATATGATCGACATAATATAAGCTACAAAGAAATCATCGCAATTAGAAAACATTCAAGAGATAATTTATGCAAAGTTTATTCTTTACTGAAATTTTGCATAAGTTTTTGTGAAGGTTGTGGTTATCAAAAGTGGCAACCAGCTAATGGATGCTAGGTAGGAATCACTTCCCATACCATATAGGTCAAATCAAGTGCTACAACAATGCAGGATATGCATTTTTCCCCCTTTTTAAAGTTATCCATTCAAAGTAACAATTCAAATGTTGGTATTACCTTGGTTAAAGAAGAAAACACAATAGACTAGATATATATACAAATATAATACCGTACAGTTCTGAGGAACATCACGAAGCTGGAAAATCAAATTCCCCTGCTCATCCTCGACAAGATTTTACAACTGGTGAGCGGGTCTGAAAAAGAAGCACAGGCCAAGCTATTTGACTCGCTCTTAAACGCCACTTCTTCATTTTTCCTATTCAGATATTTGCAGCTCTCACGATTTGAACTGGATAAACCCTTCATGGGTCGAAAACATTTTTTGGGTTTCTTGCACGGTGTAACCCTCTTTTTCTTTGTCGGAACAAAGTCTGCTTCTGCATTTTCAACAACAGTAGAGAGTTGGTTTAATTATGTTCTCCCTTCCATTTAAAGATTATGGAAGGCCGAAATATACATTCGCCCATACATTGGAGATGGCGTCATGGCCCTCAAATTTGACAATAAAACCTTTGTTCTCTACCTTCTAGTCTTAATGATATCAGGAAAACACTAAAATTTGTTCTAAGAAACCTCATGGCTATAGAAGCATTTGTTCCCATGGAATAGCAGGTTGTCTCTTGTTACGTCGGTTTGAAGAAGTGCAAGAGTGGCTATGAATGCGAGCTCTACAGAAGAGAAAGGTCTTGAATGTTGATGCTTGAGGCGGTGAACGCTATTCAGTGAGATCCATCATTTCAAATCTTGCACATTCAATCACCGGTGATAGGTTGTGTGATAAGATACGTAGTGGAGGCAACTTGGCATTTAATTATGCACCACATCAGTCATTGTCACCTTCGAAAATTCCACTTGAGGCGTTGAACGCTATTCAGTGAGATCCATCATATCAAATATTGCACATTCAATCACCGATGACAGGTTGTGTGATAGGATACGTGGTGGAGGCAACTTGGCATTTAATTCTGCACCACATCAGTCATTGTCACCTTCGAAAATTGAATCCAAGTGAACAGTTAGGAATGGCAGTCGAAAACTACTTCTCCAAAATCCAAACCAAAACCTATTTACGGGCGAGCAAATGGTATGTCGAGGGTGTGAGACAGGTATTCTGGTGGCTTGTGGACTGGCAAGTCCACAATAAGAAGCCTATCGGCTAATTAATTGAAAAAAAAAGAGTGCAGACAACTGATTGTACCTTTGACTGTATCTATTAATTAATTAAAAAAAAGATTTATTAATTAATTGCAGACAACTGATTGTACCTTTGACTGTATCTATTAATTAATTGAAAAAAAAAAGATTTATTAATTAATTGAAAAAAAAAGAACACTCTTTTTTTTTCAATTAATTAATAAATACAATCAAAGGTACAATTAGTTGCCTCCATAGATAATTCCCTCACATTGCAACCAATTCCATCAATTCAGGGTTTCCAAGTGCTGCCCATCAAAATTTATCTTTAGGCAACCATCATCAAGGGGATTCCACTTTAAGTTTTTCCCAATGCTTAAAGACACATTAATATGTCTAGTCCCATAAAAGGGGAAATTTTTAAGATAATATTATATTATTATAAAAAATTACCTTTTATTGATCAAATTTAAAAACATGTTCTTTTTATTTTATTTCTATAATTATGACTATATAAAATAAAGTACACTTAGACTTGAATGTTAATTGAATAAATACAATTAAAGGTTCCAATTAAATATTTTTTCCAACATTCTTAATTATAAATACATGCCAAGTTCTTTGAAATGAATATGTATCTGTGATAAGGAGTAAAAGGTAGTTCCAAAAATGAGCAACAACACAAAACATGCAAGAAATCATCTAAACACCTAACACCTCAAGATAGGGATAAAAGTTAAACTCAACAAAATAGATAGAACGATAATACCTTGTTAAGCTACTCATTTGGTTGGCCCTTGGATTGTATACGCGATGTATGTTCCTCTTGATAGCAAAAGACGTATAAATGAGATGCAATATGGATAAAAAATGGATGAAAATGCTATGATGAATGCAAGGAATGCAATTTTTTGGCTAAGTATGGCCCAAATGGAAATTTTGCAAGAATTTGGATAGCACAATGATCAACCCCCAAATGAGAGAAAAGAGGGGGTACTTATAGAGGAATTTGAATTCTCTAGATTGAGATTAAGCCAACAAGGCCAAGATGAAGGGTTATAGTGAGTTGAGAATTCACAAGCCCTCACATCTTGGCATGTGGAATGTGAGATGGCTTAGGGATAGTGATGTGTAAATGAGGTGAAAGGAGGGTGAATGATGTGGAGGAAGGACAAGTACTTTGCAAATACCTTAGGAGATGAGAAGATTCCTTGCAAGAATAAAAAGTGAATTTAAAATTCACATGATTGGGGAATCTTGTGGATAAGACAAAGTTCCAAAGAGAGAGGTCGAAAGTACCTTAGATAAGATAAGGTGTCTAAAAAGGTAAGCACTTGTAACATGTGACTTGATGCGACAAGACAAAGATTCCATGGGGAAGAGTCTACTTTTGACTTGATGTGACAAGTCAAAGATCACATAGGGAAGAGAAACATAAATTTAATATTCTTTGGAAGGATAAAGGGAATTAAAAATTCCTTTGGAGGTTGATTAGGCTAGTTAATGAACGATTAGAGGAGGATTAGGTGGTTAAGAGAGATTAGGGGCCTACTTGCAAAAGTTGGAGGATATGACACATCCTACTCAAGGATTAGACATGTGCACATGTCTAATGATGAAATTAGGAGGTTGATTAAGAGTAAGGAAGGGATGTGACATGTGAGGAATTAAATAAATGTCATATTTATTTTATTCATTTGATGAAAGGGGTAAGGTATTTAATTATTAATTGAATACCTTAGGGGTTTAGATGAACTTTAGAGGTATTAATTAAATAATAGTGATATTACTTAATTATTGAGAATAAAGGGATATTTAGATGAAAAATGGGTAAATTTGGATACATTAAGTGTCCAAATTTGGATGTTTACATTTTTCCCCTTTTTGAGATGGTGTTACAAAGTAGCATTATTTTAAAGAATATTAAAATATAGTTCCCTAGAAGAAGATTAGGAGAGATACCCCAGTTATTACATGAGTGACTAGGAGGAAAGATGATGGGAGTGACGATGAAGATTAGGGATTGAGGATTCCCCCTCAAGAGGACATGTGGGTTCAAGAGAACATGGGTGTGCTCTCAAAATGGATGAGATGATGCAAGGGGTATATGAGGAAGATGATGCAAAGTGATGGGTAAGAAAGGATGAAAAGGTGACATGAGATTGGGAGGGAAGAGTGATGAAGGATGAATGGATGGGGGGATTTTGATAGATGAGAGGATGGAGATGAAATGCAATCCAAATACAATTTGTCATCTTTAGGAGCACTAAATTTTGCTATAGCAGAAGACACGATACACCAAGGTATAAAGGACCAAGGCAACTTAGTTTCTAATTCATGAAACAAACATAGCAAACAAGAAGGCTATCCCAACACCCCAAAGTCACGATGACCTTGGTCAGGCTAGGTATTGGGATCACCACAAGCACACAAGGATGCCCTAGTGTAACACAAAACCTCAGGGATCTTGGTGGGTACTAAGTGGGACAACCGAGAAGACAACAACAAAGAAAAGATCAAGATACGCCCTTATGTTGACTAGTCAAAGCACACCATGATATGATGCATCAAGGTGACCATGACAAGTGATGATAGGGAGCTCAAATAATAAACAAATGCCAAAAGCATCAAAATATCACAATCAATTTCAAATGTCCTTTGCCATAGGATCAAGGGGATGGATGGGATTGATGAGGTCTATTAGGAAGGATGCATCCTGTTGAGACCAATGATGGATACTAAACTGAAAGATCGATATGACACAAGATATTCATAACTGATTGGATCTTATGATATAAGTGGATCTTCTTTGTTAAGAACCAGTTAGATAAAGGAATAGCTTGAAGACACACCACAAGAGACATGAAATAAGATAGGAGACTGACACATTCTAGTAACCTAGGGGCTTGGGGGCCGATAAGAGATTAGCCCTACCTACGTGAAAGTGCAGAGCCCTCATAGTTCGATAAAAGGTTGACGACAAACCATGATAGAGACCTCGATGGATGATAAAGATAGAATGGACAAAAGGAGAAAAGTGGACAATGAAGATCGATGATAGATGATAAAAGAGACCCAGGGGCAGATCAAATGATTGACCTTGCCTACGTGAAAGTGTAGGGGCAACGTAGTTTGACAAAAGGCCAAAGATACATGATGGATAAAAGATGATGAGATGACCATGATAAGGGGATAAAAAGATAGGACTAATATGATGAGACATGATAGACCTGTTGGATTGGATAGGATGATGGTTATGACACAAAGCTCAAGGATGGGATAGTTATCCAAATCATCAAAATAAATTGGGAGGATGATAGGATGGACAAATGAATGATGAGAAAAGATAGGAGATTGGAAAGATGTGAAAAAGAAGAAAAAGTAATGATGATAAGATAGATGACATGGGATTGTGTGGTGAGTAGCCTATAGCTAGATTTCAATGACAAGAGATTATGAGATGGGATGAGGATATAGATAAATGGATAGGAAGATCAGGATGGGAAGACAGAAGGGATGCTATGATGGATGGATAGAGGGATAAGGATAGGGAGGTTAAAAGGATTGTGTGGAGTGGTTTGGAAGATAAGGATGGGGAGGTGAAAAAGGATTAGTGGATTGAGGGATGAATGATATCTCCAAGGACGATATCACAAAGGAAGAAGATGCCCCCACTCTAGATATGTCATATATAATGAGGCATGAGGGATAGAAGATGGGAAAATGAAGGAGATAATTGGAGGAGGATAGGATGGGTAACTAAGGGATACGATAAAGTATGTATGAAGGGAATGTATACCAAGAAGTGTCCAAAGCATGCAAAGATAGGTCCCCCTATTTTTTATCAAGATCACAAGAGGGATAGACACATATCAGGAAGCTACCCCCAAGTGTGAAAAATGACAGATGGGGATTTGCGAATGACCCCTTTTTTCCAGGTTTTCATCATGGTACTTATCCAAGGCGCTTGTTTGCCAAGTTTTCACCATTGGATGAATTATTTCTCTTTACTTTTTTGGATTTTTTTTTACTTTTTGGATAGCATGCGGAAGCAGATGGATAAGGATGAGGAGGCAGATAAGCGGACTTAAAAGACATGCGACAAGGAGATGGATGAAGTACTTAAGCATCAAGTTCCTTACAAGGTGTTAAGAGCCCATGTTTGAAATGATTGTTAGATATTGGTACAACCATATTAGGATAAATGGATTATGCAAGATGATGAATTAGAGGGATTTGATGGGGGAGATATGTGGGATAATGGATGGAAGGCTAGAAAGGGTATGGATAGAATGATAGGGTAGGTGTGTGATGGGGTGGTGAGTTCAAGACCAACATTGGCACATACGGTGATGGATGTGAAATGATAAGAGGATTAATGGATGGAGAATGCGGGGATAATGGAGGAGATGTGATAGTGAATTTTGGGACATAAGGACCCAAAACAAATTTAGGAGATGGAGGGGGTGTATGATTAGCTTTTGGATTCGAAACTTTGGATGTGGTTATAGATTTTTCATTTGAAGGCATGGCATTTTTTTCTTTGGGATCCACATGGTTTTGATCTTTGCTTTGTTGGGCCTTTGTGGCTGATGGGTTTGATTTTGATTGTGTATTTGATTTTTCTTTTCGTCACCATGTCTTTTAGAGGAGACATGGGGAGCTTTAGATTTATGTGAATGTTTGGATTTTTGCCTTTTTGCTTTAGTATCCAAAGCTTTTTTCATAGAAATGGGATGGGTGTGAGGAGATGGATGATGTGGAGCGATGGAGGTACGAGTATGGGGTTTATGTGTAGATGGAGGATGTTTAGGTATGTGCCTTTGTTGATATTGATTATGGGATATGCAAGTGGGATGTTTATGATGGGTGACATGGATAGGTGATGGATGGATGAAAGGATGAATATGACGAGATGGAGGGGGTGATTTTGGGATATAAGGGCCCAAAATGGACTTAGTGCCAGGTGGAGGGACATAAGGACCCAAAATGGATGGAGCAGATGAGGGAGAAATATGGATGGTTATTTTGAGGTGATATGATGGAGGAGGAGGGATGGCAACATATGGTCTGGTGGAGCGATGGGAAGAGCCTATATTTCTTTTGGAAGAGGCTCATTGAGGACGTATAGAGGTTGTACCGACATCTTTAGATTGTGATTCTTGGGAAACAGGTCCAAGACCTTGCATAAAAATTTGTTCTTTGGCCTGGATGGGCTCTAAAATACCTTTCTCATGAAGGCCTAAACCTTTTCCTTGATAGTTCATGTTCTTGAGCATTCGATCCATAATAGGATTTTTGTTATTTTGAAAATATGATGCAAGTCCATCATTAGGCGGAGGATGATGGGTGGTATATACACTTTGTTTTTCTTCTTCAAGGAGACCACCATGGAAGAATGTGAGAGTACCAAGGGGATATACAAGTGGTGAGGGGATAGTAGGTTTAGGAAATGATGGAGGATCAAGAAATGGAGATGGTGGGATAGCAGCATCTTGATGGGTGGTATCAAGAGAGGGATTAGGTGATATGATAGGATTTGGATTTGTGGTAGCAGGTGATAAGGGCTCATGAGATGGAGTGGTGGAATCAAGGAGATCATGGGATGGAATGGATGGGGGACTGTGATCTTGATGTGGACTAGATGGGATGGTAGGATCTTGATCTGGAGAAGGGGGTATGTTGTTATGATTTGGATCAAGCTATTGGCATGGCTCTTCTTGTGTGGATGGTAGGATGACAAAGTGTTGGAGGGACTCTTCAAGTGGGGAAGATGGAGGGATGGAGGATTCAAAACATTCATGAGAATGGATTTTAATGAAATTAGGAGTGGGAGAAGTGGATTGGATGTGGACGTCTTCGATGGATTCGATGGATCTAGGAGTAGGGGGAGTGGATTGGATTTGGTTATTGTCGATGGGTTCGATGGTTTCTGGAGTAGGAGATAGGGGTTTGATGGATTCAGTGATGATTTCAATGGTGTCAATGGTTTGAGTGATGCTAGGGGTGGTATCATCAATGATAGGTGTTGGGTGGAGAAAGGTCTCATCACTAATGACCATGGATGATGGGTTGGGATGGCATGGTTCCACGACTGCAATGTGTGGGGTGGGGGATGTCCTTTTTGTTATAAGTCCTTGGAGAACTTCTAGAGTGAGAAACTTGAAGACTCTAGGCTGAGATGGTGAGGTAGGAGTGGATGAAGGATTAGGCCTATGGATTGGTGGATTAGGGTTAGATGGAGGAATGGGATTGGATATAGGACTGGGATTAGATGGAGGATTAGGATTGGATGGATGGTTAAGGTAAGGATATGGGAATGGTGAATTAGGATTGGATGACATGGATGGTGGATCAATGCTAGAGGATATGGGTGGTGTGTTGTAATAAAGGTATTGGGATGGTGGGTTAGGATGGGAAGATGCGGGTGTTGGATTAGTATAGGGAGATGTGAATGTTGGATTAGTATAGGGAGATGTGGATGTTGGATCAGGGTAAGTTGATGGGTGTGTTGGACTAGGATAGGAGGGTGTGAATGTATGAGTAGGATGGGCAGATTGGTATGGAATATTAGGGTAGTGGGTATATGCAGATGAAGGATTGAGATAGGATGATGTGGGTAGGGATTAAGATAGGGGTATTGTGATGGAAGATTATGATAAGAGGATGATGTGGGTGAAGGATATGATGGATATCCTTTGTCAAAGGTAGCATAAGGAGCATGATTAGGCATGGATGAAGACATAACTAGATAACTTGAAGGGGTGATTGGATTTTGGAAAATGGGTGGAGAAAGCTTAATAGCAACAATAACTATGTCAAGGGGATCTATGTCATATTCTTCTTGATTGACAAGAATTTCGTTATCATCGTCAATGTAATTAGGGTTTCCTTTGACTACTATTGATGGGGGATAAGGATTCATGATGATGAAAGGATAAAGAGGATGGATCAAAGATTTTGGACAGAAATGGACTAAAGCTCAAATTTGGATTTAGGTCAAGCTTAGATCAGAATTGGATTAAAGCTCAAATTAGGATGATTGGATGATGCAATGGGATTGATTTTGATGATCGGAATTGATTACCAAAGGATGAATACGACATTGAATCTACTTTGAGATGGAAGTAGATTGATTGGGTCGAAAGTGATTAGATAGAGATGTGATTGGATTATATTGGATAAGCTCGATTGATGAGACAATTGATAAGATTAAATAATGGATTGGATAGGATGATGAAAGAGACTCTAAACCTAGTTTAGAGATTACCCTAGGCGACTTAGGATACTAATTGATTGGATTAAAGGATAAATGGATGGTTGCAGCACCGAATCCACTTTGAGTTTGAAAGTGGATTGATTGGGCCAACGATGATAATTAACTTAGGATGGATGAAAATCCTAAGTGGATGTTGATGATAATGATTAGATCAGACACTTAGGTCAATTTGGATAATAACCTAAAATGAAGTTCAGGGGATTTGGATGGGGAAAACGATGATCTAATTGGATGAATGGATGAACGAATACTAAAAACGAGTAAACGATTGGTCAAAAAAAATGAATGACTGCTCAGAACGAGTAAACGATTGCTCACAATGGATGAATGATTCTCAGAACGAGAAGATGAAGGTTTGGAATAGATGAAAGATTACTCTGAACAAGTAAACGATTGATTGGGACTATTGAACGAGAGTTCAAAATGATAGAAGGGGGTTCAAAATTAATGAACGTTTACTTGGAACGAGAAAACAAAGGATCAGAGTGGTGGAACGATAGTTCAAAATGATAGACGAAGGTTCGTAATAGATGAACGTTTACTCAGAATGAGTAAACGAATGATAAAAAAAGAGGGAACGAATTTTCAGAAAGGATGGATGAATGGTTGAAATGAGTAAACAATTGATTAGAATGGATGAATGAATGCCTAGATGGGGAGAATGACTCTCAGAGTGGATGAAAGGATGAATAGGATAAAATTGAAGAAGATGGAGGGAGGGATCTTAAGATTTGTTTCGATATCCAAAGATCTTGGCTGTGGATGGACTAAAGCTTAAATTAGGATTTTGGTTAAGCTTAGATTAGGATTAGATTAAAGCTCAGATTAGGATTGGATTAAAGCTCAGATTAGGATGATTGGATGATACAATGAGATTGATTTTGATGATTAGATTTGATTATCAAAGGATGATTACGACACCGAATCTAGTTCGAGATGGAAGTAGATTGATTGGGTCGAAGGTGATTGGATAAGGATGTGATTGGATTGGATTGGATAAGATCGATTGATGATTGATAAGATTGACTAATGGATCAAATAGGATGATGAAAGGGATTGTAAACCCCATTCAATGATGACTTAGGATACTGATTGATCAGATTAAAGGATAAATGGATGATTGTGGCAGAGAATCCACTTTGAGATTGAATGTGGATTGATTAGGCCGACGATGATGACTAACTTAGGATAGATGATGATCCTAAGAAGCTATAGATGATGAAGATCAGATTCAAATACCTAGATCAATTTGGGTAACTACTTCAAATGAAATTCAAAGGATTTGGATGGGGAAAGCAATGATGGATACCTAACCTAGAGATGCTCTCTGTGTGATTCAGATGATAGATGAATGATCTTGTGAGAATTCCAATGGAGCAAAGCTCAGATTAGGATTGGACTAGATGACATGATAGGATTGATTCTAGACCAAGTTCAAGGGTTTTAACTAGATGACGCAAGGCGTTGATAATCAAATTTTTACTAGATTTGGCAGGTTTCAAAAATTGTCAAATTTTTCCATTTTAGGAAACTTCATAGACATAGCTTTGAGACTCCAATTTTTTTCAAAAAATACCCAAAACTAAGATAGGATGAATTGCCAACTAACATCCCAAGTTCGAGACATGCGTTCTTAGTTATTAATGAAAATGATTTTTTAAAAACTGAAAAAAAACACTAAATTGCAATTTTGAGGGTTAAGATGAAAGCTTGGAGACCTGAAAATGTGTCAAAATGGGGTTCAACTGACTCATAGTCAATTGGGAATCCACATGCCACCTCATAATGCAACCGCCCATAAAATTTTAGCCTAAATAGACACCCGAGTCAAAAGTTATGGCCTTTGAAAGTTTTGGCATAAAAATTAAAACCCTTGAAACGAAGTCTAGGTGATTGGGATGGATGATTTGATGAAAGATATGGACTCTAATGATGTTCTAAGTAGCGCCCATGTGATTTTTTTGATGAAATGATGACTTAGGAAAATGTTTTGATGACGAGTAAACGGGTGCTCGAAACGACTGAACGGAGGGTGAAATCAGTTGTTTGAAGGGTAGGTTTGCCCCTAGGTGGGTAGGTTCCCCTATATAGGAGGGTAGGTTCACCTATCCGAGAGGGCAGGTTAGCCTTTCCAGGAGGGCAGATTTTCCTATAAAGGAGGGTAGGTTCGTCTATCTGGGAGGGCAGGTTTGCTTGTTTAATAGGGCATGTTCGCCTGTGAATTGAAGATTGATCAAAACTGATTGAAACAAACTAAAAAGGGGCTTGTTTAGAGGTCAGGTACACCCCTACAAGAGGTCAGGTTCACCCCTAGAAGTTAGGTATGCCTGTGGACAAATATGAATGTGTTTTTTGGATGAAAGACTAAGGCAAAGGACCCAAAACACAACAAACAACATTCATAGGATAAGGCTAACTCGACTGAACAGAAAATTACTAGTTTCACACAAAGAAGATAGTTTAGACAACACAATCCTAATTCTAGTAGAAATGGGTATGGCCAACAAAGTCTTCTATTCTAGGATGAACATGGTTGCTAGGGAGTCCTCGATATACACCCAGTCTGTGAGGCCCAAACCGTGAACACCAACCCGTCACAAGTGTGAGTCAGGAACCTTAGTGAGATACTAAAGGCTCAACCCAACTCTTCATGTCATCCCAATGCTTCACCCATTACGATGCGGTTGGACTGAGGTACAATTTTTGCTCTCCCCCTTTTATATACCCCATCAATACACGTGGTTGAAATCTTCCCTTGGGGTGATGAAATCCCCAAGCAGGTCCAGCTAAGAAAAGTAAAATGGTGACTCAAAGGACTTGATAAGCTACGATTTCTCGTCACCCAAGATCACCAAATAGTGTAAGGGGATTGGATACGTCAAATAGCTTACTGAAAACATGTCACACAAGGTAAATTGACTTCCCCTAATTAATCTATGTTCCTAAATTACTGAAAAATGATAAACAACAACTGATAAAAGTTTCAAAATAAATAATCCTACAAGAAACTTGTTAGTGATTTCTTTTTCATTTTCCTCCAAACACTAATTAAATGCTTGCATAGACACAAACAACACACATTAGGGGGTTAGAAACACTCAAAACATTAAAAAATAGTGCTTAAATTTTACTTTTTAACTTCTGGAAAAAGTTGTTTTTGGTCAAGTTTGCCTATTTATTGGGCCAGGTTCACCTCTAAAGGTCAGGTTCACCTATCTACTTGGTCAGGTTCACCCTTGAAGGTCAAGTATGCCTTTGGGTAGGTCAAGTTTTCCCTTGGAGATGAAAACTGTGAATTTCAGGTCACTGTGGAGGTCAGGTTCACCTGTTTGCTAGGTCAGGTTCACCCCTGAAGGTTAGGTATGCCCCTAAGTAGATCATGTTTGCCCCTAGAGGTGAAAACTACAAATTTCAAGTCACTATGGAGGTTAGATTCGCATGTCTGATGGGTTAGGTTTGCCTATCTACTGGGTCAGGTTTGCCTTTGAAGTTTAGGTACGCCTATCTGATAGGTCGGGTTTGCCCCTCTGTAACTTGCACCTGCAAATAGTAAAAAAATAGAAAACATGAAAGAATAGGACCCATCTGTGGGTCCCACTGGGCGTGCCATAAATGTGATCAAGAGTAAAAGGTAGTCCTAGAAATGAGCAACAACACAAAACATGCAAGAAACCACCTGAACACCTAACACCTCAAGATAGGGCTATAAGTTAAACACAACAAAATAAATAGAATGATAATACCTTGTTAAGTTGCTCCTTTGGTTGGCCCTTGGATTGTTGACGTGATGTATGTTCCTCTTGATGGCAAAAGATGTATAAATGAGATGTAATATGGATGAAAAAATGATGAAAATTCTATGATGAATGCAAGGAATACAATATTTTGGCTAAGTATGGCTCAAATGGAAATTTTGTAAGAGTTTAGTTAGCACAATGATTAAGCCCCAAATGAGAGAAAAGATGGGGTACTTATAGAAGAAGTTGAATTCTCTAGAGAATTCAATAGTTGAGATTAAACCAACAAGGCCAAGATGAAGGGTTATGGTGAGTTGAAGATTCACAAGCCCTCACATATTGACATGTGGAATGTGAGATGGCTTAAGAATGGTGATGTGTAAATAAGGTGAAAGGAGGGTACATGATGTGGAGAAAGGAGAAGTACCTTGCAAGTACCTTGGGAGATGAGAAGATTCCTTGGAGGAATAAAAAGTGAATTTAAAATTCACATGATTGGGGAATCTTGTGGATAAGACAAGGTTCCAAAGGGAGAGATGAAAAGTACCTTGGATATGCAAGATGTGTAAAAAGGTAAGCACTTGTCACATGTGACTTGATGTGACAAGTCAAAGATCACATGGGGAAGAGAAACATAAATTTAATATTCCTTAGAAGGATAAAAGGAATTAAAAATTCCTTTGGAGGTTGATTAGGCTAGTTTTAATGAAGGATTACAGGAGGGTTAGGTGGCTCAGAGAGATTAGGGGCCAACCTGTAAAAGTTGGAGGATGTGACACATCTCTATCAAGGATTAGGCATGTGCACATCTCTAATGATGGAATTAGGAGGTTGATTAAGATTAAGAAATGACTATGACATGTGAGGAATTAAATAAATGTCATATTTATTTAATTCATTTGATGAAAGGGGTAAGATATTTAATTATTAACTAAATACTTTAGGGGTTTAAATGAAGTTTAAAGGTATTAATTAAATAATAGTGATATTACTTAATTATTGAAGATAAAGGGATATTTAGATGAAAAATGGGTAAATTTGGATGCATTAAGTGTCCAAATTTGGATGTCTATAGTATCATATACATTTAAAAATTTGTACCATTTTAGTGAAAAATATTAACTTCTTCAAATAATTTAAACATATTATTAGTAAATCTTGAATTTATAATTAAATTAAATTTAAATTAAAAATTATTTTCTTAAATTTAATATATTCATTTGCAAATTTAAAAGAAACAAAGTAGAGAGACACAAGAATAAACAAATTTACTATATGGTGATGATGTTAATTTAAATGCAAACTAAAAATAAATAAATAAAAAAATTCTTAAATAGTTCTATGTTAAATAAAAATAGTTATTCAATAAACTAGTAGATATATTTTAATTGTAAATTTTTTACCTCTTAAGTGAGTTTTCTTGTAAATGTTTTATTTGAGGTGTTTTTAAGATGATAAAAAAATTAATAGATTAAAAATATTGAAAAATAACTTTTTGAGGTGTTTTTATTTACACAACTACTCTACATTAACAATAAAAAGAAATTCAATACACCCCTGCATGATGCTGTGAAGCTAGGAGGATCGTAGATTGTGGATGATAGTAGATATGATCTCATGAATCTTATTAATGGAAATGCTCTCTTTGATTTAGATCCTAAAGGGGCCTCTTGCACTTGGTCCAATTAGTGGGTGGGTGATGCTATTACCTAGGTTAAGCTTGAATGTGCCCTTATTTCCCTAGATTGTCTTATCTCTTATTCCTACTCATTGTTTTTCCTAACTAGCACGTTGGGGTCTGATCATTTTCCTCTTTCTTTATCAGTGGATCTATTGGGGAGGAAGATAAATTTTCCTTTTAGGTTTGAAAAGATGTGGACTTGTCATCTTGACCTAAAATATTTGGTTTGTGCTTGGTGGAACATTCACGTGGATGGTTCGACTATGTTCAGGGTTGCTAAGAAGTTGGCTAAGTGAAGAATAATGTTAGGAGATGGAACAAGTCTTCCTTTGGGCACATTTTTGTTGAGAAAGAGGATGTTAACTGGGAGCTTTTCATTGTACAACATGATATGATCATTCTCTTGCTTTGAGGGAGAATGTCCTTTCCATATTACATAATATTGTTGCTGAGTAGGAATTTTGGAAGCAAAGATCTCAAATTATATGGTTAAAAAGTGGGGACAAAAATACGATATTTTTCCATCTCTCTACACTGAAACACTGGGCTTCCAATCATATTAATGCTATTAATTTTAATAATCAAGTGTTGGATAAGGATGTGGATTTGCAATAGGTCGTGTCTTCTTATTTTTCTAACCTATTATCTGTAGAAGGGGGATTGGATTCTTAGTGTCAGGGTGATCTTCTTTGGGATATTCCTCATATCATTTATGATGATCTTAATTGAAAATTGGTGCAGATTCCTTTTGTAGAGGAGATTAGAATTGTTGTTTTCTTTTTTGAAGGTAATATGGTGTTGGGGCTTGATGGTTTTTGGGTGTTCTTTTTTCAGTCCTTTTGGGATATTCTTGCAAAGGATGTTGTGGATGCTACTAAGGAATTTTTTGGTAGTGGAAATCTTTTGAAGGAATTAAACTCGTCTTTTATTGTCCTTGTTCCTAAGAATCTGGGAGTTGCTTCCTTTGATGAATTTTTCCTTATTAGTTTGTGTAACTCTACAAGTAGAAAATATTTTCCAAGGTGTTGGCAGTTAGATTGTAGAAGGTTCTCCCTCAAATCATTTCTCTTCAGTAAAATGGTTTTGTGGCGGGTAGGAAAATTATAGATTTTATCCTTACTATTCATGAGAATATCCATTCTTTAACTATTAATAAGCGTGTTGGTTTCATCCAGAAGATGGATTTGCTTAAATACTATGATAGAGTTGATTGGGGTTTTTTGTATAAGATTCTAAAAGCTTTTGGTTTTGGGGAGAAACTGGTGGTTTTGGTGCTTCAATTGATCTCTACCCTGAGATTATTTGTTCTTGTCAGTGGCTCCCCCTCTACTCTTTTTGATTGTTTGAGGGGGTTGAGACATGATCCTATCTCTCCTTTTCTCTTTGTTATCATGGTGGAATCTCTAGGCTACCTCATTCAAAGATTTATCAATTTTGATCAGATGTCTAGTTTGTCTCCTTCATCTTGAAACCTCATTTTCTCCCATCAATAGTTTGTTGATGATACTCTTATGCTTGGGGAGTCATCTATTAAGGAAGCTAAAGCTATTAAACTTATTTTGCAGAGATATAAGGCTGCTTCATGGAAGAAGATTCATTTTCCTAAAAGTGTTATTTTCTTCCTTAACACTCCTAAGCACAGGCAGATTAAAATTGTGAGGATTTTACAATGTCAGATTGGTGAGCTTCTTGCATCATATTTGGGCCTCCCCTTGTGTTCTAATGTGGTTCCAGAGTGTTTTTGGTGGGGATTGATTGATAAGTTCAACTCGAAATTGGTTGGCTGGAAGGGTGCATTATTAATCCAAGCTGGGAAAGTGCAACTTATCAAATCTACTTTTTAAAACTATCTGATTTATTCTCTTAACTTGTTTATATGCCACAAAAATTTGTGGATAAGTTGGAAGGAATGCAAAAAAAAATCCTTTAGTTTGGGGTTGAAGAAAAAAAAAAAATTCATATGGTCTCCTGGGATTATGTTTGTAGGCCTAAAAAGGTGAGTGGTCTTTGCATGATCCATAAAATAAGAGAATTTAATTTGGCTCTCCTTGGTAAGCAACTGTGAAACCTAATTTATGCTAATAGTGAGTTAGATAGAATTGCCATGAGAAAATATCTTCGTGGTGTGGACTGTATAAGGGATATGCTATCTTGTGGATTCTCTCCTCTTCCTAGATTCACTCTCTAGAACTGTATGGTTAAGGCTCATAGGATTGTTTCTAAAGGTCTATTTTTGCAGCTAGGAAATGATAGGAAAATTCTATTTTGGGATGATTACTGGTTTGGTAATAGGCCACTCAAAGATGAGCCTTGGGCCCTTCCTCTTATGGATATTTGCATTCAAAGGTTTAGCAGATTTGTTTCTAACTATATGGATAGGGTGCAATGGAAAAGGTTGCATGAGGTGGAATCAAGGTTGGAGGGTCTCTTTGATGCTCTTTCCTTAGTTCATATTCCTTCTTATGCCCCTACTGATAAGATTGTGTGGAGGCCTTCTTCCAATGATAAATTTTATTTGTATTCTACCTTTGATCTTCAATTTTCTTTTGTTAGCCCTACCTCTTTTTGGTCCTCCCTCTGGTTCCCTAAATTGATTCTAAAGGTGAATATCTTTTTCTGGATTTTTGCCATACTAAGGTTTTAACTACTGATAATCTTGTCAAGAGAGGTTTTATGTTGCCTAATCGATGCTTTTTATGTGAAGAGGAAGCTAAGGATTCCTTTCATCTCTTGATTGGATGTAGATATGTTAGAGAGGTGTGGGCTCATGTTCTTTCTCTTTGGAATCTCAAAGCTGGGTGTTTTGTTCTTTGATTGGGGAAGTGTGGTCTCAAAAGGTGGGGCCTTCATCTAATCCTACTTTGATTTACCTTTGGTCTTTCTCTGCCTCACACTGCTTGGGGTATTTGGTTGGAACGTAACAACAAGATTTTTTAGGAGTTCGACTCTTCCTGCTATCTTTGCGGCTTTTAAAATTTGTGTTGTTGTCAAGGAGAATTTTGTTTTTGGGGCTTTTTTTCAAAATGGCCCAAGGATTGTGCTTAAGCTGGGTGACATTTCTATTGCACAAAATTGGAAACTTCCATGTGATATCTCTCTTCCTCTGACTGAAGGTAAATCTTCTAGAGATGATGTTGTTTGGAAGGCTCCTTCAGTTGGATGGGTAAAAGTTAGTTTTGATGGAGTTGCTAAAGGTAATCCTAGACCTGTTGGTTATAGGGGAATGTTAATAAATTCTAACGGTAGGTTCGTTTCTGCTATGGCACTCCCTTTGGGAACCTAGAAAAACCACTTCACAGAAGCGTCTACAACCTATCATGGTTTGAAGATGGCTCAATCTAAAGGATTTAGGACGGTGTGGTTTGGGGGAGACTCACTAAATATTATCAATAATTTGAAGAAGTCTTTTATCCCCTCTTGGACTATTGAATCCCTTATTTTGGATGTCATTGAAATTTTAAATTCTTTTGATGAATTTTACATTTCTCACATTGTTAGGGAAAGAAATGGTCTTGTGGATGTCTATGCTAACTTTGGTGTTAGCAGCTATAGGTTTTAGGATGTGGATGATCCCCTTCCTATTGAGACACTGGCTTGTCTTAACAATGATTACCAAAAATGTTGAGTTGGATGGTGGCTTCATCATGATCTGTGCTCACATGACCCTGCTCACATGGTAGATTATTGTTTGGAGTGATCGTGGGTTGGATAGTGCTTGGGCTTATGGTAATTCAAGTAATCTCTGTATGGGGTGGCCTTCAAGGCTAATAATGACCCTCTACCATCATGTCATTGTCACATAGATTGTGGGTATTTTTTGGCCTTTGTTCTTGAGGCTTCTCTTAATTTTCTGTAAAGTCCTCAAGCTCTTGGTTTTTGCTAAGTTTGTGATCATAGGCAGCAATAGAAATAGGGTGGAGCCTTTCTCTTGTGACACCTTGAAAAATAAGACTGAAGTGTGGGAAATTTTGTAGAAGGGTGGGCTCATGCCATACTTGGAGCAGCTGCATGGGAATGATCCGTAGGCTATGACTTTATTTGTTAAGGGATGGAATAATAGGGTTTTAAAGTTGGGTGGTACTAAATTTGATATCAATGAGGATCTCATAGAGAACATTACTGGTCTTTCCATGGAGGGTAGAAAGTTGTATGGAGATTTGAAGGAATCTAATGCTACAATGTAGATTTTCTTTAAAGGGGATGAAGAACTGAAGCTCAACCGTGCTAAAAGTAGTGGATACCAATGCAATTCAATCAAAGCTTTGTGGGGAGATGTTGCTGAAGAATTGATGAGGTACATAACCTTAGAAGGTTGGTTCTCTACTATAAATGGTTAACATTTTGTTATGTTGAATCACTTTTGTCATAAGAAGAAAGTTTCCTTTCCTTTCTATCTATTGGCTTCTTTGGAGAGTGGTCTTAAGGATCATAAAAAAAAACCTAAGAATCCTGTGCTACATGTTGGTTTAATTCGTCTGATAACAGATTATGCAAAGGATTTTGTGGTTCTTAAGCAACCTGAAAGGGCTCCTAAAGGTAAGCAAAAGAAACTGACCTTAGAATATGAGACTATGTCGAAGGAGGAACCAGTGAGTCAGAAAGGGAAATAGAAGAAAGAGGTTTTTGGGGAGCGTGATTTGGAAGAGGATGTTGACTATGTTCCTGACTCTTAGGCCTCTATGAAAGTGTATTCATAGTCCCCTACTCTAAGTAAGAATGGTAAAGGTAATTTTTTTTCCTAACCCAAGGGATTATGAGACTTGTAGTGAGGAAGGGGTTGGTGTTAAACCCTATAAAACTGGGCCTATTGCTCCCTCTACCATATTGAAAGAAATGATTGATACTATAGAGGATTTGACTCTTACACCCCTTGTTTCGAGATCTAAGAGAAAGAAGGGTCTAAAGGAAGGTAGTAGAAAGAAGATGGCTAAGAGGTTTGGTAGCCTTGTGTAGGAGGGATCTGTTGTTTCTTCTTTAAAGATTGGTGGCGGGCAGGATGCTATGGAAACCCTTTATGAGGTGGGATGGAAAAGCAGAATAGAAGGATGATGGTGTTGAGGACATTGCAAGCTCTCTTCATAAAATTCAGATGCTGATGACTGGAGCTAAAGGTAAGGAGGTTTTTGAGAGTCAAGAAATGAATATTATCTCCTAGGAGGGTGAAGATGAGGCTATGGATGTTTTTAATACTAATCGAGAGGATCTACCTAATTTTCTGGGTTTGGCTAAGGAGTGTACTATTTCCCTATTTAGATTGTTCAAATGGCTTTTTCATGAGCTTAATATAACTAATGTGAGGGTTCAATGGGTTGTGAGAAAATATAGGGAATCTTGCCAGTATTTTGTACAAAATCAAGTTGACTAGTTGTATAATTCCTTAAAGATTGTTGTTGAGGAGATGGTTAAGCTGAAGCAGACTTTTGAACAAAGAATTGTGAATTTGGAAGTGCAAATGGATTGGATTAACATGAAGTTGGATAAGGTAGTTGAAGTCACTAAATTTTTTATGAGGAGCGAGGCTAAGGGCCTTACTATTCTCAATGAGAAGGATAATAAATGGATGGAGGGAGCTCCTAGTGATAAAGAAGTTGTCGGGGAAAGGCAGGTGGTGGAGGAAGCTTTAGTTGATAAGGTTGTTGGTTCGCAGGATGTTTTGGTTAAAGAGGTAAATGTTTTGGGGCCCAGTGCTAGAACTCACAACAAGACTAAGATACAATCTAGGGTCCCTATCAAAGAGATTTATGAAGTTATAGATGCAAATCAAAAGATAATTGAGAGTGACATGGGAGTTGTTAATATTTTGAAGAATATGTAGTTTTTTTTTTTTATTCATCCTTATTGGCAGCTATCTTATTGATATTTTGTTGTGTGTTGGTTGTTGGTTGTTCTATTTAGTTATCTTTTGATACAACTTTCCTTTTTTGTAAAGGGTTTTGGGGCCCCTTCAAAACTTGCTTTACCTCTAATAAAAAACAATAAAAAGAAATATAAAGAGATAGAGAGTGAGACAAAGATATATAAAGAAAAAGATGGCAAGGAAGATAGAAAGGGAGAGAGAGAAGATATTTATAAAGAGAGAGATACATTGAGTTAAAGAGAGATAGAAAGGAGGATGGATAAATAGATTTAGATAAAGGGAGTGGGAATTAATATGGATAAATATGGAGGGATAGAATTATATATTGAAGAGTAAAAGTCATCTCCTGATGTGATTGCATGTATATTGGGAGGTGAACAATATATCTAGCATTTTAACCATGCTCAAAATATTAAAGAATGATTTGCAACAATCTAAGTTTAAATCAATCTAATTTTTTTTCTAATCCAAATTTAAAGGATTTCAATTAATTTAAGTTGATTTTTCTTTCATTTAATTTTAAATTGTAGGAGTTAATGGTGAAATCCCAACACCTTAGGATCATATTCAAGACAAAAATAACTTCTACAAGAGATAAATGGAAAAAATATCATGCTATTTTCTTAAAAGAACTTGGAAACCAAGTAACCATGTTACATCTATAACACCTACTCAACACCTTCTTATCATTACCACACTAGAGGTTGACATCAATGACAACAATAATGACAAATAGTACAACAATATTCCCATTTTTCATTGATGGCAACACCTACTAAAAACCCATCAATAACAAATGCAACCAACTTTGCGTCTCCAACACTCCAGTAGCTATCCCCATCACTTGGGACTCACTTGGACATTTCTTACATTTCAGACATATTTCTCTCTCTCCACTACTCTCTCCCCCTTTCATTATATTTTTTAGACTTCTCCCCCCCTTTGACATCAATGGCAAAGAGAAACACCTACACATTTCTCTTCTCTCCCACATAACATATGCTCTTGTTGATTGCACCAACCAAAGACACCACTACCTACCCCCCTGAGAGGTAGCATTCATCAGTCTAGGACAAAGAATTAATCTTGAATTTCACCCTTGGATAGATGCACCAACTTATGCATCTAGTTGAAAGGAGGGGAAATAATCCCTAGCTTTTTCTTGAGATAATCAAATGTATGTTTTGGAAGATCCTTTATGAAAATATATGCTATTTGATCCGTTGTAGGAACATTCTCCAACTTCACTTCATTCTTAGCAACTTTCTCTCTTAGAAAGTGATACTAGATAAAGATATGCTTTGTTCTTGAATGCATTACTAGATTTTTGAAATATTGATAGAACTTGCATTATAACACAAGATAGAGATAAGTTCATCATATGATACTCTGTTGTCTTTCAATGCATTCTTTATCCACAACACATGTGTGTAGCAAGATTTTGCTACAATATATTCTACCTTTGCAGTAGATAATGACATTAGATCCCATTTCTTACTTATCTAAGAAACCAATCTATTTCCAAGGAAGAAAACACCTCCACTTGTACTTCTTATGTCATCAACACAACTTTCCTAATCTACATCTATATAAGAACTCAAGGAGTAATAAGTATCCTTAGAATACCATAGACTATAGTCCAAAGTGCTCTTCAAATATCTAAATATCTTTTTAATTGCTACCAAATGTGATTCTCTAGGATGTTCTTAAAATCTTGCCACAAGACACACTGCATGCATGATATCTAGTCTAGTTGTAGTTAGATATAGTAGTCCACCAATCATGGATCTATACTTGGTCTGATTTGTCTTAGGAGATTCATAGTTTTTTCTCAACTTATGACTAGTAACCATGGGAGTACATACTAGTTTAGATTCCTCAATTCCAAACTTTTAACATTTCCTTAACATATTTTGATTGTGTAATGACTATACCTTTTCTTGATTGACTGATTTGTAGCCCAAGCAAGAAAGTCATCTCCCCAAACATTGGCATTTCAAACTTATTTTGCATCTCCTTTACAAACTTCTTGCATATTACCTCATTTCCTCCAAAGATTATGCCATCATCATACACAGCCACAATCAGAATTTGATCTCCCTTAACTTTGAAGTAAAGGTTACTATGTACGGTACCCTTTTGAGTCCCTTCTATAATAAGTACCTATCCAATCTTGCATACCAAGCTCTAAGAGCCTATTTGAATCCATATAGTGTTTTTTTCAACCTGTAGACCATATCAAGATCTTCTGATAATTGAAAACCTTCTAGTTGTTTAATGTATACCTCTTCTTCTAACTCACCATTCAAGAATGTAGACTTTACATCCATCTAATGTACCTTGAAGTCTTTATGCATGCTGCAAAATTTGGAAATGAGCAAAATTCAATGCCATTTTTCTTTAACAGAATTAAACGCCATTATCACCTTTGTCATATTAAATCACCACATTGATACTAGTTGTTGTGAAAAATGCATAAAACTTTATTCAATTATTATTGATATTACATCTATATTTTATAGAAAGGAAGGTGGAAGTGGTTGAGCATAGCGAAAGTGGCGAGGTAGTTGAGAAACTATGAGAGTAGTTGCATAACTGTATACCGTGTAACTAACTGCCAACAATACATGATATGCTAACAAAAGATAGACTGGAAGGATTTCACTTTTTGTATAAAGGTTTGATTTTAGAGACCTGGTGTTCAATTTTAAATTTATGATTTGTTTAAGCATGGTTGAGGAAGAACTAGACAACTCATGGGGGTTATGGGATCAGCTTATGCCCTAGAGAATACTTTATCATGGTTTTTGCTAATGAAGTCGGATAGGGATTAGGGAGAAGATCTTCTAAAATTCTAGATATTATTCAAAATGCAAGTCTACTTATGAAGCATTTGCATATCAGTTTCAAACCGATGACATAAACGCCATGTAAAGCTCTTATCTATTTATAGTTGTATGCCCTAATATGTGAGTTATTGTCACACTATATCTTACAATCCTTGGCAAATTTCATGGGCAAGTTTGTACGTGTTTCTAGAGAAACTTTAGGAAGAGAAGCAAAAAAACCATGCTCGAATATGAGTAAAGTTGGATTTAAATTACCTGTTGCCAAATATTGTCACATTGAGATTGATTAAGTGGAAATGGATCAATGAAATTAATTACAAATGCATACCAGTTAGATGTAGAGCTTGCAATGAGTATGGCACCTTGCAAGGGAGTTTCTTATGGATCAGTAGTAGAATATTCGAAACCAAGGAATATAGTAGGAGTAAATGAGGAATGTTTCAAAAAGAAAAAGAAAAAGCATAAAATCAAGGCCAAGTAGATGAAAGTGGGGGAATTGTGCAAGGAGAAGCTTAGATGAAGGCTAGAAGGGAGAAGACAAGGAAATAATTTTTGGAACATCTAGTGATAGAACTTGGCAAGAGAAAAAGAAAATTCATGAATATTATTTCTTGGAATATTAAGAGAGGGCTTCCCTCTTTTGGAGATATTTTTTTGAAAGTAAAAACAGGATAATTTTTAACAGTAAATGATAATGAGAGAGGTTGATTTTGGATGTAATTATGTGGATAATTGTTAGCATCAACATTTTGGATCACACTCCATGATCCATTGTTAGAGAGTCAAGGATTGTGATGCATCTTAGAAAGTGTTTTCCTTTTAAAATATTTACAAAATAAATAAATTTTAATGAGGTTGCGTGGCTTGAGAATAATAGTGAGGAATTTTCAAGTAATTAGAAGAAATAATGAAGAGTAGTTAAAATGCATGGTAGTGACAACCTTACACAAATATGTAATTTATTTGTATTATGGTCTAGCATACTATTAATGTTTGATAGGCACTCTTATCTATATTTTGAATAGTTCAAATTTACAATTTAGATGGTGAAGCTTGGAAGAAAATGCAATGCCCCTCAATTTTTTTTCTTTTCCTAGCTTTTTTGAAAGCTAAAATTGAGGAAGCCTTGTAAAGTGAGATTTAAAGCTCTCTTTGTAGCCTTGATTTTTCTACTAGTGAATGTTTGATTTTAAAGGACCCTTCAATCATTTTTAGAGAAACATGAAATTCATTCTCAAAAGATATTTGAAAAGCAATGTGAAAAATGGTTACTTGGATGTCAATCTTGAGAATCACCATTTTATTGACTATCTTTATCAATATAAAAGTTAGAGCTATTTAAATGATCATCAAATACCTCCATAGCACAAACACATAGATGACAATAAACAACATTCTATGATTAATGTAAGATGATATAAAGTAGTGTGATCAATCATATTAATGGTGAGGTATTAGTAATTTAAGAGATCACAAAATGACAATATTAAGTTGAAAAGAATCTAAGTATTTAAAATGATATATATAGAATCAATTTGTTAGAATTGATTATGAATTTGTGAGAGGAAAGTGAATATTTCTAAATATGAATACTATTTATAAACAAATATAAAATACAAGCCTCTTTAACTAATTAGATTAATTATGTTATATATATAATCTAATTTTATAGTATGTAGACATTCAATAAAAATAAACAATTTTAAATAAAAGTTGATCATAAAAGAACATAAATATTATAATTTATTTAGTATTTAAGAAACCCAAAAACATTACAATCCACACACAAGAAACACAAAATCAAATAGACATAAAAGCATCATGACCGGTCACTACACTTTCTCTTCTTAAAGCTCTCTTAATTACTGTCCATTAATCCTCTTTATTCTCTGAATGTTCTTCGCCTTCCTTCTTTTCATGGTGTCCATGAATCTTCTCTTTAATCTTGTCCTTCACACTGCCTTATATTTTCTTTTCCTCCTCTTCTTTCTCTCCACCTTCGCCGTCAGTAGGCTGCACATATGGAGATGCCAACATCACATTCATAAAAGTAATACAAACTAAGTGAAACTAATTTCTGACTGTTGAACTATTCTATATTTAAAAATAATCCAATAAAGAAAATGGGTAAAGAGATTAAAGATAAGTTACAGCGTTAGAAGAAAAGCTGCTTGGGAGACTGAATTTCTGATATGTTTTCCCTTCACTATCACTGGGGTGTTCGGGCTCCACCACTGCTGGCGGTTTCACATTGTCTGCAGGAGGGGGCTCATGTGTTTCCTCTTCATTCTTCATCCCAGACAGACCCTTCTGCTCTGCTTCATGTGTCTCCAGTATTACTTCACCCAGAGGAAGATTTTGCATCAAACCCCCTTGCTGTGTCTTTCCCTCAGTTTCACTTGAGTGTTTGGGCTTCTCCATAGGTCGAGGGTGAATATCATCACGATTCTGCCCGTGTGTTTTCTCTTCATCTTTCTTCCCACATAAACCGAAGAGCTTACCATCTTGCTGCTCTGTTGTATTTGTCCCCGCCATTACTTCAAACAAGCGAAGAATTCAACAGTACAAAGAAAAGAATGTATTTGAAATATTTTGATAAAATGGGTAGACGTGAAAGTACATTTAAAGGCCTGGGCGGGTATGGAGGACGCGCTTTCGACGCTCTCATGACTGTGAGCTCCATTATTAAGGTGACAGATCATTAATGAATACTGATTTGTATTATCGGTTATACAAATCTCCTGGCGGCTATGCCAGGACATTGAAGACGAGCAACACTATATTTGGACCTCGAAAATAATTTGAGTATATGCATGTAACGGTGCTTTTCAGGCCGATAGAAAACGCATAAATGCATAAAAAAGTAAAGAGGTATTTGAAGAAGAGGAATGATATATAAGGAGAATGCTAATGACAAAAGGAGACACATGTAGTTTGTAGTTATACGTGTATTTCAAAAAGTAAAGGTGTCTAGTTCAAGAAGGTTGATCCTTGTATAATTATCAAAAGTTCTGATTTAGGAAATGCATATGAAGTTGAGTTATTGAAATGTTTAAGTTTATCATGGTGCAAATATTTAATGTTGTAAATTTATGTCATTATTATCAAGGGTAATTAGGAGATAAAAAATTATAATTACAATAAATGAATCAATAACCACAGTTCAAAACGAGGATATTGAGGAGATTTTGAATAGTGAATTGAAAGAACCTCTAGAAATATAAAATATGATGAATTTACAATAAAACATAAAGTTTAGTCTAATGAAGATTCAACCTAGGTTTAAAAGGTTCAGGAAGACTATCTTGATTTCCATCTAACCACCAAAAAGCAAGGGACTTACTTTTGAAATTAACTCATTATCTAAGATAAGAGAAATCTTACATCACTCAAACATGTTTTCTTTTACTTTGTTATTTATATTTTTGTTTTCAACAATATTGTAGTCACCATAGATCCTATTACATTTCAATACACATATAAATTCAAATTTCTAGTTTGGAGTTCATATTTCACACTAATCCTACAATTTGGTATTTCATTTATGAAAGATTTGGATCATTGCAAATTCATAACTTGATTTCTAGCTCAGTACCAATCATTACATAACAACATCTAGTTTTACTATTCAAGGGTTATGGGACCTTTATAAAGCATAGGTAATAGAAGGAATATGTTTTTATGTTTATTTAAATTAGGATAGATTGCGTTATGAATTGAATTTATATAAATATAGGTCCATCATCACTGCATTCATTCTAGAAAATTTATTCACATGTTTTGCCAACTACATGTTACACTTGGAATTAGGCTTTGTGCCTCCTTATAGATGATTGAGATGAATCTTAAGGCTAAATATATTATATATAGTTAATTATTCACTATATAGGAAATATATACATCCACCTTCCTAGAAAATTTAATAAATATACATCACAATATCCATGAGCCTCTTTATTCTTGCTTTAGTTTTGATATTTTGAGTTTTTACGTATATTTTATGGAGGGTAAGTCTCAACAAGAAAATAACATATAATTATTTATGTTAGGTCAAACATAATATTAAATGTAAATTTTTAAAGGTAATAGGGAAAGTTTTCATGAAAGGTCCCAACATTATGACATGTGGTAAACCAAGTAGTATTATAAAGAAGTGAAACATTGTAATAAGTACTAGTGGGCCCCACCTATGTCATTGGTTTAAATAAAATTATTCCTTGAGAAAGGACACGTGGTGTGCTCTTCAATATTCTCATAAATATTATAGAGAGTGACTATAAAATACCTTATAGATCATCCAAATTTCTATTTATAATTTCATCTAGCGACATGGACATGATACACCATTGCAACCTAGGAACACTTCATTCCTCATCTTGCATGTATAAATTATAGCACCCATAATTTATACATTTCATTTGAAGGACTCTACTATGCTAGAGAAGCCATGATAGGATTGATAAACTATAAGAATTCAAAATTTGAAAGGTGGCAAAGCTATGTATCCATGTCCACCAATTGAATAGTCCCTAGACAACTAGTTTCACCTACTAATGTTGCTATAACGTAGTAGTGAGATATGGAATGTAAGTAATGTGTTGTTAAGAGGAAAAATATACTACTTCAACTACCAATAGGATCCACCAATGCACTAAACTTATAAAAATATCTTAATTCTCCTAGAATTTAGATTCAAAATAATTTTAGGGGGCAAACCATTTGGGTTGTGAGAATACGTTATAAATAATATTTTTCATATTTAAGAATTTATTAGAACTCTTATAGTTGAAATTTTGAAGTTATTTATTTAGTGATATTTTCTTCCTATTTGTGTTATATAAGGCATCCTCTATGCATGTTTCCAAAGCACATATATATCAAGAATATAATTAAATTTATGTAATTAATAAAAATAAAGTATCTATTCTAAGTGACTTATAGATTTTATTTTTCATATTTGTTGATTATTGCATTATGGAATGTTAAGGTCTTCTCTAAAATATAAGTGATAGCCATATTTGGCATCACATTTAATTTTTTATATACTTTCAAAATTTATATCTCATTTTCCATAGCACAAACAAATTTAGTCTCTATCATAGATAGATGGGGAGATAAGACTCTCATCTAGAAGAATATAATATTGAGTCACATCATTGTTGAATAAAATTTCTACCCTATTAGACTAATATTGTAAATCCATGTCATTTTTCCAAGTTGTTGATCATAAGGCTACTTCACTATTTTTTGTTCAAAATTTTATTAACTATTCACATAAGAGAGAATCTTACTTCATCACAAGATTAGTTATGATTCTTTTTCCTAGAAGAGAACTTAACTATAATTACATCTAACCTTGGATCTTTCATTGTGGTCTAGTAAAAATTAGGAGTATTTTGATGAAAATGGGATAAGAACCCAATTCCATATAGAGGTGGTAATCAGTCCTTTTGAAAGAAATCCTTTTCTCATACTTCTTCATGTATTTATAGTCCATGGTAAGTTTTATCAAGTTGCTCAACTTTAGGCTCAATTATTCTATGTTTTGATGACTAGAAATAAATAGTGATAAAAAGATTATACAACCCTTTTTTTCATTAAAATTAACACCCTATTGGTTTACAACTTGTAGCCAGATCTATAAACCAATATCCCTTCAAATTTGAACTATACCTAATGAAGGGTACTTCCCTTACAACCTGAAACTCACAACCATAAATAAGAATTGCACAAAATGAAATTCAATAAGGAAGAAAATATTTTCTATTATAATTTAAATAAAAATAAAATTACAACATTACAATTTCCATCACATGGGCTTTCTGACTACATAAAATTGCAAATCTGCAAATCAAAGCCACCACCTACTTTTTTCTTCCCTCCCTCTTTGTAACCCCCTTCACATCCTTTATTTGGAACGTAACCACCTTGGATTCTTCTAGAAAGTGTAAACTCCACAAGAAGAAATTTTGAGTTTTTAATAATTTTTGTAGTGCAATTTTGCGGGGTCATAACTTTTGATCTGACTATTGGATTTTTAGTTATAATACCTTTTCAGAAAGCTTGTGAAGAGATATACAACCATCTTATGCTAGAGCTATAAGATGAAAAATTTGCACCATGCTCTGGGGTTCCAAAGGGCTTCAAATTTGACTTTGAATTTTAAACATGATTTTTGAAAATTGAAATTTTAATATCTCACAAATGGAAAGTGATATTGATGCATGATTTGTTCACCATTGGCTTAAATTCATTATTTTGGGGGCATGTGTAAGATTTTGTATCTAACTGTGCATAAATGCAAACTTACTAAAATAGTAACCTATGGTATAATGGGAAAAGCTATTTTTGGGACAATGTAGATAGATAATCTAAGGTCAGTAAAATGAAATAAAGGATAACACCAACTAAGGAAGAGAATAAGATGATTGATGATAATGCTAGTGATGGAGAGGGCCAATGTATTAATGAGTCAAAAATGTTAACAAAGGAATATAACTTGATAAATAATCAAAAGTATTAGTTAGCTTGTTGTTCCTTGTTTTGGGGCCTACTTGCATTCCCTTCAATAGGCTTGTGTGCCACCTAGTTTAGCATCATCTTTTATTTTTGTGTATTTCTATTCTATTTCCCTTTTTGACATTTCTATGTTCTATGTGAGCTTAATTATGGTTTGAACTTTAGGCCAATTGCTCTCCTCTAATGTTGTTGTTCTATAGCTAGATCTACTAGCTATGTGGCTTATTTTTTATGCTTGGAATAAGGGTCCTAATTCTACTTTTTAATATAAACAAATATTAATTGGTGAATTTACCACCTTGATTTGATTATATATCCTTGAGGGAGTGATTAGATGACATTTTTTACCAAGGGAAAAAATTGCTTTGAATTTGTTAAAAGTTTGAATTTTTTTATTTGAGAAATATAACCAAATGTCTTATAATAGTATTCAACAAAAAATATAAATTAACAACCATGATTATGATTTCATGTTACAGTTTCGTATAGATCAATTTACACCAAATCCAAGGGGACAAAGAGTCATTCCTCAGTAGTAGGCAATAAGCTCAATGTTGTTTTACTTTTAATGAAAAAAGGTTCCCCAAATTTAGATGGATGAATCTTCTATTCCAAAGAGTAATAAATAAATTATCTTTTGTTTGAAGGGCATTATGTTCATGAGTGATATCAAATAATTGAATTTTTTTTTGACCAGTAAGGAATAAACAATAACTTATCCATTTCAATTCTTATCTCAAATTGATAAATCTTCTCATCATTATGTTAGTCAAAATTAACAATCGAGTGGTGCTCTAGAAATTGAATTATTGATAAGAGTTTCTCTGTGAGTCTATAAAAATATAGATTTTTTTTAATATAATACTTGTGAGTCTTAAGTGGTAATAAAATAACCCTAAGACCCTAAAATTTGTAGGATGTATCATCAACAAGTAAAAATTTTAAACATGAATTGGATGGGGTAAGGTTGTAGAACCACTCTTGTTCACACATCATTTATATAGCTACACTAGAATTAACATATTAGATAAGAATATTTGAATTGAAAGCATGATAATTTGTAAAATACAAATTATATTCATCAAGATCAATTGTGGAAGAAATATCTCATGTTCCATATTATCCTTTTCCACTAGTAAGGATTTTTCTTCTTGTCCCTATGAAAATTCTTTGGTATATATTTCTAGCTATATTCAATATTACTACAGTACTTATACCATCATTATTTTAAATTATTTATCTTCTCTCCATAAATGAGACTGTTTTTTTCTATGGAGATGAATTTCCTTGTTCTAATCTGGATGAACTAGAGGGACCAAAAAACCTTGTTTAATGGGATGTAATCATGTGTAATGAATTAAAGTTTCCACCTAGTAGACACAAGTATTACTATCTCTTTGTGATCTTTCTAATGATTTTTATTAAAAAAATTATTTTGATGAATGAGACTATAAGGAAAATTAAAAAACTATTATCTTGGTATCTTAAAGGAAAATAATGTATACAAAAATTATCTATTTAAACTCTTCAAAAAAATATTTCTATTGTGTTTTCATTAATCCCCTAAAATTCCAGGAGTAATAATTAATGAAAAATGAGAGTGCAAGGACATATCCTCATGATAGATCCTTAAAGTCCATCCTTTCAATGCTTACTAAATGAGCATTATTCAAAATATTGTTATTATTTTTCAAGGAAAGCTCTATGATTTCTAAGTTGTTATTTAGGTATTTTATCATTATTTGCTTAAATAGGAGGAATATGGTAGATATTATAAAATTTTGTGAAGAATATTGAAAAACATATCCAACAATTAACTTCGTCGAGGAAAAATACTCATTGGTAATGTCATTATATTAAAATAATGTTTAATAACCTTGTTAGAGGGATGTTTAGAAGCTTTTTAAAATACAATAATCATGTTTTTGAGTTTATAATTTGATAATAAATTAATTTTAGGAGCTAATGTTGATGCTTTAGTTAGTACCACTATAGCATATGACCCTTCTCCATTGTTGGAGTTGACATGAACCCATCTATCATGTCCATTGTAGCCTCCTTTATGGATATCAATATAGTCCCATCTTATTCATATTTTTCTTAATGTAGTTTATTTTATATGTTATATGATAGTTTCATTCTATAATTGACAAGATAATATTTTTAGTTTTGTGCTTAGACTATATTGTAACTAGAAATAGGTGTTGGGAAATTGATATTTAAATCAATTTGAACATAGTGTATATAACTATTTTTTTATGTAAAAAATGAAGTATTTTAGATCCTAATATTATAGGTATAATTCCATGTACAATCATCAAGGATGATTAAAATAAATTTATTTACCGCAATGCATAACATCCTTAAATGAGACACCTCTAGATCACCAATAATTGGCATTCCCTCCCTAATTTGTACCTCTAGATCACCAATAATTTGTCTCCACTAGTTGATGGTCCAATGGAAATTTACCCTTCTATGAGGGGGTTTTTGTTGTGCGGTTTAGTTCTCTTGAGGATAGACAAGATATTTTAGACTATGGCTTGTGAGAATGGGATTCTCACCACCTTTCCATGAGGCCTTGGATTCATTATTTTAACCCTTTGAAGTAACCCTTGGATGCTATGCATGTTTGGGTAAGATTACCTTATCTTCTGTTACAGTTGTGGTGTCAAACTACTTATGAGGGCATTGGTAATGCTCTTGGTATATTCTTGAAAGTGGATAGTGCTTTCAAGAATTTTACTTACCTCCTTTTCTTAGATTTTGGTAGAGGTAGATTTGTTGAAGGATTTACCTAGTAAGATAGTGTTGCAGGTTAATGGCTGGTCTTGATTTCAGTTGGTAGATTATGAAGGTATTCCTTTTTGCTATAGACAATGTTTTGTTGTTGGTCACTTGGCACGCGATTGTTCTAGAAGTTCCCGCCCTGCTTCCTCATCTACCTAGTGGAAAAATTCTCTCTATGAACATTTAACAGTGTTTCTTGTTGCTGACTCTACTTCTCTTGATGAAGATTTAAGGCCTTCTTCTCCTTCCATGTAGACAAATAATAATGTTATCGCTAATTTTGTTCTTCCTTTAGATTGTGTTGTGTTTTCTTTGTACAAGACTGCTCTTACTGCTAGGTATGATGCTTCCCCTAAGGTCCCTCTTTCTCCCTCTTTCTCCCTCTTTGAAAAAGATGGTCTTATCTACGACTATGGATTCTGATGTTATTATAATTTTGGATCATGCTACTTCGGGCCTAGCTTTGGATGCTTCACCTAAAGTATCTACTATTCCACTTTTTTTCTACTCTGGAGGGGAGTCTTTCCCTTCTAATCAAAATTTTTCAATTTTGATTTATGATCCTTCTTGGAAAACAGTGTATAGAAAGAAGAAATGTAACTCTTTAGAAGCAGGTCATTATTTCATTTAATTCACCCTTAAAGGATTTGTTTCTAGGTTCAAGCTTTGTTGCTTGAACATGTTTGTCTTTGGCTGCTATTTTTTCTTGGTATTTTCCTGGTATCTCTTTCCATGCTACTATATATTTTGCTAAGTTGTTGTGCTCTGGTTTTTGATGTAGTTGTTCTTGTCCCACTACTCCTCTTGATTGGTTGTTGTGTTTGGCTAGTCTATTTTATCGGGCTATTCTTCCTAGTTGTAAGCTTTGTATGGTAATATCCTTGGCTATAAAAGGGATTAGGGACCTTTCAAAACCCCTGCTTACTGAATCAAAAAAATCCTTAAAAGATAGTAAACAATGTTATTAAGGAATAAATATCATTGTAAATGTAGACCCAATATTTCAAGTCAAACTATATATTTAAGGGATTGCTTATTGAAGATCAAAAATACCTTGTCCAAGAAAGAAAATAAGATGCTAAAAATATAACAAGGGGCATTCCTAAGAAAAAAATATACATGATTATCTTCCTATAATAAAACCCAACATGTAGGCTCAAAAAATATTTATTATAGTAAACAATATAAGGAATTATCATCCATGAATATGGTTATCTTACCACTCACCCTTTATACTAATTCTATATAGACTCAATAATCAACAAGTAGACAATATAATCAATTGGAAGCACCATTTGATCATGTAGCCCAATGGGAATTTTTACTTACATGAACATCTTGAGTGATGTACAAAAAGGATATTTCAATTTATATGGATACTAAAGAACATAATTTTTTTTTTTTGTAAAAGAAAAAGAAAATGATTGATTTACATTAACATCATTTTAAACATTGTATAGGAGCAAATTTTCCCCCCTTGCACAAATTCACATTTTGTACATCCTCACCTTAGAAAACCAAATCCGAAGGCAAAATTCCACATCAATAAGATGTATTCCTTCCACTTGGCATTTTTTCTTTGTATCGATAGAAGAATATTTTTTGGGGACATGCACGTGGCACGTAGACATCCATGCGGCACGCTTATGTCCCTAATAGTTTCCTTCATCTGAAGTTGGTAGAGGCATTACACTTCCTATTGGGAATTATTTTTAACATCTCTCTTCGACCAACCGACCCCGGAAATGACAGATTCTTCCTTCTTCAAATTCATCGATTCTTCATTCAATCCATTTTTTTTTGCATCGTCTGAGCATTCAACTTCATTCTCTTGACATTCTCCACTCTCAACAACACTTTATCACTCCATTATAGCAACAAAACACTCTATCAACTCCATTAAGCAAGTGTGAAGAAATCCATTACAGTGTGGGCTTGAGGTTTTGCAAAACCTCCCTTCATGGAACTTGATTGGTCCTGTGGTGAGCTCTTGGTGGAGGTGGTAACGCTTCACTCCTCTCCTTTACATTTGGTTGAGTAGCTCTTTACTATTTTGTAGTGTTATTTGCATTCCTTCCTTCTATACTTTTTAATCATACATTTCTCTATCGTTGCTATTTATTATTTGTGGAGGTGGAAACAAAATGGGAGGTCGGCCGAAATCCCTATACAACCCCAACAAATTTCCCCTCTTTCTTATGTGTGAGTGAACATGCTTTTTTAAGACTGTGGTGAACATGCACTTTTATTGAATTATCTTAGATCCACCCTAGTTCTTGTTTTCTACTTTATCATTTCAATTTCTATATTGTATACTTTTCTCATTTGTTTTAATCATCTAGATTGAACCTTCAAATCGATAGGTCTTTTGGTAGTTTCACGGTGTTCACCATTTTCTAGCCCATTATGGATGCCGATGCGCCCTAAGAGACATAGTTCCACCTTGATATCCTAAATTATGTTGTCATCCTTGGGCATGGGGCTATCTAAAAGAACATTGCTCGACTCCAAAAGCCGACCACCTAACCCAAACAAAGTTTGGGTTTTACTTGCGTGATTGATTGAGAAGTACTTTATAGTCCTCATCATTCTTGTCCCTCATTTTCAAACACCCTTTAGAGTGAGGTAAGTTAGGGCATCCCTTCTACTCTTAGCTCTTCATGACCTAGGGCCTTGATGTGGTCAGTCCCACTCTCTTACATTTTTGGTGAACCCGACATGAACCAATGTCTATTCATTCATTGGTGTTGAGGATTTTCCCCTTGTACCATGTGATTATTGTGCCCTTTAGTGTTATGAAGGTGTATGTGAATCGAAACCTAGTCCACAACCTCTGGGTATATTGTTAGGAGAGATTAATGCGACACCTAGATGGAGGAGACGAGAGACCACTACTATTTTCTCACAAGCCTTTTTCTAGATCCGTTGTCAGTATTGCCACATAGGAGTAGTTGTCGAGGGGCAAGGTAGGTGTCTCTGATGAAACTGACCACATCCCCACTCCTCCTACTTCCCATACACCGTCGTTGGTAGATGAGTATGAGTTCATTCACATTCCTTCAAAATATATCCTTATCCTTAGCAAAGGACTAGGTGACTTGGAGAATCACTTGGAACAAGACCCAAATATGGCTAGGGCCTCTAGGGTTATCAGTGAAATAAAGTATATACTTAGAAAAGATCGAGTAGGCATAGAACTCCTAGCTAGTCTCTCTAGTTTGACTTAAGCATGTGCTCCTCCAAACAATCCTAACATTGTCAGAGGGGCCATTTCCAAAGATCATGAGAGGCGACTAGGAATGTCAATGCCTCCCATGTCTATGTACATGGTTGACATAGTCCCCTCGATCAACATCCTTCTACCTCACAGGGGAGATGCAGAAACCATCGATGTGAACAAATTGCCATGGGAGGTTGGCTGCCCCTCCTGTCACCTCTGGTGGGTGGAGGTTTTAGTAGGAACCGAGCAATGGGGGATTTGGTAGTGGCGGAGTGGTTTTGGAGGCCGAGGAAGTGGAGCCAGGTGGAGGTGTGGATTCACAGTGGAGACCCATAGTGAGTGGCCAGTGGAGGTGGCAGGCGGGGGAGCCTGGCCAGGTGGTGGCTACATGGAGTGTTTTAACAATAGTCACATGGGTTGGTTTTGGAGTGGCTTTCGGTGGTGGTTACGGGAGGTTCCCCTGGCCCTATGTCTTCTAATGACCCTATTATGAAAACTCTTCTTCAGAATATGGGTAAGATGCAAAGCCAACTAGTGAGTCTCTCCCAGGCCTTTGGCCAACCCATCTTTCAACCCTTTTTCTAACATAGCCTGTTATTGGTAGTGATTTTAAACACTCCCTTCCCCTAAGGAATGGAGATTCCCAAATTCAAAAAATATGGCAAAAAGGGTGTTAGTTTTATGATCAAATATAGAAAGTAGAAATTTAATTCAAATTCAGACAAATAGACACAACATATACCCTAGGAAAAAACCCTCCACTTGAGGAAGAAAAACCCATCAACAATATATCACTTATATATTGAATGTAAAACAATGATCTCTTTTACAATGAGGTCGATAATGTGGACAAACATAACACCAATGTGATGCGATATCTAGAGGATAATACAAATCCTTCTATGATGATATAACAACCTCCTTATAGTCTTCAATATGCTCTTGAATAGTTCACACTTCTTCAAGTATTCACACTTCTATAAGAATTCGTACTTGAGAAAGAAGGAATGGATGAATGTGTAAATCACTGCCTTGAATGAATGAAGTGAACTCATATAAATAAAATGTGAGGAAAAGGTTGCACCTCTTCATGAGCAAGGTTGACCACTATATGAAATTTTATTTAGAAATAATGGTGCAAGTTACAGGGAGAGTCGGCCCAAAAATAAAATATAATACTTTTCCATGTGAAGTGCCTCTTCACTTCATTAAATGCAATACATGAATAGTCTTTAGGCTATATGAAATTTATTGATCAACAACAAGGAAGAAGTATGTATCTCGAAGCTACAACATCAACACTTCATCTTAGTTAGGGAGAAATACTTCTAATACATGCAGTCATGGAATCTCTCAACATGACACCAACAATGGCTACACCCATATGTGGAAAGGAACACATCACAGAATCACTCAATGTGATATCAAAAATCATGGCTACTCCCATGTATGGAAAATCATATGTGCACAAGTTCCCATCACGGAATCACTCAACGTGATGTCATCGTCTCATCATTACATTCACCATGCTTACTCCTAGAGGGTGAATAAACACAAGTACAAGAAAATCCTCATGGACTCTCTCATGTGATGTTGTCATGGAGTCACTCAACATGACATCCACCATGGCTACTCATAAAGGGTGGAAACAAGGGATTTCACCTCAAATTTCTCTCATAGAGAAAGATGCATTAACAAGGGCTTACACCTCAAATTTCTCTCACAAACAAAGATGCATTAAAGTGAATCATAGAAGATCACTGAAGCTAAGTCTCCCTCTCAACTAGGGATTCATTCTCCACAATTCCAAGATTGTCTTGAAAGTACACAAACTTTACTCTAGAGAGAGGCTTGGTGAGAATATCAGTTGTTTGCTCATCAGTGCTAATGTATCTCAACTAGATCGCTTTCCTCAATACCATATCTATGATATAGTGGTATTTGATCTCAACATGTTTTGTTCTATCATGAAACACTTGATTGACAGAAAGCTTCACAAATTTTTGATTATCACAATAAATGATAGTTGGCTCCAATGATTGTCCAAACAATCTTGCAAGGAGCTTCTGAATCCACACTGCTACTTAGGCTGCCACACAAGCTGCAATATACTAGGCCTCTATGGTGCTCAATGCCACTGAAGACTTCTTCCTGCTACACTAGGAGATCATCATAGACCCCAAACTGAAACATCATCTAGAGGTGCTATTTTGATCAGCATCACACCCTCCCCAATCAAAATCAGAATATCCATGTAGCTTCAAATCTACGCCAAAATAATATCTCGGGGTATGTACAGGATCATGATGGGCCATAAATTGGCAATATGATGGGTATTGTGGCCCTAACGACCTTTTTTTTACTCAAAATTGATGAAATGAAAAGGGTTTTTAAAGGAGATTCTCAGCTTTCCACCCATATAAGTTATGCTTTACTTTGAATTTAATAAGTAATTATTATTCATTTTCTATTCAAATTACGAATAAAGTCCTGATCGATAGACTGATTGAAAAACATCTATAGCTTTTAAACGATATCACATTTTTTTAATCCAAAACATGCGTCACATTCTATACTTCATATACTATAGGATTAAAAAAATAAAAATTGAATATCATGAAGTTTTGACCAAGTTAAGGTGGTCAGACATACAAGTTTTATCTTTTTTTTTTTAAAAAGTTGTAATAAAAATTCATAATTAATTATTTACTTGGGAAAAATTACAAAAAATATGCATCACATTGGGACATGGAGTCCTCTGCTTATATCACAAAATTCTTATAAAAAATATTATCATTTTATTGTGGTTAGGGTGGTGGAATGATTTACCTACTTCTTATTTTTTTTCCACTGAAATTTGTGCTACATTGAAATTTCAAATTTTCACCAAATAGATTTTTTTTTAAACAAACCTAATAGTTTAGAAACTACATTCAATTTTCTACAAATTCTATTCTTACTTATTTTTGATATTATATAGATAATTTATTCAAAATTTTACTTCAATTTTCCTAACTCTAATTTTTCTATTTTTTTTGCCACTTAAGGGCCTATTTTTTCCATGATGATCCTGCACATACCCCTCAAGCCATATCCAACTGTGTCATGCAAGTTTCTCTACAATTAGATGTATTTACCTTGGTTCACCCATGAACTGACTAAGTGCACTCACTACATAGCAAATATCCGATCTAGTATTGGCTAGATACATCAATGATCCAATCAACTGCTTATACATAGTAGGATCCACCAGATCTGAACTAGTTGTAGCCTCTTTTAACTTCTAAAAATTGTTTTCCATAGGTTTATACATGGATTTTCAATCCATCATATGAAAAATCTTCAAGATGTCTATTGTATACTTCCCTTGACTTAGAATGATCTCATTAGGCCTCTGACATACTTCTAAACCAATGAAGTAATGCATGTGCTTAAGATCCTTCATTTCAAATTCAAAAGCCAACTCTTTCTTGCATTTGATAATGAGGTGTTCTCCGGTAAGAAATAGATCATCAACATAAAGAACCAAGATCAAGTGGCTTTGCCATCAGTTGTTTCCAGAGGCTCAACTAGATTGCCATCTTCTTTAGGCTCGGTAGGCTCCCTCTGAATCTTCAAATACTTGCATGAACCTTCTAACCTCTTTGTCCCAAATCTCCTGCAATACTTGCCTTAGATAAATGTTTTCCCGCACACACCTCTTATATTGTAGAGAGTTTAATATTGTTCTCCTCGACCTCATCCTAGATCACTCTATTCTAAATAGGTTTGCGGAGCTACCAATGTCAAATCTAGATTGATTATCTTGTGCATTTCTGTTCTCAGCAATTGAAGAGGTATTCTAAGGACTTTACCATTGGCTTTACAACACTACAACCTTCACTTCATCTTAGTGAGTCACAAAACTCCTTTTTGATCCCTGCCTCAGAGATTGCAAAGAAATCCCCTGGAAGTGAAATCCTATCGTTGATAGATCTCAGGACCTCAATCCTTTTCCCGATCATGCTCTCAACTCGAACCTCAAATCCTCATATTTTAACTTCCTCTTCGAAGTAACTAATCACAATGACAACCTGAATAGGTTCTTCCTCTTCAAAAGATGTCTCCAGCCATGAACTCAGTCCAATGGATGCAAGTTGTGACTCCATGTTTGATCATTTCTTTGGTCGGCATGACTTCCTCACAAGATTCTTGAAGCTCTTCCTCTTTGTGCAATCTCTCATTACCCTCTTTCTCCTTGATCCGTCTTGGAAGTGTTTTAGAGAGATATTACTAATAATTTATAAATATTCCAAAGAAATATCAAGGCTAGAATCATGCAAAATTTAGTACCAAAGTTATAGCATGAATTAATGACTACATAAAAATTCATAACAATATTAAAACATGAAATGCTTATCTCTTAATTGATTTGGTTGCAGCCATTTTGCAACTTGATCTCATCATTCATTAGAAACTAGAACTATCCAATAGTTAAGCTCTTGACCTGACACATTTCCCAAATATGAATCACCTTTATGTCTTCATAAAATTAAGGTTTTCAGAAGAAAACCAACTGGAAATGGTACTGCACTACACAAATCACTGGGAAGTGATACATACTAAACCCATCTTAGCACTTTTGAAGCTTGGAATCATATTTCGATCCTCAAAATTGATCTAATTCTCAAGCATATGTCAATCTTGAGGTCACAAATAAATAGTGATCTTTTCCCATTTTTCTCTCATGACTGCCATGCATAGTTCAAAACCTCCTAAAAAGGGGGATTATCTGTGGCTACACAACTTGCAGCTTTGGTGCAGGTATTAGGAAAATTCTAGCAAGTGTTGAAGATAGTGACTGCCCATCATTCCTTATGCACCTAGCACCAGTAAATAACCTCACACCAATCTGGAATAACCACGACTGGAGGATGGTGTGTCTAGTTATAATGTTGCTACACCTTGTAAATACATGCACCCCTGGGTATGTGCAGGATCATCATGGAAAAGGCCAGGTATAAGTGGCAAAAATTTAGAAAAAAAGGTAAATGTTAGGCAACTTGGTAAAATTTGAATAAGTTATCTATATTATTTCAATATACTAAGAATAGAATCTATAGAAATTAAATGTAGTTTCTAGCTACTAGGTTTGTTTAAAATATTAAAATCTATTTGGTGAAAATTTGAAATTTCAATGCGATGGTACTTAAATTTGAGGAAAAAACTCAGAAGTAGGTGTGCAATGCATGCACCCCTAAGCCATAATAAAATAATAATATTTTTTATAAGATTTTATATAAGTAGTGGACTCATGTCGAGATGTGATGCATATTTTTGCTGTTTTCCAAAGTTAATAATTAATTATGAATTTTTTTAGTACAACTTTTAAAAATATAAAAACTTCAAATATCGACTTGCATAGCTTGGTAAAAATTCATGAAATTTTGTTTTATTTTTAATCCTATATTATGTGAAGCATAGAATGTGGCTATGTTTGGGATTCAAAAAATATGATCACAGGTGAAAGTTATAGATGTTTTCAATCAACTTATGATGGGGCTTTAATTCGTAATTCTAATAGAAAATGAATAATAATTATTTATTAAATTAAAATTAAAGCATAATGTATATTGGTGGAAATCTGAGAATCTCATCTAAAAACCCTTTTTGTTTCATCAATTTTGGGTAAAAAAAAGGTCATCAGCCACATACCCTACAAATACTCATAATATTGCCACTTTTTGGCCCATCATGATCCTACACATACCCCCTAGCACGCTCGACTAGCATTCTAAACCCATCTAGAATAGTGTTCACACCTAGTAGATAGTTTCCAAAGGTTCCACGACTTCCTACAACTTCCCACGACTTCATCCAAGGGCTCATGCCTAAGCTAGTATTGCTATGCCTCCTTCAACAATATAAAATATGCTCTTATAAAATATAACCACAAAAATACAAGCCAAACAATGATAATCACAATAGTAACTTTACTCAAGGAAAATACTCTGTATCAATATCAAAGTCGAGCATAAAGGAATATAGCTAGATTGTGGATCTCATATCTCCAAGATAATAATAAACACTAGCAGCACCGTAAATGTACTACCCTGTCACTTCCAATATTTATCTATACATACCTCCAATTGTCCTACTCAGAGATCACTCCCAATTCTTGAGAAAAGAGGCTTGGTCAACATACAAATCCCACAATAGGGTGATCCTTAATGATCTTTAGTTCCAAAATCTCTATTTAAGCTAAGAGCAGTCTAAGAGGTGATGCAAACTAGAGTTGGAAGAAACACGAGATTTCCAGATACCCAAATTTTTGTATTCGCAATTGGTGAGTCTCTAGAATGGTGCGCCAAGATGTAGATGTTCTTTCTTGACCTCCATCATAATCTTCCTTAAGATAAAGGGCCAAAGAAGGTAATTTCCTAGTGCTATGATGACGCCAGACAGAGATCGAAGGCTTTGCTTGGATGACATGTATGTGCGCTTCCACCATGATATTGTTATTAGCCTGAATGCAATAGTGAAACATCAACATTGTGACCAACTCACATCAATCCCAATGTTGCAGGCCAACTTATCTCATTCACAGCTTTTCCCAGACCATATCTTCTTCAAATTGCTTAATAAATATGATTGAATATTTGCTTAGACCCGCTCTGATACCATGTTATTTTTATGATTAGGTATAAAAAGCATAAATTTAATTCAAATTTAGAAAAATAGACACAACATATACCCTGGGAAAAAAACCCTCAACTTGAGGGAGAAAAACCCAGTAACAATATATCACTTATATATTGAATGTAAAACAATGATCTCTTTTACAACGAGGCCGATAATGAGGCCAAACACAGCACCAATGTAATGCGATATCTAGAGGATAATAAAAATCCTTCTATCATGATATAACATCCTCCTTATAGTCTTCAATCTGCTCTTGAAAAGTTCACACTTCTCCAAGTATTTGCACTTCTATAAGAATTCACACTTGAGAAAGACGGAATGTATGAATGTGTAAATTGATGCTTTGAATGCATGAAGTGAACTCATAAATACAAGGTGAGGAAGAGGTTGCACCTCTTCATGAACAAGGTCGGCCACTATATGAAATTTTATTTAAAAATAATGGTGTGAATTACAAGGAGAGTCAGCCCAAAAATGAAATATAATACTTTTCCAACTGAAGCGCCTCTTCACTTTAATAAATGTAATAAATGAATAGCCGTTAGGCTATATGAAATTTATTGATCAAAAACAAGGTGGAAGTATGTAGCCTAAAGCTACAACATCAACAAAGGGGACCCACAAACACATGTGTCCCCAGGTGATCCCACAATATGGTTTACAATTTTTGGCCAAACTGGACACTAAACTGGTTTTTTCTAACTAAATCTTCACTTTCGAACACCTATAGCAGCTAAACTCTGAGGAATTTGAAGATGATACAGACTAGTGATTTGTGACATTTTTTCTTTAGATTCTAAATATATTTTTTTCAATTTTTTTGGAATCATATTGCACTTCTTTTTCCATCTCCTTCAAAAACTAATTTTTTTCAATAAACACCATTTTTAAGGAGTGACACTCACCGTACATAACATGTAACTTTTTTTCCATGAAGGATAATATTATAATTTTTTCGAATTTAGATTTATAACTATGATATCTAGTGCTTCCAATTGGTTTCATAGTGTTTTATTGAATATTTTTTCCTTAATCAAGTTTCGAAGTCAAACCAATTACAATTCATACATAGGCAGACCATATAACTCATAACCTTTTTTGTATGTATCAAAATTCATTTTTTCTTGTTCAATCAAGGATTTCAATATCTAGTACACTAAAAAATTTCAATTTTTTTATAATCTGCTATTTTTCCACATGTGCAAAACAAAGAGCTTGATTTTCGGTGAAGAACCTACATTCACAAGAAATAAAATATAAATATAAAAATAAAATAAAATATATTTAAAATTATACTTTTTGGGAAGCTTATAATAAGGACTAGATACTTACAAAAAATAAATTTTAAATGAATTCATTTGATCCCCCAAAAGGTAAATCAAAAGTGGTTTTTTTATCAACATTTTGATAGGTGTAAAGGAGAATCTGTTACAGGTATGGTTTAAAACTAGTGGGGTTCTATCCAAGGGCGTTTGATCTAAGGTATTTTGATCAAACCCTCTTCAATTGGAATGCTTTAAATGCAACTTTTTAAGGCTTAAATCATTATATTTTTTAAAAATATGTGATTTCAGCAAAAAATAGAATCTCCCAAAAATTGTAAACCAACATTGTGGGATCACCCCCACCTATAATTCCCTATGTACAAACTTCTTCCATCATGATGCATTGATGGAGAAGCTATTCCCATGATATATTAAGGATAAAACACTCAAATGGTATTGCTCCTTACCCAATAATTCCATTTCCTCATTTGATCAACTTGTAAACCAATTCCTATGATAGTTCCAAGCTAACATTGGACCGAAGATGACCTTTTCAGATCTCGTCCAATGCAAATAAGGGGATAATGAAAATATTATTGATTTTATAGCACAATACCAAGAACTCTTTTCACAAATCTCATATCCTCTACCCGATTCTGACTAGAAGAAGGTTTTCATAAGGAACTTGCCAAGACCTTGGCAGGAGAAGTTTTCCTTTATGAAATACCCTTCTTTCGCGCATTTGTGTGTCGCATTATGGGAGTATCAAAAAATGGTAGTTCAATTTGGGGGATCCTACTCATGCTCCCATTGAGAAGGAAAGTCCATTGTATTGATCTCTGGGAAATCTAAGGCCATTGTGAATGTAGTAGCTGCTATGGCTGATAACGACCTTAGGTGCAACCAAAAGTTCACAAAATTAACTCTGTGGAATCTTACTTTTCCATCTTATAGAAGTTTCTAAAGGATAAGATCATAACTTTGGAGAACCCTAAGCCTCTTAAAGAACCATTCCATAGTTGGTACGATCTGAATACCTTCTGTTAGTACCATCAAGTTAACAAACATGATATTGAATGTTGTATGCACCTGCATCATGAGATATAGGACTGCATCAAAGACGGTACTATTCATCTTGATGGAAGTAAAAAAAATATGAACAAATGAGTGGTGAAAGCAAATAGTGAGTTGCGGATATACACAGGCTTGTTTCGGTCACACTCTTCCAACATGATTATTGATCCCTCTGATTCTACCACTCAACTTGAGGCGTATTTTAACATGGTCCCAATTACTTCTAGCACGCAACCTACACTTGGCTCCTTGGACGTGACATTCACGTCGCATGATTTACCCTTAAACAACAGGCTCTCTCCCCTCTACATTCTCGCTCGGCCCAATGGCAACATTGTGACAGGGGTCTTAGTCAACCCCATGAGTCGAGTGAATGTCATTATAGAAGAGACATTGTGGCTTAACTCATTGCATAGAAAAGAGTATGAAGAAAAAAAATCTTCCATATGTACGCATGATGGTCTTTTCCTAATGTTGTACGACTCAATAACTTTGTTCATCCTAGTAGGACCTAGGGCTATAGACATAGTCTTTGATGTTATCCTAGAGTCGGATTTTTTTAGGGTGAAGTTAGGCATACCTTAGCTAGATTTCATGAATGGAATTACCTCCACAATCCACAAATGTTTCAAGTTCTCCCATGAAGGTTTTATGAATGTAGTGCATGACACTAGATACCAGCCTCTGGTATCCCATGGGGAATACTCATTAGATCACTTTTGGCCCACCCCGGTCGGTCTGCTCCTTCCAAGAATGAACCTACTTTACAAAAAATATGTGAAGTATAAGACCAAGGACAAGGGACAACTAAAATTGGCTCTTTCGGTGGTACAACAATCAGCTACCTCCTCTTCTTGAAAGGGAAAAGAGAAGCTACCCCATCCTCGGGATGACTCTTCTCCTCCTCTTTCTAGAGAAGAGTTTTGGATGAATATGCCTGGCTTTTATCCATTGAGTCTGATGATACCACCTTGGTGTAGACCTAAGGTCAGGATATTGGACATCCCTACTAAACCACCTAGGCCTTGGTACTATAGGTGTACAGTAGAGGAAAAGGTCCCTGTGGGGAATCTTCTATGTCTCGGCCTCCACAGCCTCCTACCACTTCTACTTCTAAGATAGTAAACGGGAAGAGGCCCACTACCGAGACATTAGAGCTGACTCACCCCATTACTTCTCTACCTATTCCCCCTCCTCCCATTTAGGAACCTATCCCTCTACTAGAAACAATTGTGGAGGACACTGCCATGGCTGAGCATGAGCCTTTTGTTCCTTCACAACCTCTGGACTCTACCTCAAAGATTCGTATAAACCACCTTGCACATGAGTGAAAGCACTGGTGAAAGGCTCTTGCAGATGAGTAGGCCGCTTTGTAGAAGAAGGAAGAGGAGTCGACTGCCCCTATCTCAGGGCCTCCTGCTGCATCCTCCTCTCTCCTCCCCTCTGCTTTCGTTCAATCTAGTTCAGCCTCGCTTCTAGCTTCCCCTAAGTTTGTCGCCACTCCCAAGTCACTTGGTGAGCCTAGTGGTGAACCTCAGGTACAACCTTCCCCATCCATTGAGGTACAACATGGCACTTTAGTGAAGTGCATGTTTAACTCTCTAGATGAATTTTTGGCCTTGTTAGTGTTTTTTGTGAAATCATTTACTATAGCTCTACAAGAGCCGAGTGGAGGAGACCTTACGAGGCCTTCTTCCTCATCCCTTGTTGCGGGAGGGTTAGAAGCTCCTCCTCTTAACATCCCATATCTACAGGCTTATCATCCTTCTCCCTATGATGATCTAGAGTGGGAAGCGAATGACCTCTTGGTTGATTAGTGTTAGGGGAGGCCTCTTCTTTATCTTTAGATTAGATGTGTGTGTGTTGTGATGTGTTTCCATGTGATCATGCTATGTGTTCCTGGATGACCCTCATCACCCCTGTTGGTGCTTGGATATATGAGAGGATTTTGTGTCATAAACCTTCTATTTGTATCATCATTCTTCCATGTTTGTGATTGATTTTCAGAAAATTAGGGATGATGCAAAGCGTTGGGGGAATTTAGACTTCCCTTCCATGTTGACCCAATTTTTTATTTTTTATTGTCTTCTTGTGCATTGTTTACATGGTCTGATATAGCAGGGGATTGATGATAGTTCATTTAATATATTATTATTATACTTATACATACATACATACATACATACATATATATATATGAGCAGCTTTGACCTCGAAATATCAGAACACCCATGTGCCCTTTATTGGTGTTCATCTCTTTTTTCTCTTTTTTCTTATCTTTCTCTCTTATTTGCTTCAGTTTTCACTTTCATGTGTGACAACACCATTTCTATGACACTCTAATTTTTAGAAAATGTAAATTCATTTCCAAATGAATCTTTTCTCAAGAATCTTTGCAAAAAAATTCAAAGAGCCACATTCTCGACTTGGACCCCTAACAGAACATGTTTTCATCATCATGGGTTCATAAAGAAATAACTTGAGACCTTTCCTTTGAGGAGGGAGTAAATTTGACCTTCCCCTTGCAAGGGGGCATTTTCTTCCTTTCGAATTATTTGACGAAGTGAACATCTTTTAACAAGATTTCTTGGTGTTGAATCAATTTGAGAAAAAACATATCTTCTGTACTTTCAAATAGTGCATCCCTTGAGTGGACCCCCTTCTTCACGCTGGGTTCCCAAGGGACCCCTTTGAAATTTTTCTAACTTTTTGATGGCCTACGTGACTATCTTCTTTCCCTGTCTGTGTGGCTTCTTTTTGACATGTTCTATTTGCAAGTAGACATGTTGCTTTGCAGGTTCACCTATTAAACCACTTTTCAACTCTGTGGATTCCCCTTCTTTGGGTTTCCTTCATGTGAGAGATCTTGGAGGATACCTTCCTTGTAATTCTATAGGCCTATAAGGAACTTTATTTGAGCTTCCTCCATGCGAGAGATCTTGGGGGTTGCTCCCCTGCAAGTCTACAGATCTGTAGGGCACCTTTTTAGGGGTTTCCTTCATGTGAGAGATCTTGGAGGACATCTTCCCTACAGGTCTACGGGCCTATAGATCACTTTTTCTAGGGTTTCCATCATGTGAGATATTTTGGAGGACACCTTCCTTGTAGGTCTACAACTCTATAACGAACTTTCTCGGGAATTCCTTTATGTGAGAGATCTTGGGGGTCACCTCCCTATAGGTTTGTCGGCCTGTAGGGTGCTTTTGTGGGTTTCCTTCATGTGAGAGATCTTGGAGGGTACCTTCCTTACAAGTCTGCAGGCTTGTGAGGCGCTTACCTCTCAGGGCTTCCTTCATGTGAGAGATCTTGAGGGTCGCCTCCTTGTAGATCTATGGGCCTATAAGACACTTTCATTCTATGGCTTCATAGTTCTAAGGGGCTATGGAGTCCTTTGCCTACCCTGTACTTTTGAGCTTGCTAGATTGTGGTTTGCTTCCTCGATGGTTCAGGTATAAATTTCTGACCCTATTCACTCTTCAATCTACTTTACTAAAGCACTCATCAGTATTCGTGCTTGTTAAAGTAGGGGGAAAACGTATAGGAGAAAATTTTCACCACTCGTGCAAATTCCCATTTTGTACATCCTCACCTTAGAAAACCAAATCCGAAGGATCTATCCTTTGTGTCGGTAGAAGAATATTTTTTAGGGATGTGCGCATGATGCACAAACATCCATGCAACACACTTACTTCCCTGATGGATTCTTGCATCTGAAGTTGGCATAGGTGCTACACTTCCTATTGGGAATGATTTTTAACATCCCTATTCAACCAATCGACCCTGAAAAATGGTTGATTCTTCCCTCTTCTTAAAATTCATCCATTCTTCATTCAATCCATCTTTTTTGTATCTTCTAAGAATTCAACTTCATTCTCTTGTCATTCTCCACTCTCAACAACACTTTAGCACTCCATTACAAAAAAAAATACACTCCATCAACTCCATTAAGCAAGTGTGAAGCAAGCCATTTCAGCGTGGGCTTGAGGTTTTTCGAAAACCTCCCTTCATTATGGTCAAGGATGTGGTGATTGTTAAAGTCCTCTTTTCTCCTCCATTGGCTAGTGATCTCTTGGTGGAGGTGGTACCATTTCACTCCTCTCCTTTACGATTTGGTTGAGTAGCTCTTTACTATTTTGTAGTGTTATTTGCATTCGTTTTATACTTCTTTATCATTAATTTCTCTATCATTGTTATTTAATTTTCCATGGAGGTGGAAACACCAAAATAGGGGTCTGACTAAGGTAGGCCCCTATACATCCCCAACAAATTTCCCCTCTTTCTTCTGTGCAGGTGAACGTGCTTTTTGGAGCTAGCTAGCGAACAAGCACTTTTTGTGAGATTATCTTTGTCACCCTATTACTTGTTTATCTACTTTATGATTTCAATATTTATTTTGTATACTTTATCATTATGTTTTTACCATCTAGATTTAACTAGCTAGCCTTTCAGTAGGTCTTTTTGGCAGTTTTACTATGTTCACTATTTTCTAGCCATACGAATGCCAGCATGCCATGCTGATGTCCCAAAACTATGTTGTCATCCTCAGATAGAGAGTTGTTTGAGGTACAGTACCAACTCCAAAAAACCAGCTCACCTAGACCAAACTAAAGTTTGGGTCTACAGGATGATTGAAGTACTTTTAAGTCCTCATCATTCTCGTCCCTCATTTCAAACACCCCTTTAGAGTAAGGTAAGTTAGAGCAGCCTTCTTCTCTTGGCTCTCCATGACATGGGGCCTTGATGTGGTTGGTCCCCCTCTCTTACAAGCACAAAAATCGATAAGTATATTCTTTCTCTTAAAACAACATAAAATGACTCATCCAAATGTTTCTTCCATCACTATTACAATCTCCATGGATCTTGTTTTAAAATCATCTTTAAATTTTGAAAATGCCATCTAAAATTATTTGATGAAGTTAACATTTCACTATTTTTAAAAAAATTGACCTCCTAAGACCTCATTTTGGACCTCTATTTCCATGCATTTAGAATTTATATTTATATAATTAAATTACTTTATATTTATCTATGCTTACATGGTCCTATCTAGAATATTTTATCATTATCAATTGGTTATAATCCTCAATATTATGGGCAATATTTGGGGTCACCTTGTTGTCTCTTATCACACATAGTTTCATGATAAATTTTGTTATTTTGTATTATACTTGTTACATGATAATATCTATGATATTTTTTAATGATTATTAAACTTGAGATGATCATTTATTGCACAAAATAGTTTTCATCTTTCGCAATTTTTTGCATTATTTTAATTCAACAAGCTAGATGAGATGCATAAATCAATAACATTATATTTTATGACTCCATTATCAAATTTTGGTGAAATGGAAGTTATGTGTGACTTTAAGGATGGCACTGAATAGGAAGGCATGCTTTAATAGAATTTTTGAAATTTCAGGAGAAGAAGGCAATAGAGATGATGGGACTAAGGATGGAGATTCTTTTTCTTGGGTAGTGCACCCCTGTCTAGCAAAGTCTTGTGCATTTAGGGACACATTTTTGCATTGCTTCCTTCTATCTGTGGATTTTGTTGAGGAGGATGACCTTTTTAGGGGTTCTTTTGTCTTGATCAAGGGTGGGGAGGTTATTGTTCCTAGCAGAATGGGTGACAAGTTGTTGCTACTCGATTCCTGCTGGACGTGGCTTTGGAATTGTCATTTGCACTTGTGGATGAGGGTGTCTTTTCCCTCTTCTCTAGTGATTATGGTTTTTTCATTCCTCTATTATGAGATGGCTCAAGGGGTTTTTTTTCCTCTCTAGTTTCAACTCTCTATTGGTGGAGCTATGATCATTTTGAATGCTTGTGATGGTGGTTTTGGGTTGGGAAATGGTGTTGCCTCGCTTGTTCCTAGCACAGGTTGTGTGTTGGATAGGCTTGGTCCTCCTTCCATGATTGTTATTATAGAGTTTTTTATTGCTTTCTCCAAGGGCTCATAGTGCCTTTTCTCTAGTATGTTCAACAAGATGGCTCATAATTTTGTTTATGTGTAGGTCTCATGTGCCTTTGTGGCCTTCAACTTATGCTTGGAGTGTTTTCTTATGTGCAACATTGTGTGTTATGGAGTTGTTACCTTTGTGGACCCTTTATGTTTCAACTAGACAATTTTAGAAAGCCTTATGGTTATTTAGTTTTAGATTTCATACTTTGTGGAGGCTTATTATTCTCCTTGTTTAGTGGCATGTTGTGGTTGTAAGGTTCCTTCCCTATTTCCTTGGAATTTTTGGGTCTTTTTCCTACGAAGGAGGTGCTCTTCTATCACTACTGGAGTGAGGTTGTGGGTTTTTTTGTTGTTTTCCCAACCTTAGAGGTCTTGGGTTCTATTAATTTGTGGGGCATGGTCTCTATCACCTCTTTCTTTCATAGCCTGTCAAGGGTTATGTTTGAGGATTTTTAAAGAGAACTTTAGCTATTATTTCAAGGGTTAGTGCTGATTTTCATCTTCATGATGGTGTTCTCTTGAATCTATGCTTGATCTTAGTCTTTGAATATCGTAATCTTAGTTCCTAATTCTGAGGGAAGTGATGTTCTTCTCCATTGTGATGGTGTTTGAACCCTCTATTGGGTTTTGGAGGGTTTGGATTCTTTGTGGAGAGTTACAATTCTTGTCTCTCAATCTTGTGGGGGTTGTTTGGTTTTCTACCCTAGCTCTCTATCTAAAGTACCCTTTTGAGGGTATGTGCAGGATCATGATGGGCCAAAAAGTGGCAATATGATGGGTATGTGTAGAGTATGTGGCTAATGACTTTTTTTCTACCCAAATTGATGAAATGAAAAGGGTTTTTAAAGGAGATACTCATATTTCCACCAATATAAATTATGTGTTACTTTGAATTTAATAAATAATTATTGTTCATTTTCTGTTTGAATTACGACTAATGTCCTAATTGATAGATTGATTGAAAAACATCTATAGCTTTCAAACAGTATCACATTTTTTGAACCTGAAACATGTGTCACATTCTATGCTTCACATACTATAGGATTAAAAAAAATGAATTTCATGAAGTTTTGACCAAGTTAAGGTGGTTAGACATACAATTTTTTTATATTTTTTAAAAGTTGTAATAAAAAAATCATAATTAATTATTTAATTAGAAAAAACTTAAAAAAAATATGCATCACATCGGGACATGAGTCCTCTACTTACATGTAAAATCTTATAATTTAAAAAATATTATCATTTTATTGTGGTTAGGGTGGTTAGATAGACACCTACTTATTTTTTCCCTAAAATTTAAGTACTACTTCATTGAAATTTCAAGTTTTCACCAAATAGATTTTAAAAAATAAAAAATAAACCTAGTAGTTTACAAACTACATTCAATTTTCTATAGATTCTATTCTTACATATTTTTGAAACAATATAGATAACTTATTCAATTTTTTATGTCAAGTTGCCTAATTCTAATTTTTCTAAATTTGTTGCCACTTAAGGGCCTATTTTTTCCATGATGATCCTGCACATACCCTTGAGGTGGGTTGTTCTCCTATTGAGGTGGAGACTATTATTGTTTTATTGGCTTGGGTTTTTCTTCCTTCTTAGTTTCTCTATGTTGATAAAGTCGGAGTGGTTGCTAGGGATTTATTTCCCTTAGCTTAGAGTTTCTTCTTTTCTCCTATTGAGATGGAGATTAGTGGATGTTGTGTTCTTGGTCTTTCCCCTTTGGTTGTGACTGTTGGGTTTTAGAAGTTATTTTCCTCTGCTAGTTCTTTTTATCTTAGAATTGTTGTGTTTTTTGAGTTGGTTTCTTGTTGTCGTTTCCTTTTTTTGTAGTTAGTTTTATTTTACCGGTTCTATGCTTTGGTCAAAAGCATTGTTAATACAACTGTTCTTTCCTAGCTCACTACTGGTGAGTCTCACCCTTTTTTTGGTTGACTTAATTTTTGTGAGTTTCCTATCTTTTCCTCCTTTTCTTCTCTATAATGGGTACTGGCTCTTCCAATCTTTAACCTAAACAAAACTTGGTGTGGTAAATTTGATGATTTGGCCTATTTTATTGAGATAGATCCTTCATAGACCCAAATCATTAAAATTTGGTTGATGTTTCTTTCACATATCTATATCATTTGTTTTTATTATGATGATGAACAATAATTTCTTAATAATTGAGGGTAAATGCTTGATATCTTATTCGTTGATCATGACATATATTTATACAAGAGAAAGTGCAATTTTGTAACCACATAACTAGAAACATAATGAGAACTACATAATAGTTAATATAAAAATGTAGTAAATTCTATACTAACATTCCCCCCTTTATTATATTATTCTTACATATGTATCATCAAAACCTCAAACTTCACCTTGCCAAGGGACCCCTTAAGCCTGACATAACAAAACTTGTTGATTACAAACAAAAATGTATATTCTTGAGAAGATATTCCTTTTAAGAATCAAATACTCAATTAGGTGGAACTACGTCAAGATTCCTTGTGACCCTTAGAAGAGTGTAGCTTCGAGATAAATTCTTGATTTCATAGACTACCATTTTCCCGAACTCCCTGATAACTAATTCTGAATTATTCGCCAACAATCCATATTGAGCTTTGCAAACATAGTGCTCCATAAAATTGTTTCTTAACCCTTGTAAGTATATAATTCTTGATCAAGTATCATAAAATTGTTGGATACAATCCATATTGAGTTCAACACCAAATCCATTACTTGTCTCCAAAAATAAAACTTCACTATATATATGTATTCTTGAAATCCATCAGCATCAACAAGGAAAACAAGAAAAAAATAAAAAAAGGATTCTCATGCAAAGCACCATATTAAAGTGAGAAGATGAATTGAGATGATGGAAACTCCTCCATCCTCCAATTCCACTAGCCTCTAATGTGATGGTTCAATGTACTAATGTATTCTTAGTAATATCAACAAAATCATCATCAAGTGGATCCTCATCCGAATCCTCAATACAAACTAAGTTACCTTCATTTGATTTATCTTTGAGTTTTCTTTTAAGAAGGTTATTGGCTTGAATTATACAACACCAAATTGTGCAGCCCTTTTTCTTACAGTAGAAAAATGTAATTTCCCCTTTATTTGTACCTAACCTTTTATTATTGCTTCATGAATATAATGTAGTCTCCTATTGAAAATTGACTTCTAGATCTTTTGATTTTTTTCTCTTTTCTTCTATTAAAAGGGTTGAAATCATTTCTTATAAGTTTCTAGAAGTTATTTTACTAAGTGTAAAAATAAAATTATTATATTTTGAAGGAAAGCTATTTATAAATATAGCTCTAGCATCATCATCATCTACTATAGCCTTGAATTCTACTAGTTTTCTAATGAGAGACCTAAAATTACTTATGTGATTTGAAATTGTGATCCATCTTCCATTTTAAACATGAATAATTGAAGTTTTAGGGAAAACATTGCATTAAAAGTGCTTTTTCTCCAAAAAATTTATTCAAATCACCCCAAATTTCCCTTGACGATTTACCCAAATCTATCTGATGTAATTAAAAGGAAGAATGAGAAAGATTGATAATAGGATTAGCTTTATCATCTCTACTATTCCAATCCAATAACTTATTTGCATCTATAGGTGGGTTTTATTTACCTCTTACTATTCCAAATATATTTTTTATTCATTAGTTGCATTTGAATTTTCCAAGTATAAAAATTAAATCTAAAATACTTGTCTAATATAATCTCCACAATGTTATACCCCCTTTAATTACAATTAATTGAATAATTGACACAATATCTTCCTTATATCACCATTGCAAACTTATCACTCCACATATAAAATCATCAAAAACACTATTAAGAGGCATAATCAAGTTTGAATTCCCCCACTTAAAATTATACAAATTTCACCAACTCACCTATGACGCCATTTATTTTGGATTATGCATGGATTTGAAATGACACACTATGTGAAGATAGAGGTTCAAGGAAGAACCCTATTATGCATTGGTGTTTTATGAGAAATAGAGAAGAAGAGATTTTTTTCTTTCACAACTTATTTCCACAAACTTCACATTGTTGCTTCATTTTCAAACTAGCAAAAGTAAATTATTCTCAGGCCTAGCACCTATTCTAAACATACTTATGCTTGCAAATAACATTTTGAACATAGACTACCTTCTATCAAATTATATTCCACGTACATAAATCTATCACACCATGTCCTTGCCACCTTTTTCTTCTACCATGATGGAACAACTATCAAAGCTATTCACATTTCTCCAACAACTTTGATACTAGATGAAACAAGAACTGCTTAATAACTAAGGGTAAATACTTAATATCTTTTTTTATGATAATGGGATATATTTATACAAGAGAAAGTGTAGTTGTGTAACCATATAATTGGAAACATAACAAGAACTGCATTATGGTTAATGTAACAATGTAATAACTACTACACTAACAAATGATTCATTCACAATACCAAAATTATTTTGATTGTATTGAATACTTTATAATTCCATATTCCTCTTTTTACTTTTATATAATATTTTTCACTATTGTTATGTAGGTTCTCAAATTTTATATTTCATTAGATGTTACTTATGTAATTTTGTGCTTGTACTTCTTATGTTGGAGTTATCATTACATGGAGCACATGCACATTATTTTCAATATTTATATTCTTTATGTATTTATCATTTAATTTCATGTTGACAAATTTTTTACTTTGATATGAATTATTTGTAATACTTCATGCACTTTAAAGTCAATGAAAAGTGTAAAGGTGAAAAGTAAATTCATATAAATTCTCCTTTATTTTTAATGTAGTTCGACCCTTTTTCATAACTGCAAAAAAATATTATCCAAAGGATATGTTTCTCTTCAAGAATTAGAATGCACCCTATTCCTTATTTTAATTTTTATAAAAGTGTAAAGCTAGTATCCAAACGATGTGTGTGTGTGTGTGTGTGTTAATCTAGTTTAGAGTGTTAATCTAGTTTAGAACTATGTGTACAAATCCAAACCGAGTTTAGAACTACACACTATTCTTACTCTTGAATATTCAAATTTAAATTTAATAATATGTCCAATCTATGTTTCTTCCAACTAGTCATTTTAGTCTAATAAAATCATTAAATGTTTGAATTTTGGTAATAGGAAATTGTTTAAATGTTTTAGTTATGACAGTAGGGTGTTGTATAAAATTAGGGATATTAATTCATTTTATGGACCAACTAAATCCAATATCAAAAAAGATAACTTCAATTTATATAGACCATAATCTAAGGAGTAATCTTTATTTTACTCATTCTATACTCAAATATCTTCAAAAAAATTCAACCAATAAAAGGAATTGCCTATAAAAAAACTAAAGAGTTTAGTCATCATCCTCTTCTCGAATAATTTCTTTTAATATTGTATCTAGGTCCAAAAACACTAATATAATTTTTAATAGTCATTTTATATTTCTTAATTAAAAATATTTTTCTAAATTTATTTGTTTTTTATTTATAACAAAGGGTTTTCTTTTTCCAAGGTCTTGTCTTTATCTAGAATAGTGGAGCTCATAATTGTAACACCTTAAAGGATAAAATAGATTCTAGTCTAATATCTTAGTAATTATTTTTCTAATCTAACTTTTTTTTATTGTCACACAAGTTCTTATATATCTAACCTTAGTATATATTTGAACACTACATGCTTATATAATATTTTGTTAAATTATTTAATTAGTTAATATGATAAATGTTCAATTTTAGCACAAGTTTTAAATCTTATGTAGTTGAATAAATGCTTGGTTGTTATAATGTTCTTATGTAGTTGATTAAATGCTTGGTTGTTATAATGTTCTTATGTAGTTGAATAAATTCTTGGTTGTTATAATGTTCTTGATGCACCTAAAATGAGATATTTTCTATTATTGATTATCAAAGGCTTACAATTTTTATTTCTAGATTTTTTTAGGCTTGGATGTTGAAGCATGAATTCTATATTTTAATTTTTTATTTTAATAAAAGTGATCTAACCCAATTAAAATGTAAATTGATGAGTACACTCCATAATGAGTGTAGAAGATGTGAAACTTTTTATTGTTTCATGGGTTAATGAAATTATATACATTATATGTGGTGAGATATTGTTCACATAGGTGTACTCTACTTGAAAATGATAACATTTTCTAGCATTATGATGATAACCGTTATTGATTAGGTAGGTCCCATGTTGAAGAAATGTTACCATCTTGTTAAGTGAAAATTTAAGAGTATGCATAATCTTCCTAAAAAAATTGACAAGGAGTAGCTATTTGTTAATCTTATGAAGTTGAAACTAAATAATGATAGCTTATATTTCTAAATAGATTTAGATTGCACAATATTTTTTGTGTATGATATGTTTAATTTATTTTTTGCTAAAAAAATTAAAAAAATGTTTATAGAGAAGAATAGACAACCAAAAAGTTCTTTTGAATTCAATTAGTGCTTTATAAACATAAGAAATAAGTCATGAATTTGAGAGCTTCAAACCAAACACATTAGAAACTATTTTCCTTCTAAAATTTGAATGGGATAGCGTGTCTTGAGAATGTTAATGAGAAACTTACAAGTAAATAGAAGAAATCATGAAGTGTAGTTAAAATGCATGGTAGTGACACCCTTACACAAAATGGTGATTTATTTATATTATGGTCTAGGACAATATTACTATTTGATATACATTCTTATCTATATTTCTGATAGTCCAAGCTTACAATTTAGAGGATGAAGAAGCTTGGAAATAAATGCATTGCCTCTCAAAACATAATTTTTTAAGTGATTCTATTTAAAGACAAAATTGATGAAGCCTTGGAAAGTGAGGTTTAAAGCACTATTTGTAAAATTGATTTTTCCATTAGTGAATGTTTGATAATAAAGCTAGACATTTAAGATATGATCAATCATTTTTAGAGAAACATAGAAATTTGTTCTCAAAATATATTTTGAAATTCAATGTTAAAAATGGTTATTTGGATGTCAATCTTGAGAATTGCCATTTTATTAACTATCTTTGTCAATATTAAAGTTAGAGATATTTAAATGATAACCAAGTACCTCCATAGCACAAACACATAGATGCCAATAAACAAGTTTTTATGATTAGTGTAGGAGCGTATGAAGCAATGTGATTTATCGTATTGATGGTGAGGTATTAGTAATTTTAATTCATCTAAGAGCTCACAAAAGGACAATAATAAGTGGAAAAGAACCTAAGTATTTAAAATGATAAAAGTGAATAATATATATAAGAAGTCAATTTATTAGAACTAATCATGAATTTATGAGAGGAAAGTGAATATTTCTAAATATAAATAATAGTTATAAACAAGTATAAAATAAAAGTCTCCTCAACTAATTAGATTTATTTATTAGTATATAGACTTCCAATAAAGATCTATAATATTAAAGAAAAGTTGATCATAAAATAAAATAAATATTATAATTTATTTAGTATTCAAGAAATCCAAAAACATTACAATCCACACACAAGAAACACAAAATCACAAGCATCATGACCAGCCAATACACTTCCTCTTCTTAAAGTTCTCTTAATTACTCTCCATTAATCCCCTTTATTATCTAAATGTTTTTTCACCTTTTCTTCATGGTGTCCATCAATCTTTTATTTTCATTTTCTTCTCTTCTTCTTCTCCACCTTCCTCCTCACTCGTTATTTTGATTTTCTTCTCTTCTTCTTCTCCACCTTCCTCCTCACTCGTTATTTTCATTTTCTTCTCTTCTTCTCCACCTTCCTCCTCACTCGGCTGGACATATGGAGATGCCAACATCAGATTCATACAAGTAAAACAAACTAAGTGAAATTAATTTCTGACTGCTGAACTATTTTATATTGAAAAATAATCCAATAAAAAAAATGGGTAAAGAGACTAAAGAGAAGGTACAGCGCTAGCAGAAAAGCTGCTTGGGAGATGGAGTTTTGTCATCGAACCCTTCTGATGTGTTTTCCCTTCACTATCACTGGAATGTTTGGGCTCCACCACTGCTGGAGGTTTCACATTGTCTGCAGGAGGGGGAGGGAGCTCATGTGTTTCCTCTTCATTCTTCATCCCACGACACTTCTGCTCTGCTTCATGTGTCTCCAGTATTACTTCACCCAGAGGAAGATTTTGCATCAAACCCCCTTCCTGTGTCTTTCCTTCAGTTTCAGTTGAGTGTTTGGGCTCCTCCATAGGTCGAGGGTGAATATCATCATGATTCTGCCCGTGTGTTTTCTCTTCATCTTTCTTCCCACATAAACCGAAGAGCTTAACATCCTGCTGCTCTGTTGCATTTGTCCCCGCCATTACCTCAAACGAGCAAAGAATTCAACAATACAAACAGAAGAATGCAGTTGAAAGATTTTGATAAAATTGTTGGACGTGAAGGCATATTTAAAGGCTTGGGCGGGCATGGAGGACGTGCTTTCGACGCTCTCATGACTGTGACAGGTGATTAATGAATACTGATTGGTATAAGTAAATGCATGGTTACGGTTCTTTTTAGGCTGACAAAAAACGTAAAAGTGACAGGTCGTTGGACTCATAAATTACAATGAATGTAAACCGCCTCCTCCATAGCCATAAATCACGAACGAGGTATTTTTAGTAGATTAAAATTTTAATTTCTTAATTTTTTTGAATTATAGTTATTTGAAAATAAGGACTACATTATGTAAAAAGAAAAAAAAATTAATAATTTTTTTAGATGAAAAGAAAATATTACATTTGTCTATGTTTTATATTATACATATTATTTTTGATATAAATAAATAAAAATGGGATTAGAGGGCGTGAAGCTTAATTAACAAAATAGTAAAGAAAGTAGATGTAATGAGTCTCATAAGGTGTGAGACAAAGTTTCACACAACTTAGAAAAACATAAGTCTTAAATTAGGAGTAGTAAAAAAGAGGCACACTAAAGAAATAACCCAAAAACACAAATACAACATAATAATTAAAAGAGACTAGAGGTCATCTAGTCTTTTTAGACCATTGGTCACCTCTCATTTTGTGTTGAGGAATTCCAATTCCTTCATGAAGAAAAATTCCTTAGGAGCCTTTCCCTTATCATCATCAAATTCCTTAGGAGCCTTTCCTTTATCATCATCTCATTTCTTTTGTTCATTGGCATACCATTCCATGATTCTTGCCTTAGTTCTCTTTGGCTAGACCTTCCTAAAAATCAACTTTTCATTTGTAGAGTTCATAATGAAGAGCATAAATGTTGATGGTAGAGTTAATTTTTAGTTTTTACGAATCCTTTCTTGAATCTAGTATCTTCATTTGGAAACATTAAACTTTATTATCTCATTCATATAAAGATAATGGCATAAGGACTCAATAATTTCATTTACTCTACACATATCACCACTCCTACTTACATAAGGTAGTGGCCATGTGTCAATCATTTCCATTTTATTCTTCATTGAGACTTGATTTCTTGAGGAGGATTCCTTCATGTTACCAACCTTTTAAACCTTTTAGGTTTCTACCTATATTGACTAGGAGGTCAACAAAGGTATTGCCCTTACTATAATTTTATTCTTCATTGAGACTTGATTTCTTGAGGAGGATTCCTTCATGTTACCAACCTTTTAAACCTTTTAGGTTTCTACCTATATTGACTAGGAGGTCAACAAAGGTATTGCCCTTACTATAGACGTGTTTAATTTTTATATTAGCAAACAAAATAAGGATTTCCTTAGTATGTATAATATTCTTATATGAACTTTAAAGAAAAACATTAGAATTAAACGTACCAATTATATTTTTGGAGTCTTGTTCCATAGTCAAGTTATTCATACCCTTATTCCTAGCAAGCATAGTGTCACATAAAGCAACCATTGCTTCTATTTAATTCTTGGAAAGCACAAATCACATGACCTTTGTTATGCTTGAAAGAACCATCCCTCCCCCTAACTCAAGTTTCCTGATGACAACCCATCAAAGCTTGACAAGTACATCAACTAGTATCAAGGGGATCCACTTGGTCATTCTTTTCATTCTTTTAAGAATATTTGAGATGTCAGCTTTTTCTATTTTTACATGAAGATTCCAATTGTTGGCTATAAGAATTTCATTTTCAACATGAGGCCACTTTGAATATTGTACACTTATATATCATCACTTCTGACACATAGTTAAATATTTAGTTATTATTTATTATCACAATCCATTATTTTGACTTATTAAGACTCATAATACTTAACCATTAAAATATTCTTCTTTAAGTGAAATTTGGTAAGGATAAAATTCATCTTCCTAACTAAAATGAGTATTGATTAACATAACTTACTAGCTATATTTTATTGGACATACTAAAGAGAAAATTTAAACTTTCATAACATAAAATGTCATAAATATAAGATGGGGTGAATGTGGTTCATATATATTTAGAACACTTAATCTAATTTAGAAAATTTCAAAAATTATAGACATGTAACATGTTTAGAAATTAAACACAATTTAAGGATCATTTAAGTGGAGAATTTAACCAAAATATTAAAAATGTGTCATAAAATTTAAAATAATTTAAACATATGAAAAATAATAGTTGTCAAACCTTAATCATTTTTTACAAAGAATCTTCTACCAACAAAATTTTATTCTCATTTAGCATAATTTATAGTCTAGAAAAATAGGGTAACATCCCTCTAGCATTTATAGAAAAACCAAACTCACAAAATGTGGTGGTAAAATCATAAAAAAAATTAAATTAAACTCCAAAATTTATGAATGTATTTATAGATTTTGCAAATACAACATTCAACAAGCGCTCAGTGTGAGCTGGAGTCCCTTCCTCAAGCAGGTCTAGGTGTAGGGAAAATACTATTATGAGTATTTTGAAGAGGCAGGTCTAGGTGTAGGGAAAATAGTGTTATGAGTATTTTGAAGTTGGTCTTTAATGAATGCTTTTTGCTAGTATTTGTTTGCAAGAATCCAAAAGTAACACCAATTTCAATGATTTGACAATTCATTTGTCTTGTTAATATGCCCCCAGTCTTTATTCAAACTATTAAATAAAGAAAAGGATAATAATGAGAAATCAATTCATATTCCCTTATTTTTAAGATAAGGCTCGTCATTTTGCATAATTATGCTTTGAATTTCAAGTGGTCTTAAGAATAGGAAATGCTAGTAATGACACATCAGATACATTTACTTATGTACTTAAGATAATGTGCTTTAATTTGTATGGTTGTGTTCTAAATCGCAAGTCTAGCATCATCTGAGAAAGACCCAAACATTTCATTGAGAATGCAGGGGGTACGAGGGCAACCTCGACTTACAGAGGTGGAGTTAGAAGATCAATTCCTTCCAAAGGAGATAGCTAAGTGAATGACTCGAATTGTTCTTAGTTGGCACTACTCTATTTTGAATCCTCTATAGACCAACTAGATTTGAAATGTGATGCAAATCCCCTATAGCATGCATGAATGAAAAATTTGGATAGTAGAGGCAAGACACGTGAACTCCATGAAAAATGCCACCTTGATTTAGCCCATGTATGCAAAGTGTGGTGTCAAAAATACTGCCACACAGGAGATCATCACATAGCTTTGCTACCACATGGATAGCCATTCTCTTCCTTCTTTTCCCCATCCCCAACATTACAATTGTTTTCTATTTTTTCTTTTGTTCGCTTTTTATTGGCTATAAGATTTTTCCTCCAAATTTGAAAATGGAAAAAGCCAAAAGCCCAAGCAAACCAATCATACATTTCCAAAAACTACCAAGAAATTCTACTTAAATAAAATAATTGTCACAGACCATAGGTTAAACGGTTATATCATCCTCTGGTGGGAGTTTCTAGATGCACTAATGCTAAAATCAGCCTACCAAAAACATTAGTCTCAGCAGGGACTAACAAGCATCCACTTTTTGTTATACTTTCATGCATGTCCATACCCTATTCTAAAGCTTCCATTTTCATACAAGGTACTAATATACTTTCGAAAAGGAAAATATTAAAATTAAAAATATTTATAAAAAAATAATAATATACTAATTTTTAAACATGCAAAGTAGGATGATTCACCTAGTACCAACACTTTGTTAGTTAAGATATATTAAGAATTTAATAAAATGAATCATTATATTTTTTGCACTACTTAAAAAAGAGAGAGAATAAGGATTAAAAAACATGGTTTATAATTATTAAGCACCAAGAAATTGAGCCAAGAAATTGAGGCAAAATAAAAAGAAAAAAATATTTCTTAGAGTTGTTGAGGAGGTGTTGAATTGTGTGATTCAATGAAAATTGCACGTCTATAATACATCTTATCAATTGAAGATGATCTAAACCATATTCATTTTTCACACTTCACTCAAAGATGATTTATACGTACTTAAATCATAACAATAACCTTTCATATAAACAATAATCCCATGCCTAACAATAGTAATACTAACTTAATATTTTGAGATACAACTTTGGCTTTCATAATCATTCTTCTAGAATTATAACTCTAATAATGAGGATCCTTCAAGTTTATCCAAGAAAAAAATGATTCTTATGGGTTATTCCCATAATAGTATTCACCTTTGTCAAGAAAGTCTAGAAAAAAGAAATGCATGCTTATAGGTTAAGTTGCTAGAATTAAAGAAAATGAGAAAATGGCATAGTGGGTATACATAAATAAGAACAAAAAGATACCCAACATAAACATAAACATTGTTCACATTTATGGATCCTATAAATACATTCCTATTAATACTACTATAGAAATCTAAATTTTATGACTTCTACATGGTCCAAATCATCTACTCTATTCATCTATTTCGTTAATATTAATTAAATGATTTATTTAATTAATATTTCATCTTCTGCCTAAGGTTTTAAAAGTATTTAATCAAATAATTAAATACTTTACCTTATACCTCTTCTTCTCTAAATTAAATAAATATGTCAAATTATTTAATTTAGTCATTTGATATTTTTAAATCAATTTTTAATTCTTCCTTTTTCTCTCTCCTTGTCACATCCTCCATAATCCTCTTGTAATTTGGGTTAATTTAATAAATTCATGATTAAGATGTGCACACCCTTAATCAGGAATTAATGTCACATCCTCCAAATTTTTCCACTTGCTTCTAATCCCCTATTAGTTTTCTTAATCATATGTTTGCACAACCTTAATCAAAGTCATTAGCCACATTTAGCATTCCTTTTTAGTCAACCTTTTCATATCCCATATTTGGCATTGACTCTCTTTCCCATGTGAATTTTTAATTCACATTTTATTCACCCTAGGTTCCTCTCTTCCCCATGTGAATTTTTAATTTATCTTTCAAAGACTTACCTTATCTCCATGCAACTTCTAGAACCTTTTGGTCTCTCACATCACCCACATATGTCAAAATCCCACCTTTTTGGAAACCTCCTCTTCGCCACTAGATTCTTCCAAGCATGTGAATTTTTAATTCACGTTTATTTTCCCAACTACTTTCTCATTCCCTATGGATATTTTTGAGAAATTCTAAAATTCCTTAAAAGCTATTTGCATTCTCACTTGGGGACAAGAAGTTCCTTTTTAAGGAAATCTTATCATCCCCCAAGTTACTTACAAGGTACTTGTCCTTCCTCTACATCACTTGTCCTTATTCCACCTCACTTACACATCATCACATCTTAGGCCACTTCACCCTCCACATGTCAAGATGTGAGGGCTTGTGAGTCTTCAACTCACCATAGCCCTTCATCTTATATTTTTTGGCTTAATCTCAACCATTGAATTCTCTAGAGAATTTAAATTCTTCTATAAATACCCCCTCTTCTAATGCATTTAGAACACTTAGCCATTTTGTACCCTTATGCTACCAAAGTGCTCACTCAATTTGCAAGCATTATCTTAGCCATTTAGCCAAGCCACTTAGCCACTAGCATTAGCATTGCATTTTTCCATTGTAGCTTCATCAAAACATCACATTGTTTATCTTGCATCTAGCCATCTAAGGAGCATACAAGTATTCAAAAATCAAGGGCCAGCCAAGGGATTTCAATAGCATAAAGAAGGTATAATCATTTGCTATTTTCTTTTATCTTATTTCTTTGTGTTATCATTCCTTAGGCTAATATTTGAGGTGTCCCTTATATTTTTCTTTATTGCATAATATTTGTTTTGCATATTTAGAATAGGATAAACATTTAAGATCACATTTCTAGCACACTCGATGGGACCCACAAGCGGGTTCCTTCATTTTAAGTTTGTTATTGTTAAGTTGGTTTGCAAGTATAGGTTACAGAGGGTCGTACTTGCCCTACATAGGGGCGTACATGCCCTCTAGTTTACCATAGAGGGGCGGATACACCCTCTAGTTGACTGCAGCAGGGCATACACACCCTAGTTTACATTCTGTTTTCTAATAGTTCACTGTAGCGAGGCAGACATGCCCTAGTTTACATTCTATTTTCTAATAGTTTACTACAGCGAGGTAGACACGCCCTAGTTTACATTCTATTTCCTAACAGTTTATTGCAGTGAAGCAAACATGCCCTAGTTTACATTTTGTTTTCTACAGTTTAATGCAGTGTGGCAGACATGCCTTAGTTTACATTCTATTTTCTAATAGTTTACTGTAGCGGGGCAAACACACCCTAGTTTACATTTTTTTTTCTAACAGTTTACTATAGTAGGTCAGACATGCCCTAGTTCACATTCTATTTTCTAACAGTTTACTGCAATAGGGCAGACACACCCTAGTTTACATTTTGTTTCTAACATTTGACTACAGTGGGGTGGACTTGCCCTAGTTTCATGTCATTTTTTAACTTTTGACTACAGCGGGGCAGACATGCCCTAGTTTAAATTCTATTTTCTAATAGTTTACTGCAGAGGGGCAGATACGCCTTTATTTGAGCACTATTTCTAACATTTGACTATAGAAGTGGAGATACGCCCTCCAATTTACTACAAAAGTGTAGATACGACCTCCAATTTATTGTAAAAGCGCAGATACACCCTCTAGTTTACTACATAAGTGCAGATACGCCCTCCAATTTACTATAGAAGTGTAGATACACCCTCTAGTTTACTGTAGAGGAGCAAATATGCCCCAAACAAGACATTCTGGAAGGTAAAAATAGTCATTTTAGATTTGTTTTTCTCTAATTTTTTTGTTGTTTTCAAGTTCTAACCCCCTAACCTTGTTTGTTTGTGGGTATCGTTGGATTTCTTGCTGAAATTTTACAACATATTTTCATAATTGACAAAGGACGGCTGTTAAAATGGCTAACACTTGCTTGCAGGGCCATTTGTTTGTTCAGATTTTTTAAAATTTTCCTTGTTTTCATCTAGGTACATAGTTTAATTAGGGGAAAGTAAATTTTACTACTTGTGTCTTTTTTTGTGTCACCCAAGGGGGCATTAGTTTGTTTTCTCTTTCCCCTTGCACTTCGCATGAGCCTGGGGAGTAGTTGGAAATGATTAGTTCATTCTTTTTAGAGGGACCTATTTGGGGATTTCATCACCCCAACGGATGATCCCAACCATGTGTATCGGTGGGGTATAGAAAGGGGGGAGAGCCAAATTTGTACCCAAATCTAGTCACGTCATGTCTGGCAGAGTGTCAAAGCTAGGGTGATACCTAGATAGATGTGAAGAGTTGGTTCGAGCCTTTCAGTATCTCGCTGGGCTTCCCAACTCACATGTGTGATGGGTTGGTGTTCATGGTTGTGCCTCACGTACTGAGAGTATATCAAGGAATCCCTAGAAGCCTTGTCCATCCTAGATTAAGACCTTTGTTGGCCATACCCTTAACACTAGTCATAGGATTGTGCTTGTTTGAAGTGTCTTCTTGTGAGAAACCGGTAAACTTTTTGACAAGTCAGCCTCATTGTTGTGATTTTAAGCCCTTGCCATAGTCATTTCCATCTTAACCAAGTCCCTTTTTCTCGTAGTGGGGCAAACTTTCCTTGACCTGCCCCAGAGTGGGGTGGACCTACCTTGACTTGCTCTGTAGTGGGGCAGAGTTTCCCTCCATTTTACTATAGAGGGGTGAACTTGCCCCCCTAAACAATAAATTTCACTCTGATTAGCCATTCAAAGCCTCTGTTTGATCAACCCAAACCTTCAAACCTCTATTTGACCATTCGAAACCTCTGTTTGACCATTCCAAACCTTCGTTTAACCATTACAAACCTTTGTTTAGTCATTATGAACCTCTGTTTGATCATTCCAAACCTCGTTTAGCCATTTTGAACCTCTGTTTAACCATTTTGAACATCTGTCCATCCTTTCCAAACTTTTGTTTCCCATTCTGGTTACTCATTTCACCATTTGGGGAACCCATTTTATTACCTAGAGATCTCGTTCCACCATTGTCTAGTAATACCATTTCACTGTTTATTAAACTCATTTGCCTGATTCAAACAAAAAACCAAAATTGGTAACCAAAAACCTTATCATTTGTTGTTATCTAAAAATTTGCACTTTCCAAAAGGTCATTTAGACATCACCCCCATCACATAGAAACCTTTAGGACACCTTTAGTTCACATCCTGCATCATCTTTCAATTCAAATCCTTTAAACCTTATTTTAGAAGTTATTACCTAAATTGACCAAGGCGTTTAAATTCAATTGTTATCCTACATATCAATCATTGTCTTCAACCCAATCAATCCGCTTCTATCTTGAGGTGGATTTGGTGTTGAAAGTAAAAATATCAGCCCAAATCAATCCATTTCCATCTTGAGGTGGATTCGGTGCCGCAAATCCATCCTTTAATCCGATCAACCAATGCCTTAAGTCACCTAGGGTGATTTCCAAAATTGGGTTTAAAATCCCTTCCATCAACCAATCCTAATTCATCTAATACAAATAGAACTTATCCAATTGATCCAAACAATCTAATCCAATCTACCTAAACAATCTCATCCAATCATCCAACTATTCAATCAATCCTACCTAGTCATCCAATCAAAATCTAATCATTTAATCAAAATCCAATCATCCAATCTAAATCCAATCATCCAATTTCAATCTTGATCCAATCATCCAATAAATCGATCTCTATCCAATCCAAATAATTTTCCACCAAGGACATCCTTACAGCTAGCCTCATTATAATTCGCTCATAGTCCCTTTTACATGCCCATTCAGACTCGGTCACAGGCAAAGAAGATGATTGAAAAAACAAAACTCTTGATCCCAACCTAACGCACCATAGGAAAATCCTCCTATCAATAGGGGATCATCACAATCTAACACCGAAGATTAGAACAACTCACTGCATGGTGAAGAGAGTATGGTCAACCAACCTGAACTCACATTTGAGGAACATTTTAGTAACCCCACTAATGTGCAAATGATAGAATGCTTGCTCGAAAAACATGGGGAAGAAATCTTGGCCCATGTAATTGAAAAAGGTTTAAAACCTCCATTAGGTGTCGACCTATCCAAATATGGCAATTCCACACCTAGCATACCCCAAAGTTCACAAAATGCACCAAGTGATTCATACATCCCCAATGTTCCTCCAGTGGAGGGTTGGTATCAACCTAAATTCGACAATGTCATCCTTTACCACATTAACAATCCCTCACACACCCCAAAATCAGTCATTGGGGCTGCTCAAGTATCTGATCTGAATAACCCTTTCACCTACGACATGCTGCAAAATGTTCCCCAACATCCACCATTAATGTTGACTGCACCACCCCTCTCGAATCAACCTCTAGTAAATGTTGGGGGCAACCCTTTTAACACCTTGTCTCCACCTCCTGGAGCCAAAAATCTACCACCACCTCCTTTCACATCCCAACAACCTCTGTAATCAAACATACCACCTCAATTACCTCTACAAGGTACATCCCAACAAAATGCTCCCATTGGCAGCCAACAACCTCCTTTGTAGAATGCCTCTACATAATCTTAGCCACCTCATCATCAACGACCCCTACATAATCCTTGATTTCATCACAACAACCACTGCACCAATTGTAAGGCAATCCATCTCAACCTCTCGTCCAGACCATATCCTCGTTCCTCGCATCTATTTTATGTCTGCAAGCTCAACCATAATACAATATTGCATCTCGGTCCACACAACCATTGATATCACATCAACAATCTCCCCAACATTATTCCTATCATAACCAACAACACTTCCAACAACAACCACCCTATGTGGCCTCCCAACAGCCATAGTAGTACCCCCAATACCAACAGACCAACCTGTAACACTCAATTCACGCTCCTCAACATTATGTTGCACATCCTTATTAGACAAACCAGTACTACACCTCACAATAGCAGCCCTTGTACCAACAAACTCCCTTAGCATACCAGCAAGGGACATCATCATCTCACCATAAAAATCCATATATCAACCTCCAAACAGTAGCTCAACAGGATCCTTCGTCATCCTACCACCCATGTCCATCCAATCCATTTGCCTCGACTCCTACACCTCCAGTCAACGCAGATCTATTATAAATCAAAGCTGCTTTGAAAGATCTCCAAGCTGGGATTGGTAAGAAATCCTTCAAATTCGAAGATATACGTCCCTATCCATTCGACCCCTCCATCTCATTAATTCCCTTCTTGAAACACTTCGAGATACCAAAATTCGATAGATACAAGGGAAACAAAGATCCTAAAGCCCACCTGCAAGAATTTTACTCCCAGTGTCAGGAGGTTATGCACAACGACAACTACCTCTTGCGTCTCTTCCCATAAATCCTGATAGGGTATGCCTTAGATTGGTTTATGGGTCTAGAGCGGGGATCCATCAAATCCTTCATGAATCTTTCAAATAAATTTGTTTCCAACTTCTCCTTCAATCTAGAGAAGGATACTGATACCTTGGATCTCCTCAAGGAGAAACAATGTGAAGGAAAAACCTTTATCAGCTACCTCCAAAGGTGGTGTGCATTGGCAAGCCGAATGAAAACCCCTCTCAAAGAGGACATGGTCACTCTCTTTGTTGAGAACTCACATCCTGACATGGCCCATAACTTCAGGTAGCATTATGTCACTACGTTTGTTGAACTGGTGATTGTTGCTAAAGGACATGTCAAGATATACAATCATGACAAAGAACGGTCATCCAAAGATAAGTCATGCTACTAGAACAAAAACAAGAATGTTGTGAATGATGGTGTCACTAACACTAAACATGTTCAAGTAGCTAGTGCCTCCCAAAGGCAACACCCTGCCTCTAACCAACCATCTACCCAAAACATCATACCAGTACCACAGGGGGCACCTCATCCCCCTTAATAGTCAAACCAAAATAGTCAAAGTAACAACAAATTCCAATTCACTTAATTAGGGGAAGCCCTCAGTGTTGTGTTCAACAAGCTCCTACAAGCCAATTATCCAATCACATATCCTGTAACCAAGCCACCCGATGAATGTAAGCCTAAACCAGTTTGGTTTAAAGAAAACAAATACTTTGAGTTCCACAAGATCAAATGGCATATCCTAAACAAGTGTCAAATTCTAAAAGAATATATCCAAGATCTTATAGATCGAGGAGATATTCATGAGGATGCCAATCAGGCTTCGTCGTCTAATGCTCAACTATAGATTTACTAAAATGCCTTCCCTAACCATAACCAAGGCACAAGCACATCCCATAACAATCCCCAAAACAACAGTACAAATAACATAAATTATAAGAATGTGCCCCTCAATTATGATGGCATTGTCTATTGCATTGAATAGGTGGAACCCCACATATCCATGATACATGTCAAAGCTAAAGATCCCCAATGTGTTGTTACCACCCAAAGAACCTGCATTACTATTCCTATAGCCCCTGCATCTACCAAGAAAAATCCTGTGAATGCTCAGTATAACATTCTTGATTGCTTAGGAAAGACTCTTGCTCACATCTCAATTATGGATTTGCTTAAATCTTCTCCCGTGCATGAAGAGATCTTGAACTAAGCTCTACAGGAAACCCAAGTGCCTAACAACATTGATCCCATGAAATTTCAAGCTTTAGTAGGACATTTGGCTCTATCCTACCAATTACACTTCAGCCAAAATGACATGCCTAACATCAATGCCAACCATAATCATCCCCTACACATTGAAGTCCTGGTTTCCTATCACAAAGTAAAAAGGGTCTTGATAGATAAGGGCTCTACTCTTAATCTATGCACTCTAAAGTTCATAAACTAGATAGAGTAAACTCAAGAAGACCTAAGTAATCAAATCATTACAATCAAGGCTTATGATAATACAGAAAGAGATTCTAAAGGAATTGTCAGTCTTCCCATCTAGGTTGGACCCATGATTAAGTATACTACATGTCATGTCCTTGATTTGGACCTCCTGTACAACCTCCTCCTCAGCCGCCCATGGCTCCACGCCATGCAAGCTATCCCTTTCGTATATCATCAATGCCTAAAATTCCCAATTAATGGGCAAGAGGTCACCATTTACACTGACCCACAACCATTTGAATATTGTCATGCCTTAGAAGCTGCATTTCCCCATTTGCATTATTGTCCTGGAGTTGAAATGGAGGCACCTCAGTCATCATCCTCCAATCCATCATCTACCACATCAGTCACTCCATCTTCCACCACCGATCCCACCATCACTAAAGTCCAGATCATCGACAAAGGTTGTGGTGAATATGAAATGCATACAAATCTGAATGTGGAAACCATGCCACCGTCACCACACACATATAGTCAACCTTCGCATTCTGTACCAAAGGAAGAAGGCAAGACCATTACCTTCAGTGCCAAAACATCCCTACCAGCACTTTTCAGTCCCTGGTTTAAGGATAGATACACTAGAAGATGATATCAGCCAGTGGATCTATCGTGAAGAGCCCCAATCGAATTCTCCCCTTAAGGAATATTTTCAAGAAATATACCCCTAGTCTGCTAAGTTTGCAGAGAAACATAACTATCAAGGTGGGGGTCTAGGTAAAGAAGAACAAGGGCAGATGCAACCTGTTGATGTACCAAAGCATTCATGGAATTTGGGCCTAGGATATGACAAAAAGTAGAAAGGCCTTGCTACATCATCCAATGCTTCCACAATGTCAATGTGGTCAATGATCCTTCAGAATAAATACCTAAGGAATATTCCATCATACATGTGTACGATGACGTGAATCACAGTCATTTCATCCATGTTTGATTGCCTATCCGTCTTTACCATTAGTGTTTCCCTACATCATCCCAAACTTATTGACTGGGACCTACATGATAGCACACCTGACAATGTCTCTCTTGATGAATATGTCAATATTATGGGGTTCGGTGAAGATGAATACCCCAGTTGCAAAAATAAAAACAAGAAAAATCAGAAATGGTCATCTAGTGAAAACCTCCCCGAGGCACTTCTTGACCTGGAAAAAAATAAAAAATAAAGGATGCATCCGACAGTGAAAACCTCAATGAGGCACTGAAGGATGGAAATGTCCATCTTACCCTTGTGGGAACTCAATCTACACAATCATCTATCTTGATTAAAGAAACTCAAGAAGTCAATCTGGGTACTATAGAAGCCCTGAAGATCACCTATGTAGCCAAATCATTATCAGAACAAGCATATTCTGTCATTTTCTAGTTGCTCAAAGATAGAATCATCAACTTTGCTTCGTTGTACTCAAACATGCTAGGTCTGGACCCTGCTTTAGTAGTTCACAATTTGCATATTCGCCTAGATTCCAAGCCTGTCAAGTAGAAACTCAAAAAAATGCACCTACAGGTAGCACTATTAGTTAAGAAAGAATTGGAGAAATTACTAGATGTTGGTTTTATTAGACCCATCAACTATTCTAACTAGATCTCCAACATAGTGCCTATCACTAAACCTAACAGAGACATTAGGATTTGCACAGACTTTCAGGATCTCAACAAAGCCTGTCCAAAAGATGACTTCCCATTGCCTAATATCAACATGTTGGTCAACCTCACTGCAGGACATGATATTTTGTCCCTCATCGATGGCTTCTTTGGCTACAATAATATTTGGATTACACTCGAAGACCAACACAAGACCGCTTTTACAACACCTTGGGGTACCTTTTTCTACAACGTTATGCCCTTCGGTCTCAAGAACGCAAGGGCAACATATCAGCAAGCAATGACTATTATCTTCCATGACCTCATCCACATTATCATGGAAGACTATGTTGATGAATTGTGGGAAAGTCCATAACCAAAGTAGAGCATCCTGCCATTCTGAAAAAGATCTTTGAGCAGTTGGAACAGTACAAGCTAAGACTGAATCCAGAAAAAGTGTATGTTTGGTGTCACGTCTAGGAAATTGTTGGGCTTCATAGTCTCTCGAAGGGGCATTGAAGTTGATCTTTCCAAAGTAAAAGCTATCATGGATATGCCCCCATCCTGAAACCATAAATAGTTAAGAATCCTTTAGGGAAAGCTACAATCTATACATTGGTTTATAGCCCAACTTGCAGAAAAGTGTTAGTCATTCGGCCACCTTCTGAAGAAAGACACCACCTTCAAATGGAGTCAATAGTATCAGTTGGGTTTTGATAAGATCAAAGATTACTTGGCCCACCCACCAATACTGATGCCACCTATTCTAGGAAAACCTCTCCTATTATACATCTCTACTACTTCAGCCACACTAGGGGCATTATTGGCACATCATGATGAATCCACAAGAGAATGAGCAATCTATTACATTAGCCATACACTGGTTGGTTATGAATTTAATTATTCACCCATGGAGAAATCATACCTCATAGTGGTTTTCAGTAGGTAAAAATTTAGATATTATATGCTTAACCATCCTATCAAACTAATAGCAAAAATTGATCCACTAAAATATCTATTGTCTAGAACCACCTTAACTAGTCGTATGGCTAAGTGGGTCATGCTCTTGAGTGAATTTGACATAGAATATGTGGATCCTAAATCCATAAAGGGACAAGTTATAGCCGATCAGTTGGCTGATGTACCCTTAGTAGATGCTTATCCTTTGGTTACCGAATTTCTAGATGAAGAAGTCTACAATTGCAAAAGCACCCATCTGGATATTGTACTTCGACGGATCTTGCATTCATAATGGAGTAGGGGTAGGGATTATGTTTGTTACCCCTCAGGGAAATTACATCCTGAAGTCATTTAGATTGGAATTCTCGTGTACCAACAATATAGTTGACTATGAAGCCCTCCTTACCAGCCTCAGAATTGCCAAAAAGTGGCACATAACTCACATAAAAGTCTTCAGAGATTCCTTGTTGGTAATTAAGCAGGTTAATGATGAGTTCCTGACAAAGGATGATAATTTACTACCCTACAAATGCATGGTGGATGATTTCAAGAAGTATTTCACCTCCATACAATTTGATCAGATTCCTAGGATACAAAACAAAGTAGCTGATGCCATGGCTAGTATTGGCTCCTTGATCGACATGCCCAAGGATCGAACAAAATGCAAGTTCCTCATTGAAAAAATCCTAATCCCAACATATGACATCCTTGAGATTGAAATGGTGTGTGACATTGTGGAACCCGCTTCCCCTTGGTACCAAGACATCTATGCTTATCTGCGTGATAACATTCTACCCCCAGACCTTACACGAAACCAATGCAAATCATTTATCCAACATTCATCCCAATACATCATCATTGGTGATACACTTTATCATTATGGGTATGATGGAACCCTCCTCAGGTGTCTGGATGAGATCGAAGCCCATACTGCACTAAGGGAAGTACATAGTGGTGTTTGTGGAGCCCATTCAAATGGTATGGCCTTACCTAAAAGGATTCTTCAAGCTGGATATTATTGGCCCACATTGGAACATGATGCCTATGAATTTGTGAAGAAATTTTATCCATGTCAGCAACATGGAGATCTTATTCACTCCTTAGCACAAGACCTTCAGCCTCTTCTTTCACCATGACCCTTAAATCAATGGGGTTTTGACTTGATCGACAAGATATACCTGCCATCCTCTGACAGCCACACTTTCATTATTACCGCCACTGAGTACTTCACCAAGTGGTTGGAAGAAATGCCACTCACACAAATCACTGGTACTTAGATTTCAAAATTCATCCTCTACCATAGTATATGTAGATATGGTATCCCATCCACCATCCTTTCATATAATGGAAATCCTTTCAAAATCTAGGCCATGAAACATCTTTGTGACACCTTTCATATTCAACATTATTGGTCAACATCTTATTGCCCCCAAGGTAATGGTTAGGCAGAAGCTACCAAAAAGAATCTAATCTGAATCCTCAAAAAGGTCATCAATAACATGGGTCAGGATTGGCATCTCCACATTCATCCCACCCTTTGGGCGTATCGTACTTCCATCTGTACCCCTACCGACACCATGCCATATTCCCTTGTATATGGTGCCAAGGCTATCTTGCCGATCAAAGTCAAGATCCCATCACTGAGAATTTCTCTGAAGAACCTTATCAGTGAAGAAGACACCAATATTACAAGGCTTGCCCAGCTAGAATTACTTGATGAAAGATGAATCAAAGCTTATGATCACCTTCAGGCTTACCAAAACCATCTCAAATGCAGCTACAACAAGAAGGTTCACCCTCATCAATTCAATGTTGGTGGCCTTGTCCTTAAAGAAAACCAACACACGCAGTAGGATCAAGATAAGAAAGGAAAGTTTGAAGCAAACTGGTTGGGTCCCTATATCATCACCGCAAAAATATGGATCTAGGGAATACAGACTCGCCACCCTTGAAGGAGAGCCTCTAGAAGAGCCTACTAACATCATGCATCTGAAAATATTTTATACCTAAGTCATCTCGGTGAACCTATCTGCAGAAGATCAAAAAATCAAAAAAATTAAAAAATATAAAAAAAATATAAAAAAAATATTAAAAAAATAGTAAAGAGAAATAAATTTGTCCTATGGTGAAAACCACCCTTGATGGTTCCTTGGATAAGTACGGGAGGTGAAAACATGGTCATAGGCGCCACCTGTAATGGGCTTAATCATTATCTACCTTGCATCCTAGTTACTTTATGACTTCATCTATCCTATCCTATCACTCCATCAACATCCCATCCTTGGCCACTTGGTATCTTTTGATTGAGCATTGGATGATTATACACTATCCATCATCTTGAACTTTTTATCCTAATCTAAGTTTGTGTCATCTGTTTGATCATCTTGTTCTATCTGCATCTAGGATCATTCATCGCGTCAGTCTCCATCTAGGCGTCATCCTGTCACGTTGGTTTTTTTGTCCTTTTTTGAACTACGTTGCCCCTATGCTTTCACATAGGCAAGGTTGATCATTTGATCCGCCCCCGGGGAATTTTGACCATCCCAAGATGGTCATTCATCATTTGTCTTCATCATCCCCTTTTCGCTTTATCCATGGTCAGTTGTCGTTTGTATTTTCTAAACTATGTTTCCCCTACACTTCCACATAGTTAAGGTCGATCTTTTGATAGACCCCTGGGGATCTTTTGCTTTCCTTCTCTTTTACTTCACTTTGTCGTTGTCTCATCAGTCTCCATTAGTCCTCTTTCTGCTTTTATCCATGGTCTTTTCTTGAACTACGAGGGCTCTGCGCTTTCACGTAGGTAAGGCTAATATTTGATCAACCCTCGAGTCCCTAGGTCTTTAGGGTTTATCAGTCTTTTGTCTAGTATCTTGTGTCGTGTTGTCAAGAGTGCCCTTATCCAGTTGGTTCTTCATAAACGGGATCCTCTAGTGTCAGAAGATCTGGTTAATGACAAAAATCCTGCATCATCTGGATCATCTTAGTTTAGTATCCATCATCAGTCTCAACAGGATGTATCCTTCCTAACAAACCTCATCAACCCCATCCATCCTTGTGATCCTATGGCAAAGGATGTTTGAATATTGATTATGATCTTTTAATGCTTTTGGATTTTGTTTATTGTTTGAGCTCCCTATTACAACTAGTCAAGGTCGCCATAATTTATCATATTATGGTGTGCTTTGATGCATTAACATAGGGGAATCTCTTGATAGTTTATTGTTGTCTATTGGGTTGTTCTCATGTAGTACCCACCAGGATCTCTAAGATGCTATGTTACGTCAGGGAAATCCCTTTGTGCTTGTGGTTATTCCAATACCTGGCCCAACCAAAGTCTTAGCAACTTTGGGGTATTGGGATAACCTTGTTTGTTGTGTTTTTTTACACATCAGATACTAACTTACCTTGGTTTCATGTACCCTTGCAATTGGTGTCTTATACTATAGCAAAAATCAGTGCTTCAAAGATGGCTAATTAAAATTAGGATCATAATCATTTTTTATTATATCCCTTTCTAAACCATTGATCTATGATTGTGGTTGTACAAATATTCCCCTTCTCCAGTTCTTCTCAGGATATATATAGTTTTTAACAAGTGCAATCTCCCATCATATACCCATCATGCATACATGCACGAGTCCTTATTGATACTTATGTTCATGTTGTATTATAGGTTCATTGTATTTACATTAGCATATTATATTTAATCATGATTGATTCATTTTTATACCATATTAACATACTTGTTAGATCCATAAATCATGCATCACATAAGACCATATTCATTATACATAAAATCATCCATAAAACCATAAATCATGCATCACATAAATCCATATTCATTATCCATACAACCATACATAGATCCATAAATCATACATCAAATATCCATCATGGATAAAAGACACATCACATCCTACATTACACACGTTAGTAGCATCCACGGCCACATATAACATCATGAATTAAATCATCGTGATCGCACATCATAATATCACACACATACACATATGCATAAATAGAATCATCCACCATAAACATAAGATAGTATCAATAAGGGAAATTACATATCATATAAGTATCAAAACCAAATAAAGTCCATCACATGATCCATAATAATATCCATCAAATATCCATCACATAATCCATAATAATGTCCATCAAATACATGTCCATCGTATACATCAAATCAAAAAATAAAGAAGTACAAGGATTTGTATCACAGCTCCTTTGTACTATCCATCCACCCTACACCTATCAAAATTTAGTGTTCTATCACCTACCAAATGAGCTGCCCACATTTGACCTCTATGGAAAATCGGGCATTGGTCCTCTGTGAGGGAGTGTCCCCTCTGCCTCACTGTATCCCCGAGTCTACGTCCCTAATGATTGGGATGACACGAGCATCTAAGGAGTCTGTCACACATACTAAAATGTGTGTTGTGCTGGATCTAGAATAGCATGTTGATAGGCGATCATCTAGTATTTTGCCTCCCTCATGTACTCAGCACTCTTGGCAGCTTGATATCTAGTGCCATTCTGCTCATGCCTGTACCTATCTCGGTCTTTGGTATTCAGTCCCCTCTCATGTGTCCATGCATCCTGAGCCAACCGCAACTGATCTCTCTCTGCTGTCAACCGTGTCATCTGCTCTGTGGTCCTATCTCTCTCATCCTGCATAGACTAAATATGATCCTATAATATTTCCACATCTAACCTTGCCTCATCCCCACTACCCTGTATTACCTATGACTGAATTTTTGCTGCATCTCTCTCTACGCTTTCTGCTTGAGTCACTACTGTATCCCTCTCTCCCTGAAGGGTCTATATTTGTCTCTATAAGGTGTCCATATCCTCCCGCATCACCTGTATCTATGTCTATCCTCTATCTCTCTCACCCCAAAAACCTTGCACCTCTACATACAATGTGTCTCTCTCCCCCTATACAAGATCTAACTGGGCCTTTGTTGCCTCCGCCCTCACCCTCACCTCCCCTAGAGCTATCTTTGTAGTAGCCACCTTGTCCTAGAGCTTCATCCTCTCCCCCAACAACCCTACCATCTATACCCTCAATGTCTCCATCTCCCTCTTAGCATGTTGAAGACACTCCACTAAGACCTACTCTGCTACCCCTATGGACTCAGGTTGTCCCCGCACCTGTGCTATGGTCATCACTGCCTAAATCCTGTCTCGATCCCAGGTCATATTGGCTACCTCACCCCACAATCTCTCCATCTCTACTCGTGCCTCATCCCTCTCCCTCTCCACACCACCTATCATTGTAGTTAGATGCCCCACAACGACATTAAACTCTCTCTGTCTTGTCTCCTCTAATCTTTGCACCTTCACCTCTACACTCCTCAGCTCCTCCATCACCCGTAACCTCTCTTAGACCCCCCTCAATAAAACATTGGATCCTCAACTAGTGCAACTAGTACTACTGCTAATGGCTCCACCACGTGAACCTCCATGTCCATGGCATCGATCTCTGCCTCATCCTATACCTTCTCAACACTGCTCATCACTTGAATCCTCCTTGGCTACCCTCTCCTCCCCAGCCTCATTTTCCTCCATGGCTATCCCACAACTCTTGCCTCTCCCTCATGCTTCTTTCCCTCCTCACTCGTCCCTATCTCTAGCATGTGGGGCTCCTACTCTGCCCCGATCTTTGTTTGAACCCTCCTCCGTCATCTACTCCTCGGCATCCTCTCTAGCTAACCTCTAGCCTCCATCTCCTCCTATGCCCCATCCCGCTATCCCGTGGCCCCCATATCCTCTTTCTTTTCCCTAACCTAAACTCTCCTTTGTTGTACCTTGATACCTATGCATGTATGTTGTACAACTCCTCCCTCCACCTCACACACCATCTCCACCTCTAGCTCACTCCCATCCTCATGTTGTGCCACATCTATCTCTAGACCTCTCCCATCCTCCTATCATGTTGTATTCATCCCCTCACCCACATCCATCCTCACTCTAGCCCTCCTCTGATGTCTCCTCCTCCTCCTCCTCCCCTTTGGTTGTCCTACAGCCCTAGCCTCATCCTCTCCTCCACCCTACTATCCAACACCCCCCTGCATCCCCTTGCTGCCCCATGACCCCACCTGCCTCCTATCCCCTCCACTCCTCTCTCTCTCCTGCCTCCCTAGCCAACTGGTGCTCATCCTCTGATATGAACCCTAAGGCTCCCTCTATAGGTACCGTAGGTATAATCCTCTCCCACTAGTGGTTGTGAAACCACTAGGCATACCGTAATGTCACTCCTGCATCCTCAACCCCCTCAACCCTCCCTAGGTAGGGTACCTGATATGTTTCTACCCACGCCTCTCTGGAACCCTTAGGTGTAATAGGGCGTCCCCATGGCTACGCTCTGGTGAGCCAACGAAACATGGTGGGAGCTACCAGAATATCCTGTCTCAACCCAAATTACCTCACCTCTTCGTCTGGTCGATGAGCCTCCACTATGCGAGGTAGGCTCCCAATCAGAACACATCTACTCATAAAATAGCCCTCATGCCTCATCTACTCATCCCTCCATCACCTAAACCATCGAAACATATATGGCCACCACACTATGTCCATCACCTGCAAACCATTAAACACTCTCCTCCATCCATCCATATCTCCCTGCATCTTGTAACGCAACACCCAGCCCCTAGCCTCCCCATACCCCCAGGCAATAGGCTCTCTATCATCCTCATGTCCTCTCCTCATCACTAGTGGCCTCATAACCATAATATGCTCCCATTCCCAAACCTGAAATAGAGTCATGTGTGTCAAACTCAGTGACCCCTAGTAGCATATCACATGCGTATCTCTGTATAAATATACTAATACACACAAGCCCCATGAGAACTATCCCTCTCGCCACTCGACAATATGTCAAATCACCTCCATGAACCATAGACTGTAAAACCACCTACTTTGGTCCGGCAACAATATCCTGGGCTAATCAATCCACACAGATATAATGTAAGGGTGGCACCCCCAATGATAGGAATCTATCCAAATCCAACTGCCCCTTTTGAATGGGAAGATCGTCTCATCCAAAAAGCACTAAGATAGTGTAATCTAACTCTACTTCTCTGGACACCACCTCACTCACTAACTACCCTACTATGGGCAGCCTTAGGATGTGCCATACATCCTCGAGTGTCACTATCATCTCCCTTGTAGGAATATGGAGGATCAACATCTCAGAACTCCATCTCTCTATCAGTGTCGTCAACATCGCTTGATGAGATCTAAACGTTGAAAACTGTAGAAACTGTAATAATCATGCATGCTCTAGTGCTACATTATCTACTTCAGTCATAGCTACCATAGTCGCCGCTAGTATATCCGAGTGAAGCTCATGTGTTCGTAATCGGTCAAAATTTGCATCCATATTCACCCGACTGTCAAATCACTTTATTCCTAGCCCTAGGACATCTCTTGTTTCCCTCTCTCCATTTATTTTTTCATCATCCCTCCCTATCCTGCACCCTCTCCTGAGGGGTGGACCTATCGTACATTAGGGCGGACCCGCCGCAGGTCAGGGCGGCCACGCCCCCTTCCCATGGGGTGAAGCCACCTACACTAAGGCGGATGCACTCCCCTAGGGCGGACCCACCCTGGGTCGGGGCAAACACGCCCATTGAGGCAGACTTTCCCTAAGCTGGGGCAGACCTTCCCCAGGTTGGGGCAGACACGCCCCACGCTAGGGTGGAACCATCCCAATCCAAGGCAGCTCCACCCATAGTGGGGCAGACTCACCCCTCCTGAGACAATGACACCATCACCCCCCCACACCCACATTCATTTACCCACCCAAAAAAATAAAAATTTTCTCTCCTACCCATTTCCATCCTCTATCCCAAAAACAAAACCCACTTTTAAAAATTTGCATAAAAACTTCAAAATGAATTAAAAATGCTTAAAATACACAAGAAGCGTTTTGTTACTAACCTGACGGGGCACTGGGTACTCGCATAAGAATCTCTGCACCTCATCCGCACAGTGGATGATGTTTGTCTCGTAATTTCTCGGCATTGTCACCTCTCTTCTTCTTCCACTCCTTTCCTCTTCTCTCAACTGTTATAGTGCAAATGAGGTACCTTTTAATCCTTTCCCCCTCTTTTTTTAACCTTTTTAAAATAAGGGGTATTTTTACCTTTTATTTAACTTTTTTATCCTCCAACTAATTCCCTAACTTCCTGGGGCCACCATTCACAAACCATAAGTCCATTTGACTCCATTCAAAAGGAAAACCTTCTTGATTTTTCAAGCTCTTTTCAACCTCCCCTCCATTTTCTCCTATCGAGAAGTCACCCAGGGAACCCTTTTTCTTCCCTTGCCACCCTTTCGAGGGGGCATACCCTACCACTTTCTCCATTTCCTCTATCATGGCCATTCCCTCACAAGATTGGGGCATCCTCATTCATTCCCCCTCCATTTGGGTAGCTCACACATCTCTCCCCATATTGGGGCATCTTTTTTGTGTCACTTCATCTATGGAGTCATCTACATTTTCTTTTCTTTGAAACACTATTATTCTAACAATATTTCGAAGAGGGGAAAAATGTAGACATCTAAATTTGACCACTTCTACATGGTCCAAATCATCTACTCTATTCATCTATTTCATTAATAGTAATTAAATGATTTATTCAATTAATATTTTATCTTCTGCCTAAGGTTCCTAAAAGTATTTAATCAAATAATTAAATACTTTACCTTATACCGCTTCTTCTCTAAATTAGATAAATATGTCAAGTTATTTAATTTAGTCATTTCATCTTTTTAAATCATTTTTTAATTTTTCCTTTTCCTCTCTCCTTGTCACATCCTCCATAATCCTTTTCTAATGTAGGTTAATTTAATTAATTCATGATTAAGATGTGCACACCCTTAATCATGGATTAATGTCACATCCTCCAACTTTTTCCACTTGCTTCTAATCCCCTATTAATTTTATAAATCATATATTTGCACAACCTTAATCAAATTCATTAGCCACATTTAGCATGCCTTTTTAGTCAACCTTTTCATATCCCATATTTTCCATTGACTCTCTTTCCCATGTGAATTTTTAATTCACATTTTATTCAGGTGCCCTAGGTTCCTCTCTTCCCCATGTGAATTTTTAATTCACATTTTATCTTTCCAAGACTTACCTTATCCCCATGCAACTTCTTGAACCTTTTTACCTCTCACATCACCCACATGTGTCAAAATCCCACCTTTTTGGAAACCTCCTCTTAACCAGTAGATTCTTCCAAGCATGTGAATTTTTAATTAACTCACATTTATTTTCCCAACTACTTTCTCATTCCCCATGGATATTTTTGAGGAATTCTAAAATTCCTCAAAAATCATTTTCATTCTCACTTGGGGACAAAAAGTTCCTTTTTGAGGAAATCTTCTCATCCCCTAAAGTACTTGCAAGGTAATTGTCCTTCCTCCACATCACTTGTCCTTATTCCACCTCACTTACACATCATCACATCTTAGGCAACTTCACCTTCCACATGTCAAGATGTGAGGACTTGTGAGTCCTCAAATCACCATAGCCCTTCATCTTGGTTTTGTTGGCTTAATCTCAACCATTGAATTCTCTAGAGAATTCAAATTCTTATATAAATACCCCCTCTTCTAATGCACTTAGAACACTTAGCCACTAGCATTAGCATTACATTTTTCCATTGTAGCTTCATCAAAACATCACATTGTTCATCTTGCATCTAGCCATCCAAGGAGCATACAAGCATTCAAAAATCAAGGGCCAACCAAGGGATTTCAACAGCACAAAGAAGTTATAATTATTTGCTATTTTATTTTATCTTATTTCTTTTTGTTATCATTCCTTAGGCTAATCTTTGAGGTGTCCCTTGTTCTTTTCTTTATTGCATAATAGTTGTTTTGCATATTTAGAATAGGATAAACATTTAGGATCACAACTTAAATATTAAAAGTTATACATTTGGAACATTTTTAGAACTACAAGAACACCTAAAACCAATAATAAGGAAAATAGGATATGAAGTGTATGTACTATAACATGATTCTTTCAGCATCCTTTTATAGCTAGATTTGAAAATAAATCATCATAAATCTCAAGGAGTTTCTTGTGTAATAAGGTTGATTCATATACTAGGTCTTTCTTTAAAAAATTTGTGTAGTTTTTATTGTTTATATAACATTGGATTTAAAGGAAAAAATATAAGATGCAGAAATATTTTGATTCCCTTCTATTGACAACCTAAAAAATAAACTTTCAAAATTTAGGACAAGTCACCCATAAAGTATAAGAATTTTGAGGTTAACAATAACTCACAAAAAATAGATCACATATTGTTGGAGAAGAAAGAAAGAAGTCGTAGTTGTTGTCAAAGGTTGGAGGTTGTGAGTTAATTTGTTTTTGAAGCTAGAGCAAGCATTGATTTAGGTCACAACAATATTCTGTCTCTTATTACTTAGGGAAACAACTGTGGTTGTGGTGGTGAGCAACTGGCAGATTGTGGTGGCCAACTGTGGAGATTCCAAAGTTGTTCTCTCCACTGGGGACAACTCTGTTGCACTCTCCGCCGATCACAAGCCTGAGCTTATGGTAGAGATGGATGCCATGAATTCCAAAGATGCTCGCTGAATGACTTACCATCGCTTTGCATTAGATAGTTTGCACTTTAGTTTATGTTTTTAGTTGGTTTTAGTGGTTACCCTGTAACCCCCTTGTTTATTTGTAGCGTGATGTGGACTACACCATTGTATGCATTATGATTACTCCATTATTGTGAGATTAACTTGAGTTTCAAGGATCAAAAAATAAAAAATAAAAAATAACTAACAAAAATAAATCTTGAAGCCCTAAGTGAAAATATCTAGGCTACTTGAAAATTTACAAATGCATCTTTTCACCTTCCTTGTAGGCTATCTAAATAATTTATCAACATACCTATATTAATGCTTTTGAAATGTCCATTGAGAAAATTATCATTGGGTCATCTCATAATACTTAGTACCAAACTTAGGACATCAAATTTTTGAAAGGAGTGGATTTTTTTCAACTATCTTCATTCAAAAATCCTAGTAGAAATGTTTGATAAAAGATGTCCACCTTGGAATTAAAGTCCTCTTCATTTGATGGTCTTGGAATATAGATAAATAAAATAAAAGAATACCTTCAAGAAAAGACCACCTTCACTTGAAGGTCTTATTTTATTATTTTTTAAAGATATATGAATTGAAAAAATGTCATTTTTAGTTCATTTTATTGGCCCACCCACAACAATGGTGGACATGTGATTTCTTGAATGGTGAAGGCCACCCCATTGGATTCAAACAAAAGGTATCCATACTGTACAATGAAAAATGACCTCTTTTTGGTGTCTTTTGCCATTTTTAATAGGTATTCTTATTTTTGGCATGCAATTTCTTCATTTTTGTTTATGTAATTTTCATTTTTGGCATGTAATTTGTTGTCCCAGATTTTTGACTTGTTAAAAATCAAGACAACTAATCAAAATTTTGATAAAATTTGAAGATTTTCTCTTCTAGGGCACGCATTTCGAGGTGAAAGATCAAAAAATCTCAATTTTAAGTCTATAGTCCTTTGGGTTACCACCTTTTACACATTCTTCTCCGTTTTCATGAAATTCTGAGTCATTTTAGTGTATTTTTGGTCCATTTCGGGTTTTTTGGGCAACTCAGCAAGTAGGAAAATTTTGGCTTAAGAGAAAAATTGCTAAAACTTTAAAAAGTTCTGAAATTGCTTTAGTTGTCTAAAAGTCCAATTTCTTCTAAGTTCTCTAAAAATACTCATTTTTGCCAAAAGTAAAATTGTCAAATGAGTTAAAAAGCCCGATTTTATTTAAAAGGTGCTTGTTAAATGTTTATAAAACCCCGATTTTGCAAAAGCATTTGCAATATCATTTAAAAAGCCCAATTTTAATAAAAAACTTGCAAAGTCTTATGAAAATCCCGATTTTCATTAAAGTCATTTGCATTTAGTTCTTAAAATTCCAATTTCACTTCATTTTGACTTGCAATGACATTTCTAAATCCCGATTTTCATTAAAGTCATTTGCATTTAGTTCTTAAAATTCTGATTCAGGTTGAAATCGTTTGAAATCTTCTTGTGGAGGAAACTGTGTAAATCTGAGTTTGCGTATGATCAAAAACGTGCTCTTTCAAAACGCATTTTTTTTTCTTATATTTTTTACGTCTCTCTTTTTATTCACTCTTGACTCACCTTTCTTTCATATGGTTTTTGAGCTGAGAATGCATTTTTCTCTTTTACATTTGAAACACCATTATTCATTTGATAAAAACGTGTTTTCATTTGTCTTGCATTTCAAAAAAATGTTTTTATAAAAACGTCTTTATTTTCATGGCACCTTTGGATGCATTTGATATTCACATGTTCGAATGTACCTACTTTCAAAACGCATTTCCCCCATTCAAAATACCTCCATCTATTATGAAAATGTCACTCTTATTCTATTCCACCCTACATACAAACACCTTTCATTATTGAAACATTTTTATAAAAACGTCTTTCATTTCAAAATTTGTTTTTCTTCATATACCATTCATTTTTATCCTCTCGTCCATCCGTAATATCCCTTCACCTTTCACTCACCTTCATCTTTCATTCACATCCTTCATTCCGTTCTCATGTCTTACATAACCTTTCATAATCCCATTCCCATTTCTTTGAAAAGATGAACCAAAAAAAAAAAGTGATGCTCCTTCAAACTAATTCGGGTTTTTGTTTATCCATTGCAAGTCGGGGTTTATAACTAGAATTGCAATTATAAAAATTGAAAAAAAAAAAAATTGCTAAATGCCCCAGAAATTCCGACTGCCTTTTGTAAAATTGCTAAAGTCATCAAAAAAACCCGAAATGCTTAAAGGCTTGAAAGTTGAACTTTTTGGACTCGACTTTAAATCCAAGCTGCTCTTGAGATGAAAGATGAAGTACAACAAGATATTCTTTCTAGTTTTGAGAAAATCCCTTGCAGAATATTAAGTTATGAAAGAGATTTGCTTGCAACCGATGATGTTGTTTCTCAGATTACTGTAAATCTTCACCAGGACTTCGATTCAGATCGGTTCTTCATGGATTCAATCCACAAGTTCTTCAATCATCGAACAATCCTTGATAAGAATGCAAGATACTTTCGAAGAACACAGAGAGGTCATAGTCGGAGATGATGATGTAATCTTGAAGACTGTTGCAGTTGCCAAGAACACACTGGGCCCCAATCTGAATGAGTTGTAGATGATCATCAACAAGTTCTTATGTTTCAAAGATAGGAATGAGAAAAATTAAAATATTAGGTTGTTTTATGTATTTTCACTTTCGACAAAGTATATGTAAAAACAAGTTTTGCATTGCAAGTGTTCTTTCCTTGCAGTTTTGGAAAATGTAATTACATGTAAGATCTTACAAAACAAATCACAATTTGGATTGTAATTTTGAATAAGTCAATTGCAATTAGTTACCGGTTGAGAGAATTTCTCAAATTAGTTGGGATCCTCCCACCATTTTCTCATGACCTCTCTCCTATAAATACTTGAGGGGGTCCTTTGTAATTTTTTATCTTTTGGCAATGCAACAAAATTCTACCAATTTGTGTATGCATTCTAAGACTTTGAGTTTAAATGTAAATCAGATTGCAATCAATAAAGAAAAAAAATTGCTTCCAAACTTTGTGTTGGTACAGATTGTGATGTGACGACATTATTTGGAATTGATTGTGAGTTTTTGTGGTGTTATACAAGAGAGATTTAAACTCAATCTTGCAGACTTTGAGCTGCAAATTGTATTTAAAGTTTTAGATTGGTTTTCAGATTTGATACTGCAGACTTTGAGCTGTTTGTCATGTTTGAAGCTATTGTAGAATGCTCAAGCAAAGGGGGTTACTTGCAGACTTTGTGTTGCTTTTATTTTCTATGTTTGTGCATTAAAAGTACATCATGTAGTTAGATTTTGAGCTGCTACGTACTATACTTAGTTACCAGAAAATCATCTAACAAGGTTGATAGGAGAGTAAATTGTCAAAGACTTTGTGCTTTCAATTTTATTTCCCGTCCCAGAGAAGCAATGGAGGACTTTGTACCTTTATGGAAACTTTGCTTCTTTATTTATTTACTTCATAAATCATTTATGCTTTTAGCTATGATTCTTTTCTGAAAAGAGAAAAGAATTTAGTCTTTCTTGAAACAAGAAGAAAGATTATCGTTCCATCCATATTTGTTTTAATTAGTTAGATAGGGGGAGCCTTCCCTTAAATAGGAGAGTTTAACTCACACACTGTGTTGAAATCACCATTTTGTCAAACCTCTTAAGTTTACAAAATATTCAACCAACATAATTGAAACCCTAATTTAAATGTAAATCTTCAAAATCCTAAGTTACATACAAATCTTCAAAACCTAATTAAAAATTTTATTACATGTAAATATTCAAACACTAATTGATTCCCTAATTTACATGCATTTTAAAACTCTAATTGAAACCCTTATTTCATATAAATCTTCAAATCTAGTTTCCAACAAATTTTCCAACTATCAAACTATAATTTAGTCACATCTAATACCCATATTTTTAGTTTTTCACATTCTAGCATAGAATTTTCATAGTTTTGTAGTCATAAGTACATTTAATATATTAATTCATCCATAATTCAATCACATTATCAATACTATCTCATTATTGGTTTCCAATCAAATTTAGTTGATTTGAGATAGTGTTAGGTATCCTCATATTAAATATAGTTTGCATACATTCCCATATAGGATACTTTGTGATAACTCTGATTTAAAATTAGTTTATTCTAATTCATCTTAACACAATTAACTACACAAAACCATGTTAATAAAAGAGGTTCACACTTACCTTCCCATGTTAGGATTCATATTTTGTTTCTAAAATTTTATTGAACCCAACATATCTTACTAGTTTAACCTCTTAAAGTCCATTAATCATAATTTATATGTGCTTCCACCTTTTAAAAATTGAAGGCATTGAAAATGATTATGTTGTATTGTGTTATCTCTTACCTATTGGTAGTGGCCATACTCTTATTCCCTTCACTCTCTCATCTTCATATCTTTGTTATTAACCTTTATGCATATTTTTATCATCATAGCTTTATTTCTCCTCTTTTGTGTCCACCATATCATCTTGTGATCCCCTCTAAGATAATTTTAATGATACCCACATTTTCAACATTATTTTTACTACCAAAACATAGTCTAAATCAATAATTTTCTCAACTTTTTAAGTACATATCTTATTTATACCTCCTTTTATCATCTATTATATTCCATCACCAACAACCCCTACTTCTAAACCTTGAAAAATATACTAATTTTATATCCCCCATATCTACCTTGATACTCACTAATTATGTTCTCCCAACCAACATTATTTGTGATGATCCTTTTTAATATTCACCATTAAGTAGTCACCCAACTCAAGATTTCCCCACACCTTCAACCATTAATCTCCCTAACTAGCCAATTGAAAACCTACTACCTCTCACTTCACCTAAAACCCCACCAATATATTCCTTTAATTCATCCATTCAACCTAATCCATATCACCCTTTTCATATCTTATCAAAAATCACATATTATTCACCTCACAACATATTATACTTCCTCCTTCCCAAATTCCACTAACTTCATTTAGATCATCATATTCTTTGAATCATTCCAACTCCCTTCTAGGCATGGAGACCTTAAGCCTCTGCATCCATTGTGTCTTCCCCTACCTTTATTTCATAACACATTAATTACCAAGTTAGGGAAGATTACAAAAGGAAAAGGAAGATGGGGTTAGGGTTTCCATTATACATGGTTCTCTTTATATGCCTCTAAAAAATGTGTATGAATTTTTATTCCATGGTTTCCTTTTTTTCTTAGACATATTTTAACTCTAAATTATGTTCTTTAGTTAACTTTCTATTGCATCCCAAAATGATCAAAAGGAAATATATTGGTTTTGAAAATTGACGTATGTGTTTAGTTTAATGGAGAATATTGAAAGAGTGTAATGATAAGGAGTGGCATATGTGTTAGGCTTTGGAAATTTAAACTCATATTCAATATGGCACCTTAAAAAAAACAATTCAAGCTAAGTATAGTCAATACTTGGTTAAGTTGGGTACAATTAGGTTTGATTGAGTTGAATTATAAGTTAAAATAAAACATATATTAAGTGATTTAGTTGCACTCTTTCTTAATTTTAAGTTAAAAAGTAAATTTAAACATAAAATTATTTAAATTATATTAAAAATTATTGATTGAATTATGTACAAACAATAAACTATTTCACTCTACAAAATGGTAATTTTAAGACCATGAGGGTTTAAATTATGCCTATTGGATAGAGAATTTGTGTTTACCTATGCTACTTAATGAATTAAAAGATAGATAATAGTAATGCAAAGAATGGAGCAAGAGCGGGAGTGGACCTCTAATGAGCATTTTTCAAAATTTCACCCTAGAAATCAATAGAAGTCATCCTTCCCATGGTTTCAAGGTTGTTCTTGGGCTTACAACAATTAGAAAGGTACCCAAACATTAAGGAAAAATGCTTCTCAGTGGCTATTCCAAGATGGAAGATGACATCCCAGTCTGCAACAACCATCGAGCAGGAAAAATTTCAAGTTTAGTTTCAATTTAGTTTAATATTTAAACACTTTTGTTGCTTTTTGTAGTTACCTGGGGGAATTTTAAGACTCAAATTGGTTGAATTCTTTTATTTTTGAAATTATAAAAAAAATAAGGAAGTTTCATACCCTATTTCGCTTTGATAGTGGAGCTCATTCATTAGCAAAATAATTGCAACATTATTTCAATCAATTATCATGTTAGCAAAGCATCAAGTTTCCAAGTAAGATCATTCATATTTTTGTGTTTATTTATCTTGTGAGTACTAACACTTGAAATAACTTCAATAAATTTTTCCTTGCATGAGATGTGTATGATGACTTCAGTCCATCAAGGAACTTAGATCTTAAGGGGTGAGTTAAAGCACATCAATTTATTACTTTTTTATCAATTTTTCCTCTACTCAAACTATGGTAAGAATTCCTTACATCATCATAGTTGTTGTGTAGGTGGAAACACCAAATGGGGCTTAAATTAGGAAATCCCTTATAAGGCACAACCTTTTACCTCATTTCCTGTATCCATGTGGCAAATTTGAAGCAAGGTTGGAAGAAGATTCAAGAACCAATTACAAGATTCAACATTCAAGCATCTTGCTTCAACAAGGGAAAGTAGAATTATTTAAATCAACAAATGAAGTTATGAATTTGATTCTAGGACAAATCCTACAAAGTGCAACCTATTGAGACCTATTTAAAATTCCTAAAAAATAATATTTCTAGTCGAGGGCACCCAAGCCCTAGGTCTAGTCAATTTCAATCCAAATTTGAATGCCAAGATCATGTATCTTTTCTCTCCCTTTTACTATTCTTAGTTATTGCTTACTATATCTTTGTTAAATTCTACATTCATACTAGTTTTTTGCAGTTGCCTAATTTACCTATTTTACATAATTAAACCAATTCAGTTATCAGTCAACATCAAATCATCGATTCACAAAAAAAAGAGGATTGAAACCCTAATCAACTAGTTTAGCTCTTCCTTGTGGATAGTATTGAAGTGGTCTTGTATGATGATTTTGTGTCCTCCCTAGTTTTACAAGTGGAAAGGTGTTATTGAGAACCTAGATCGTCTTTTCCCACATCACAAGGAGGTGATAGCCAAGTAAGAAACCTATTTGAGGTAAAAGTCCAAGGAAACATGGATTAGCAAACGAGATAAAAATATCTAAGTACTTCCACAATATCACTAATAATAGAAGGTACATCAATAGAATCATTAAAATCAAGTAGGAAAATGGAGTAACTCTTGAAAATTTAGAAGAGGTTATAAAGGAAATACTAAATTTCTTCAAAAATATTGTCAACAGATCCTCTATTGCATTCCTTAGTTATTCATTGAAGAGAGGAGTAAAATAATTACCAAGAAATTCTTGAATGAGGATATTAGAGTGGCTTTGATTCAACTTCATCCAGACAAAGTACCTAGCCTAGATGGATTTCCTGCTAATTTATTTTAGAGATGTTGGAATATTCTAAATAATAATTTTGTATTTGTAATTAAGGCTTCATAGAGATTAGGAAAATTTCTAAGAGGAATAAATAACACATTCATTACCCTAATCCCCAAAAGTACAAGGCTTTATCCATTGATGAGTATCATCATATTTATTTATGTAATACCATATGCAAGATTATGGTAAAAGGAGTGGAAAATATGTTAAAGAAATTTTTTCTAAACATCATATATTAGAGGAGAAGACAAGGATTATGCTAAGTAGGTCAATCTTAGATGGGGTCATTATTGCTCAAGAAATCTATCCACTCTATTTAGGGAAACAAAAAATAAATTATCATGAAAAAGTTAGACATTAAAAATCCTACATGATCATGCGGATTGTAGATTACTCTGCAAGGTACTCTAGAGGCTTTTGGCTTTAGAAATAAATGGGTGGATTGGATGTTTAATTTTATTGCTTGTCCTAGATACTAGATTCTCACAAATGGTTCCTCTAAGGGATTTTTTAGGTGTCTAGAGGTATTTGATAGAGAGAACCCCTTTCTCCTTTAATTTTCATCATTATGGTTAAGGTGTTGGGAAAAATAATTTCACAAGTTTCTTCAAGTGATAGGCTAAAAGGTATCTAGGTAACTATCAATGTACCTTCCATCATGCACCAATAGTTTTTAGATTCAACATAATGTTGTTTGGGGCTGCCAAAAAGGTAGGGGAAATGCAATTAAAAGAGATTTTGGACTTGTATACGGCTTCCTCTAGACAAGAATTTAGTGAATCTGAATTGGAGATTTACTTTTTTTGCACTAATGCTATAGAAGAACAAGAAATAATTAGAACCCTAAAATTTAAGAAAGGACAACTAGCACTTACCTTGGTTTACCTCTTTCTATCAACTTGAGATCAAATAAACTTTGGGAACCTCTTGGGCATAAAATATCCAATTATTTGGCCCCTTGGAAGGGGCTTTGGTTGTCATGGGTTCATAGAATAACTATGCTCAAGATAGTAATTACATCTATTCCTATTTATCTTATGTATTACCTCTTGCTTTTTGATGGGTCTTATCAAAAACTCAATTAGAGTATGAAAACAATTTTCTAGAGAGGAGCTTATGATCAAAATAAGAGTTCTCTCATTGCATGGGAAAATATTTGTAAAGTTAAAGTAGCATGAGGTGTTGGACTTAGAAACATTTTAAAACAAAATAAATCTCTTGAAGCTAAGATAAGTTGGAGAATGCATAATTGACCTAACTTAAAATGGGTCATGATCCTCCAAAACAAGTATTTGGAGAACAGTGATGCAACTTGAATATCCTCACAAAAATAAATTTGCTTTGTAGCTTAGGAATTTAGAATTTAATGAGTAGTTACAAGTCTCACATCATAGGTCACTTAACCTGGGATGTCCATGACAAGAGATTTGCCTTATTTTGGGAAGATTCATGGGGTGGTTTCCCATGGTTGGATAGGATAATCAAAATGGACACAAAAATATTGTTAGTGTAGGTTTGGGGGCCTTTTGTGAGGGATTATTTATAGGAAACCCTAAGGGATGGGGTATCAAAATTAATTTGTAAAAAATTGAGCATGTTGGGATTACCAACCAATGGTAGTGAAAATCATGTGAAATGGTTTGAAATTTGGGAAATACAATAAATTCTTGAGACGGAAAATGATGAAACGCTTGTAACTTTGGACCTCTTTTGGAAAACCTTTCCCTTCCTAGATATGACACATTTACCTAGGATAATTTTTAAAATAGGATTTTGATAATAGATAAATTTATCCAAATGGGCTACCATAACCCATCTAGGTTCTCTCTATACAAACACAATGAAGAAAATTCCAATCACCCATTGTGAGGATGCCCCTTCACTTAGGAGTGTTGGAGATGGTTGTGTGCTAAACTTTTTTGGGTAGGTGCTATAGCCAATGGCATTCTTAGTCTCTTCAAGGCATGCTCTATTATTAATAAGACAATAATGTTCTTTGTGAGTAGGTTGTGGATTATTACTCCTTCCATCTTATTGTGGGAATTATTGAAGGAAAGGAATCAACAAATCTTATCGAAAAAAGAGATGATTTTACCCTCTTTTTTGCATAAAAATGAAGCTACAATAGCCGAGGTCATGAATAGTAGGATTGCTAGATAGTCTTTCAAGAATAATTATTTCTTTGAGTGGGATTCTAAAATATAAAAGTGCTGGTTTGGCCTTTGTATTCCCCCTATAATCAAGGTGGGAGGTAATAAAACTTAGCTATTGAGATCCACAAACACATGGAAACCACTCACTCATGGATGACATAATTTTTTAATTTTGATGGAGCTTCTAGAGGGAATTGAGGCCCCTTGGGGGTTGGTTTCATTGTGATAGATTAGAAAGGATAGATAATTGGTAGCATGTCAAAGTATCTCCCAAGAGGAACAAATAACGAGACAGAGTTATAGGCTCTTATTTTTTGTCTTTGTCTTTATTAGGATCTAAAAATTGAGAAAAAATAAATAGGTGACTCCACCTTTGTTGTTAATGCAATTAAGATGAGGGAGGTGTAGAATTGGAAGTTATAGGCTCTTTTAGAAATCGTGCTAGATACCCTTCAATCATTTAAGAGTTAAATTACAAATCATGTTTATAAGGAATAAATTTTAGAGGAAGACAAATTAGCCAATTCTATAACAGATTTATAGAATTAGAAGGTTGGGAAGATAACTAGTGGTATTTGGTGATCTATTTATTTTTTCTTCATTATCTTTTTAAGTGTAATTAATTTAGTTGGATTTAATGACAGTCCTTTCAATGGGATTCTTAAATTCAACTCACGAGTGCTCAGGTTTAATCAAAGGAAATTTTAGACATGGATATGGTTATAAGGTTCATTTGCCCAAGGTGGTAGATGGAACTTTCAGGAGACATCTCAAATTTGAGGCTAAGGTCAATTTTTAGTGTTTCAAGTTGGATCACATTAGAAGCAACCAAGTTGGTTCTAGGGTGGGAGTTCATGTATTTGGATGAAAGGTACAAAGTAAACTTAGACATATTTCGTAGCAATATTATTAAATTTGAATGAGTTGAAATGAATGGTTCTTGCAATGGCCTGGCTTCTAATTAAATAAGATTATTTTGGGGGGTACATGGAGAACATAAAATTATGGAGAATGTCATTTCTTAGGAAAATACTAAAATTAAATAGATGAAACAAGAGGACAAGTTTATAAGTGATGTCATACTTTGTTTATGATGGAATAGGAACTATATTTTTAGCACTAGCCATTACATGAAAAAACCTATTAAAAGTTCATTTTTATAAATACCAAGAAAACCCTAAAACAAGTATTGCTCCACCCTCATATTAATCTTTCATTTCAATCTTGCATTTGAAAACTCGAATCGAGGATTGTAGACCCCCTATTGTGGCTGCAAGCTTAGTAGGGGCCAAAGCGCCTTTAATGGTGTGGTCTTTGGGAAATTGTTGTTGGGATTCCCCTGCTATTTTTTCTTCTTCTTCATAGCATAATACATGATGTATTTTATACATCTAAGTGCCTTCTCAAACTTCTATTTTTTTCTTAATATTTACATTACACTTCTCTTATTGTTTGTTTGAATGTCGAATGTGTGAGTGGGGTGTTATAATGGATAGCAAGGGAGGAGATCTAAGTTTCTGAATGATTTTTTTTAATATTAAAATTTTTAATTTCTTTTACTAAGGGTCACTAGGCTAACCCATAGTGGTTGTCCCATTATGGGAAGTTGCAGTCTTTATGTGATCCAGAGTAATCTTTTAAAATTCTAATTTAAGTGTAATGTAATCTATTAAGGAAAGGATAAACATTTTATAATTCTACTAAAGATTAATAACAAAACTTCCCACCTCATTTTTTTTCTACAATCATTCTAAAATCAAACTATGTTTAAATATTAAGATTTATTTATTCCATAAATAGAATCAAGGGGATTTTATATATAAGCATCTATATATGCATATCTTTGCAACAACCTTTCTTTAACATTCAACAAAGTGTTTTTACAAGGTATTACCACATGCATTTTACAACCCAAGAAAGATAGAGTACAAACTAATTTACTCCATTAAATGGATCACGTATCTATATAATGATATTAAAATTTTCTACATAACTCAATACAATTCTTTTTTAAGACCTCCAATGAGGGTATTTTATATGAGAATTGCATTTCCAACCCTCATTACAAGAGGGTATGATTTCATCAAAACTACAATTTATCCAAAATTGCCCCATCTACATAATGAAAAATATCTCCAAGGCTATGGTGGTGCTCACCACCCAACCTAGACTTTGAAACAAGTCACCTCGAGCTAGGAGGTATTCCATAGTAATCAAACACACACAAAAACATCAGAGGAAACATACAAATTATTATTTTAAAAACATACATAAAAGAAACTCCCATAGCCCAAGGTTGAACTCACACACATGAATCTACCCAAGATTCTCAAGAAGAATTTGAGGGGACTCACATAAAGTTGGAAAACCATGGAGCATTTCAAGCTCTCATACCATTTTTCCACTCACAAAACTAACTTCTCATATCAACACTTCCTTTCCCATACAACCATGTCCACTAGCTTAAATGGGTATGATTACCCAAGGTTACTCATACTAAAATTTCCCATATAAGGTTCTCCCTCACTCACCCTATACTTAGGGTTCTCTCATCAAATGAGAGAGCATACCCTACCATAATCCATCCCAACATAAAACACACATAAAATAAAATTCATCATAAGAAGTTGCACATAATTACATAAGCATTCAACCAAATAATATTGTAAGAAAATTGTATCATCTTTAGGCCTTACTCTTTAAGTTATCCAAGAAAATTGGTTGAAGAAGAGTTCCAATCCTTCCAACCTTAGCTTTATTTCTCTAAATTTTCTCACACTACCCTCTTATAAAATTTAAGAAATGAAAATAAAAATATCACCCTTTAGTCCTTCTCTATTGAATTATTTGTATGAATCTCGAAGTTCAAACCCTTGAATGGGAAGTGACACATGTCATCTCACATTTATCCTAAGTGTACACCTTCCCACAAGTTCTCACACATGTGTGAGACCTTGGGGCTTGTAGAGTGAACTTGTACACTCATCCCACTAAAGTCTTATATTGTGGATCATACATGTGATATCCCTATAGCTTTTTCCAAGTTCGTGAATGAACTGAGGAGTGGGATTGGAAAGTGACAAGTCACTTTTCTAAGCCTCCACTCTTCAAAATCATCATTCCATAAAATGACAATTTTAGAAGCATCACATCTTGACCAAAGTCTAAAATAAGGGCTTAAAAATATACCTAAACCATGGGTGTCCAACTTATGGTCACAAAAACCATAAAATAACATAAAATAAAGCTTTTTACAACCCTTTAAAAACCACCAAAATGCCTAATCCAAATTTTGAAAACAAGGATATCAACACAACCCCAAAATCCAACATAGTGGTCTCATTGACTTTACAACATTAAAGTATCATTCTCATAACACATTAAAAATAAAATATATTACAAATGAGAATATAGTCCTTCCAAATGAACCAGCCTACTTAAACAATTTGATCACATTATGGTTCATGGAAAATCCTCCAATTCCCCTATCCCATGGAAAAAAACTACACACTCAATTTACACATTAATTCATTTAATAAAAACACATAGCCAAAGTAACTGAATTCAAACACATGCACACTATATTCTTTAAATATTGTTGTTGAATGTTAGATCTAAGATTAAGATCATTATATTATAGTACATTTATTTATTTCTAAATTTACATTAATAATATAATCTTAACATAATAAAAATAAAACACATAATATTTTGTAATAATAAATAATTATAAAACTATTTACTATAACCATATATAATCATCATATTAAGGCATATTATATTGTTTAGTTTTGAATTAAAAAATCATAAAATTTAATATTATTTTTATTTTAAAACTATTTTATAATTAAAAATATTTAAAAATAAAAATAAAAAATCAATTCTTAAAAATTTAGTAATAGAAATTGTATTCCAATGTATCAAAAAGAAATTTATATTTTTAAAATATAAATATTTAAGATTAAATAAAATAAACTCTCATATTCAATATAAATATAATATGTATAATACAACTAAATGCTAAATTTACTATCATGCATTATTCTATTTAAATTTCAGCCAAAATAACTATCACTTTAACATAACCTCTTCTCCATAAAGCCCACTTATAAGTGTGAAATAATGCAAATGAAGTTAAGGTGCTTAGTCATGTAATAGTGAAGGGATGCTTCCACATTAAACTGTACATATTGTTGGAGGCCAAATTCTTAGGAGAAAGTCAAATTTTGATAAAAAATAATGGATGGTCCTCCAAAAAAAAAAAAAAATGTCACCAAACAATGCAAGGTACCAAAATGTCCCGGTTTGTCCAAAATTTCTATTAATAGCTCATTTTTTTTCTTATAATGCAATTTTAATTTTATCTAATGAAATAGATGATCCTTTAATTAAAGAGAGAGACCATCCTTTAATTAAAGCACCAAATCTAATAAAAATGCATCCTCCTCATCATCCTCGTAGTCATCAAATTCATCTCGGATATCAACTCCATCAATAGTCTTTCCACTCAAGAAAGATTTGAATTCTTTTCTCCCCTCTCAATCATCTCCATCAATAGTTAAGAGTACTTATTATATGTTTTAGTACTTATTATATGTTTTATTTAATCTGTAGATTTAAAAATAGATATAGTTTATTAAAAATAGCATTTATATTTAGTAGCTTAGATAGATATTAAAAATGATACTTCTATAATAATTACTTTATTTAAGTTTCATGTTTTAAATATTTTGACAAAAGTTCAATGATTTATGATATTATTATTGAAAATTAAAATACCTCTTCATTTATAATAAAGTAAATTTTATGTAACTATAACTTAAAATAATAAAAACTTAATATAGATATCTCAAAATTGTCCTTTTTTAATTATATAAAAATAAATACTTTATTACATATATTAAATATTTCATGATCACAATTCAATTTTATTTATTTCTTTTCTACAATCCATCATTAGGAACTAATAATTTTATTTTTGAATTTTGTTCTTTTTGAAATATTTTTTCATCAACTTTTTCTTTTCTATTGATTGTTCTTTAGTTGTGTATACTTCAAAAGTTAATTCATGAAGATGTGAAGTTTTCAACCCTAAATTTCTCAATATAATAAGAATGCACATAATACTTTGTGATAAGTCATGATTATATAAACTATTTGTGATATCATTTTTAGGGTATATTGAGGTTTGACATTATTTTTGACAATATTTATAATTATTGTATAGAAATATATTTTATTGTTTAGATTTAATTTAATTGGATAGAACTAAAAAATCAATACATGAGAGTACAACAAGAATTTAATAGTATGGCTAATGTATTGAAGTTCACTATATTCTTTCAAATTTAATTTAATTGATTAGAGCTTAAAAATTAACAATGAGAGAAATATAGGGATACAAACATTCCATAGAAACACATTATATTTTTTAGATTTGATTAATTGAATAGAGCTCAAAAATTAATAAATGAGAGCACGTGAGAAATTTAACTCTAATAAATTTTTTAAATTTAATTTAATTAAGTAGAGTTAAAAAGTTAATACATGAGAGTATAAAATAGTTTTAGCAATAAAATTCTCAAAAACATATATTAATAAAACCATAAATATTAAGATTATTACACTACACATGAGAGTATTATCATTATATTATTGTATATTTGTTTCGGTCTAAATTAATATTAATAAAAAAAATATTAACATTGTATAGATGAAATACATCATATTTGTTAAGGAAAATTATTTGTATAAATTGTTTAATATAACCATATCTAAACAAATATATATTAATACATCTAATCATTATATTCTTTAAATATAAATTTTTATGTTAAAATTTATTTATAACTAAAAAAATTTAATATAAAAAATAAATAATATATTAATACATATAATCATTATATTCTCTAAATAAAAATTAATAACTTTTAATTTTTAATATATATTTTTATGTTAAAATTTATTTATAACTTAAAAAATTCAATATAAAAACATACAATGTTCAATTTTTAATGGTAAAATTTATAATCAATTTTATTAAAATAATTTTTATATATTTAAAATTAAAATACATTATCATATCAAAATCTAAATATAATTTGTATAATACAAATCAAATAGTAAATTTAATGGTTCGAGGAAAATTCACCATCAACATAACTTCTTCCCATAAAACCCACTTCTAATTTGAAATAACTTCATTTTAACATAGAAATTTTAAAAAGTACCTTTCCCAAACATATTGTGTAGCGATAGCTTACCATGGAACCACGCGTGAAGATAGGTGATTAGTCATCTGATACCACAGTATACCACATTAAAACTCTACGCATTGTACAAAACCAAATTTAACCACAGGGGTTTGTTCGAGGCGGGCCGGCTTAACCGGCACACTCTAAGGGTACAGTGCTTAGGTGGCCGAGCCCACAGCTCCTTTAAACCGGTGGTGCACTTTCTCCTTTAAACCTTTTTAGCGTCCTTCCCCGTTTCGCATTTATCTTTGCCGTTTCCGTTCTGATGTCCACTTTGAACTATTTTATTTGCCGTTGCCTCTGTATCTGTTGTCCGGAAAATCTGTATCTGTGGTCCGGAAAAGTATTTAGTTTTTAATCCCACATGAGTTTGGGGAAAAGAGAAACAGAAGAAGGTAGTTATAAAATGTATAGAGTATTCTGAATGATTCAAACTACAACTTCATAACGTGAATTACTAAAACATAGCGAAAAACTGATTTTGAGAGCAGTATTTTAGTTTTTAACTTTTAAGATGGTAATAAATTAATATTAATTAATATTATTAAAAATAATTCAAAAACTTTTAAATTTAATTTTTTTTAAAAATAATTATTAGTAATAATTATTTATAATTGATATTTAATAAGTATTAATTTGTAAAATATTTTAAAATAAAAATTAATAATTATTAAAAATGAAAGATTTAATTAAAAAATTTAATAATAAGTTAATTATTAAAAATTAATTTTAAATAGCAATTTTAATTATAGTTAAAAGAATTTTAATTAAAATTACTAAATAATAATCAATAATAATTATTGATTATTAATTATTTAAAATTAAAAGTGATCAATAAATTATTAACAATTTGTAATTTGACATTCTAAATTTTGATATGATTTTTGGTTTATTAAAAATTGTTCGATTTTGATAAAAATGACACAAATGACAATTTGAAATGAAATTATGTATCATTGTTGAGTTTACATGTACATAAAAATCTCTAAGAAGTCAACATAACTATTTTGTACATATCCTATGAATTTTTTATTCCATGAAACCACATCATGTTGAGACATTTTATCTAGCAACTTTTATCAACATTCATCTATATTTTCATACCTGCATGTTTATCAACAAATGCATAATTACAATATTTGACCCCAAAAAAATTATTTCTATTATTTCTTGATGGATCTTCATACCCAACTTCAAAGCTTCCCTTTCAATAAACACGAAGACATTGGAAAATGTAACTAATGTTAGCTTTATTCCTTGTAATTTTATTTGCCTAAATATTGCAATAGCTTGTTACATACCTAGTTTGCATTTTAAATCAACAAGGTATCACATTTCATGAAATGTCATTTCAATTGAGAGATTTTGTCAAATAGTTCTTTTGCCTGTTAAGGCTTCAACATTTTGCATAGGTGAGTTTACATTTCATTGAGAGATTTGACTCCACTTTAACCAATTGTTTGTGATTGATTTTTTTATTTCATGTTTAATTTGTGATCATTGCAATTGCACTTCTTGGAGGCATTCTACCAAGTGGTTCACTAGTATTGAAGCATTAATTTGGTTCACACACAAATTACTATGTACAACTCTTTGAACATTTTACTTGGCAACTCCTTCAAACATCATGTTAAATATGCCCACAACAATAAAAGTAGGTGATATTATAAAATTTATATCAATTGATATACAATTGATCAATTGAACAAGGTTTACATTTAAATTGAGTTATCATTTATTGCTTAGGCACAAATTTACAACTCTATGGAAATAAATATATGACTAAAATAACTAATTGTGAACTACATGTTTTCTTGTATTTTCATATTTGTTCTCTACAGGCCATACCATATAGTATACTATGTCTACTAACCCTCTCTTCAATTTTCACAAATAAATCTCTTCACCACTTAAATATAAGATAGCTACAAATACAAATCTATGCAAAGTCAATATGAGTAGATGACTCAAAGTATCTAGGTGGTACATAAGGATATAAGGATATGATAGAGTCCTTACTTAAACCATGAATGCTTTTATGTTTTTAGTAATTCATGTTTTTGGGTCTATCTTACAAGCACAAATACTTTCAACAAGACATGCTCTTCATTTATGAAATATGAACTTCATTGCATGTTCATAAGTGGGGAATTTTAGTAGTATAGGAAATTTATAACAAATGGATGGCCTTGGGTAGCCCATGTAATTTTTTTAAAAATAGCACATGTATTTCTAATATCAAGCCTTCTTAAAATTCTTAAAATTTATTGTTTGATTCAATTGTAGGTAGGTTATTGCCACTACACTTCATTCCACACACATTCAATGACAAATGTAACAATCACTTCACCACTTTTGTCAAGTTCCATCAACTAGGCTAGTTAATGGGTTGGATGAACTATAGTTTAGTTATGACCCTTGGTCTCTTCAAAATAATTAGACAAGATTAGGAAGGGGAAGGATCATAAAACAAACCACTTCAAAATAGGAGTAGTTGTGGACTCATTGGTTTACTTTAGATACCTAGTTCCTATGGGGAGAAATCATTCACTATACAAATCAAAAGCAATTGAATATCTACCCAATATTGTTTTCTGTATTTTGAAATGGAAGAGATCTACAACTCTATGGAAATTGATATATGTTAATAGTCAACTTATTATCTTATTTATAGCATTTTCTTAGCTTTGTATAATAACAAATATAGGGTAAAGGGTAACATGATTCTTCAAATTTGCCACTATATAATAGGTGTTGCAAGAATTATTTCCATTCTTAGCATTTTTTACATTAGAATGCATATATTTTTATAATTAGAAAACTCTTTTAATGTCTTACCAAAATTAGCATTATTAATAATATCAAAATTTTATACACATGCATGCAAAATAACATAAATAAGAAATATATTGTAATAGTTTCTCTAGCAAAGGATTAAATGTCACGTGGACTACAAGGACTGTAAAATATACACAAAATGGATCTACATTGAAAATATTACAATAAAATTCAAGAAAATACAATTGGCAGATGCAAAGACGAATAAATGTGAAATCATGGACCATAATGATTTTAGGATATATACATAATGTTGAAGGTTTTAGAAACTTTCAAGAAAATGCAATTGGTAGATTCAAAGACAAATTCCACAAACTTCACCAAAATCCTTGTTGGTTGTCCTAATATGGGAGATTTCCAATAAGGTATGGACATCCATCAAAGTATAATATGAAGATAGTTTTTCTCAAATGTTGTGGTTGTAGATGCCCTTTTGAAATATATGAAAAATGTGAGGATAGAAAAAGCATGTGAACTATTTGACACATTGCCTCAAAGAGTTGTGATCTAATGGATGCACTCTAATTAGACATGTTGCATCACTACCCTTATAACAATCTCTCAATTTTTTAGTGTCTATTATGTTGTATCCAATTTGAAACTCAATTATGATACATTAATTTCATATCAAATTGTCATTTGTATGCATCAAGTTTGTCAAAATTCAAAATGTTCAATCTCTAATAAAATCATAGATATTTAATTTATCCTCAACATGATCAATGATTTTATTACAAATTGATCATTTTGATTTTTAATTAATATACAACTTTATGAAAATCAATAGATGGTTGAAATAACTAATCATGAACTATATTTTTTTTATTTTTTTTCATCTTTGTTCTCTATATGTTGTACCATATATTATGATATGACTATTAACCCTCTCTTCAATTTTCACAAATAAATCTCTTCACCACTTAAATATAAGATAGCTAAAATATATTTCAATTCAATAAGAGTGGATGGCTCAAAGTATCTAGGTGTTAGGTAAGGATATAAATATATGGTTGAGCCATTGCTTAGGTCATGAGGGTTTTTACTATAATTCATTATTTTGGGTCTATTTTACAAATGAATACTTTTAAGAAGATGCACTCTTCATTTATAAAGTATGATCTTCATTGCATGCTTCATAAGTGTGGAATTTTAGTAACTTATAGGAAAATTATAACAAATGGGTGGGCCTGGGTAGCCCATGTATAATTTTTAAAAATAGCGCATTTCTTTCTAATAACAATCCTTCTAAAATTTTAAATATAGTGTTTGATTCAACTATAGGTAGGTTATTTCCACCACTCTTCATTCTACATACATGATGCCAAATGTAGCAATCACCTCACCACTTTTGTCAAGTTTCATCAACCAAACTAGTCAATGGGTTGAATGTGTAGACATTGGGAACTATGAAAGGTAAGAGAAGATAGAGGAGAATACCTCAGAGACATTTTTAATAATGTGGATGAATGCTAATGGGTATAAGATCTAGTATATATGCTTCAATTCTAGTCTCTAACACTAACTTGATGCTCGAAGGAGTTGCCAAATAAAATGTCCAAAGAGTTGTACATAGTAATTTGTGTGTGATCCAAATTAGTGCTTCAATACTAGTGAGCTGCTTGGTAGAGTGCCTCTAATAAGTGCAATTGCAATGATCACAAATTAAACATGAAATAGAAAAAAATTCAATCATAGGCAATTGGTTAACATGGAGCCAAATCCCTCAATGAAATGTAAACTCACATTTGCAAAATGTTGAAGCCTTAACAAGGCACACAAACTATTTGACAAAATGCCTCAATTGAAATGGCATTTTATGAAATGTGATACCTTGTACATTATAATACAAACTAGTGCAAGAAGCTATCACAATATTTAGGAAAATGAAATTGCAAGGCATGACATTTATCGATGTCCTCCTCATGTTTATTGAAATGGAAGCTTTAAGGTTGGGTATAGGGATCTATTAAGGAATAATAGAAATCATTTTTTTGGTATCAAATATTGTAATTATGTGTTTGTTGATAAACATGTATGAAAATGTGGATGAATGTCAATGGTATAGGAGTTGCTAGATAAAATTCCTTAACTTGATGTGGTTTCATGGAATACATAATTCATTCTATATGTACATAATAGTTATGTTGACGATGTCTTGGAGATTTTTATGTACATGTAAACTCAATTGTGATATATTAATATCATTAAGTTATCATTTTTTGTGTTGAAGTTTCAAAATCCAATAACTTTTAATTTTAAATAATTAACAATCAATAATTTATTATTGATCATTATTTAATAATTTTAATTAAAATTATTATTTAAATTTTTTTAATAAATAATTTATTATTATTATTTTGTAATTTTTTTTTAATAATAATTGATTGCTGACTATTAAAAAATATGTTTGAAAAAAAATCCTTATTAAATATCAATTATAAATAATTTATTATTAATAAATTTATTTTTAAAAATTAAAATTTAAAAATTATTTTTAATTATTTTTAATAATACAAATTATTAATAATTTATCGTTACCTTAAAAATTTAAAACTAAAAATACTTCTCTCAAAAATCAATTTGTTCTTAAAAATTTAAAACGAAAAATACATCTCTCAAAAATCAACTTTGATATGTTTCAATTGTGATTCATACGTTGCAAGGGATCACAACAGATAAAGAAACAGAGATAACGGCAAATAAAATCGTAGACACAAGCGGGAACGGAAACGGCAAAGACAAATTTGAAAACGGAAATGAGAAAGTGCACCACCGGTTTAAAGGAGCTGTGGGCCTGGCCACCTAGGCACTGTACCCTTAGAGTGTGCCGGTTAAGCCCGGCCGTTAGAGGCACCTCACAGAAAGATGATGGCTTGCAGGAGAGAATCTGACAAGTCCAGATTCATCCATGGTGTTAAGGGAATGGTGGTCAGTTGGAATAGGATTATCAGTGAAGAAATAGAAGGGGAATTTAAGCAGTCTTATACCAACCGGCTCGCACTTGGATTTGAGCCATGGAGAGAGGATGGCTCAAAGAAAGATACATATGGCAAGGGTAAAGTAATTGGTGGAGAGAAGAAGGTGATTCTGCATCAAGTGGAATTTAAACCAATTGGCTTACCCTTAAAATTGGCCCATGCATAGAGGATGGATCAAGCATGTATTTATATGGCATGGATGAGGCCAAGGATGCAAAGAAGAAAGATGAGAGTTCACCATCTACCCTTAGAGCCAGCTCATGCAGAGAGGATGACTCAAACAAACAAGTATATGGCATGGAAGAATCAATGTTGATACATGATATTCCAGAGGACATCTTGTACATAATATTTTGTAAACTTCCTCTTCATACTCTTTTTCAATTTCAAATCATTTGTTCTTCATGGCAGGCTATTATTTCTAGATCTGCTCACTTTCACAATCTGTGGGAGCAGAGTAACATGCAAATGTGGCTGGTCATGGATCGCTATGATGTAACAAGTGAGTCTTCTAATGGGTTTGCACTCTTTGATGTCAATTGAAGGCTAAGGTTCAAGAAGATATTTAGTGATGAGTGGAGATGCAATTACTCAAAATGGTTTCTCAGAGCTGGAGATGGGGGGCTCTTGCTTTATAGCTGTAAGAGAAATGGAACTCTTCGAGTGATCAATCTATTGACTATGCAATTCCATAGTCTTGAAGATGCAAGGATGACCAGAAAAAGCAGGATTTCGTTCTACATGAAAAGATATCATGATGATGTGGCTGTGCACCTCAAGTTCGATCAAAAGGAAAAGAGTTATCAAGTAATTGTTATAATTGGATGTCTTTATCTTCTAAGAAAAAAACAATTTTTTTTTTTATCTATAGATCTGCAGAACAGAGATAGAAAATTAGAGACGTTCACTTGGCGCAAAGAGTGAATGGGTGTATGATAATCAGCTTTTTCCCAAGCATTTTAGTACAGAACCAAAATATCTACTGTTTTTCTAAAATTGGGCTAGATGTGGGTACGCATGATTTGAATGCAGATTGCAATAGCAGGTTGCTTTATGCTTTGAGGATGCAAGGTGTAATGCACCAGGCCTTGGGAATTGTTATGTACAAGGAGAGAATATTGATAATGGTTTGTAAATGTAAACCAATGTATTTCCACCATATACACATGCTTTGATTTTTTATTATAAGTTTGATGAGCTTGCCTTGCAGTGGAGATCTAAATATGAAGCATTATTTGCCTCCTGAAGAGATTTGTGTTGGTGGGATTATATTTGGGTAATTCAGAAAAGAGAGGACCATCTCAGCCATATAATTTCTATAGATATAGATATTGGAGAGCTGAATGTATGGCCAGAAGTTTATCCGTTTGTGTTCAATGTGAGGAACTGTCTATCAATGCCACTAAGCTTTTTCCCATGCTCTTAGATTCCATTCTTCTTGGCTTTTAGGGTCCCTGGATTGTATTTCCATTGTCCTTTGTCGTATTTAGTTATATCTATGGGCACCGGTATTATTTTGTTATTTGTTTACTGAACCAATGAAATCTATGTTCAGTTCCATCAATAAAGGGTTCTGAAAGAGTTTAGGATTCAAAATATTAGTTTGTGGATTAGTCTAGATTGTAATAGAATTTATGGAGCATTTGGGAATAAAGATATATTTTTTCCTGTTATTATAATATAAAAATATGTCATTATTTCATTTTATGTGTGTTTTTTTTATCTTAATAATAATATCAGAGTAGGTTAAGAAGAATATAAAAAGGTGAAGAAGTTTTATTAATTGTATTTCTGTGAGAATTTTGATAATTATTTCAGATGAAATTGTTGTACTCATTTTTCTTGTACAATGCTGTCTACACTTTTTTTCTGCACTTAAACTCTTACTTTATGGAAATGACATTTCTAGATTATAGTAAATAAAAGTTGAAACCTTTAAACATTTCTAGATTATGACATGTCTGTACGATAAGTGATTTCTTTGTATGTAGCCAGGAGCTTTGACTATGTTGTCTTGAAAGGAGTCATGAATCTTGAACAGATAAAATATATTTAAACAATTGATAAAACTCAAATCCACAATCAACTGATTTAATTCTTAAATTGCCCTTGAAACTGAATTTCTACAAACCATTAAAAGATAGTAATGAAGTGAATTCATTAATGGACAATTGAACCTAAAAATTAAAAATTCCACTAAACATGAGTGAATTCCTTGATGAACAGTTGCACCCAACGATCCCAAAAATGAAAACCAATTCTTACACGCCCGGTGGGACTCGAACCCACAATCGCCTGATTAGAAGTCAGACGCCTTATCCATTAGGCCACGGGCGCTTCGACGTAGGGCCTTACTTCGAGCTTTATCTCAGGAAAGCTATGCGCCCGCTTCCTATATACAGGCATAAATCAATGCAGGCTGAAGGAGTTGGGCTATAACACTGTACTTCGCCACTTCATCACCATCTTAATTTAGAGAATTACACAGCATATATCATATATCATTCTACATAGTGTAATTTATATCAATCATCAAATACACGAGTTTCTGGAATTGAATTGAATATATAAATAGGTAATTGGCAATGATTACTCTTTACATATTAGTGAGTTGTAGTTTAAGGTTTTATGTTAAATGAATTGGCATGTGGTTATAATTATAAATTTGAGATAAGATATTATCAATTAATTTTATTTATTTAAATATAAGTAAATTATGATCTAAATTATTATGTTAAATTATTATGTTAAATGTATTAGTTTATGGTTGATTAAAATCTATATGAAATATCATTTATGTAAACCTTTTTAACATATTCAAAAGTATTGGGATACACATATTTTACATATGTTAAATTTTATTTTAAAAAATAATCTTCATCTTGATGTTTATTCCACAAACCTAAATAGAAATTGGATATTGGGATTTACTAAAAATGCTAAGAATTGACTAATGTTTACTAGTATTAAATTACAAAATTTTATTTTGCTATTTGTCTTTAGATATGATTGAAAACTTTAAGAAATCAAAGAATTATTTATGTTCGCTTTTAAAAAAAAAAAAAAAAACATCCAAATATTAAGAGTGATTCTAACAGCTTTTGTTCTTCTTAACACAAGCCCCTTGTTTCAAGTATAGCATGGATAGAAATGTAACAATCATGTAAACCCTTTTTTTAGGTTTAATAGGTTTTAAAATTAATTTTGTGGCATATTTAGTCATTGATTAGTACTTGGAAAATAGAAAATAGAGTAAACTTTAGAAAAAATAAATTTCTATAATAATTCTTCAAACTCACCTAAAAATTACAACAATTCATATGTGAAAATTTTGTCAACCAACATGCAGGTCATTCTAATTGAAAATAATAAAAGAGAAAAAAAGTGTGTTTCTCTAAAATTGAATTTCACTATGTTTTTCTTTATAGTGTATCTTTTGTAGAGTCCAAAAATTTCCTCAGTGTGACTAAAAAATGAAAACTAATATAGTTACTTACTTGTGAGCTACATGACTACAATACATGATAAAATGTGTTTAAATTAAATTTTTTGTAGTAGATGATAACTTGTGGTGGAACCCCTAAAAATGCTTTGTGTTCCACTTTAAATTTTGTAAAATTTTGGCTATTTTCATGTCCTAGGGCTTAGGGTTTTGTTTATCATCATTCCTTAGGGTTTGTGTTGCTAAAACTCTTTCTAAAAACCTTTACGTTTGAGTCCTTTGCAAATGTTATGATTCATCGTTGACCTTTTATCACCGGTTCTCAGTCATTTAAGTCGTGTCTTATGCCTTTGAGTCTGTTTTTTTACCGACCCCTGAGTCCTTGTGAGCTCGGTCATTGCCCATTGTTTTATTAAAAATAATGCCTTGTCTTAATGCGAGTTAAAATTCATCAAAATATTTGTTGGGTCTTAAGTTTGTGTCTAATATTTTTGTCATTTTGTTTAAGGTTTGAGCCTTAATCTTTATGTCCCCATATTTCGTGTGCCTGCAGTGGCCCCCTTTTAAGTACCAACTATTGGCATGTGTAGAATTCTTGGTTTATAAAGACCGTCAGATCTAGAGGAAAAAATCTTGACAGCTCCCTGTGCCCCCATTGGAATTAATTTTGCATTATAATATTCTCATAGGTTGGCACTGGAAGTGTATTAGTTTGCTGGAGGAAGCTCTTTCCTTATGCAAGTCCTTCAATAATGTTCTCTTCATTCACAATTTTTGGGAGATCAATATGTTGGCAAACTGTTTGGGACATTTTTGTGTTGATCAAGGTCTTGCTTCTTTGATTAGGTTGGATTCTAGGGAAGGGTTACATTCTCTTCTCAAATATGACGTGTCTTTAGCTTTTGGATTGTAAAGCCCCCATGCTTTAATGGTCCTGGTTTGATGGGGAGCGATTTTTTGTTTCAGTCTACCTAGTCACATATTTCTTGATGTGAGGGGAATTTATACTAGATTTGGGAAGGAAAAATCATTGCTATGTAATTTTTTAGATCTTTTGTTTTCTATCACTCCCAACCTTGTATTCATGAGAAATTTTGTGTCATGTGTGCACCATTCTTTTCTCATTGTTTCCTTTCCATGGGTTGGATCTCAACATTTTCCATGTTAGATCTTTGGTATCCTCGTTTCTTTTCTAGTGCTTGGTGTGGAGAACTGTTACTATTTTAGTAGAATTTTTTATGCCAATATGGTATACAGAGGTGCAATCAAGGGATGGGACCTACATTCAAGGGCACGGTGTCAAATATGAAGCTAAAAAAAGTCTTTTATTGCTTAGTAGTTGGCTCAATTTCTTTGATAAAACACATTTTGGGTTATGCTCAGTGGAAGATACTGGGGTAGCTTGGTCCTCCACATCCACATTATGGATGATTTACTGTACGGACTTGATGAGAAAGTGTTTCCCTCAGTGGTGAGGGTGTGATTGTTGTAGAGTTTTGTTTGTTAGGAGGGGGCATCAGTACAAAAGGAGGATGAGGAGACGACAAATTTACCTGTTCAACATTCTGTGGATTCTCCTTGGGTTTCTAAAGCTAAGGTTAGGGATTTAAAACAAGAAATTAATTTGGTAGTCAAAGAAATTCCTCGTCTCTTGTACAAATGGTCCATTAGAAGTTTCTAGCACATTTACCCCTCCTACTTTGGTTGGTGTAGTCTGTCATTGGGCAACCAAGAGAAGGTATTTGTTGCATGATATCAAATCCACCAACTTGAAAGATTATAGCTTTGTTGGCTTTCCTGTTAAAGAGGTTGTGGCAGTTAAGGCATTTATGAGAGATGAAGATGGTGTTTTCAACATGTTTGGGGGTGTGGATGGGTGGTGTGTTGTTTAATTTTTATATGTGTTTTCTTCTCTGTGGTTCATGGCAATGGGAGCATCAATGGCTTTTTTTGTTTGAATTTTGAACCTTGGTTCATTTTTTGTTCAGACTTCGTTTTAATCCTTTTTATGTCTATAATTGATGTTTTGCTTTCCTTTCTTGGTTCCCAATAGAACCCTCATTTAATTATTAGAAAAATAAATTTCTAGTGATAGAAAGATCTTGAGAAAAGAAAAAGAAAATTCATGAATATTATTTCTTGGAATATTAAGAGTGTTGCCCTCTTCCAGAGATATTTTTTTGAAAGTAAAAATAGGATAATTTTTAATAGCAAATGATAATGAGAGAGGGTGTTGCTGGATGTAATTATGTGGATAATTTTTTAGCATCAACATTTTTTTTTATGAATAAGCAACTATCTATATTAATAAATAATATAAAATTACATATTCACAAAAAAAAGTGGTTGGTAAAAAGGCAGACCCCTAGAATCATATGGGCAATGCCCAGAAAAACTAAATGATCAAGTTTTTATCAAACATAACAAGAAAAAGGCCATCAGGTGGCCAAAGTAATGCCACCAGAGCCAGGAGAGTCTTTTTCATCCTTCTTCCCCCATACATCAGTGGGGTTCAGAGTTACAATAGGAGGAGGACCCCAACCATCATTAGTATCTTGATCTTTATCTTTATCTTCATCCTCACAACGAGGCGAGATTGCAAGAGCTAGCAATGGGAAACTTTTAGAAAAGTTTGGCCAACTAGAACTAAAAGTAGGAGTATCATCAGAGGGCCACCTAGAGTTACCACCAGCGCTCCCCGACGCCCCACTAGAGGGCCACCCATGGCCAACCCGCAGTGGAGGAGAACGGGTCTACCGAGGAGGGTGACAATCCTACCAGAGAGGAGGCTAAGAGTGAGGACATGCAGAACCATGCCACTGTCGGCCACGAGAAGGCAACCAGCCATGGGAAGAAGAGGGTGAGGCAGGGACCTAGGAAATAGTACATGGGGAATTGCCCCAATGGTCTAGGAGCACCTGTAGGTGAGCAACTTCAAGAGCCACTTTGTTGGCTTGTACCTAAATCTTTAATAACACATTAGAACAAATTAAAGCTTTTGTATACAAAGAAACCTGGCAATCCAATTGAGAATGAGAAAATATGCAGGAATTTCAATCTTTCTAAATATTGAAGAGGATTTCCACCCTGAAAGTGTGCCAAAGCTTGGTATACTTAGTTGAGAATCTAGGTGAATCATCTAGCAGAATCATATGCCAGGAGAACCGCTCTGGCCTAAATGGCTGAAAGAAGTCATGAATCAAAATCTAATACTATTGAGCTTTGGGACAAAATAAGAAAAGATGTTTAAAAGTTTTAGCTTGCCCACAGAAAGGGCACTGAGGGTCATGGACCCCCAAGTGGACAAGTTGAGAGCCCACAAGCAAGCCTTGGAAAAGAACACAACAGGAAAAATGGGCTAACTTCGGCTCAACACTTGTAGTCCAAGTGGCAGTGAATCTTTTACGCCAAATAGGAGTGGGAGATTAGAGAAGTTACCTCTGGTTCAAACTTTGGATCATAGGAAAATGGGGTGAAAGCCACCTGTAACCAACCCTAGGTTTGTAGTTCCTAAAAGGAGTATCTGGGTACCACTTCCAGTCCTTCCACCAAGGTTTACACCCAAAAATACCAATTTTATGATGCATCTCATCTGGAATAGCACTCACCAGACCATCAAAGTAGCATGGTCTTGGTTTTGAAGCCTGTACATGGCACAAAACTTGTCCCAGTCCATAATGTGCATGGTGGGTCTTTGAAAAAGATGTTGGAGGGGTTGAATACCCTTCTTGAGAAATCTGAGAGCTTTAAGCTAGGACACTTTAGCCAAAGGTTGATCATTGTGGGAAAAAAGAGGTGACCACCAGATGTTTTGTTAGTTAAGTGACAACCCATCATGAAAACTAGAGCTAGCCCACCGAAGGCAGGGTTTGATAGCTTCCCAGGCACACCAAATGCTTTTGGCAACAAAAGTCCCAATAATATGGATTGGTTCCTTCATGAATAGAAGGGTCTAAGAACTAATCCCCTTCCAGGAAGGTCTGTGTAAAGGGAAACTAGACTAAATACAATGGCAGAGAAAAAATTTCCAGGCCTCATCCTCAGTAAGGGCACAAATAATCCATTTAACACAAAAGGAAGTCCCTTGCCTCTAGGTAGAGAGCAATCCCAAACCTCTAGAATCTCTAGGGAGACAACAAAATTCCCAAGCAACATGATGAAACCCTTTATGGGTTTCAGAAGAGGCCCAAAGAAATTGTCAGAGCAACTTTTCAAGTTTGCTATAGGAAGCCTTAGAAGGTGCCCAACAAGAGGAATAATAAACATGGGTGGTGGCCAAAACTTTCAAGCAGACTTGAAATTTCCTTGCCAGAGACAGGGGCTTGGTGATCAAGTAAGCTAGCTTCTACTCAACCCAGGAAAGCACAGCTTGCCATAGCTCAGCTGGGGATGCCTAAAAAGCAAAAGGAATTCCCAAGAATCGAAAGATTTCTCTTGGCCCAGTCCACTGCCAACCGTACTATTGAAGCCAAGAAGGGCAAGGCAAGACTGATTGTCTGTAACAAAGAGTTTTGTGCCACTGAATGAAAAAGCTAGAAGCGAGACAAAAAAATATTAAGGTAGTCAAGCGCTGCTTGAATGTTCTCCTCATCCTCCAAGAGAGTAAGGAAAGAGTCATCAACAAAATGGCCATTGACAATCTGAGCCTGAGAGTTCAGCAATGAGATGCCTTTAACACGCTGTTGGGAAACGACATTGGCCAAAAGATAACCAAAGCCTTTAGCAGCAAGCACACACAGATAAGGAGCAAGCGAGCACCCCTGCCGAATGGAACAAACGAGGCCAAAGGAAGAGGACTGGTGGCCATTGATGGTAATGTAGGTCAAAGCTTCTGCAAAGAGCATCCAAACAAACTAAATAAAATTGGGCCCAAAACCCAAGGCTTGTACCATAGCAAGGATAAATGGCCATTCAATGCGATCATAGGCTTTGGAAAAATCAATCTTGATAAACATGGCTTTTTGATTGGAGCACTGAGCCTATTCCATTCCTTCCCAAACAATGATAGTGTTATCTAAAATAAACCTGGACTTGATGAAACCAGTTTGCTCTAGGGGCACAATCTGAGGTAAAAGATGGAGAATTTTTAAGGTAAGAGCTTTAGCGATGATTTTGTAGGAGACATTGAGAAGCTTGTTAGGCCGCCAATTACAAATGTCTTCAGGATCACCAGATTTAGGTATGAATTTAATATTTCCTTTGTTTATTAACTCCCCTAGAGAGTTATCATGGAATGCTTTTAAATATACATGATGTACAAATCTAGGCCAACACAATCCTAGAGGGCCTTGTAAAATTCACAAGGAAATCCATCAATCCCTAGGGCTTTATCATTAGCCATGGAGTGCATTGCTTCTTTCAGATCATCAATTGTTAACAGTTGATCATAGTAATTTTTTTGGGCTAAAGAAAGCCTATGTGGCACAATAGTGAGGCAGTCCTGGAGGATTTTTTGTTGCTCTGGCGTGGGGTCTTGACTAGTGAACACTAGCTCATAGTGGCACACGAAAGCCTAGAGAATGTTAGGAAACTCTGAAAGCACCTGTACACCATCTTTAATTGTTTTAATGCTCGGGGAAGAGTGTCTAGCACACAAGGTTGGAAAAAATCTTTGGAGGCATGATCACCAATTTTAAGCCAGTGAAGACGTGCCTTGATTTGCACACCTCTAGTGGCATAACTATCAACAATTTTCTTTTTATGCCTTAATTCTGCCACTCTAACTTGTAATGATGGGGAAAAGGGGCTATCCCTAAAGCCTCGGTAGCTGAGCGTAAGTCGGCAGTGGTAGCATCATAAGACTGTCAGTGAAAAATGGCCAACTAGTTCCCATAAATGCACAAAAATATAGCAAGGCGAGTGATAGCATCATTCCACCAAGTAATATAGCTTGTATGATGGGCTGGCCTGCATTGCAAATTCCAAACTCTGCGAATGTGGGCATGGGTAGGCTTGTGGTAGAGTAAAGACATGTTAAGAAAGAATTGAGTCTTACATGTGCAAGGCTATCAAAACTCCCATTCAATGCGAAAGAAAATGGGGAAGTGGTCTGACAAAGTCACATCCACTAATGACTTAACTAGAAGGGAAGAGATTTCAAAAGAGAAAAAATATTGAGCCAAGATCATGGCACGATCGAGGGATTTAAAAATTCTATTAGAACCAACCCTGTAATTATACCAGGTGTGCCAAAGAGAATGAGAATGGCAGCAGCCGATATTGGGATCAAAAGGCCCCAATTTATTACGCATGTAGAACCATGCCTCTCTTTCACCAGTTGTCCATCTGAAAGGAAATGTGCCATCTTTTTCATACGCCATCTCAACCATATTAAAATCCCCACATAAAAGCTAGGTAGAAATAGGCAATGAGTCAGTAATCCATCGCCAAAGCACAGAGCGTTCCATAGCATCATAATGGGTATAAACATTAATAATCCCAAAAGAATGATTATCAATGTTAAGAAGAATCCAAACAAGCCGATGAGTGGGATCAGACCCATGGTTGACCACACAAGAGTGTCACTATGGGACAAAAGAGTGACAGCTCTACCATGCCCAAGCTCACAAGCAGTGCAAAACATGGAACTCACTGGCCAAATAGAGCGACAAGCCGAGGCAAGCAAAAAAACATAAATTTTAACTTCTTGGAGGCAAAGCACTTCAATACCAAACAACTTGTGCAAGGTATCTCTGATAGTATACTTTCTAGAGAGGTCTGTTAGACCCCGAACATTCCATGAAAGGAAATTCATGGATGAAACATGTCCATATCATTGGAATCCAGTTCCTCTTTGTTCAGAGAAGAGAAATGATTCTACAAAAATTATTGCAGCACTGAACCAATCTGAATAGAAGGAGAGGAAATTCTCTGCTTCTCTTGAACATATTCCCCTTCTTCCCTAGGAGGAGAAGGGCTGCGAGAACGTCTTTGAGCTCCTGACACAGGAGCAGAAACACTTGGCTATGCTATCATAATAGTAGCAGGCTGAGGCATGGTCTTAGGCCAAGGCTATAGAGGCATGCTATTTGCCTTGGTTGGAGCTTTCATCCCCTTAGAGGAAGGGTTTGAAACAATTTTCGCTAGTTCGATAGCCTTGGAAGCTGACCCAAAACTAGAAGACTTATTCTTGCAGTTTGTAACTATAGTCCAAGCCGTGTCTTGCTTGCTAGCAGAAGAATCTATCTGACGGGGCTGCTCAACATCTCATGGCAGAGAAGGTGTAGGAGGCATTGCCAAAGGGCATTCCTTAATCTTGTGGTCTGCGGACTAACACTGATAACATGTGTTGGGAAGATTGAAACAAGTAACCTTCGGGTGTGCTAGAGAGCTCTTATTTGGATATCAATGGAGTCTCTCAAGTCGTGGGAGAAATCTACTTCCACACAAACCCTTTTCTGGGGACAGGCCTGAAAAAACCTATCTGGTTCAATGCAGATAACCCTCCCCAACAAGGATGCAATATGATTCAAAAAGGGCACACAAGGCAAAGGGAGACCAGGAAACTCAATCCAAATAGGGACCTAGAGTTTAGTCTCATCTGAGATAGTAAAATCACAGGTCCGTGCCTAGAAAACCAATAAGGAAGACCGAACATACCAAGGACCATGGCCTAAGATGGCCTGTACATGACTAACCTCCCAAAAGCAAAACAAAAAAAAACCCTTGGTCAAGTTTTGGACCATATCACGGCAGGCCCCATGAGGGACCCAGGCTTTGCTAACCCATTTGTTAAGCACACTTTCAGGGGGGGTCCTCCCAACAAAATACCCAACAAGGGTGTGAATTTCAAGCCATTAACAAGCATAATCAAACTCTGGTAAAGGTAAAACCACATCAACAAGAGAGTCAAAATGCACACCTCATGAAAATCTTTCAAAAAAACATTTTGAGGACACTTGTTTGGAGGGGGAGCCATTGAGCAAAGCCGTTGAACCGCCAACACCAACATGAACTGTTGGGTTAGAGCTAGTTGAAGGCATATTAAAACACAAAAACTATACTAAATGCAGTTGTACACACATGAAAAGAGGCAATTCCTGCACATCAAGCGCAGTATGACGTAAGAGGGTCTAAGGATGACTTCAAACACCACAAAACCCTAGCAGAGCTCATACACCCCACCCGTTACAAAATCAACATTTTGGATCACACTCCATGATCCATTGTTAGAGAGAGGAAAAAATTGATATTGGGTCAAGGAGTGTGATGCATCTTAGAAAGTGTTTTCCTTTTAAAATAATTACAAAATAAATAAATTTTAATAAGGTTGAGTGACTTGAGAATAATAGAGAGGAATTTCCAAGTAATTAAAAGAAATTATGAAGAGTAGTTAAAATGCATGGTAATGACAACTTTACACAAATATGTAATTTATTTGTATTATGGTCTAGCATACTATTAATGTTTGATAGGCACTCTTATCTATATTTTGAATAGTTCAAATTTATAATTTAGAGGGTGAAGCTTGGAACAAAATGCAATGCCCCTCAATTTTTTTTTCTTTTCTTAGCTCTTTTAAAAGCTAAAATTGAGGAAGCCTTGTAAAGTGAGGTTTAAAGCTCTCTTTGTAGCCTTGATTTTTCTACTAGTGAATGTTTTATTTTAAAGGAAACTTTAATCATTTTTAGAGAAACATGAAATTCATTCTCAAAAGATAATTGAAAATCAATGTGAAAAATGCTTATTTGGATGTCAATCTTGAGAATCATCATTTCATTGACTATCTTTATCAATATAAAAGTTAGAGCTATTTAAATGATCAACAAACACCTCCATAGCACAAACACATAGATGACAATAAACAACATTCTATGATTTGTAAGATGGTATAAAGCAATGTGATCAATCATATTGATGGTGAGGTATTAGTAATTTTAATTTATCCAAGAGTTCACAAAATGACAATAATAAGTTGAAAAAAATCTAAGTATTTAAAAAGATAAAAATGAATGATATATATAAAATCAATTTATTTGAATTGATTATGAATTTATGAGAGGAAAGTGAATATTTCTAAATATGAATACTATTTATAAACAAATATAAAATAAATGCCTCTTTAGCTAATTAGATTAATTATATTATATACATAATATAATTTTATCAGTAGGTATATAGACATTCAACAGAGGTTAATAATTTTAAAGAAAAGTTGATCATAAACGAACAAAAATATTATAATTTATTTAGTATTTAAGAAGTCCAAAAACATTACAAAATCAAATAGACATAAAAGCATCATGACTAGTCACTACACTTTCTCTTCTTAAAGTTCTCTTAATTACTGTCCATTAATCCTCTTTATTCTCTGAATGTTCTTCGCCTCCCTTCTTTTCATGGTGTCCATGAATCTTCTCTTGTCCTTGACACTGCTTTTTATTTTCCTTTTCTCCTCTTCTTTTTCTCCACTTTCGCCATCAGTAGGCTGCATATATGGAGATGCCAACATCACATTCATAAATTAATACAAACTAAGTGAAACTAATTTCTAACTGTTGAACTATTTTATATTTAAAAATAATCCAATAAAAAAAATGGGTAAAGAGATTAAAGAGAAGTTACTGTTGGGATATGGTGTTGTACACCATCGCATAAAATGTTTTATTCTATTATTGTAATTAAATAATTATTTAGTTGTGATGCATCTTGGTGGTGTGGATAATCACACTAGATAATTATTTGGTCCCACGTAATGATTGTATTGTAACATTGTATTACTATTTGTAGAATACATGTGGCAGTAATTTAATATTGGGGAATTAATATTGTAACAGCTTAGTACCCAATATTAGAAAAGGGGTTAGTGTTTTTGTATTCACATGGTTTTGTGGTACATGGTTTTACCTTACCACTAGTTGTATTTGTGTGAGCTTGTGTCTATTAAAGCAAACACAATGTAGTGGTTGTAGGTGGGGATTGAACAAGATGAGCAGGTTGGCTGTGATTATTGAGTCTTCATGAAGAGTGCATTTGTGAAGCATGGCATGGGATGTGTGGATTCATGCTTGGACACATGAAAGTGCATTGGAGGGCTTGATGTTTCAGAGGTATTCATTGTAACTCTTGTATTTGCTTATGGTTGATTAATATGATGGAGTATGGATGATTTTGGAGACTGGGTTTTTCCCTCTTAAGGGTTTTCCCAGGGTAAATCTTGTGTTATCTTGTGGCTTGTCTATTTGATCTATGCATTTGACAAACTTGCATGCATGTTTATCTCTTTTGGGTTATGTGGGAAATGATTTGTGATTCTGGGTTTGAATGCAATATTTCCTAACAAGTGGTATCAGAGCTTTCATGGTTGAAGATTTTTTATTATAACCTTGGTTTTGAGAGTTTTTTGCAAAGTTGAAGCCATGGACATGCATGTAAGATCTGAGGCATTACAAGATATGAAACACATGTTGCAGGTGTTTTTATGCAGATTTGGGCTTTTGGGTTTTCAAGATTTGTTGGGGTTATTGCAGATCTAAAGTTTTCCAATGTTGGGTGAAAAAGGGTTTCTTGATTTGAGCTTGCATGTGAGGGTTTTGTAGAGGAAATTTCACGAATAATTTTCTAGAACAAAACGGACCTCATGGCTGGATTCAAGCTCACCGAGAAATGAATTTTGACATAAAATTCAACCTACATTGGAAAAGTTGAAAGAAAGACAAAAAAAAAAAATTAGTAAAAAGCCTATTTTGCATCTACAGAAAAATAAAATTAAAAATTCCGTCCTTTTTCGAATAAATTATTTTTAACTATCGGGTGAAATATCTTATTAAAAAACCCTGCAAAGAGAGGAAAAGAAAAAAATTAGAAAAATCGCATTGAAAGATATTGAAAATCAAAAACAAAATATATATATATATAAAAGAAGCCAAGTGGGTGGAGATCCGCAGACCCCCGTGTTGGGTTAACTGAAGCCCAAATTAGCAAGTTGCCTTCATATTTTTGAAATGATTTCTCTTTTTTGTAATTACTTCTATTGGCATGTGTGGCCAATTTAGAAGTTGTTTTTTCGATTGGATTTTTCCATTAATTCATTGAAGGCTTATTTATATATGCAAGCTGCTGGCTGAATGTAATTAATTCAGAACTTGAGAATAATATGAGATAATCCCTAAGTGTGGACGTAGCCATCAAATTGATGGTGAACCACGATAAATCTGGTGTTCTTCTTTGTGATTGATTTTAATCTTTTATTTCTACAATTTCTTTTTCACTTTTATTCTGCAATTATATTCAACAATTGGTATCAGAGCAGGTTGGAGAAATTTTGTGCAAGAAATTGTGAAGAACTTCTGCAGCCATGGAAGATGCAAACAAGTGGAAAATCAAAAAGTTTGCAGGACAAAATTTCAGCCTTTGGAAAGTGCAGATGGAATCTCTTCTCATCAAGCAAGATCTTTCGAATGCATTGGCTGGCAAAGCCAAAGGGAAAGGATCTCTATCAGATGAAGAATGGAATAAGCTGGACAAAAAAGCAAGAGTTGCAATCTTCCAGTCACTCTCCAGCAATGTTTTATTTAATGTCTCTACAGAGAAGACTACATAGGAGTTGTGGGATAAATTGTCTTCAATGTATGAAATGGCATCTGCTTCTAATAAGGTTTTTATTATGAAGAAATTGTATAATTTAAAAATGTGAGGAGGGGTTATGTCCAATCATTTGAATGAATTTAATACATCTGTTACCCAGCTAATTTTTGTAAGCATTAATTTGGATGATGAGATCAAGGCTATTTTATTACTGTGTTCTTTACCAAATAGCTGGGAAGGTGTTGTGATGGCAGTGAGCACTTCGGTGGCTGCCAAAAGAAAGCTGAAATTCAATGATGTTGCAGCCACTTTACTGAGTGAAGATATGCAAAGAAAAAATCAAGAACCCTCATATGGTGAGGCATTAACGGCTGTAAGTATTGGGAATAGAAGTAGAAGTAAAGAAAGAGGCAAATATAATAATCGGAGGAGATCAAAATCCAGATCGCAGTCAAGAGGAAAAATGGGTGTTTGTTGGTTTTGTGGCAAGCCAGGCCACACAAAGAAAAATTGTTGGAATTATAAGAAGGCACAGGACAAAGTCAGTAACAATGAAGCAAACATTGCAGCCGAAAAAGATGATGGAGTTTTAATTTTGGCTGCCGGTGACATGACTGCAGATTCTTGGGTACTTGATTCCAGAGCTTCTTTCCATGCTACTTCATGCAGACAAGCTTTTACAAATTTCCAAGAAGGTGTTTTCGGTAAGGTTTTTCTTGGTGACAATAAAAAGTGTGAAATTGTTGGTAAGGGTGATATAGTTTTAAATTTAAAGAATGGCAGTAAATGGATTTTAAAGGATGTCAGATATGTTCCTTTGTTGAAAAGAAATTTAATTTTTGTCAGTCAATTAATTACTTCTGGGTGTGATGTTAAATTTTCTTTAGAAAATTGGCAAGTAACAAAAGGGGTTTTAGTGATTGCTAGAGGAAAAAAGTTGGGTAATCTTTATATTTTAAAATGCCATGGTGAAGTGGGAGCTGACATGACAGTCATGGACAACTCAGAAATTTGGCACAAGAGGCTCGGTCACATGAGCAAGAAAGGGCTTGAAGTAATACTTCAACGAGATCAGCTTCTCGGCTTGCAATCGATGCATTTGCAATTTTGTGAACACTATCTTTATGGAAAACAAAGTCGGGCTAGCTTCTTGAGGACATGCCATGATCAGAAAACTACTCCTTTGGCATTGGTGCATTTAGACGTTTTTGGTCCTACTGAGGTAACTTCATTTGGTGGTGCAAATTATTTTGTTACTTTCCTGGATGATTGCACTAGAAAAGTTTGGATCTACATGTTGAATAAAAAATTAGAAGTTTTTTCAAAGTTTAAAATTTTCAAAGCTCTTGTTGAAAATCAAATAGGGCATAAAATTAAATGTCTAAAAAATGACAATGGAGGAGAGTTTTGTTCCTCGGAGTTTGATAATTTATGTGCAGACAACGACATTTGTAGAATAAAGGTGGTCCCATTCACCCCTCAGGAAAATGGAGTAGCTGAGCGGTTGAATCAGACAATTTTAGAGAGAGCTCATTGCATGCTCTCTAATGCCGGATTGGGAAAACAGTTTTGGGTAGAGGCGTGCAACACTGCAGTTTATTTGATCAATCATGCCCCGTCATCTCGTTTGGATTTTGACATTCCCGAGGAAAGATGGCTTGGGAAGAGAATTTCATATCATCATTTGCGGGTGTTTGGCTGTGATGCATTCGTGCATATTCTGAAAGAACAACGAACGAAACTTGATTTCAAATCAAAAAGGTGCATTTTTCTGGGCTATGGAGAAGATTATTTTGGTTTTCGGCTATGGGATCGCATTGCAAGAAAGATTGTGCACAGTCGGGATGTTGTCTTCAATGAGAAAAAATTCTCAGGTTTGCATCCTTTGGAAAAATCTTCTGATGAATACTTTGACGTTGATTTGTTTGAAAATAGCCGTGTTAAGAACACTTCAGTTACATTCTCTCAGCCTTTAATAATTTCTTCAAATTCTCTGCCTTCAGATGTTGCTCTATCATCCCCTGTTGTTGCTATTTCCTCTCTTGTTGTTCACACACAGCCTTTAAAATAGGGTAATGAGCCCCCTTTAATAGCAACACAACCTTTGTCTATTCATTCGCTGCCAAATTTGTTTGATATGCAGCCCCATACACCTTATGCGCAGTCTTTACCACTGAGCACACAAGGCAATACACCTTCCTCCCCTTATGCGCATCCTTTACCAAGTGTGGTGCAGCCATTTCTTTCTATTATGCCTCCATTGGTTTAGTCGTTGCCCTTACACATTGATGTGCAGCCTCCACAAGGCTGTTCGCAGCCTTTGCCAGCATCCTCTTTATTTTATGAGGTGTCCTCAATACACCCATCGCTACCTTCTTTAACCAATGGTACCTTAGATTCATCGATGCCTCCACTAATTCCTACACATCCATCTCTAGGAAATACACATTCACTAAGAAATTCACTGCCTTTATTCACACAGACGCAACCTTTACCTATTTGTACGCCGCCCTTGATATCTCATCCGTTGCCTCTGTGCAATTCGCAGCCTCTTTGCAATTCGCAACATTTAAAAGATGATTCACAAACTTCTCGGATGAATTTTTTGTCCTTTCCATCTTATGCGCAACCTTCCTTAAGATACTCGCTACCTTCAACTTTAAAAATACAGTCTCACAATGCCGATTCATTGCCCTGTCTTCAGTCACTTCCTGCGCAGTCTTCACAAGATCATACACTGCCTTTTTCAGTCAATTCGTAGCCTCATGTCAAAGCTGGTGTTTATCATGAGCAGAGCACTGTGCAGGGCAATATTGAAAAATAGAGCAGTAGTGTTAATTTGCATAGTAATCAGGCAAATGTAGAAATAGTCGGTGTCTTGAAATCAGAATTTGGTCCTCCATTGAAGAGATCAACTTGGAAACGGAAGTTACCACAGAAATATGATGATTTTGAGTTGCTTTTATCTGATGATTATAATTATGATTTGTTGTTTTGTGGTGAGGCAAAGCCAGCGACATTTAAACAAGCCTGCAAAGATGCAAATTCAATCAAATGGATGGAGGCTATGAATGAAGAAATTGAGTCTTTACATGCTAATGACACTTGGGATTTGGTTTCTCTTCCACCAAATTGGAAACCTTTGAAAAATAAATGGGTGTATCATTTGAAAGAGGAAGAGGGAGGTCATCAACGTTACAAGGCCAGACTAGTCATCAAGGGATTTGCTCAAGAAAAAGGTATTGATTTCAATGAGATTTTTTCTCTAGTTGTGAGAATGACCACTATTCGAGCAGTGTTAGGCTTGGCAGCCAATTGGGATCTTGAACTTGAGCAATTAGATGTCAAAGCTGCATTTCTTCATGGTGATGTTGAAGAGGAATTGTACATGGAGCAGCCTGAAGGTTTTGCAAAACCGGGTCAAGAGCATCTCTATCGCAGATTGAAGCGAAGTTTGTATGGGCTCAAGCAAGCCCCAAGGCAGTGGTATTTAAAATTTGACAGCTTCATGACTCAGCAACATTTCATTTGTTGTGTTTCAGACCCGTGTGTTTATTACAAGAAGCTTCCAAATGGCGAGTTTGTCATTTTATTACTTTATGTTGATGATATGTTGGTTGCTGGCAATAGTGTGAGGATAGTTTGTGAGTTAAAACAACATTTATTTCAGAGATTTTCCATGAAGGACTTAGGGGCAGCAAAGAGGATTCTTGGGATGAATATAATTAGAGATAGAAAAAAGAGAGAACTTAGATTATCTTAAGAAAAATATATTCACAAAATATTAGATAGATTCAATATGAAGAATGCCAAATCTGTGAGTACTCCTTTGGCTGATCATTTTAAGTTATCCTCAGCTATGTGTCCTAAAACAGATGAAGAAAAAGAATACATGAAACGGGTTCCATATTCATCAGTAGTTGGCAGTTTAATGTATGCCATGACTTGCACTCACCTAGATATTGCTCAGGCATTGGCAGTAGTGAGCAGGTTTATGAGTAATCCAGGTAAACAACACTGGCAAGCAGTACAGTGGATATTTAGATATTTGAAAGGTACTTCTGATCGCGGTTTATGTTTCAGTGGTAAGTACATTCATCTACGAGGTTATGTTGATTCAGATATGGCTGGAGATTTGGATAAAAGGCGTTCTACCACCGGTTATACTTTCACTTTTGTTGGGGCAGCAATCAGTTGGATTTCTAAGTTGCAACAGGTGGTTGCACTTTCTTCAATGGAGACTGAATATATTGCTCTTTTAGAAGGGGCAAAAGAAATGATTTGGTTTTAGCGATTGATAGGTGATTTGTGGTTTCAACCATCTATTTTTACTCTTTTTTGTGGCAACAATAGTGCTATTCACTTGTCAAAGAATTCAGCTTTTCATAACTAGACGAAGCACATAGATCTGCGATATCACTTCATTCGCCATTGTATTGAAGAGGGGAAGTTGTAGGTACAAAAAATTGACACAAAACTCAATCCAACTGACATGTTGACGAAAGTAGTTTCGAGGGAGAAGTTCGAATTCTGTAGAGTTTCTCTGGGACTTGTGTAGCTTTGACTTTAACTCTACAGCGGTGGGATATCTCTGAGCAGCAATTTGGTCTTCAAGTGGGAGATTGTTGGGTTAACTGAAGCCCAAATTAGCAAGTTTCCTTCATATTTTCGAAATTTTTTCTCTTTTTTGTAATTACTTCTATTGGCATGTGTGGCCAATTTAGAAGTTGTCTTTTCGATTGGATTTTTCCATTAATTCATTGAAGGCCGATTTATATATGCAAGCTGTTGGCTAAATGTAATTAATTTAGAACTTGAGAATAATATGAGATAATCCTTGAGTGTGGACGTAGCCATCAAATTGAAGGTGAACCACGATAAATCTGGTGTTCTTATTTGTGATTGATTTTAATCTTTTATTTCTGCAATTTCTTTTTCACTTTTATTCTGCAATTATATTCAACACCCTGTACCCCACTGGTACACCTGTGCAGAAGTAGTACTCTATGGTAGAGAGTACCGTAGTCATATGAGCCGAGCCCGGTGTCTTTTTAATCACCAAAGTTTAAAGTTCTTAGAGCTTTCTTTTAAAAGCCTTCTCTTTTTAATCCGTCCACTCCCTCCTCCTTACTTTATTGAAATTTAAAACTTAAACCTAAACCGCCACCCCTCTTCATTAATATTTAAAATATTAAATGGAAAATTCCGTCACTTTTTAAAATAATTTAATATTTTCTTTTTATTTGGAGTGGGGTCCACCAAATTTGCCATATAATTTAATTGGACTGTTTTTATTCTTAGAGGCATAACTTTCACTCAGCAAGTCAGATTTTTGACTTCTTACAGTCGTTGGAAAGATGGTTTCAAGAACTACATTGTGGTACAGGTTTGGCTTTCTGATTTTGTCTTGTTGACATGTTTTTGGAGCCTGGAAGTCAGATGTTCTTGTTTGCACAGTTTTGGTCATATCTTTTGCATACAAAATCAGATTTTTGATTTTGAAGATGCATTGGAGAGAATTTGCAGTGTACTACATAGTGGTTTAGATTATTTATCAGTTTGTGGTGCAAGGAATGTTTGGTACTTGTTTGATTGCTTACAGGAGCTTGAGATTCGGGGTGTGATTGTGTGAGCATCTGGATGAGTCAAGAAGCAAAAACTTGAGAGAGTACATGTTTATATATGTTATTTATAATGCTATAGCTGATTATTAGATTGGTGCTTCCTGGTACAGGTTTATAGATGATTTTCAGAGTTAAGAATTTGATGGTGACAGGTACATAGGTTGTCTTCAGTTTTGAGGACATGGTTGGACATGATTTGAGACTTGGAGTCTCGTATGGGTGATAGTTGAGTGCAGGTATAGTGATTGCTATGGTTATGGTGTCATGGATATGTATGTACATTTGATGCATTGGCATGACATGATCATGTATGTGGTGTTTGGTGGTGATATGGTTTGATGTTAGGAGATTGATATTATCTTCTTGATGCTTATTTGGTTCCTTGACTATGATTACTCATTTGTGGACATGGTTGGAAAATCAGATCAGTGGTTGATTTGGTGTTTGAGTCTAGATGTCTGCATGGTTATCTTCTTTGATATCTTGGTTTGCAGTTACTAATGTGATAATGAGTTTGCATGTTTCAGTGATTGGATCTATGAGTTATGCAGGTGTGTGGGTTGGCCACTCATTCATTTGTAGTGGGATGACTCGGATGTGGACTGTCTATATCCACTAGGTTTGATTCATTGTTGTAGCAGATTTCATTAGTTGGCCTTGTTTGTGGTCATTTATGCATTGGTATGTTGTTTTGGGATTGAGAGGATAGATGTTTTGAGTACTTGATTAGTCAGTTCATGGGACTTGTAGCATGTGGTTTTATCACGATGTCATGATAGCTTGGTACATTCATTGGTTATACACTTTCAGTGGGAGCTTTTGACAGTGATGATTTGGCGGTGTTGGATTGGTTTGTGATGTTTTGATGGCGGTTCCCTGTATCTTCTTGGCTTGGAGATCTTGGTTTACTTGTATGTTACTGACATTGTAGTTGAGTGTGTGTAGACCTGGATGATCTTCATGGAGAGGATGGTAGTCATGATGCCATGTGTAGCTCATATTAGGGTTCAGTGGGAGTTGTTGGCAGTGACGTGGATGCATCATTGGTATGGTTATCTTCATGTGATTGGGGATATGTTTTCTTGGCTTAGAGTGTTTGTTATGATGTCATGATACACTCTTGATTCTAGATTAGAGTTTGGAATTTTACATGTTCTCTTGAGACCAGGATGTATGTTATGGTGCATGTGATCTCCTAGGAGGAGATGGTTATATCATGTTGTCATGATAGGTTCCTGATTTTGTAGTTGGAGCTTTGACATTGATCGTGTGTGATTCTCTTTGTATTGAGTACATTGATCATTTGCTTGATTACTTCATGATGGTGTTATGTTGCATTTGGAGTTTGGCATGTAATGATTAGTTACAAGTGCTCATGGATACTTAGAGATGTAGGTGATGGTTGGAGTTCTCTTGTGATTAGAGACATTTGCTTGAGATGGTTACTCTTTGGAGGTTTCAGTAGGAAGACCGAGGGAGCCTTCACCTGGATATGGACATGAGTTCATGATGGACCGATAGAGGAAATTGTTCTTGGAGTGAGTCATGATGACTTGGTTATCTTGGAGGAGCATTCTCATTCCCCACTCTTGGTCTACTCGGCAACTTATGATTTTAGAGGTATTTTCCCATTATATCTTTTAGATGTGTTGATTTTTTATGCTTTTTCTTTCATAGATATGGATCTTGAGCTATGTTAGTTAGTTCTGGAGGATTCATTTTGAGAGATGTTATGGCAAGGTTATCTCCTTGTGCATTTGAGTTTATGATATCATTCTTTGATGAGGATTGTTAGGAGATGGTTTATGGGCTGATTTCCAGTTATGGGGATGGTTATCTATGAGTTTGATCTTCTTGTTTTGAGAGGCTTACATCCATGTTGGCATTGTTACATTGATTTATATGTTGTACTTGATCTATGAGATTGGGTGTTATGGATGTTGTTAACGCTTTTCACTTGGGGTTGTTTAGGAGATCATACTTGACATAGCGGTACACTTGTTGAGGTGTTGGTAGAAGGATATTATGGTTTACAGGTTTCCCTCTTCATGGTTTCTCCTTGGATGTTCATATTTTGGGAGGATGATGGCAACATGTTGTGAGAGATTATGCAGCTTTATGGGTTGCATGTCTGAATCATTGTAATTGTTCTTGGTCCTTCATGCTTGATTGACTTATCACACCTTGATGTATAGTGTGGATTGGTAGACTTGATATGTTTTGACATTACCTATTCAGTGGGAGTTCCTGGATATGTATGTACTTCATTGACATGTTTTATACGAAGAGCTTGGTTGCAGTTTATAGGTTGAATATGTTATTGGCATGATTTTACTGATGTATTGATACCTTGGAGGTATGGATGGTTGGATGTATTAGCATGTGTTGTGGATGTTATTTTCAATCATGCGGGTTTTTTTATTCATGACAGCAACTTGGTAGAGCCTTTGGTATTACTTGGATTTGATGCTTGTGTTCATGGATTGGTGCTTCTTCACCTTGGCATGTTCCTTTTCTTCCATAGGTGGCACGTTGGAGGATGAGAGGAGTTCTTGCTTGAGATGGTGGTCACTTTGTTCTTATTGAAGGTATCTTGTTGAAGCACGAGAGCATGTTATAGATTCATGTGGTTTCATGGATGGCTATGATGATGTATATCATGCATTGATCCCTTATGCAATGTATACAACAAGTGGGAGAATGTTGGGATATGGTGTTGTACACCATTGCATAAATTTTTTTATTCTATTATTGTAATTAAATAATTATTTAGTTGTGATGCACCTTGGTGGTATGGATAATCGCACTAGATAATTATTTGGTCTCACGTAATGATTGTATTGTAACATTGTATTACTATTTGTAGAATACATGTGGCAGTAATTTAATATTGGGGAATTAATATTGTAACAGCTTAGTACCCAATATTAGAAAAGGGGTCAGTGGTTTTGTATTCACATGGTTTTGTGGTACATGGTTTTACCTTACCACTAGTTGTATTTGTGTGAGCTTGTGTCTATTAAAGCAAAAAAAATGTAGTGGTTGTAGGTGGGGATTGAACAGGCTAAGCAGGTTGGCTGTGATTATTGAGTCTTCTTGAAGAGTGCATTTGTGAAGCATGGCATGGGATGTGTGGATTCATGCTTGGACACATGAAAGTGCATTGGAGGGCTTGATGTTTTAGAGGTATTCATTGTAACTCTTGTATTTTCTTATGGCTAATTAATATGATGGAGTATGGATGCTTTTGGAGGCTGGGTTTTTCCCTCTTAAGGGTTTTCCTAGGGTAAATCTTGTGTTATCTTGTGGCTTGTCTATTTGATCTATGCATTTGGAAAACTTGCATGCATGTTTATCTCTTTTGGGTTATGTGGGAAATGATTTGTGATTCTGGGTTTGAATACAATATTTCCTAACAGTTACAACGCTAGAAGAAAAGATGCTTGGGAGATTGAGTTTTTTCATCAAACCCTTGTGATATGTGAAACCGCTGCTGAAGATTTCACATTGTCTGTAGGAGGGGGCTCATATGCTTCATTTGTCTCTAGTATTACTTCACCCAAAGGAAGATTTTGATGTGTCTTTCCCTCAGTTTCACTTGAGTGTTTGGGCTCCTCCATAGGTCGAGGGTGAACAACATCATGATGATTCTGCCCATGTGTTTTCTCTTCATCTTTCTTCCCACATAAACTGAAGAGCTTACCATCTTGCTGCTCTATTGTATTTGTCCCTTCCATTACTTCAAACAAGTGAAGAATTCAACAGTACAAAGAAAAGAATGTATTTGAAATATTTTGATAAAATGGCTGGACATGAAAGTACATTTAAAGGGCTGGGAAGGTATAGAGGATGCGCTTTCGATGCTCTCATGACTATGAGCTCCATTATTAAGGTGAAAGGTTGATTAATGAATATTGATTCGTGTTATCAGTTATACAAATCTCCTGGTGGCTATGCCAGGATGTTGAAGATGAGCAACACTACATTTGGACCCTGAAAATAATTTGAGTATATGCATGTAACGGTGCTTTTCAAGCCGATAGAAAAAGAATAAATGCTTACAATCTTATCCTTGTAGTCTATATTAATAAAAAAATTTACTCTATTTTTATGCCCATTCATATGTGTGTATATATGCGGCCATGATAATACAAAAAAATATGAGTACAAAAATAAAGGAGTTTGTAGAACATATGAAGTGCATACATAAAAAAGTAAGAGGTATTTGAAGGAGGAGAATGCTAATGACAAAAGGAGACATAAGTAGCTTGTAGTTATACGTGTATTTCAAAAATTAAAGGTTTCTTAGTTCATACATAACATAAAATTAAGGTCAAGAAGGTTGATCCTTGCATAATTATCTAAAGGCTTGATCTAGGATATTGAGGAGATTTTGAATAGTGAATTCAAAGAACCTCTAGAAATATAAAATATGATGAATATCTAATAAAACAGAAAGTTTAGCCTAATCAAGATTCAATCTAGGTTTAAAAGATAGAAGAGTATTTTAATTTCTCTCTAATCACCAAATAGTGAGGGACTTACTTTTTAAATTAACTCACGTATTTAAGGTAAGAGAAACCTTACATCACTTAAAAATGTTTTTTTTACTTTGTTATTATGTCGAGAGATGTATTACAATGACATCCATCAAAAAAACAAAATTCAATGTAAGAAAAATTATGTAGCTTGAATTTGACGTTCAAATGACATGCAACTGCATAACTACATTTATTGTATGTAGACATTTTTTATTATAGATTTCAAATTATTTTTAAAATAAGATAAAAATGGATGTTATATTTGAAAAAATAAAATTATTTGGAAGATATTATCTTTCTTGCTTTTCAAAATATTCTAAGATCAATAAAATTTAATTGAACTAAAAAAATTAGAAGAAAGGTTTATTTCTCCTAACAACCTATTTAAAAGATACAAATCAAAAGTTTTTTTACTTAAAATATTTTATGAATTTTTTGAAATTAGAATTTATTTTACTTTTAGAATGTGAAATGGTTTGCATGGAAAATGAGGAAAAAATAAAAGTTGTTTTTATATCTAAGTTTTCAAGATATCATAATGATATCTCTCAGCGTATTTTATATATATTAATATTTAATATATGTATGCTAGTTTATATTATTGTTTTCAACAATATTCTAGTCACCATAGATCCTATTACATTTCAATACACTTATAAATTTAAATTTTTAGTTGGTAGTTCATATTTCACACTAATCCTACAATTTGATATTTAATTTATGAAATATTTGAATCATTACAAATTCATAACTTGGTTTCCAGCTCAATACCAAGCATTAGATAGCAAGATCTAGTTTTACTATTCAAGGATTATGGCACCTTTATAAAGCATAAGTAATTGAAGGAATATGATTCTATATTTATTTAAATTAGGATATATTGTGCTATGAATTTTTCTTATATAAATATTGATCCATCATCACTACATTCATTCTAGAAAATTTACTCACATGTTTGGCCAAATACATGTGTTACACTTGGAATTAGGCTTTGTTTCTTCTTATAGATGATTGATATTAATCTTAAAGCTAAAATATATTACATATAATTAATTATACTCTATATATAATTATAAATATATACATCTACCTTCCTAGAAAATTTAATAAATATACATGGCAACATCCATGAGCCTCTTTAGTCTTGCTCTAGTTTTGATATTTTGAGTTTTGCTATACTTTTTATAGAGGGTAAGTCTCATCAAGAAAATAATGTATAATGATTTATGTTAGGTCAATTATTATACTAAATGTAACTTTTCAAAGGTAATAGGAAATTTTTTCTTGAGAGGTCCCAACATTATGACATGTGGTAAACCAAGTAGTATTATAAGGAAAAGAAATAATGTATAAGTACTGGTGGGACCCACCTTTGTCATTGGTTTAAATAAATTCATGTTTTGTTGAAGGACATGTGGTGGGCTCTTAGGTGTTCTCATAAATATTATAGAGAATGACTATCAAATACCTTATAGATCATCCAAATTTCTATTTATAATCTCATCTAGTGTCATGGATATGCTACACCATTGGAACCTAGGAACACTTCATTCCTCATCTTACATGTACAAATTATAGCACCCATAATTTATGCATTTTATCTGAAGGAATCTACTATGCTAGAGTAGCCATGATAAGATTGATAAACTATAGAAATTCAAAATTTGCATGGTGGCATTTAAGCTATATATTCATGAATACCAATTGAATAGTGCCTAGAAAACTAGTTCCACCTACTTATGTGACTATATTGTAGTATTGTGATATGGAATGTGCTATTGACAAGACAAATATACTACTTCAACTACCAATAAGATCCATCAATGCACTAAAATTATAAAAATATATTCATTTTTCTATAATTTAGATTCAAAATAATTTTAGGGGGGGAACCATTTTGGGTTGGGAGAATAAGTTATAAATAATATCTTACATATTTAAGAATTTATTTGAATTGTTATCATTAAAATTTTGAATTTGTTTATTTATTGATGTTTGGTTCCTATTTTTGTTATGTAAGGGATCCTCTTTGCATGTTTTCAAAGTACATATGTATCAAGTATTAAATTATTTATGAAATTAATATAAACAAATTATCTATTCTAAGTGACTTAAAAAAATTATTTTTCCATTTTTGTTGATTATTAAATTGAAATGTGGGGAAAGGGATCCCCAAAGGTTGAGTATTGTGTGGATACAACTTAGGAATCTCAATTGTTCTTTCCCATAGGGTACATTTCATTAGGAAAAAGATAACAAGGTGTAAAGATTGACTTTCAACCTCAATGGTGAGTCAATTAAACCTGGATCTTAGTCCTTAGGACAATAGGGAAGATCTGGAATTAAATTGAAATGATTTGAAGCATTCAAACTAATTGAATAATAAGACCGAATGCATGAAACATAAATTATTGAAATTAAAGTAACATAAATGATAGTTTGCAGGGAGATCTGAGAAGGCTCTGATGGCATGTACCTATCACCAAAATCTATTTTTGAGGTCTGATAAAGGACAAGTTTTCCCTTAAACAAAAGGGTCCTGGTTAGGAAATACAAAATAATTTTTGGCAGTCCTTTGATGCTAAATCTTGGCTTCTATTTGACATAGGTCCCACTGTCACAAAGTCAAAAATAAAGTTTGTAACCTAGTTTTTGTGGCTTGACAACAATGATGACAACTTGCTCAATAATGCAAAATTGCTCCTTTGATATTTCTTCAATCTTTCTTCAACCTGTAATCTACACACACAAAGAGGGGAATATTTCTTTTTATTTGAATGGGGTTTTCCTTAGTCAAAACCTATGTTTAATTAAACTAAAAAAAAAAACATAATAAAACTAAAATATATTAAAGGGTAAAAGTACAAACTTGTGACACACTTTGGGCCAATCATATGAATTCTATCGAACCAACTTCAGCCAGAAGTGATTCAGCTAAGTATGTTTCAACCAAAACCACGTGTTGATGACATGGTGCCTACGTGGCCTCATCATTTAGGTCGAGTAGGTTTCAACCAAAATCTAAAGGCCTAATCACTTCTGACTAAATAAGATGAATATAAAAACAAACAAAAAAAGACTGGGCACAGGCATTTTGCATGTTCGCCCAAAAAATCTGCAATTGGAGGCTACTCGCTTGAAGACCGGGTCTACAAAAAGGAATCAACGCAATGTTTTCTGTCATTTGTATTGTTTTATTTGTTTATGGAAGTGCATGTCTTTCTTCTTAAGCAATTAGTTGAAAGCTTTCATTTCTTGTTTGTTTGAAGTTGCTTTTTGGGGTGACTATTAAGTTAGGGTTTTTTTTGGGGATTTTACAAATTGGAGTATTCGGGCTAAATTTTGCTTTGCCCATGCAAAATTTTAAAAGGTGGTAGAATTTTGTTTATATAAGGGTTTGACTATGTTATTTTTAAGGGGTTTTTATTACCCTTAAGGTTTTATTTATAGAGAAAGTCTTAAAGTAACTTGCTAATTTGTAAATCATACTTGAGGAATCTAATCTGCAAATTTTAAGTTCTGCATGTGATATTTTTTTCTAATTTAAGGTTTATTTATAGGGAAATTCATACCATTTTGCAAGCTGCCCCTATTTGGAGATAAACACTATATATGGGTCTCCAAAGTTAGAAAGAACAACTAGGATTAACTGATTATACAACATGAGGGGAATTATATGGCACAAATGTCATGAATCATGACTTTCCTCTCTACTTAGGTTGTATAGGTTTGATTTCATAAATGTTTTCATTTAGGTCTTTTATTTAGGCGTCTCAACATGGAAGAGACATAGGGTGTCTCAACGCTTTGCATCATCCCGAAAAGGAAAAACACAAAACACAAGCAAACAAAAGAATGGACCTTTTGGGTCAACATGGAAGAGACATAGGGCATCTCTACACTTTGCGTCATCCCCAAAAGGAAAAACACAAAACAAAAGAAAAAAGGAAAAAGGAAAATGTACTACATATAGAAGAAGAGAGGAAAAAATAGAGGAAGTGTACAAAGATAGAGAGAACATCAAACGTCACATTATGGGGGAGCACGATACGCACATACAAGTATACTAAAGAAAAAGGAAAATGTAAAGGAGGGTAGTAATGCAAATGTAATTCAACCATTAACTAAGTTATTGGTTTCTCAATCTCAAGTAAGATAAGTGTAAGAGGAATAAAATAGTTAAGAGACAAGGACATATGCACTACGGGGAAAAGGCTAACAAATTCTTGCCCCCACTGAGTGTAAGACAAGAATGAGCCTACATAAGTGATGGGAAGAATCATGCAATGGTGAGAATGGAAAATTCTACAACTATGGCATTATGAAGGAATTTGGTGAAGTGGAATTATGATATGAGAGGATAACAATCAGTATCAGTGAAGTGATACTTGTTCTTGGTATGTCCTACAATGTTTGACATTCATCAGTTCAGTGTCCAAGAACACGATGGTATTTGTAATATAGGATGTTAGAGTCTTTAGGATGGATGACAAAACTATTTGAAGGTGGTAAGAGTATAAGATCTCTATTTAAAATAAATTACAGTTTCCTTTCACATTCAGATGGTGCATGGAGAGGAAACTTTAATTTTTCAATTTGTAAGGTCGTTTTGCATTTACTAGATTCACCCTTTTCATGGATTGAAGGAGGAAGAGGACACATGGGGATCCTAGCATCCTTTTCATTAGAATCAGGTAGAGATTGTTCACGTGGAAGGAGACATTCATGTCAAGAGGAGAATCAAAGATCACTGTACCATCATCTCAAAGTCTCCAATATTCAAAAGAAGGCTTGTTGTCATAAGGAAGATCTTGATATATCCTAATCCTATTGTGTTTTCTTCTATTAGTCTTTGTTCCAAAATGTGGTGAATGTTATGCTCATTTCTTGTGTCACAACCTTGTTTACTTAGGATAGTAAATCCATTTCCATATGTTTCTTCAAGGTTGATTGGTGTGTTTGTAACTTTGTTATCATAAAATGGTTGAGGATGTGGTTGTTTAGACAAACTAGGTCCACCTGATGGAGGGAACTTAGGTCCTTCATTTGTTTTAGGATGTAGGTATCTAAAGTGATTAGGAGGTACAACAGTAGGAAGATCTTGTGATTTCATGGATGGGTAAAAGGCTGCATTGGCTTCAAGGTTATCAAGACATTCATTTAAGAACTTGTTCATGCTATCATCATCTTCTCCAATGATGTCTACATCATGAGGAGGAAAATCATGAGGAGTTGAAGGAGCATGAGGAAGCTCAGGGTCATTAGGATCACAACCAAAGGCACAATTGGACATGTCTACTAAGGATTTCAACGAATTCCAAAACTTGTTACAAGAAAAAGCCATGATGAAAATGAGTAAAAGTAAACTAAGATGCAAGAAAGAAGATAAAATAGAAAATGTGGAAAGTATTCCAAAAATGAACAACAAAAAACTTTGATGCAGAAAATACCCAAAAAATGCTTGAAAATGTAGTTTAAAATGTCCAGGTGGACTGATTCGCATAGTGTGGCGAATGAGTCCAGGTATTAGATTTTTTTTTGTTTTTCAAAAAATTTAAAGTGATTTTAATTCTTTTTAGATTCCAAATGAAGATGCAAATGTATATTTTTCAAATTTATAATGATTTGATATGCAAAAATGAAATCTATATCATTCTTTTACTAATTCAATTTTACAAACCCTAGGATGCAAAAAAAAAGAACTAATTGAATTTTGATGCAAAGGGGACCTAGGATGCAAGATGCAATTGAAACAAAAAAGATAATGTGTTCAAAATACATATTCACCAAAATGTACAATCATTTTTGTGGTGTTCTATCATGGACTTCTCTTGCACTCTTAGGATGTTTCACCTAAAAGGAGAGAGATAGAACACTAAAATTGATGTGGTTCACTCAAATAAAGGAATCCACGATTGAATTATGGCCAAATGTAATGATTTAAATGTAGAAATGATGAAATTGATTGATTAATAAAGCAAAACTAAAGAAATATGCAATGTTTGAAAACATAATGTGATATGCAAAAAATGAACTAAAAACATAAAAAAATGCAAAAAAAATGAACGAAGTTAAACAAAGTGCACCTAGAAGTTGAATGTTGATCTTGAAAGGTTATGGAAACTAGAAAAAATCATTGTTGATCACTAGTGGGACTCATTTTCCACTAATGGTGAATCAATCATGCTACTGGTAAAAAGACCTGAAACTGCTTTTCGACTATCGGGAACTGGATTTTGACAAAATCAACGTTTTCAGCCCTTAGGTGGGACTCATTCGCCACTGATGGAGAATCACTCCAAAATTTTGCAAATTTAGAGGTCAATCCTGTAGGTCCAAATCTGCACTTGTCTTCTTGTCAGATTGACAGAGTCAAATTTGTAGAAAATAGGCTATAGGTTGTCTCCAAGATTGAATTAGGGTTTAGTTGACTTGAAAAAACTTCATTACTTGTTGAACACCTTTCAACACCTATTTTCTTGAAAAATATGCATATAAAGCCTACAAACACACATGCAAAAGGGGGAAAATGGTTTAAGGGTTAGGGTATAGGGATTTGCCTTGGTCAAATCCCACTTTGGTAATCAAATCCTTAGAAAAGAAATGGAATGGAATGAAGAAGGAAATGATGAATAACAACATGCAAATGTCCTAAACTCACCAAAACCTTGTTGAAGAAGTCTGAAGATATGTCAATGGATGCTCCAAAGAAGCTTGATGATTTCATGATTGAATGATGCAAAATGCTTGAATGTTCAAATGAATGAATTAGTGAACTTGATGAATTAGTGGGGGGTTAAAATGGATGGAAAACACTTATTTATACACACTTATGCCCTAATAACCTGATAATACCTCATCATAAGATGACATAAGGTTTTTTTGAATAAAAACCAAAAAGGAATTTTGAATTATTTTGAATTTGAAGCTAAGACAGACTCATTTTCCACCCATAGCGAATGGGTCCCACCTTAGGCTTGTAAGTGGGTGTTAGAAATTAAGTTGTATTTAATGTTGTTTGTCAGGTTTACATTCAAAAATACACTTGATTATGAGTTATGAGTACATAAAGGGGCCATATAAAGCATAAGAAAGGTGTAAATAGTGAAGACAAGCCTAGAAAAGCATGAAAGCCTATTACAAGACTTTACAACACTTTAAAATAGGACTTGATAAGTGATAAAAATGTGATTTTTAGATGAATTATAATGAGAAGAGTCTAGAAAAGTGTAGAAATGTGTTACAACACTTCACAACACCTTCACAAGACATCATAATTTGAATATTAAGGACCTAATGTGAATGCATAAGTTACATTGCAATATTAAATCAAAGTAAGATAAGTCATACATCATAGGAAAAAGTCCTAAAATACCATGAAAGTATCAATGATTCATTTTTCTATGGTACAACAAGCCTTTGTGGCCTATGGGCTTGATTTGGATTGTGGATTTGATTTCTCTTTACTTCAACATGTCTTTTTAAGGGGACATGAGGAGCTTTAGATTCATGTGGATGTTTAGATTTATGCATTTTTACTTTGGCATCCAAAGTGCTTTTAATAGCAATGGGATGGGTATGAGGAGATGGATGATGTGGAGGAAACATGAATGGAGTGATGGAGGTAGGATTTGAGGATGATATGTGGATGGAGGATGTGTAGGTACGCACCTTTGTTGATCCTGATTGGGGAACATGATTGTGGGATGTTTATGATGGATGATATGTATAGGTGATTGATGGATATATGGTCCTAAAATAGACTTACTAAATGGCGGACATGTGATGGTCAATGGAGGGACATAAGGACCCAAGATGGACTTGGAGGATGAAGGAGGAATATGGATGGTGGTTTTGAGGTGATATGATGGTAGAGGGGGGATGGTGAAAAATGGTGTGGTGGAGTGATGGGAAGAGCCTATTGTTGTTTTGGAAGAGGCTCACTTAGGATGTATGGAGGTTGTACCAACATTTTTTGATTGTGAGTCTTGAGATATATATCCAAGACCTTGTGTACGTGGATTTTATTTGATATGGATGGGCTCTAAAATACCTTGCTAATGAAGGCCTAAACCTTTTCCTTGATAGTTCATGATCGTGAGCATTCAATATATGGTAGTATGCTTGTTATTTTGTCCAAGCATGATGAAATTCCATTATTAGGTGGAGGATGGGTGGTGTATATGATTTATTTTTCTTCTACAAGAAAACCACCATGGATGAGTGTAATGGTACCAAGGCGATATAAAAGTGGTGTTGGGATAGCTTGGATGGAAGACAATAAAGGTTTAGGGGATGTAGTAGCTGGGATGGTATGATCGTGATTGGGAGGAGGAGGTGAGAAGGAATCATGAGGGGGATTCTAGGTGATATGATAGGATCTAGATTTGTGGTAGGGGTGATAAGGGCTCATGATATGGAGTGGTTGAATCTTGAGTGCCAAGGGGATCATGGGATGGAATGGATGTGGGACTATGAATCTTGAGGTGGAATATATGGGATGGGATATTTTGGTATACTTTTGATCAAGCTCTTGGTATGACTCATCATGTGTGGGAGGCATGATGAGGGAGTGTTGGAGGGAATCCTCAAGTCAGGGAGATGGAAGGATGGAGGATTCATGAAGTTCATGGGAATGGATTTTGGTGATACTAGGAGTGGAAGGAGTGGATTGGATTTGGGTTTCTTCAATGGATTGGGTGGATCTAGGAGTAGAAGATGGGGATTCAATGGATTCGATGGGTTTGATGGTTTCAATAGTTTGAGTGGTGCTAATGGTGGTAATAGTAATGATAGGTGTGGGATGGACAAAGGTCTCATCACTTGTGACTGTACATGGGGGAGTGGGGCAGCATGGTTCCACAACTTCAAGATGTGGAGTTGGGGATGTATTCTTTGTCATGAGTCCTTGGACAACATCTGGAGTAAGATACTTACATATTCTAGGCTTAGTTGGGGTGATGGGAATAGATGAAGGATTATGGATGGGTGGAGGATTAGGATTATGGATTGGTGAATTAGGATTAGCTGGATGGATGGGATTGGATGGAGGACTAAGAGTAGGTGGAGGATTAGGATTGGTGGGAGGGTCAAGATTAGATGTAGGATTAAGTTAGGAATATTGGGATGGTGGATTAGGATAGGATGATGTAGATGGTGGATTGATGTTGGAGAAAGTGGATGTGGAATTAAGGTAGGAATATTGGGATGGTGGATTAGGATGGGAACATTGTTATGGTGGATTAGGATGGGAAGATTGGGATGGTGGATTAAGATAGGAATATCAGGATGGTGGATTAAGGTAAAAAGATTGGGATGGCAGATTAAGATAGGAATATCGAGATGGTGGATTAAGGTGGGAAGATTGGGATGGTGGATTAAGATAGGAGAATGTGGATGGTGGATGAGGATTTTTCATTGGAGGATAATAAGATGGAGGGTTTGGACTAGGGGTAAAGATGATAGCGCTGTTATATGAAGATGGAGGGACATAGGAGGATATGGATGGAGAAGAACATGGAGACATGGATGTGGAATGAGATGGGTACATGGGTGACGGATAAGAGGGAGATGTAGATGAAGGATATGATGAATATGTGGATGGGGAACATAATGGATATCCCTTGTCAAAGGTAGCATAAGGATTTCTAGTGGATGTGGATGAAGGGGTGATAGGATAGCTCAAAGGAGTGATTAGAGTTTGGAAGACAGTTTGGGAAAGATTACTAGAAATGATAGCATCAAGGGGATGTATATCATACTCATCTTGATCAACAAGACTTTCGTTATCATCATCAACATAATTGGGATTTCCCTTGACTACTAGTTTTTGTTGCATTGATGAAGGATAAGGATTCATGATGTTGGATGGGATGGAAATGGATTGAAAAGATGGGAATAGATGATTAGAAGGAAAGAGGAGATGATGAAAAGATAAATAGGATGGATTAGAAGAATGTGGAAGAAGGGATCTTAAGATTTGTTTTGATATCAAAAGATCTTGGATGTGAATGAATTAAAGCTCAAATTGGGATGTATATTAAGCTCAACTTGGGATTTGATTTAAGCTCAGATTAGGATGATTGGAGGATGTGATGGGATAAACTCCACACCAAGTTTTGGGGTTTGAATAGGTGACATTAGATGCTGATGATCAGATTAAATGATGAAAAGGATGATTACAACAACAAATCTACCTCAAGATGGAAGTAGATTGATTGGGTCGCGAGTGATTACTAACTTAGGATGGATAACAATCCTA
>VDFB02075321.1:269226197-269292433 GCA_007258455.2 Sequoia sempervirens
TCAACAACTTGCTCCCAAGCACAACAAACAAGGTTAATTGACCCTTTAATTAAGTTCACATGTGCCTAGCGAGTATGAAAAACAATAGAAAAGCTAACTAAAGGGCTTTGACCACTCGTCCTGTAGAAGATATGTTAGTAGTTTGATACTCTGGTCTTGGACAAGTGAGGACAAGCTACACAAAAATATGATTAGATGCAAAGATAAATGATTAAAAATGGATGATTGTTAGCCCAGGGAGGGTGGAACACCCAACCCAATGTAAAGGGGGTGTGGGGGGATGGTTTGATCCCTCGCGGAAGGGGTCTAGGGGCAAAGCCCCTAGAAATTGTTTTTTTGAAAAGGAAACTATAAAGCGCTATAAAAATTCTATCAAAAACTGAGATTTTTGTACCTTCTATAGATTGTGTAGATTTTCCCCTATGTGTGGTAGATTCACCCTTGTATGTTGCAGGTTCGCCCCTTTAGATTGTAGGTTCGCCTCTGTGAGTAGGAGCGGATTCGCCTCTATACCTAGCGCAGTCACCTATTCAGGTTGCAGGTTCACCTGTCTACAAATTCGCCTATAAGGAAAGAGGTAGAAGCAGGTTCACCCATCGGGTGAGCAGGTTTTCCTATATGGGAAGAGGCGAGAGAGAATTCACCTTTGCGGAGGAGGAGCGAGAGCGCAATTGCCATTTTAGGGAGCAGATTCACCCCTATAAGTGAATTCTGGGATAGTTAAGCGCAAGATCACATTTTCTGTTGATGGGTGAGTGTGCACTCACTTGTTCAACAAGAAAATTTTCCCCTAAAAGTGTTTGTTTGGATCGGTAGTTGCAAGTTCACCCCTTTGGAGGAAAGGTGTATACACGTTCTCTTGTGTCAATGCCCTGTTTTAGGCAGATTCGCTTCTCGGGGGTAGATTCACCTCTACGTGTGAAATTCAAACCTGTAAAATATGAAACAATAGAAAAATGTGAAAGCAGATGTACGTGACGTGGGTCCCACTAGGTGTGCCAAAAATGTGTCGTGTTTTTACCCCATCTAAAATGCAAGAAATAAACTCAAGCAAGAGATAAAAACCAAAGACAACACTTAAGATTGGGCTAAAGATGAAACTCAAACTTAAAAATGAAAATTAGATCAATTTTACCTTTTTTGAGTTTGATGGAGTTGTTTTCCCTCATTGATGGCTTTATATGTGTGCTCTATATTGATTTTGGTAGCATAACGACTTGTTGTAGCTTGATTTGAATGCAATATGGCTATGGTTATTAAAGGCTTGAAAGATTGAGAGGATGAGTGTGATAAATTATGGTTGCATATGGGTGAATTCTTGAGAATGGTTCAAAATGCAAAAATGGCTAAGTGTTAGCCATTTAGTAAGGGAGATAGGAATGAATAGTGGAGATTGAAAAGGGGGAGGAAGATCAAGTGTTGAGATCAAGAGTTGACCAAAGAAATTAAAAATTCCTTTTTAATGTGCATGGAAAGGATAAAAGAAATTCAATATTCCTTGGGAAAGAGAAAAGGAATTTAAAAATTCCTTGGGGGATGGGGAGAGTTGACCAAAAGGTAGGTTGGGATAGCTAATCAATGATTAGGTTGTGTAAGTGAAGGATCAGGCAAATGATTAGGTGGGTAATGAGGATTATGAGCCAACTTGTAAAAGTTGGAGGATGTGACACATCCTAATCATGGATTAAGAATGTGCATATCCCTAATGATGGGATTAGGAGGTGGATTAGGATTAAGTGTAGATTATTGGGGATGTGAGATAAAGGGAATTAAATAAATGGATTATTTATTTAATTCCTTGGAGGAAAGGAATAAATGGTAAAGTATTTAATTATTTAATTAAATACCTTAGGGATTTAGAGGACTTTAGTGGTATTAATTAAAAACAATAACAATATTACTTAATTAATGTAGTTAAGAGGATATTTAGATAAAAAGGATAAATTTGACCAAATGTAAGTGTTTGGGGGTGTGGATGGGTGGTGGATAGTTTAATTTTTGTATTTCTTATGTGTGGTTCATGGCAATGGGAGCATTAGTAAATTTTTTTGTTTGATTTTTGAACCTTGGTTCATTTTTTGTTTAGACTTGGATTTCATCATTTTTATGTCTATAATTGATGTTCTGCTTTCCTTTCATGGTCCCCAGTAGAAACCTCATTTAATTATTAGGAAAATCAATTTCTAGTGATAGAAAGATCTTGGGAAGAGAAAAAGAAAATTCATGAATATTATTTATTGGAATATTAAGAGAGGGCTGCCCTCTTTTGGAGATATTTTTTTGAAAGTAAAAATAGGATAATTTTCAACAGTAAATGATAATGAGAGAGGGTGCTTCTGGATGTAATTATGTGGATAATTTTTAGCATCAACATTTTGGATCACACTTCATGATCCATTGTTAGAGAGAGGAAAAAATTGATATTGGGTGAAGGAGTGTGATGCATCTTAGAAAGTGTTTTCCTTTTAAAATAGTTACAAAATAAATAAATTTTAATGAGGTTGAGTGACTTGAGAATAATAGTGAGGAATTTTCAAGTAATTAGAAGAACTTATGAAGAGTAGTTAAAATGCATGGTAGTGACAACCTTACACAAATATGTACTTTATTTGTATTATGGTCTAGCATACTATTAATGTTTGATAGGGACTCTTATCTATATTTTGAATAGTTCAAATTTACAATTTAGAGGGTGAAGCATGGAACAAAATGCAATGCCCCTCAATTTTTTTTCTTTTCTCAACTCTTTTGAAAGCCAAACTTGAGGAAACCTTGTAAAGTGAGGTTTAAAGCTCTCTTTGTAGCCTTGATTTTTCTACTAGTGAATGTTTGATTTTAAAGGACACTTCAATCATTTTTAGAGAAACATGAAATTCATTCTCAAAAGATATTTGAAAATCAATGTGAAAAATGGTTACTTGGATGTCAATCTTGAGAATCACCATTTTATTGGCTATCTTTATCAGGATGAAAGTTAGAGCTATTGAAATGATCATCAAATACCTCCATAGCACAAACACATAGATGACAATAAACAACATTTTATGATCAATGTAAGATGGTATAAAGTAATGTGAATAATCATATTGATGGTGAGGTATTAGTAATTTTAATTTATCTAAGAGTTCACAAAATTACAATAATAAGTTGAAAAGAATCTAAGTATTTAAAATGATAAAAGTGAATGATATATATAAAATCAATTTGTTAGAATTGATTATGAATTTATGAGAGGAAAGTGAATATTTTTAAATATGAATACTATTTATAAACAAGTATAAAATAAAATCCTCTTTAGCTAATTAGATTAATTATGTTATATATATAATCTTATTTTATCAGTATATAGACATTCAATAAAGGTCAATAATTTTAAAGAAAAATTGATCATAAAAGAACATAAATATTATAATTTATTTAGTATTTAAGAAGTCCAAAAACATGTCACATCCTTGTCAGCGTGGACCCTCTCCATGTGGGCATTACATGGCCAACAAAACAAATATGAAAAAAAAATAAAAAAAAAAAAAATTCAAGTGGGGACGTGAAGCTTTCCAGTGACCATCAAACAAAGTCAAGACAACATTTATTCTGCCACGTATCCCCTTGATGATTAGGAGACATATCAAAACTAGCACTTGCACCCCAACCAGGTGCAATGGTTACGCCGATAACATAATATACTCTGGCAATATATTAAGGGCAGGGGGGGAAATTGCAAGAAAGTGTAAATAGCTTTTCATAAGACTTACAATTTGCAGGAAAAGTCAATTGGTGATGAGATGCGAGAAGATTTGAATATGAACAAACGAAAGTTAATTTTACTCGGTATGCAATGCAAAGATGGTTTTACAACATAATATATTTTGCACAATGAAAGAAGGTTTGTAACTTAGAAGGTCAATTGGACCAAGTTTAGATGTTGTTGGTTAATGATATACCTTATGACCGAATGAAACATAAACAAAAAGTGTATGTTGCGGGGAAATATTTTTATAATACAAAAACTATTTTATGACACATCAAAATCGCAAACTCAAGAGATTGGTTATGTATAATACGATTGTTGGTGGTTGACGATGAGGTTATATGGTATATGTCATTTGTCTTCAAGCCCTATAAAACAAAAGCAATGGAATGGTTAGATGTGATTTTTTTTTTTACTTGTATAATGGTTTCTACATATTCAATTTATAGAACTACTAGTATTAGAAAATATTTTTGCCAATGTATGAACAAAATTACCATAAGAAGTTGAATATGTTGAAGTCGTTGATGACGTCAATGCTTTTGATTGATATGTATGCTTTATGCTTGATTTTGTCATGGGTTGCAGCAGACATCTGCAAAAGAGAAATTTGTAAAAGTGGAATTGATGATTTGACAATAACTGGGAGAGATGTGAAGGAGAAAGGTATAAGAGTTGTGGACCTTCACTTCTTAGAGACAGTTGTTGTAAACGGACTTCCTCTTCTTTCCTCATAATCGTGGATGGATTGTTCTGCATTTTGGAGTATCTCTCAAAGGAGAACATTGGTTGAATGCGAATGTCGTTCAATGATTTCACTCTGGATATAGCTGTAAATGTTAGTCCTTGCCTTTCTGTTTTCCCAATGTCGATCATTGCTTTTTGTAGTGTCAGGCCTTGGGATTTGTGTATGGTTATAGCCCATGCCATTGTGAGTGGAATCTACCTTCGGCTACCCATCGATACAGGGATTATTGGTACACTTTTGGGGTCATCTTCATTCCATGGTGGCCCGCTATAATTATCGATCCTTGCAACAACATACATTGGAACATCTAGTGGTTTGGAACCAGGGCTGTAAAAAATCTCAACAACTTCACCTAGAGCTCCATTCACAAGTCCTGCTTGTGTCCATATGTTGGTTGTGAGCATGATGTGTTGCCCTCTACAAAGCAATACTTGTTTTTCAAGTTGTTCATCAATAGTTGCATTGTCTGCTCCAATCCTAGTGCTTGTTGCGGTACTTATTGCAATTGGATGGTTCAACAATTTTAGCATTCTTCTATTGTGTAGTCTAACTAAATCATTGGTAGCAAACATGTGCATTGAATTGTCGAATTGTTCTTTTTCACTGGAGGTGAGCTGCTTGTCTGTGCGTGTCATTAGAAGCTGCCAATCCTCTTCTGTTGCTGATGCATTTCGTATGTTTTGCAACATTTGATGAAATTGTCTTTGTGATGGAGTCTCGCCTTGTTGACGGAATACTATTTCTAAGGTGACAACAGTCGTAAACTGGTCCCACAGTGTTTTTGCATTTGAGTGTGATGTGTAAATAGGTTTGTCCATCACAGGTGGTAGCTGCGCAAGGTCACCGACTAGTATTATCGACACCCCACTGAAGTATAAATGTTGTTGGTGTGGGAAGGCCTCACGTAGCCTTGCATCTATTTTCAATAGTAATTTTGGCCCTATGAAACTCATCTCGTCAATCAACTAATATCTTATGTGTTTCATCTCTTCTTGAAATGTTGTTAATGCTTGGCCCTGCAATGGGTGCATTTCTTTGATAGGAATACGAAGCGTTGAATGTATAGTTGATGCATGTATATTAAATGCAACAACCCCTGTAGGCGCTAATGTGAGCAGCTGGCTTCTTTGTTGTAGAGTATTACTCTCGAGTGCTTTTCTTATGCTAGCAATCAAGTAGGATTTCCATGTACCTGTTGTTCCTTGAACGATCATGTGCAATGGTTTCTTTGAGTGATGTTTGTTGTGGTCGATAATATGGTTGAGTGCTAGTTCTTGTTTCGATGATAATGTATAGTTTGGGACATCATACTTCCTTGGAACATGCTCTCCCTGGCTGCATGTTTTTTTCATGTTTATGAACTGTGTGGCAGTTTCGTGAAGATATCGGGGCACTGCAAGCTGATCCCATATGTTGTTGCTATCAAACTCACACCTACCAAGCATCTCAAGTTCATTTAGGATGATGTTTGAGGGCCCCATTTGTGAAAATAATTCCCATTCATTCATTTCTATTGTGTCCCTTGTGTCCATCTCAATTTCATTATCTGCTTCTTCGTCCTCGGTGCTTCCTTCCAATCGGGAGGTGCGGGTGACATGCCATACATCATATTTGGATGCACTCATTTTCTTCCAATTTGCAATTATTGTATCCTTAGTAATTCCTATGTCGATTTCTAAGCTACGAAAATGTTTGTACAATAGTAACTCGCTCCAGCAAAATGTTTCAAATTGGTGTGAGACTTCCTCTGGGATGTTGTAGAACTTTGGGAAAACATTGACAATCGCTTTTACCTTTCTTTCTTTCCACTTGCATCCCTTGCGACTTACAGAGTAGGAGAAAGATCGTGCAGATTCAAGTAGGGTTATTGTTTCCAATTCTGGCGGCCGATTAATGTAGGAATGAAGGTAGGTAGGTTGCAGGTGTAGTTCATTTGTTCCTCTTGTTATTCGTTAGAACATTTTTCGTCCAACATTCAAAGATGTAAAAGGTCGATTACAAACAACAAGTGGCAATTTTTGAAGCATATGGCATGTTTCTTGTGCTCCTATATCACGCTCTGCCACAATCTCTGACATGAATTTTTGATATGCTGTGAGGGTCGGGTCATCTATTTTTTGGGCTGCGGATATTCTTGTTAACATATTAGTACAAGTCTTAGATGCTCTCTCTACTTTTGATGCATTTTTGGCAATGTATTTCAGTACAAGTGCTCGTGAGATGACTGTTTGGCAATCTATGTTGGCTCTCCATATTGAGATCATTTTTGGATTGTGTATGTTTAGCCTATCATCATTCCTTGCAGGTTCATATTGTTTTTTCCCATTGTTGTCACATGATAAGGTAGATATAATATGTTCTTTCCATGGAGCTTTGTATCGACACTCTAGTTTTTTCCCCTTCTTGCGTAAGCATGTTCCCTCTCTATATTTTGTGTGTCTTTGGACACGGTTGATTATCTCTTCATAATCATGAGAGGGGTTTGTAGCAAATATCCTAGCTATGTCTAGCAAGCATGGATCGTCTAGCAGAGATCGATAAAATGTATTGTTTCTGGATGTTGCATCGCGAGGATTCCAAGCACTGACATACTTTTCGAAGAATGTTCTTGCCTGTTCAACTTTTGCACTGTGCTCCCAATCAAGTATATCCATGTCTAGTGCATTTTTGAGCCAAAGGAATCCATGTACATGTGCAGTGCCTCGATGTTTCCATTCATATCTGTACCAGTAGTCTTTTGCACCGAGGAGTTTCTCAATGACTTCCTCATGGAACACTGTGAATTGTTGATGCAAGTATAATGATGTGGTATGGGGGTTATTGATTACATTATCTAAACGTTGTTTATTTTTTTGCATTTCCACTGCTATGTCATTTGAGAGCAAACATTGTAGATCTGGCCACTTTGTGTTTGCTGCACTTAATGTGAAGAATAGAGTGGGAGACCCTATTTGGTTGATCATATTCGTTAGTTCAGCACGACACTTGTTCCAATATGGTCTTGTGCCCCGCATCGAAGATCCAAAGTGCATGAGCTTTGCAGCTAACTGTGTGTCGGGGAGATTTTTCAAGTGTGCACAGAGGTTTTCAATAGTGGTTGGTATGTTTTCTTCTGCATTTTTTTTAATGAAAACTGCTGCAAGGCCTTGGCTACGATGTCGCATCATAAGATTAAACATGAAATATCGAAACCTTGGATGCCTTCCAAACCTTTGGTCATGAAACCTCATCAAGTGGAGCGCATACTCATGCATGTGTACTTCCCTAATTCGTGGTTGCACTTGTAGTGCAACTCCATTTGGAAAGAGTGTAGGAAATGCATATCGAGCAACCCCTTAGTATTGTATTCACTTATTGGGGATGAATTTATTTCAGGTCAACTGATAATATTGCTTGTGGTGTCCTCAAGGTCTAGTGTTTTCTTAATAATTTATAATTCACGACATCTGTTTGGCAATCTAGCCATAAACGATGATGTGTTTATTGTGCTATTTTCAATATCATCTCCATCATAGTCGATTTCATTATTTGGAACCACTATGTCTTCGCTAGTTTCAATGGTGTGGAGCAATTTTGATATGTCTGTTCTTGCTTCAGAAATTTGTGCTAACTGGTCAAAACTTATTGCAACATCATTATAGTATGGGTCATATTTGACTTTGTATTGCAATGCATCTCTAATATGACTTTGACTTACATAGCAATCCCTTCTGTATGCAGCCTCCGAACTATGAGTACATCCAAGTCTTGTATTCTTCGTGGGAGAACTTTTGCAATGTTCTTTATATCCTGTGGGAAGAAAATCGTGTGACCACTATATTTATATTGGCCTCCAAGAGTGTGAGTTACTTGTAATACTGGGTTAACTCTGACAATGAGCATTTCCTCCACTTAGGTTAGTCTTTTCAACACAATAGGTTGTTCTCCTGGGTCCATGTTGTTGAGTTTAGAGAACCGAGGTATGCCTCTCTCGGTGAAACATCTTTTACAAGTAGCATTTGTATCTAATGAATGGAGAAGCATGCCTGGGTAACATTCCTTGCATACAGTGCATGTTTTCTGGGTGGAAAGTGCATCTGTTCTTTGTCAGAATATTTTCATTACTGTCATGAAGTCAGCATTGTTCTTGAATGATGTTCCATGCTCTGTGTATTGTTATGTTTGCATATGTTGATATTGCCATGTTTGTTTTTGTAAATATCTAATGCGCTTTTCTGCATTTATCTCCTCTTTATGATGAACATAATAATCTCGATTTCTCTTACAATGTTGTATCTTTTGGGCTTCTGTATGCTGAGGGCTAGTTTGACTTTGTTGCAATCTATTTTGTCTCCTTCGAGTAGCTATCTCTTCTCTATGGCGAGCATAGTAAGCCCGATTTCTTTCTCGGGTTTGTTGTTTTCTGATCTCTAATACATGCGAGTCAACTTCATTGTTTCTTATGGAAGAATCTGCCATCTGTGGGTCTGGAAATGTTAAGGTAAATTAATAATAAATGCATAGTAAAGGTACTAAAACAAGTGAACATAACATCAATGTGACACCAGTGAAGCTAGCAATGTTTGAAGAAGTGCATTCTACATATCTATCACGCAAAGAGACATATACATACTATTACAAATGTACTTGTCACAAATGTAGTATAAGCGAAGCATGGCACAATTAGTATAAAACAACAACTGTGTATCTTTTCATAAGCCCCCTAAGAGCCTCCACTATACATTGAAGCTAAAGCGGATGCTGGTGTGGTCACTACATAGGCGATAAATGAACACCAATGAAACCAAAAAATAAATATAAAGAAGGTATATGGAAAATAAACACTAACATGAATTACTTGCTTTGTGTGCTTTAAAAAAACCCAAGTTCATGCATGTATTCATATTTGACTATGATATAAAAAATTGTCTTCTACTAATATGACAATTTCAATGATAATCAAATTTAGTTAAAAAACTTAAATACAAAGCTATTTTAATTATAGGTATAGATGTATTTCACTCTAATTTAATTTGTTTTGTTCTACTTTAAAACTTTCTAAGAATAATTCTGATTTATTTAATTATTTACTCAAACATTATTTTCATGATAACAATTAAATTATATCTAATATAGCTTATTTTGTTTTCAAATATTATGACAACTATTTGTAAAATCAAAATTAATAGAAAAGCTTAAATACAACAATATTAAAAATGTTTATAAACAATTATCATCACAATTAAAATAAATCCATTAAGTCAAATTTTCTTTTCTTTTTTCCTAAAAAGAGATGGGAGGTGTGCCAAGTAGGTTATACTTTTTACCTCGTTTTAATTACTCTTTTCTTTTAATAATGAAACTCAACTCCATTCCCTCCAAACAAATTTTCTTTTACACGATAGTGTTAAAACTATTATTAATTTAAATTATGCTACTTTTTTTTTTTATGAACAGTTTATTAATTAAATTTTATTTTAATGATATGAAGATATTGTTTAACTGTTACAGTTATGAATTCTTGCTAATAACACTGATTTTATTTACCTGAATATTATGATATTGCTATCAGGATTCAACCGTGTAGTTTTTGAGTCAAACTCATTGACCCATGTATCATGAGTAGTGGTTCAACAAGAACCCATCTCTCATGATATCGAATGGTCCACTTAACACTCATTGCATCTAGGTGATGCTCACAGAGGTGAAGCACTGGTCCGTCCCGGGAGGTCACCCATCCCAGATGCCTCCAGCTCAAGCGCGCTTAACCAGGGAGTTTTCTCCAAGGTTAAGCCCGCTTGAGTTGTTACCCCATTTGCAAAACCTTCAGCAAGTGTTGTGCCTTATGAACCATTCATAATAGAGCCCCTTTAGCTCATCAAAAACTACACGGTTGAATCCTGATAGCAATATCATAATTTGACGCGCTGTGGAAAAAATACCTCCTACTTATCTACCTGAATATTATTTACCTACTAATATTTGTCCTCCTTATCGTGGTAATACTATTCCAGCAGCAATCATTAAATTGGTTGATAAAGTTCTTCAGCGATGGTTTATTTCATGGACTCAGCGCATTTAAACACCGCCAGTACACAGGTAGAAGGGTGAAAATTAAATTTTGTAAGCACCAACTTACAGCTATAGCCTAACATATCCTTCCACAAGTTATTTTATTAAAGGTTGCTTGCATCGACAACGAATTACTTATTCCAAGTTCTTAAAGAAATAGTTGCACCAGGGATTTACATCTTTATGACCACCTATCAGTCTTAATAGCACGTTAAATTGCGAATTTATTTACTTTGGGTTTCCCGTCCATTTTAATTTAGACCTGCCGCCTATATATTTTAAATTTTTTTAAAGAGTCATTTAAGCATTAATGTGGTTGAATTAGACTTAGGACGACAAAAAAAAAAAGAGCGAAACACAATAAAGAAGACAGCAATAACAAATTTTCGCATCCAAAACAAAAATGCCTAAACCCTAAACGCATTATCTCACTCGACTCTTCTCATTCTCTCTTAACGTGCAGCTCCCCATTTCCTCTACTCCAAGCTATTTTCCTTTTGAATGCGGGTCCGAGCTTGGTTACGGTGACAGAGGTCAGATAACCAATCTGAGGCCAAAGTAGTTTCTAAGGCATGCTCTCTGGTGAGATATCCTCACCATCCACCATTTAATGCCAAGATATGAATGACTGCCATACGACAACTGGATATTTACTCCTGCAGAGTGCTCTAGGAAAGCGACTTAGCACTGGGATCGGTGTGAGAAGACCGTTTTTATTGCATAGAATTGACGTGTGAGGGTGAAATCCCAATCTGCTACCAGGGAGAATATTGCACTCCCAACTACACCTTTAGGCTAATTTCCATATTGTCTGTGTAAATGTCAAAAAGGTTAATAGTTGCCCACCCACATAGACATTGATTGGTTTGTTCACTTGCTTCCATCGCCAATTTCCAGATTTTTGATGAGAACAAGCATCCGTGTCCATGCTATCGATAGGGTCCAGCGAATCGAAGAGAAATGAGTAGAACCGAAGCGCTTCCACAAACTGCTGGACGAATGAGGATGAAGAGGGGCACGTTTCTCCATCGAGCACAACCACGGCCTTGGGGGAAATCTCTTTCAAGAATGCAGCGAACAAGTCCTAGGAAGGAAAGGAGGAGAAGAGACGGTGCATGCCTACCGAAATGTTGACAGCCATGGCCTCTCCTTCGCGGAGGCGCAGCATGAGGAGAGTCAAGCTTTCGTTCTAAACCAAACTGCATTAGAAGAGAGCGAAAAGAACAAAGAACGCAATCTCTCAAAAACAGAACAAACAAAACCAGAAAATCCTCAAGAAAGCCCCAAACCAAATAGAAAATCCTCAAAAAAAAAACCCAGAAATCGTGCTCTTCAAGAAAAACCCAAACCTTAAGATACCGAATGACTCAGACTCAAACCCTTGTTCCAACTACTTGTTGGTATATAGATCGGCCTCCCTTATCAATGTGTCTGACTTCTATTTTTTCAACTTTTTGCACGCTTAGACCCACCTATACTTGTCCTCCCCCACTAAAGATCAGCCTCCTTTGTCAATGTGTTCTGCTTCTAGATTTTCAGCTCCTTCTAGGATTAGACCCACCTTTACTTGTTCTCCCTCATTTCTCATTGATTGTTTTGTCTATTAAAAAGAAAATTAGTTTCTCCAATGTTGTTTTGTCATCATTTTCTTTAGCTTCATTTTCTTTTATGAATTTATTCCATTCCTTATCTTTGCATGGTGTTTATAAGGCTTTGGTTACCCACAAAACAATTCCTTTTTTTTCATTGTCCTCCTTTGTCACTCTCATTTATATTTACAATAATGGTAGGCAAAAATTTATAGCAAATAGAAAATTAATGCATAAGACGGATGTAAAACCCAATTCCTACAACCTTTATAATTACCCTCCCTGCATGCTGTAATATTCAAACCCACACTAGTGCTCTGGTAGACATGCATGCAAAATACGAAAGCATAAACAAGGTGTGCGAATTGTTGACAGGATTCCACAAGGAAATGTGGTCTTATGGATTGCAACGATGCGGGGTATGCACAAAAAGATTCATTGCAGAGGCTTTAGAAACTTTCTAGCGGATGGAAACAGCGGGGTAAAGTCAAATTTCACAAGCCTGCACCAAAATGGGAGCTTTGGAACAGGGTTTGGACATCTAACGAGAATGGAAGAATTTTTCAGACTTTGTAGTTGCCACTACCCTGGTAGACATGTATGCAAAATGTGGTAGAATTGCCTATTTAATGGGAAAAGACATAGATCTATTGTACAAGCCAAAGGACCCAAAAATAAATTAACATTCATGCCTTTAGCCTCCAAGCAGACGTAGATATAGAATACAGAGAAAAATAAAAGTTTATTTTCTTTATGCCAGTATGGTAAATGGTCAATCAAACCAATCATACCTGACCATTAAGCTTCACCTCAGAGAGAAAGCTGCAGACCCGCCCCTCATAATCTCTTTGTCACGCCTCTCAATCTGGATAAACTTGCCCTCCTCCAAGTTGCGCCCTAGAATTTCCTTTGAAAGCTCCTCTCAAAATACGGTCTCATGAAATACAATCATAGGAGGGTCTGCACAAAATGGATTCGTTGAAAAGGCTTTAGTAATTTTCAAGAAAAAGCAATTTACAGCTTGCCAGCGCCATACGTGCCTATGCCAGGATAAGCACTTTGGGACAGAGTATTCACACCCTCTGGAAGACAGGTATGCAAAATGCGGAGACACAGACAAGGCACATGAACCATTGACAGAAAGCTTCCGAGAGATGTGGTCTCAGGGCTGAAATGAATGTAGGATATGTGCAAAACGGATTTATTGGAGATGCTTTAGAAACTCTCAATCAATTGACAGCGGCAGGTGTAAAGCCAAATTCCTCAACATTTCGCAGAGACATAGATGAGACACATGAACTGTTTAGCAGAATGACCCAAAACGATGGGTTTCCTGCACTGCAACGTTTTGCAGTCGATCTATTGAAGAGGCACAACCACTTTCAAGCAAATGCAATTGGCAGGTGTGAAAAGCCAACCTCGCAACCTTTTTCCAGCATAAAAGATAGAAATCTTTTTTCAGATTCTATAGTTGCAACTACCCTGGCAGACATGCATGGAAATTGTGGATCCAAAACAAGGCACGCCATTCCTCATAAAAGCAGGACCAATCTTCCCACCATTCCCTACGCCATCCTCATTGACAACGACATTCCTGTCATTAATTGGGGCTGTCAGTGGAACATGGCCCCTGTGTTCTGCGTAGATGTTCTATTTATCATCTCCCTTCAATGCCTCTAGCGCCCAACAATTCTAATTTAATGCAATTGAATTCATTTTTACTGAAGTTGTTGGGAGTGAGAGGGTAGAGGGAGAATTCACCAATATAAAATGTGGCTTTCCCCATTCGATTCTGGTGGCTTTCCCAGACGATTCCCGGCATCCGAGGCTTTCCCTAGATGATTCTCGGCGTCAGACAACTGACGATAAATTACCATGCACAGTACAGGGGACCTCACTCCCCTCGTCTACCACCTAAAATCATTGCCGGAAAACTTTAGAAATCTTTCAGGCGTCAGACATCAGACGAATCCGGTGGGATTCCCCACCTAGAATAGCCTATCGGCTAATAAATGGGAATGGTCCAGGTATACGAGGGAATGGTCGCACAATTATTAAGAATGACAACCCTTCTCTAGAATCGTCCCCAAGAAGAAAAGCAATGTCAGGTTAGACGGACACAAAAACTAGCGCCTCACAGTCTCTAAATGAGGGGTGACCCCTCATTTTGCAAGGTCGAGCTTTTCCTTTGGGAAGAAGATGAAACAAGGGGAGGATGCGTGAGATATTTTTGTGGGGGAAAAAAAGATCAGGTAGCTGTAGAGAGGGAGACGGCGGAGGCAAAAGGAAGAGAAGTGAAGGAGGGGTCAATGTTGTCTTCATGGGAAAACACATGCTGCCAGGAGAAATAGAGGCATTAGTAGGGGTTGAAGGGCACGCTTTTATCATGGGTATGGTGTCTTTGGACAGGAGCTAACCAGAAATTGTAGAATGAAGGTCAATTTGACACATTAAAGACATTAGTCTTCCATCGATAGCCTCATTAAAGAGGTGTTTTGAGCAAAATGGAAGGGAAGGCACCAAAATCGCGCAGGAGGGAGCTGGGGGAAATTTGCAGCTGGAATGAAGAGGCGAGGAGTCACAGAAGAAGAGATTTTTCTTCAGGACCTAAGCAACAAAGATAGAGGGTAAGCGTGCCAATGCCTGGGTATCATAAACCCAACAGATCAAGAACAACAGAAGACCATAAAACCCCAAAACGTGAGCAACTAGGGCAGAGGAAATTTTAGGAGTGTACAGGAAAGACAATGTGTACAGGAAAGACAATAGAGGTGTTTATGAAATGTTAATGCTTTTTGCTGGTGATTTAACATAATTATCTCCTAGTAAATATTATAGTCATCATCTATATGGATATAGGGAAGTTCCATGTTATGATTTGACTATTTACAAATTGCTCAAACTCTAGGAGTCAAAATCTATCTAATCTCTTAATTATGGAATCTTTAAGTTGTTTCTAGCAACATCAAGATAGTGAGCATGGGCTATGACACTGATTTGTAAGCACCATATTACTCCAAACTTAGATGAAGTTATATGCTAAGCAACCACACCTATATCAAGCATTTAATCATAAGACTTGCTGCCTCCAAATCTATTAGGCATGTGATAGATGTATAGATGATCATGCTTAAAGCTAAGTCATAACTAGGGTGTTATGTTTCTTGATGTTCAAGGATTTTTATGTGCCTTGTAGATAGGATGATGTCTATCAACTTCTTTTGATATGAGAACCTTGATATGGGAATGGTCATGTAAAGAAAATCAGAAGGTTAAGAACACCATTTGTAAATTATTATTGGGTTTATTTTTCGATCCAATGGATATAGAGTTGTTGAGTTTCTTAAGTAGGATTTTAATCCCCACAAATGTAGTCTCCTGAATGTTCTACCTAAAGTTTAAATACATATAGAGTGTAAAGACAATAAGTATGCATCCATGACCATTCTCAAGCATGACATTACTTTAATAGATTCTTGGCTGATGACATATTTCTTAATATCTGGTACTTAATCTATATATTGGGTCTTAATCATCTAAGAAGATTATAGCCAATAGTGGCATAAGATATTTGTGTAACCATAATGTTATTAGTCCATGGTTAATAAAAGTGTCTTGAACCATATAGGAAATTCTACTGCAAAGGAAATATGAGTCACATGTTCCTTTAATGTGCTTTTATGCTCCCTGCTTAATGCAAGACTAAGACATGCTAAAAAGTCTAGAATGGTATTTAGGGTATTAGGGTAAAGGTTTAATTTGAATAGAAAATATCTAATGACTCCTTGAGTATAAGAACCTTGATATTAAACCTATTATGTGAATTTCAAATGGAAGTGGGTTGGTGGAAACTATAGTATTTCCATGTAAAATAATAAACCAAGCCTCTAGGTTAATAAGACAAACCTTTGGCCTGTCCAAGTTGATTTACAAATAATGAAGGTGGTGAAGTCTAAGTAAAGATATTAATTTCATTTTATGAAAGCATTATAGTTTAGACTTGCTAAATTGGGGATGGCGTTGGAATTCCCTACTTGTCATTATTCACTATTAACTATTGGAAATCATTTAAAGGAACCTTGTGGTAATAAGACATAATAGTTAATGAAACCTTGAGATATTCGAGTTGGATTAGGACTGATAATGGGTCGAGTTTAATTCAAGACCTTGATATCCGTTAAAGGGAAGTGTTAAAGTATGGGTTAATAAATCATATACTTAATCAAGTTCTTCTAACTATTGTTAAGCAATAATAATGGAAGATAAACATTAATGAAATCTTGATTATGGGGAAACTTGTGCGTAGGTGTCCCTTGAGAGACCTTGTAAGCAGAACTATGTGTGACTTTGACCTGTTTGGAAGTGGGAATGTAGGCGGTCCTTGGGCGAAGGATGCCCTTGTGACTTCAAGTCTGTAGGGGGAGGGTCTAGAGGAGGGTCTGGGGGGGAATAACTCCTAGATGTTGGGTTGTTCCAGATTGGTTTGACCTTCTCTCTTTAGTAGGCTTCAGTTTGAGGTTGAATGGGTACCGATTGGGATTTTACAAAACATTACAATCCACACACAAGAAACACAAAATCAAATAGACATAAAAGCATCATGACCAGTCACTACACTTTCTCTTCTTAAAACTCTCTTAATTACTGTCCATTAATCCTCTTTATTCTATGAATGTTCTTCGCCTTCCTTCTTTTCATGGTGTCCATGAATCTTCTCTTTAATCCTCTTTTTCTCCTCTTCTTTTTCTCCACCTTCACCTTCAGTAGGCTGCATATATGGAGATGCCAACATCACATTCATAAAAGTAATACAAACTAAGTGAAACGAATTTCTGACTGTTGAACTATTTTATATTTAAAAATAATACAATAAAGAAATGGGTAAAGAGAAGTTACAGCGCTTGGGAGATTGAGTTTTTTCATCAAACCCTTCTGATATGTTTTCCCTTCACTATCACTGGGGTGTTTGGCTTCCACCACTGCTGGAGGTTTCACATTGTCTGCAGGAGGGGGCTCATGTGTTTCCTCTTCATTCTTCATCCCACGACACTTCTGCTCTGCTTCATGTGTCTCCAGTATTACTTCACCCAGAGGGAGATTTTGCGTCAAACCACCTTGCTGTGTCTTTCCCTCAGTTTCACTTGAGTGTTTGGGCTCCTCCATAGGTCGACTAGGGTGAACATCATGATGATTCTTCCCGTGTGTTTTCTCTTCATCTTTTTTCCCACATAAACCGAAGAGCTTACCATCTTGCTGCTCTCTTGTATTTGTCCCTGTCATTACTTCAAACAAGCGAAGAATTCAACAGTACACAGAAAAGAATGTATTTGAAATATTTGGATAAAATGGCTAGACGTGAAAGTACATTTAAAGGCTCTCATGACTGTGACCTCCATTATTAAGGTGACAGGTCATTAATGAATACTGATTCGTATTAGCCGTTATACAAAACGCCTGGCGGCTATGCCAGGACATTGAAGACGAGTAACACTATATTTGGCTCTCAAAAATAATCTGAGTGTATGCATGGTAACGGTGCTTTTCAGCCTACGGGAAACGTAAAAACGCTATGCCAGGACATTGGAGAGGTCGACAAAAAAAGTAAAAACGCTTACAATTTCCAAGACTGGGATATACTGATGCCACTCATAAATTACAATGAATCCAAATTGTCTCCCCTATAGCCTTAAATCACGAACGAATAACACGTATAGGTAATTTTTTGTAGATTAAAATTTTAATTTCTTAATTTTTTTTAATTATAGTTATTTGAAAATAAGGGCTACATTATGTAAAAAGTACAAAATAAATTATTAATTTTTTTTGATTAAAAGACACATTTATGTTTTGTATTACACAAATAAAAACAGATTAAAAGGCATGAATTCTAATTAAGAAAATAGTTAAGAAGGTGGCAAGTCTTATGAGGTGTGATACAAAGCTCAACAAAACTTAAAACAACATAAGTAGTTTTAAATTAGTAGTATAAAAAATGGTACACCAAAAAAACGAAAACCTAGAAACTCAAATAGAACATAACAATTAAAAAACACTAAGGGTTCACCAATCTCTATATATCATTGCTAGCCTATCATTCTATGTTGAGGAATTCCAGTTCCTCCATGAACGAAACTTCCTTCGGAGGCTTCCCTTATCATCAGCTTACTGTTCTATTCATTGACATTCCATTCCATGATCCTTGCCTTGGTTATCTTGGCTAGACCTTCCTAATAATCACCTTTGCATTTCTAGAATTCAAATTGGAGAGCATAAATGTTGATGGTAGAGTTCCTTTAAATTTGACTTAGTCATTTCCTAAATCTAGCATCTTCAATTTTGAAATCATTAAAAATTATTAGCTTATTTTGATTGAATTGGATCCTTTGCAATTCCATATTTCTCTCTCTTTTTAAAACTTTTGTACATCATTTGTTACTATTATTATGTAGTTGCTCAAATTTTGTTTTTTTATTCAATGTTACTTATGTAGCATTGTGCTTGTACTTCGCATGATGGATTTATCATTAAATGGAGCACATGCACATTATTTTCAATATCCATATTCGTTTATGCGTTTGTCATTTACTTTCACATTGACTAATTTTTAACTTTCATATGCATTATTTGTAGTAACTCATGGAATTCAAAGTGAATGAAAAGGGTAAAGGTGAAAAATAAATTCATATAATTTATTTTTATCTTTTTAACTTAATTTGAACCTTTTCCCTAAATGTGAAAACTATTGTCTAGACACCATTTTTGTTCAAGAATTGACATACAAAATATACATTATTTGATTCTAAATCCTTTTCCCCTCTTGATATGGACCTCACAACATTCTCATTTGTTTTCACTAGCATTATATATATATATATTTGAATTAGTATAGAACTATGTAAAATTTTCACCCCTAAATATTCAAATTTAAATTTAGTAGTAGGCCCAAGATAATTTTCTTCCAACTAGCCATTTTTCTCTAATAAAATCATGAAATGTTTGACTTTTGAGGTAATAGGGCGTTTTATATATGTTTGAGTCATGGCACTAGAGTGTTGTATAAAAATGTTTGAGTGATGGAATTAAGGTGGATGTATAAAAAGGTTTGAGTTATGACATTTGGGTGTTGAATAAAATTATAAATACCAATTCATTTTATGAATCAACTAATTCCACTATCCAAAGAGAAAATCCATATTTATATAAATCATCATCTAAGAAGTAATTTTTATTTTACTCATTCTATTTTTAATTTTATTTTATTTTTTCTAAATCATTGAACCAATAAAAGGACTTGACTATAGAAAAAAGTGAAGATTTTAGTCATCATCCTCTTTTAGACTAAAAATTCTAATAGTATCTCTAGACACAAACACTAATATTATTTTGAATAGTTATTTTCTATTTCTTCATCAAAATTCATTTTCGAAATTTATGTATTTTTTATTTAATACAAAGGGTTAGCTTCTGTCAAGATCAATTATTATCTAGAATTTAGTGGAGGTGGTAATAATTTACCTTATAAGATAAAATAGATTCTAGTCTAAGATTTTAGTAATTATTCTTTTAATAAAACCTTTTTTTCATGCTTTTATTGTAGAGATGCAATGTCTTTATATATCTAATCTTAATAGATATTTGAACAACACATGCTTATGTAATATGTTATTAGTTAATTTAATAAATGTTAAACTTTAGCATAGATGAACCATATTTATTTACATAAATTCTTGATGGTTATAATGCTATTGATGCAATTGAAAGGATATAATTTTTATTATTGATTATCAAGGGATTTAAGTTTTTTTTCTAGGTTTTTAGGGTTAGATGTTGGAATGTGAATTTCATAGTTTTGTTTTTTATCTCATAAAATTGATCTAACCCACTTAAATTGTAAATGAATTGGTATACTACATAATGAATGATGTATTTACAAACCTTTTTAGTGTTTCATGGATTAAGGGCATTATCGAAATTATATGTGGTGAGATAGTGTTCACATAGGTGTACTATACTTGAAAAGGATAACATCTTCTAGATTTAGGATGACAATTGAGATTGATTAGGTAGGTTCCATGTTGAAGAATTTTTTACATCTTGTTAAGTGCCACTTTAAAGAGTATGCATAATCTTCACAAAACAATAGAAAATGAGTAGTTTCTTGTTATCCTTATGAAGTTGAAACTAAATAATGAGAGATTATGTTTCCAAATAAATTTAGATAAAAAAATATTTTTTGAGTATTAGATCCATTTTTATATCATTTTTTATACCATTTTCTTTTTACCTACTGTTTAAGTAAGCAATGAAAAACTAACAAAATTATTAGAAAACAATAGGATTTCAAATAATTCTTTTAAAATTTGTTAGTGGTTTATAAACATAAGGAAACTATGGTCTATATTTGTTTATGATAAAATAACAAGGACTTTGATATAAATCATGAATTTGAGAGCTTCAAACCAAACATCTTAGAATATGTTTTCCTTTTAAAATAGTTACAAAATAAATAAATTTGAATAGGGTAGAGTGGTTTGAGAATGTTAGTGAGGAATTTGCAAGAGTAGTTAAAATGCATGGTAGTGACAATCTTACACAAATATACAATTTATTTATATTATGGTCTAGCATACTATTAATGTTTGATAGGAACTCTTATCTATATTTTGAATAGTCCAAGTTTATAATTTAGATAGTGAAGCTTGGTACAAGATGCAATAACCCTCAAAATAATTTTTTTTTAGCTCTTTCTAAAGTCTAAGCACTGTGGGTAGAACAAGAAGTTCAAACGTTGGACGGTTGGGATTTCACCAAGCGGGCACCATAGGATTCTCTATCTGTTGCCTAAGAGTGGAATCTGATGATGTCACAACAAGGTGAGAGGAAGCGATAAGAGGTAAAATGGGAGCAACAGAAGAAGAAGAAGAAGAAGAAGAATGTTGAGCATGCTTCTCCTTTTCTCTTTTTCAAGCCAAGGCGACATCGCTATGAACCTTTGGGAAATCCCTATGCAAGATGGCGTAGGGAGATGGAGGGTATCTCACTTTAGGCATTAAGAGCCCCCTCTTGTACTTTACATTGCAAAACATAGAAAATTTGAATATTCTAAATGGAGATCACTAATTCTCTATTTTTCATTCAAATATGAGCAATATGGGGTGCATATCTAAATTCTAACCATACATATAATCAAAAAATAGATTTTTGAGAGGTAAGAATGATGTGTAATAGTCACCAAAGATGCTTTTTCAAATATTAATCTTCATAAATCTTCAACCTTAAACCTACAAATCACACATCATAGAGAAGAAAATGTTGATTGTTAGGGGATAGGGGTTTTCCTTGGTCAAACCCCATTTTAGTAATCAAACTTGATAATGAATTGAAACATGTAATTGAAGGAATGAAAAGTGAACATGATAATGTCACAACTTACCATATCGATATTGAAACCTAGAAATAAAATCAACATGTAGAAATCTCCATGCATGTGATTCTTGATCATGAAGATGATATCTTGAAATATTTGAAGTGATCTTGAATGCTACATCAACATGATTCCTCTATCAACATGCATGCCTTTAACATGATAATGGATCCTTTATTACCACAATAAGACTTTGATAATCTTCCCTTGAATGCCTTGATAATGCTCTTGAAGATGCTCTCTTGATCTAGAGTGATTAGTGTGTAAGATCACCTTCTTGTTGTGTGATTGTCTTGTTGTTGTGTGTTTTCAAATGAGGATGAAAGGTCTCCTTTTATAGAGGAGAGTTATGTGAGTGGCTAGAATAAGGATCATAATCAAGGGCCAAGATTAAATTAGAAAATAATTCAATCAAGGGTGGAGGTTAATTGAGAGAAGAAAGACATAGATCAAGGAGCTAAAAATAAATACAAGGTATTTAATTTTAGTGGCCAACATAGAAGAAATAAATAAAATATTGATTTTATTTATTTAAAAAGAAAGGTGAGAATAAATAATTAGATAATTAATATAATTGTTTAATTATAGAGGAAAGGTGGAGTGTTAAACATTAAATAATTAAAAATAATTATTTAATGGAGAGGGAAAGGATAATTCAATAATTAAAATAATTATTTAATTTGGGAGATAAAGGAAGGATAAATAATTAAATAAATATAATATTTATTTAATTATAGAGAGAAAAGGATAATGAATTAAATAATTGAAATAATTATTTAATTATAGAAGGAAAATAAAATAATTAAATAAATAAGAATTTATTTAATTATAGAGGAAAAGGGGCTTATTTAGTGACACAATTAAATAAATGAAGAATAAAGAGAAAAAACTTAATTAACTAATTAAAAATTATTTAATTAATAAAGGATTGGGCTTGTGGATGCAAAATAGGACCATTTAAGGCATAAAGAAGCATAAATTTAAATAAGGTGGGCCCAAACAAGTGTGAAAATCTAAAGGGATGCATTTTTCTACACTATACGTAGGTTCGATATAAGAGGTCTATCCTAGGAGGAAGCAAACCAATGGGTGTAGGCCAAAAGTGATCCAGTGAATAGCTACAACGACACTGATACATTTTGACTCAAAATATGACAAAAGTTCGTCAGAATTTCAATGAACTTTCGTTGGAATTATTTCATCGATTTTCTGACAAAATTTGAAACATCAAAATTTTGACCCAGTCAACGATGCTAGGTCAGAATTTCAACATTTCAAAGTTCATCGAAAAATTGATGAAATAATTCTAACAAAAGTTCATCAAAATTATGACGAATTTTTATTAGATTTTGAGTTAAAATTTATCAGTGTGAGCGACCATTGATTTATATCTAGTGTCATGTATTACATGCATTGTACCCTTATGGATAAATTTTAGACACTTATGCACTACTGAGGTAATTGAATTCATAGCAACCAACCAGGGGATACCCAGTTTCACCCTGAAGAGTTTAGACCTCGAGATTATGTCAAAAAGTAAGTTCACTAATTTAGGTCCAACTAAAATGGATAAGGTGATGCAACCAAGGGGAGGTACAAAAAGTCGCTTGTGTGCATAGATGGTACTCTTAGATGCATCATACCCATCTTTGTGTAGGAAATTAATCAGCATAATCTCCTCAGTAATGAAATTCACTCGACACATTGGATCAATAAGAACACTTGTTACAGTGTTTTCATTGATTTGCGTGAGGATGTATAGAGGAGATGGCTCTCTATTATAATTCATTGATAGGTCATGTGAGGTGAAATTTATGCTAGGAGAACTACTTGTAGGATACATGGATGGGATGAGCAGATGTAAAAAGGAGGTCATCGCATACACTAGACAAGACTTTCACAGAGCCCCCAAGGGTATTTCAACTAGAAAGTGACCCAACTAAGGTTTCGTTCTGCAACACTTATGAAACCTTCTAACTACGCCACTAGGATTCATAAGTTGGATTGCAAGGATAGGTGCCTCACAATAATTGCACCCACAACACTCCTAGGATATGAGGAAAGGAGCTTTTAGGATCATCGTATTGAACCAAAACGGTTCATGTCATGTCCATCAGAATGTAAGGTAGTGGGACCAACCCCATCAAGGCTCTAGGTCATGGAGAGTCAAGAGTGAAAGGCTGCCCTATATTACCTCAAGCTAAGTGGGTGTTTTAGGTTGAGGATAGAGAATGAAGAGCACTCGTAAGTGATTTTTCCACTCTACTAATCCGAACACTTGAACAGGATTAAAAGAGCCAGTTTTTGGAATCTGAACTGTACCTTAGACATCTCTCGAGGATGATAGCATGGATTTGGGACAACAGTGTGACGTGTTGGCATCTCTCTGGTGTGTTGGCATCTGTGTGACCAGAAAGTAAAAAGTATAGTGTCAAAAGTCCAAAAACTGACTTACTATTTATCTAATGAAGTTTAAAAAAATGAACAGAATAATAAATTACAAGAAATAGCTATGAATATGATAAAGGAGAAAGAGAAAAATGAAGGTAACAAAATTCAACTCACTAAAAATTTGAGTTCACGAGCAATACCCACACACACATACACCTACACGTGCAGCTAAGAGAGGGAAAATGTTGGGGTTGTATAGGGGTTTGCCTCAATCAAACCCCCACTTTGGTGTTTCCACCTCCATGGATAGTCAAGAAAGCTACAAGATAGAAAATGTGATAAAGGTAAAAATGGAAAGGAAATACTAAACAATCACAACAATGTTATGCTACATAAATCAAGAAGCAATATCACCTTCTCAATCGAGGTGCCCTCAAGCACATAGAGGAGGATGCAAACTTGGTACTTGGTCTACATTACCACAAAAATGAAGAAGCAGTCCCTTGGGACACCAAGTAACAACTCCAATAGTGGAAAAGGTGCAGCAAGATGGATGGAATTGCTCAAGGAAAATGTTGTGAATTGCTAAGAGAATGAAGTCAAATTCTCAAGAGATCATAGAATCATGAATGAATGTGAAATAGATGCATTTGAAGATCAAAATGGGAGGGAAGGAGCCATTTTTTGGCTCGTTGGTTGACACAGAGGTGTTATGCTTCATGCCCAATAGAGAATATAATGTCCCTATGGACTCCTGGGGCAGGAATCTGTCAAGGACAACAACATGCTGTGTAGAAGTTCATGCATCGTGCTCACGTCCCTAACAAAAATTCCTCCACCGACACAAAAGACAGGTGCTAAGTGGATTCAATGCGAATGGGTGATGTGGAATTTTGTAGTTAGGTTTGATTTTCTAGGGTGGAGGGATGCAAAAGGGGAATTTGCAAGAGGGGTGCAAATTTTCTCCTATACATGTAGAAATTGATACAATCTCATATTTAATGAAAGAGGATATGAAATTAGAAAAAAGAGAGTTTGGATAACTAGTTGTTGAAGGATCTAGGACAAGTGGTGACATATATAGTCTAAGGGGTGTCAATGGGAAAAATTATCTTCTTGTGCAAGCAAGTGAATGTTGGATTTTGCATAAGATAATAAGAACCATTAACTTTGACAATATTGTGAAAGTCAGCTCATTACATGTGGTAATAGATATGCCCAAAATAATCAAGTCTACAAGTATTGTGTACAAGGAATCTCAGTGTAGAAAGTAGAAAAGGATAAGTCTAAGGAGAATTTTTCTTCTAGATCATTGGAGTTGATACATAATAACTTGTGTGTATTTACCAGAACACAAAGTTTGAAAGGAGAAAGGTATTTCATGCTTTTTATTTATGATTTCTCTAGGATGACATGGGTTACATTCTTGAAAGATAAATTTGTTGCTTTTAGTAGATTCAAGATTTTCAAAATCGATGGTTGAGAATGAAATGAATTCAAAGATCAAATGTTTAAGCTCCAATAGAGGAGGTGAGTTCACTTGAAATGAGTTTAAAAATTTTTGTGAGAAACATGGAATGAAAAGACAGATATTTGTTGCTAGAACTCCTTAATAGAATGGGGTAGTGGAAATTAAAAACTGGATTGTTTGAGAGAGGGCAAGGACTATGTTGATGGAAGGAAATCTGCTTGATGTTTATTGGAGAGAATTAGTTTATACTACAGTCTATATTCTTAACAAAGGATTGTTAAGCTTGAACAAAACTAAGACCCCATATTAGCTATGGTATGGATGACCTACAATTGCAGGTATTTAGAGTTTTTGGAAGAAAATACTACATCAAAAGAGATGAAAATACATTGGGGAAGTTTGATGCAAGAGTTGATGAAGGTATCTTTCTAGGATATTCATCTCAAAGTAAAGAATATAGATGCTACAATAAAATAATGGGAAGAATAGTTGAAAGTAAAAAATTTCAAGGTTGATGAAAATCTGCATCAAAATATGTATGGAATTGAGGACTATGAATATGATGCACCTCCCTACTCAGAAGAAAATGAAGAAGAAGAATAAGAAGTTGAAGAGATAGTATAAATAGCAAAAAAGCATAGTAAGACCCCTACAAAGTATGTTCAAAGGAATCAATTAGAGGATTAGATTATTAGAGATAAGAATGAAGGAGTGTTGACTAGAAGAAGGCTTGCAAAGACAAATGAACAAGTAAAATTTTGTTTGTTATCAAAGGTAGAACCAATTTTTTTTGTTGATTCTAGAAAAGATGACAAATGGATACAAGCAATAGAAGAAGAACTGAATCAAATTGAGAAGAATCAGACTTGGGAATTGTTTCCAAGGACTGTAGATAAAATATGATATAAAAATGGGTATTCAGGAATAATTTGAATGAAGAAGGAGAAGCTATAAAAAACAAAGCAAGACTAGTCTGCAAAGGCTATTCGCAAGTAGAAGGAATTTATTTTGAGGATACTTTTTCTCGATAACAATAATAGAAGAAATTATAATGTTTCTTTCTTTTTATACCCACAAGAAATTCAAGATATATCATATGAATTCTAAATCAACCTTCCTGAATGGATATTTAGAACAAGAATTCTACATAGAGAAACTTGATGGATTTTGATTATCAAAAGAACCAAACATGATGTATAATCTCAAAAAGGAATTATATGGTCTCAAACAAGCTCCTAGGTCTTGGTATGCAAGGTTGGACAAGTACTTTCTTCAACAAGGTTTCAATAAAGGTGTACCACAAAGAGTAACCTTTACTCCAAGATTGAGGATGAAATAATCTTGATAGTTGTATATATTGATGATATAATCTTTGGTAGGAATGTTGAAATGTGTAAGAATTTTTCTAAAGAAATACATAAGGAATATGAAATTTCTATAATAGGCGAGTTATCCTTCTTTCTTGGTCTTCAAATTTCTAGCTAGATGATGGTATCTTTATTTCTCAAGAAAAGTATGTCAAGAATATGTTGAAGAAGTTTGGTATGGAAGACTGCAAACCTATGAGTACTCCTATAGTAACTAGTTGTTATTTGAGAAAAGATGATGTGTCTCCCTTGGTTGATCATACTCTATACAAATCTATGATTGGAATTTTGTTGTAACTAACTACTTCAAGACCTGATATTATGCTTGTGGTATGTTTGGTTACAATATTTCAAGCTAATACCAAAGAAACTCATGCGCAGACAGTCAAGAGAATCTTTAGATACTTGAAGAGCACTATGGATTATGGATTATTGTATCGAAAGGAAATGACTTTGATTTGAGTGCTTACACAAATGATAATTGGGTTGGTTGTGTTGATGATAGGAGTACTAGTGGTGGTGCTTTCTTTCTAGTAAACAAATTGGTTTCATGGCATAGTAAGAAACAAGATTTGATATCTTTATCAGCTACATAAGTAGAGTATATTGCAGAAACATCTTGCTATACTCAAGTATTATAGATGAAGAAAACATTAAAGTATATCAAGATCAAGTATGATGAGACCATTCCTATTTTATGTGATAACACAAGTACTATTAATATTTCCAAGAATCTAGTGATGTATTCTATAACCAAATTCTTGTAGAAAAAAGGCAACTTGCTTGATTTGAGGAATAATTAATGATAAATCAGACTTAATAAGGTCTTAATTTGGTGTTGTGAGGTGTTTTTCACATCCACACTAGGTCTTGGACCCTTGCAAATGCATTTAATGATGTCTTGCAAAGGTATTGTGAAGTGTCATAACACATTTCTACACTTTTCTAGACTCTTCTCATTATAATTCATTGAAATATTCCATTTTTATTCATCATCAAGTCCTATTTTAAAGTGTTGTAAAAGTCTTTTAATGAGATATCATGCTTTTCTAGGCTTGTTTTCACTATTTACACCTTTCTTATGCTTTATATGACCCCTTTATGCACTTATAAGGCTTAATTAAGTGTATTTTTTAATGTAAACCTGACAAATAACATTAAATGCAAGACACCCACTTTCAAGTACAAGGTGGGACCCATTCATCATGGGTGGCGAATGAGTCCCTCTTGGCTCAAAATTCAAAATATTTCAAATTTTCTTTTGGGTTTTTATTCAAAATTACCTTGTGTCAACCTATGATGAGGTGTCGGCCTATGATGAGGTATTATCAAGAAATTAGGGAAAATTTGTGTATAAATAAGTGTTTTTCTTCTCATTTCAACCCCCATTCAAACTCATTTTACAAATCATTCATCATGTATCTTCTCAAGCAAGTTAGTTTTTCATTATTGCAAGTCATCAAGATAGCTTCCAAAGACATTCAAGGGAAAATTCTTCATGTTTTGCTGCAAACATTCAAGATCAATCTTCATGGCAAGGTATTATATGCAGATTTAGAAAAGAAAAAAGGTGAAAAAGTCTTCATAAATTTTTCAAAGCTCTTCAAGGTGGTCAAAGCCCTAAGAGAATCTTAGAGAGCACTTTGAGGCCCAAATAAGACAGTTTTAGAACTAGACACTTGGAGAAGCAGAAAGTGTGGATCAAAGGCTCCTGTTTCCACTTTTGAATATTAAAAAATTCAAAAGTGGACTCATTCACCATGGGTGGTGAATGATTCCCACTTCTAGGCCTATTTTTTGTTTTTTTCATTTTTAGATACCCATTTGTCTGAAACGGGTTCTAGAACAGTTTCACATAACAAGGACTGATTCACCCATAATGGCGAATGAGTCCCACCAGGCTTGAAAATTAGCATCAAAAAAATTCCAAAATTCATTTCTAGTCTCCATCCATATCTCAATTGTACATCTTTAGCTTCATCTCTTTTTGTTTAGTTTTGTTCACATTTCTAAGTGTTTTTTCATTACACAATGTGTTTTCAAACAAGCTGCATTTCAATAGTTTTACATTCTTAATTAATCAATTTATCAATTAGTTGCATCTAGGTAATCACATTTAGACATAATTTCATCATACATATCTTAGATTGAGTGAACCACATAGATTTTGGGTTTGGGATCTATCTCTTTTCATTAGGTGAAAGACCCTAATTGAGCAAAAGAGACATATCATCCCTAATCCTTAAATCTATGGTTCATTTTGGTGAACCTACTTTTTGAATACTTCGCTTTTCTAATTTGGAGTCCTTCATCATAGATCTAGCCTTGCATTGACTTTGCATTAGTTAATTGGTATGCTAGGTTTCAAACTTTGCATTCATAAAAAGTGCATTTAGGTTGCATTGTTGGCATCTAAATTCATTTAAATTTTCTAAAATTCTACATTTTTAATTTAGGTCTGCATCATAGAACTCAAACAACATAAAAATCATTCAAATTTTTTTGAAAATTCTGAAAAAAGTCCATATTGGGACTCATTCGCCACCTTGGGCGAATCGGTCCCTTTTCACCCCTGAAACAACCTTTTATAGAGCTAAAAACCCTATTTTTATGCTTTTGTTTGCTGCCATCAGTTATCTATATGACTTGGCTGAGTTTCTATAACATGAATTTCATTAGATTTAGCTTACATTAGCTCATTTCATGGATGGTGTAAATTTCAAGTTTGCATTCCCATATGGTTACATAGCATAATCAAATCATTGTCATCCTTAAAATCTAAAAAAATGCATTCCTCTTTTGCATGTTTTCTTTAGAATAGTTACATTTGAAGTTTGTTGAATATTCATTACATCATGTTTTTGTTACAAAGTTCTATAGTTATCATCTTTCATGTTCTATTTTTAGATCTTATTGATTATTGTAAGAGAATTTTGTTAAGTGCATATGAATATGAGGTTCTTTCCCCTCTCGTTTTATTTGTCATATATCCCTCTCTTAGTTCCCATTTTGTGGATGAGGTTAGTCTAGTGAAAGAAACCTTGGATAATCATCATAATCACATTTTTTCTTCTCCTATTATCTCTCGCTTGTGAAGCAGATATTATAGTGCTAGAAGAACCAATTGATGAAAGTTTTGACAATATAAGTTTTTTCTCTCCTCTAACCTCTCCTATTAGCCATAACATTGCTACATAAGAAGATATCACAATAAGTAATCATGATGATCACACAACACAACAAGAAGATGAGATCATACAAACATTTATAGAAATTACCTTACCTAGTCTCCATAATCATGATAATCAAACTTGTTCTTCTCCTAATATCCCTCCTCGATGCAAAGAGGATAGGTTGGTGTTAGAAGATATGCCTATTCAAGATCATGAGAAAATTGATCCTACCTTCCCTAATGTCCCTATCCTATGGGAAGATCTATTTGAAAATCATAATGGTCCTTCTCTTGCTACCTATCCCACTTGTGATGAAGCTACTTTGCAAATTTAAACCTTACATGAACATATTACAAGCTCTCCTAGTAGGGTATATAATATAGAACAAGAGAACAAGACCTTGCAAACAACGAACGATCGAATAGAGTCTTCCCCTAATCTCCCCATTATTCATAACTCCCTTAGTTGCGATGAAGTTAGTTTGAATGAACCAAGCCTTAATTTTCAAAAACATGAGGTTTGTTGTTCTCCTAAACACTCTCCTTGGGAGAATATCTTCATACAAGGAAAAGATAACATTGAAAACCATGATATTATGCCCTTTAAAGATGATGCAACCTCTGATTCACCAATTATTCAACCTCAAATCATCCTTTATTCCCCTTCACACAAAAAAATTAAATACAAACATGAACTTATCCTTTACTCTCTTCACACTAATGTGTCACATCAACTGAGTTATAATACCATTGCTCATACATATAACACTCACAATAATCCACAACCACAACAACCCACAACAACACCCTTACCATTGCCTAATCTTATCCCACCTAATCCTTTCTTGCCAAGTCGCAAGGAGTATGATCTTATCGAGCAACCTAAGAATATTCCTACTAAGACATCATTGTGGGATCTTATTCAAGCCTCCCCTCACTATCACAACATGATCCAAAAAACCTTACAACAAGTTCATGTCCCTTCTAATGTGCCACCTACTGATATAACAACCATGATTCAAGGACTAAATGTTGACATTCTTTTCCACCAAAGCAAACTCCCCTCTTTGGATGTGCAAAAAACAATGAAGCTTTCATGATCATAGCACAATGAAAAACAAAAGGGATAAAGGCTTGGCATTGATCAATCAACAATTCGACTTGATTCTTTCTTTATTAAGGGATTTGAAAATGTCAAAAAGAAGCCACTAGGAGTAATCATTATGCCTCTTACCATTGGAGTGCTCACCTTGAATACACCAATCCATGTTTTTCCTTATGAATTTTCATGGAATCTTACTTAAGTAGACAGTGGATTCATGTAATGAAAGGTGTGCCTTCCACTCGTCATCGTAAAATGAAATACATCTACAATAACACAGTCTACACACTTGATGTTGATCTTGAACCTAATAGTGCCTTACAACTTGATAAAAAAAAATTAAATTCCTTAAACACATCAACACCAACTATACCAGTGGAATCTATACACCAAAATGACAGTGAACAACTTACACAACACACAAAGCTATTAGCCGATGATTAGGGTTCCTTGGATTTTGAACATGACTTCATCCCAAGAGTGTACAAAATCATCCACAAACATTCAAATAAGGACAAAGAAACAACAATAATTTCAACACAAACTTCGGATGACCTTTTGAAAGCATCTGCCTCGACCACTTTAGACAATGAAGCAAATTACATGACAAACTTTGAAGAACTTAATCAAGAACAAAAACCAACTTCAAAATACACAAAAAAGCTTTATGGACAAGGTTATGAGCTTATGAAACAACTTGGATATAGTGGAAAATACTGTGGTACTAACAAGCAAGCTATACACAACCCTATCAATCCTATCACACAAAAAACAACTCATGGTCTTGGCTATTGTCCTATGATAGAAATCACCAATCCTTCACTTAACATCAACACTCTAACACATCAATCCTCTAAACCAATGTTAATTGTAAAGCATCCTGAACTAATAGACACTAGTGGTCTTTATTGTTCTCCTTTATAAATCATCCACCAACTAAATACACCTTCGCTTAATGTCAATGTCATCTCACAAGACACCAATGATTTACATCCGATAGATTTTCCATCCTACTATAAGAGCGAGAAGCAAATATTACAATCTATAGAAACTTGTGTCAATATAACATCTACTACTAAGAAAGATTTATCTTTGATGCAAATCACAAGACCACCTTCTACCATTGATCAAGAGGGCATCTTGTCAAGACTCCTCCAAGATCATTTGATCACCCTCCCCCTTGAACTCGAGAAATAAATGCTCTTACAAGACTTCATTTTGTGCCTATCATAGAGTTCATGGTCACTCCACTAATTAATGTAATGCTTTGAGTCATATAATCCAACATCTTAAGGAGTTTGGCATGATTTCCTATGTGGGTGCACCTAATTCCTCTAATGGATACTGATTTTCACTCTAGCATGCATTTCATCAATCATTTCAGCTCATGCTTGTCCTGCACTCAGTGGGGGCATAGGGTTATATAGCCTTATCCTCGTATGTCATATGCAGTTGCCTCCTTTGGCTAGTAGCTAACCTCTCATGAACATATAAGAGCACACTTGGGATGTGGAAGATGCACCTTAAGTTGGCTCACATGTGACATAATCCTCTTTTAATGATGTAGCTTATCGAAAACATATGACTTGGCATAGGGCTTTCTGAGTAAGCTCTCATGTCCTCTTCTTCTACTTTAAAGCAATTGTTCATAGTACTGGTGTTCACAACCGCTTTAAAGTGGGGGCATACATCACTACTCATATTTCATTGTGTGAATTTTTTTCTTCTTGTGATGCGTCATTTTCTTGGTGGAGTCATTGGGCTTGATTCCCTCCAAGAGCGTGATACTTACTTTGACACATCCTCTCTTGGAGATGTTAAGCACAATTTCCCATAAGATGAAACCTCGCATGAAAAAATAAAAATCCCTTTGAATAATCCTTACACTATTTTCCATTAACAAAGTCTATGAGTGTCAAGCATACGAAGTTTTGCTTATAGAGCGCGAAATGACATCATCTTCTTTGTGGCACCTTATTAAAGTTATCAGGGGATATAATTTTTGTATATTTGAGCGGTAAGCCCATTTAGCAGCATGACTTTCCCCATAGCCATCTATGTGTTTGTGAGTGCATACCAACTAGTGTATGTACTTCACCTTTTGGGTCTTCTCACTTGACGAACTTCCAAGAGTTCTGTCATCCCAGAGTGAGTAAGCATTTTCTTTTTGAAACAAACAAGCCTAGATCTAATCCACAACTAGTTGGACAAACAATCAAAGCTTGATCCACCCCTTTCATGTTCATATTTCTTGATTTTTCCATAGCATGATTATGTATCTTGATGGTTTGACTTAGGATATTGGATCCTGCGGGCTTGCACAACCTCCTTTAATCTTTGTCATTCTTTGTCATTTGCATTTTCACATTCAGATCTCTCTTGATTGTCTACTTTAGTGTGAGTTTGAAAATTTTTCATACTCACTAAAGTGGGGGCTAAATGTACCATAGAAAAATGACAACTTGCTTGATTTGAGGAATAATTAATGATAAATCAGACTTTATAAGGTCTTGATTTGGTGTTGTGAGGTGTTTTCCACATCCACACTAGGTCTCAAACCCTTGCAAATGCATTGAACGATGTCTTGCAAAGGTGTTGTGAAGTGTTGTAACACATTTCTACACTTTTCTAGACTCTTCTCATTATAATTCATCTAAATATTCCATTTTTATTCATCATCAAGTCCTATTTTAAAGTGTTGTAAAGTCTTGTAACAATATTTCATGCTTTACTAGGCTTTCCTTCACTATTTACACCTTTCTTGTGCTTTATATGACCCCTTTATACACTCATAAGGCTTAATTAAGTGTATTTTTTAATGTAAACCAAACAAATAACATTAAATGCAAGAAACTTGTTGGAATTGTGTGCCTGAATCTCACAGGTTGAAACCTCTAAAAGAGAAAATTCAGTGTGACATTCTTACTATTTGGCTGACTAGCAGCTGCGTAACCTTGTGGAGTGCTTTGGCCTTTGAGACCTTGTTGTTGTCTTGTCAACTGTCGTTATCATTGGGACATGTTGATCGCTATGAGTTTCCCATCTCTTTTCGCCGAAGCAGATCTCTTGCCAACGAGTTGATATCTAATGGTTATCAGGGAGACTTGTGTTGACATAAGTTATCGGGGAGAGACTTGAATATTCAGTATGACTCATCCTGACGAGAGATGTATCACCGATGGTTATTCACTAGCAGTCATCAGGGTGATATGGTGGCTCGGTAAGATCTCTTGGCAACAGATGATTCTCTCACCAATGGATGTAGTTTCGCTGATAGGCTGGTGTTTTCGTTGTGACCTCTTGGTGATAGCATTCCTCTCATCGATAGGTGTGAACATCGGTATGACCTCTTGGCGAAAGTGGTAGTCTCACCGACTATTCTGTGCTGGGTATGATGTCTCACCGATAGCGTTGGTCTTTCCGATAGCGCTACATGTGATGATCATTGGTATGACGTCTCAGTGATATGGCTTATCTCGCTGATAGCTTTGCTCGATGAATATTGGTATGACATAAAGATCTATGAGACTCTTGGCGATAGGAGAACTCTTGTCGATAGAGCTTCAAAATATTGATTTGTGTTCGGTGTAACCTCTTGCCAAAGGTGATGACTCTAGGCAATAACAAAAATCAGATCTTGTGGCATTGGGGAGACACGGTCAGTGTCTCACCGACATGAGAATACAGTTTGAATGCCTTGACCGATTGGAAGACTATTCTACATGGTTTGTCTTCGACCAATTAGAGGAGTAGAATGGGAACCACTAGTAGTTGGACTATTGTGGCCATTCCTGTGAGGAAGATCAATAGACCAGGAGTGACATGGATATACTCAGGAATTGAAGATGATGATCGGTTTTGGTAACAGGTTGACAAATAGTTCAATGTGTGATCAGTATGGATTTAATTATGAGAGCATTGTAACTTGAATTTTCTGGAGGAGGTTGATCAAGGAGTTGTGTTGTTGTAAATTGACATGAAAGAGTGAAGCCCGTACTATGTATGTAATTTGTTTACTGTAATACGAAGGGGTTTTTCTTGGTGTGGTGGGTTTTTCTCTCATAAGGGTTTTCCCACGTAAATCTAGTGTTCATCTGTGTATGTTTATTTCTTTGTTTCTGTTATTTATTTCAAGTGTATCTTAATTGGACTATAATTAATTTTTTTTAAATTCACCTCTACATTCTTCCTTGAGGTTTTGATGTTAGGAGAGTTAGTTTTGCACCTTAGCTTTCCTTACAAGTGGTATTAGAGCCTGGCCATTTGTGTTATCCTTGTGGGTACGTTGGGTTTTTTATGTCAATTCTATTCAGTGGGAGTCTTGTAGAAGTTTGGTAATTTGAATTACAGGTTAAGATGACAAGCACGTCAGTAAATATTTAAATTGAGAAATTCAATGGCAATAATTTTGAGTTGTGGAAACTCAAGATGGAAGATCTATTAGTTGATCGTGATCTTTGGATTGTTGTGTCTAGAATGAAGCCTACATGTATGAAGCAAGAGGATTGGGACCTTGTAGATAGAAAATCAAAGGGGCTGATAAGACTCTGTTTAGCAGACTGTATCTTCCTTGTGGAAAAGACTGGCAGCTATTTATCAAGGCAAGTCCTTGGTGAATAAATTCTTCTTGAGGAAGAAGCTGTACTCTTTAAGAATGCACGAGGGCAGGTCTGGTGTTGATCATTTGAACACTTTCAACATGCTGATTGCACAGTTAACATCTATGGGTGTGAAGATTGATGAAGAAGATCGTTGTATGTTGTTATTATGTTCTTTGCTAGATTCTTGGGATCACTTGGTGATGGCTATTGGGAGTACGACATCCACTTTTAAGATGGAAGATGTTGTTTCTTCTTTGTTATCAGAAGAGATGAGAAGGCAATATTCTAAGATGGTGAAGGAGGCTCTTGTTATTAGAGGTAGATCGAAAGAAAAAGGAAAGAAGAAGGACAAGAAATCCAAATCCAAATTAGAAGGGAGATCAAAGTCTCTTGGCAAGAAGTCCAAGGTGAATTGCTGGAATTGTGGGCAACCTGGTCATGTCCGAAAGGATTGTAAAGAGGAGAAAAAGAAGAAAAAGAAGAATTCTTCCAATAATGATTCTTCTTAGAGTGATGCAAATGCCTTCATTGCATCCTTGGCTATGTAAGCATTGGATGATGTCTGGCTGATTGATTTTGAAGCATCTTTCCACATGACATCTCAGAGAGACTGGTTCATGAAGTATAAAAATACAATGGTTGAAAGGTGTATTTGGCAAGTGATTCATCTTTGGAAATAGTTGGTCGTGGAAGAGTCAGAATTCAATTCCCTGATGGAAGAGTGAAGGGAATCAATGATGTAATGCATATACCAGGTCTGGCTCGAAATCTACTTTCTGTTAGTAAGCTGAATGGTATTGGAGTCCAAGTCATATTCTCTGGAAATGGCTGCAAGATGACTAGAGGCTCTATGGTACTAGCAAGGGGTGCTTGTATTGGTACCTTGTATAAGCTGGATGCACATGTTGTACAATGCAATAGTGTCTTTACAAAGTCATAGAAAGCTACTCATGGAGATAAGAAGGTAAAAGTTCCTGATAGTGTAAACTCAATGGAAGTTAAACTTCCAGCAGAAAAGACTATGCTTTGGCATCATAGGCCTGGCCACATTGGTGAAAAAGGTTTAAAAACCTTGAATTCAAGTTTTGTGAACATTGCATATATGGTAAACAACACTGTGTTTCATTTTATTCCAGCCCTCACAAATCTTCTGGTTTGCTTGATTATATACATTCTGATGTTTTTGGTCTAGTGAATGTTCCTTCTTTGTCTAAGTCAAGGTATTATGTATCATTCATTGATGATTATTCAAGAAGAGCATTTGTTTATTTTTTGAAAAGTAAATCAGAAGTGTTCAGTCGGTTTAAGGAATTTAAAAACCTTGTAGAAAATCAGACTGGAAGAAAAATAAAATGTTTAAGGACTGATAATGGCTGTGATTTTTATTTTGATGATTTCAAGAGGTACTGTAAAGATCATGGGATTAAAAGACATAAAACTACACCTTACATGTTGTAGCAAAATGGAGTTGCAGAAAGGTTCAACAGGACAGTGATGGAAAGAGCACGAAGTATGCTGAGCAGTGCTAGCTTGGAGGAGAAGTTCTGCGCTGAGGTAGTTGCAACAACATGTTACTTGATAAATCGTTCTCCTAATTCTGCTCTTGTTGAGAAAACACCTTTGGAAGCATGGTTTGGTAAGAAGCCCTCTCTGAGACACATTCGAGTCTTTGGTGGTGAGGCATATACACATGTGTCGGATGAGAAAAGATCTAAATTGGAGAACAAGGATGTCAAATGTATTTTTATTGGTTATAGTGCTAGCATAAAAGGATACAAGCTTTGGAATCCTGACATGGAGAAGGTTCTATACAGCAGAAGTGTTATATTTCGTGAGCTGAAGCCTTCTACCTTGGATATGCAGTCAGAGACAAAATCAAAAAACAAAAAGGATGTAGTTGAAGTTCCTCCAACACTAGATAAAGAGGAATTGAAAATTCAAAATATACCTAAAACTGAGGAGAGCTTAAGTAGTTCTAAGATTTTTGAAGAAGAAGAACAACCTCAGCGTCAGCAAGTGAGGAGGTCAACTCATGAAAGAAAGCAACTTGATATTTATGGGTTTTCTTTGATAGATTCTACTTGTGCCTATGTTTTAATTTCTAGCACTGATGAGCCTAGGACTATGAAAGAGGCATTTAGAATGTCTGATTCAAAATCTTGGTTGGAAGCCATGAATGAAGAAATGCCATCATTAGAAAAGAATGATACTTGGAGGTTGGTGCCCTTGCCCCAAGGCAGAAAAGTTGTGGGCTGCAAATGGGTATTTAAAAAGAAAATAGGTCTAGATGGCAGTGTGGAATGGTATAAGGTGAGGTTGGTTGAGAAGGGTTATTCCTAGGTAGAGGGAATTGATTATGGAGAAATTTTTTCTCCTTTAGCTAAGCTGACATATATCAGATTCCTTTTGTCACTTGCAATAGCGTATGACTTAGAGGTTGAACAGATGGATGTGAAGACACCATTTCTTCATGGTGACCTTGAAGAAGAAATTTACATGTGCCAACCTGAGCACTTTGTGGAGAAAGGTAAAGAAAAACTAGTTTCCAAGTTGAAATAATCTCTGTATGGATTAAAACAATCTCCTAGAATGTGGTACCATAAATTTGATACCTTTGTTTTGTCATTGGGATTTGTAAGATCAAAATCTAATCATTGTGTGTATTACAAAGCTGAAGGTGATCGAGTTCTTATTATTGCTCTCTATGTTGATGATATGTTGTTCATAGGAAATAGTAAGTTAATTATTTTTGATATTAAGTCTCAGTTGTCTGCAAAGTTCAAAATGAAAGATCTTGGTGCAGCAAGGTATATTCTAGGAATGGAAATAACCGAGGATAGGAAGAGTAAGTATATTAAGACTGTTCTAGAGAGATTTTGTATGACCGATTGCAAGCAACTAGTTGTTATAGTTTTGCATGGAACAAAGCTATCTATTGAAGACTATCCAAAATATCCTACTGAGATGGAGGACATGACTAGATTGCCTTATGCTAGTGCGATTGGCAGTCTAATGTGTGCAATGGTCTGTACAAGGCTAGACATTTCCCATGTAGTGGGAGTACTTAGTCGGTTTATGGCAAATCCTGAAAGGACACATTGGGATGCTGTGAAGAGAGTGTTTAGATATCTGAAGGGAACTTCAAAATATGCATTGTGTTACATGGCAACTTGGTTGAATCACAGAGGACTCTTAGCATTCGAGGCTATGTGGATTCTGATTGGGCAGGGGACATTGACAGCAGAAGATCCACTAGCGGATATATTTTCATGATGAATGGTGGTACAGTGAGTTGGATGAGTAAGCGGCAGGATGTAGTCGCTTTTTCCACTACAGAGGAAGAATACATGGTAGCAACACATGCCTGCAAAGAAGCAATCTGGTTAAAATGTTTGTGTTCTAACATTAGTTTTGATGCAGGGCAAACAACAATTTACTGTGACAGTCAAAGTGCTATTTTTTTGGCAAAGAATCCTACTTTCCATGCTAGGATGAAACATATAGATGTATAGTATCATTTTGTACAAGATATGGTGGAGGATGGAAAGGTCTCTTTAGAAAAAGTGGATACTCTGGAGAATGTGTCAGATGCATTGACGGAGGCAGTGAGCACAAACAAGTTCAGGTGGTGTGCCAGTTCGATGGGCCTTAGTGCCCATGAATTTTAGTAGTTTTGTTGTGCTCTCGAAGTTCCTGTGTGATCTTCGTCAAGTGGGAGATTGTTGGAATTGTGTGCCTAAATCTCACAGGCTAACACCTCTGAAAGAGTAAAGTTGGTGTGACATTTGTATTGTCTGGCCAACTAGCAGTTGTGTAACCTTGTGGAATGCTCTGGTCTTTGAGACCTTGTTGTTGTCTTTCCGATTGGCGTTATCCCTGTGACATGTTGATCACTATGATTTTCCCATCTCTTTCCGCCCAAGCAGATCTCTTGCCGACGGGTTGATATCTAATGGTTATCAAGGAGAGACTTGAACATTTGGTCATATGACTCATCATGACGAGAGATGTCTCACCAACGGTTATTCACTAGCAGTCATCGGGGTGATATGATGGCTTGGTAAGATCTCTTGGCAACAGATGATTATCTCGCCGATGGATGTTGTTTCACTGACAGGTTGGTGTTTTCATTGTGACCTCTTGGCAATAGCGTTCCTCTCACCGATGGGTGTGAACATCGGTATGACCTCTTGGTGAAAGTGGTAGTCTCACCGACTGTTCTATGCTCAATATGATGTCTTTCTAATAGGGTTGGTCTTGCCGATAGGGCTACATGTGATGATAATCGATATGACATCTCAGTGATGTGGCTTGTCTCACCGACAACTTTTCTTGATGAATATCGGTATGACATGAAGATCTATGAGACTCTTGGGGATAGGAGAACTCTTGCTGATAGAGCTTCACAATATGGATTTGCGTTCGGTGTAACCTCTTGCCGAAGGTGATGACTCTTGGCAATAATGAAAATTAGGTCTTGTGGCATTGGGTAGACACAATCAGTGTCTCACCGACATGCGAATATAGTTTGAACACCTTGACCAATTGGAAGACTATCCTACATGGTTTGTCTTCGACCAATCAAAGGAGCAAAATTGGAACCACTAGTAGTTGGACTGTCACGGTCGTTCCTGTGAAGAAGATGAACAGACTAGGAGTGACATGGATATACTCAGGAATTGAAGATGATGATCGATTTTTGTAACAGTTGGATGAATAGTTTGATGTGTGATCAGTATGAATTTAATTCTTGGAGCATTGTAACTTGAATGTTCTATAGGAGGTTGATCAAGGAGTTGTGTTGTTGTAAATTGACATCAAAGATTGAAGCCTATACTCTGTATGTAATTTGTTTGTAACTGTAATACAAAGGGGTTTTTATTGGTGTGGTGGGTTTTTCTCCTGTAAGGGTTTTCCCACATAAATCTGGTGTTCATCTGTGTATGTTTATTTCTCTATTTCTGTTATTTCTTTCAAGTGTATCTTAATTGGACTGTAATTAATTTTTTTTTAAAGTCACCTTTGTATTCTTCTCTAAGGTTTCGATGTTAGGAGAGTTAGTTCCACACCTTAGCTTTCCTTACAAAACCCACTATCATGTCCAAGGTGGGACCCATTTTCCATGGGTGGCGAATGAGTCCCTCTTGGCTCAAAATTCAAAATATTTCAAAATTTCTTTCGGTTTTTTATTCAAAATTATCTTGTTTCGGCCTATGATGAGGTATTATAGAGAAATTAGGAAAAAAAATTGTATAAATAAGTGTTTTTCTTCTTATTTCAACCTCCATTCAAACTCATTTTACAACTCATTCATCATTTATCTTCTGAAGCAAGTTAGGGCTTCATCAAATTGCAAGTCATCAAGATAGCTTCCAAAGACATTCAAGGGCAAATTTTTCATGTTTTGCTGCAGACATTCAATATCAATCTTCATGGCAAGGTCTTATATGTGAATTTAGCAAAGAAAAAATGTGAAAAATTCTTCATCAATTTTTCAAAGCTCTTTAATATGGTCAAAGCCATAAAAGAATCTTGGAGAACACTTTGAGGCCCGAATCCGATAGTTTCAGAACCAGACACCTGGAGAAGCAGAAAGTGCAAATGAAAGGTTCCTATTTCCACCTTTGAATATTCAAAAATTAAAAAGTGGACTCATTCACCATGGGTAGTGAATGAGTCACATTTCTAGGCTTCTTTTTGGTTTTCTGCATTTTTAGATACACATTTGTCTGAAATGGGTTCCGAAACGATTTCACAAAATAGGGACTGATTCACCCATAATGGCGAATAAGTCCCACTAAGACTAAAAATCAACATCAATAGCATTCCAAAATTTATTTTTTGTCTCCATCCATATCTTAGGTGCACATCTTCAGTTTCATCCATTTCTGTTCAGTTTTGTTCACATTTCTAGGTGTTTTTGCATTACATGATGTGTTTTCAAACAAGTTGCATTTCAATAGTTTTACATTCTTAATCAATCAATTTTATCAATTAGTTGCATCTAGGTCATTTCATTTAGAAATATTTTCATCATACATATCTTAGATTGAGTGAACCACATAGATTTTGGGTTTGAGATCTATCTTTTTTCATTAGGTGAAAGACCCTAATTGAGCAAAAGAGACATAGTATCCCTAATCCTTAAAACTATGGTTCACAAACACATATCAAACAGGTATCAATTTCTAGGAGAGAATATTGCTAAGAAAGAAGTGAAGTTGGACTAGGGTATGTGCAACGTCATCATGGAAAAAATAGGCCCTTAAGTGGCAATTTTTTTTGAAAAATTAGAGTTAGGAAACTTGACGTAAAAATTTGAATAAGTTATCTATATTATTTCAAAAATATGTAAGAATAGAATTTGTAGCAAATTGAATGAATTTTCTAAACTACTAGGTTTATTTAAAAAAAAAAAATCTATTTGGTGAAAATTAGAAATTTCAATGTAGTAGTACTTAAATTTTAGGGAAAAATAAGAAGTAGGTGTCTCTGACCATTCTAACCACAATAAAATAATAATATTTTTGTATAAGATTTTAGATATAATTAGAGGACTCATGTCCCAATGTGATGCATATTTTTGTAAATTTTTTCCAAGTAAATAGTTAATTATGAATTTTTATTACAAATTTTAAAAATATAAAAACTCATATGGACCACCTTAACTTAGTCAAAAATTCATAAAATTCATTTTTTTTTCAATCCTATAGTATGTGAAGCATAAAATGTGACACATGTTTTGGACTCAAAAAATGTGATACCATTTGAAAGCTATAGATGTTTTTCAATTAGTCAATCAATCTAGAATTTAGTCGTAATTCAAATAGAAAATGAATAATAATTATTTATTAAATTCAAAATAAAGCATAATTTATATTGGTGGAAAGTTGAGAATCTCCTTTAAAAACCATTTTCGTTTCATCAATTTTGGGTAAAAAAAAAGTCGTTAGCCCCATGGGCCATCATATCAGTTGCAAATCGCCACTTTTTGGCCCATCATGATCTTGCACATATCCATTATTTACCTACAAAGGATTGGATTGCTGACATTTTTACAAAGGAACTTGCAAAGGATACATTTGAGTATCTTTGATAAAAGTTAGGGGTAATTTCCCCTCCTTCTTGCTAGGTTCATAGCTAGTGCATTTGTCTAGGGGGAGTAACTCAAGTCATATCCTTATTCCTAGATTGATGGTGGGTACCTTGTAGGGGGAGTAGGTAGTGGGTAACTACTAATATGGGTAGCCTTTAAAATATTTCAAGAAGGAGATAGTAAACATCAAATGGGGAGAGCTTGAAGAGGAAAAATTATGTCTGAAAGGGAGATAGAAATTCATTTTTCCCTTTGTCTTTGATGTCAAAGGGGGAGAGATATTTTGCACCAAAATGGTGTGAGGATGGTTTTTCCATTAATGAAAAAGGGGGAGATTGTTGCAGTTTGGTTGTCGTTGATTTCAAAAGTCTGTTGCTAATGTCAAAAGAGAGTTGTAGTCTAGCTATTTGGTTTCCAAAGTCTCTGAGAAATTCTCTACATTTCTTTGCTAGTGATGCTTTGCTTCTACAGTTTGGGAGAAAGCTTCATGATATGCTAGGCTGTGTTTGATCTAAGTTTTAGATCATTTGGATATCATAAAATATTTTTTTAGAGTGACAGTTTAAGGATTCTGTTGACTTTGTGAAGGTGCTTTCAAAGGTGTAAAATTTGGCTTTGCATTCCTCCATGTTTATATATATAGTTATGTGGTTCAAAAGTTAAGTTCATAGTTTTTTGAAGGTGGTATATCCAAATTCTCATATCATTAGTCCTTTCGTAGAGAATGTTGAAGGTGATAGAGTTCAAGACTGTGTTGTGCAATGACTAGTTTCAATGTCAGTTGGCTGGCACCAAATTCTTGTTGTTTGAAGTTGTGAAAGGGATGTATGATAGTTTTCCTAAATATTATGTGATGTTTTTTGTTGCTTCACAAGGTGTTTTCCAGTTTCTTCAAAATAGGTTGCAGTCCAGAATGAAGGTGTTGCTGGGTTATGCTTTTTCCTGACAGACTAGGGTATGTTGAAGGTATGCACTAAAATTTCAAGGTTGCATGGAGTTCATGGAGTGTTTGAAGGTGTTGTATGGATGATACTGACTCATCTAGAAGAAGTGAAAGTAATTATTATCATTCACATGTATTTCCAATGTTGTGAAGACCAACATGGGTATGTGCAGGATCATGATGGGCCAAAAAGTGGCAATATGATGGGTATGTGGCTGACGACTTTTTTATACCCAAAATTGATGAAATGAAAAGGGTTTTTAAAGGAGATTCTCAGCTTTCCACTGATATAAATTATGCTTTAATTTTAATTTAAAAAGTAATTATTATTCATTTTCTATTCAAATTATGACTAAAGTCCTAATTGATAGGCTGATTGAAAAACATTTGTAGCTTTCAAATGGTATCACATGTTTTGAATCCAAAACATGAATCACATTCTATGCTTTGAATACTATAGGATTAAAAAAAATAAAAAATCATGAAGTTTTGACCAAGTTAAGGTGGTCGACACACAGTTTTATATTTTTAAAAAGTTGTAATAAAAATTCATAATTAATTATTTACTTGAAAAAAAATTACAAAAAAATATGCATCACATTGAGGTATGAGTCCTCTACTTATATCTAAAATATTATAAAAAAATATTATCATTTTACTGTGGTTAGGGTGGTCAGATAGGCACCTACTTATTTTTTCCCTGAAATTTAAGTACCACTGCATTGAAATTTCAAATTTTCACCATATATATTTTCTTTTTTTTTAAACAAATCTAGTACTTTAGAAACTACATTCAATTTTCTACAAATTCTATTCTTACATATTTTTTAAATAATAGAGATAACTTATTCAAATTCTAACGTCAACTTGCCTAACTCTAATTTTTCTAAATTTTCTGCCACTTAAGGGCCTGTTTTTTCCATGATGATCCTGCACATACCCACATACTTCATATTTTCTTGTAAAGACTGACCTATTTTGTATTTACGAAGCGTACAAATGATATTCATTGAAGACCAATGCTATGGAGAGTGTTTAGCACTAATATAAGTGTGTGTTGGAATTAGCAAGGAATGTTCCTCTTCTTGGTGTTGTGTGTATTCCTTTTGGGTCTTTCCCTCTACATGTTTCATGTTTTTTTTATCTTTGGCTGACTTGTAATTTTAATATTCTTTGTCGTAGGTTGACACATGTAATGTAATCAATGTAATATCAAGTATATATTATAAACCTAGTTGATATAGGTCTAATGTGTGTCGAGGATGTGTAATGCATTATGATATTTGTGAAAACATTTGAAAGATAAAGACTAAAAGTTGTAGATCATGACTGGATTCAATTTGATCATATCTCTATGACAAAAGGGAAGTGACAAGTGTGCTTAATTGTGTGTTGGAGGTAGTGAGACAAAGGTAAAGATTCTTGAATGTTGAAAGTAGTGAGCCTGTAATCTGAAAAGAAGACAATAGTAGAAGTGAAAAAGTAGATTTTCAATCATCAAAAGGGAAGGGAAAATGAAGAATTATAATTGGGTATGTGTAGGATCAACATGGAAAAAACCGGCCCTTAAGTGGAAAAAAAATCAGAAAAATCAGAGTTAGGCAACTTGACGTAAAAATTTGAATAAGTTATCTATATTATTTCAAAAATATGTAATAATAGAATTTGTAGCAAATTGAATGTAGTTTCTAAACTACTAGGTTTTTTAAAAATCTATTTGAAAATTAGAAATTTCAATCAATGGTACTTAAATTTCAGGGAAAAAATAAGTAGGTGTTTGTCTGACCACCCTAATCACTATAAAATGATAAATTTTTTTATATTATTTAAGATATAAGTATAGAGCTCATGCCTAGATGTGATGCATATTTTTTTGTAATTTTTTTCCAAGTAAATAATTAATTATGAATTTTTTATTACAACTTTTTAAAAAATATAAAACCTTGTGTGTTTGACCACCTTAACTTGGCCAAAACTTCATGAAATTCAATTTTTCTTTTTTAATCTTATAGTATGCGAAGCATAGAATGTGAAACATGTTTTGGATTCAAAAAATATGATACCGTTTGAAAGCTATAGATGTTTTTCAATCAGCCTATCAATCAGGACTTTAGTCATAATTTGAATAGAAAATGAATAATAATTACTTATTAAATTTAAAGTAAAGCATAATTTATATCAATGGAAAGCTGAGAATCTCCTTTAAAAACCCTTTTTGTTTCATGAATTTTGGGTAGAAAAATAGTCACCAGCTACATACCCATCATATTACCACTTTTTGGCCCATCATGATCATGCACATACCAAATTATCAAAAGGATTGAGCATAATTATCAGTTATAATGTTAGATTGTTTGATATTTGGTGGTGTTGTTATTAGTGTTGTCATTGATATCAATTCCTAGTGTGTGGAGATCATTGGAGTTGTTGAAGAGTGTTCCATGATAAAGAGTTATGGTTCAAACCCTAGTGTGGATGTGTTGTGGTTTGATATCTTATGACTCTAGATACAGTGAGAAGAAGGTGTCTACATTTCAGTGTGCTTGAAGTTGCTGGAGGTAGTGAGTTCAAGGTTGTAGATGGTGCAAAGTTGCATTGGTGGAATTTTCATGTTGCTCTAAGATAGTTAATCTCTTAGTATCAATATTCTTCTATTCTTCTTTCTTCTAGAAAGTGAGTCCTTTGGGTAGTGAGCCCTCGGTAGCGAACCATTCTTCTCTTTCGGGAAGTGAGCCCTTCTACCATTTAGCCTATTGTATTTGGTGTTACTATTCACATATATGTGAGATAATCCTCACCATGTTTTTTCCTTGATTAGGGTTTTCCAGGTAAATCTAGTATTCTATTGTGTATGGTGTTGTATGTGTTTATATTTCATATGTTTACATTATGCTGATGATTAATAAGGACTTGATGGATAATGAGGGTTTAAGGTTTTAATGTACAATTGATTCACCCCTCTCTTAGTTGTTCTACTTGTCTAAAAATTGGTATTAGAGTTGTGGTTCCTTTGAAGAAGCTGTCACTTGAGGTAGATCTGATGGTGCACAGGAAGGGGGTCAAAGCTCCTATGTTTGATGGAATTAATTATTCCTTCTAGAAAGCTAGGATGGAACCCTTTCTTGTCTCTTGATGGTTTGGAATCTATAAGTCATTTGAAACTAAATATACTATACTTGCTAATTGTTTGACAAGTGATAATGAGGTTAAGGATTATGAGAATAATGGAAAAGAAAGAAATGCTATCCTAAGCACTCTTTTTTATTCTAAACTTGGAAAACTGGTAGGTCTTAAAACTGCTAAAGAGATCTAGGTGAATTTGTAGAGCATTCATGAAGGAGATGATAAGGTCAAGCAAGCAAAGATGTAGAATTTCAAAGGAAAATTTGAAAAGCTAAGGATGTTAGAAGATAAAGACATCATATCTTACATGCTTAGAGTGGATGAAGTTGTTAATGCCATCAATGGTCTTGGTGGTAATTTGAAAGAAAGTGAATTTGTATAAAATGTATTAAGAACTCTTCCTAGATATTATAGTTCTAAAGTTTTTTCTATTGAGGAAGCTCAAAATTTAGATCAATATTCTAGATATCATATGTTTTTTGCTTTAATTTATTATGAATTGAGAGAGTTTGGTGAAGATGATACAAAGAAAGAATCTTCCTTTGAAGTCAACAAGGCAGAGAAGGATGATGAATCAAATCTAGATGATCTTGATGAGGTGGAAGAAAATTTTGTAAGGAGATTGAAAAAGGGCATAGGAAAATATATAGGTAAGTTACCCTTTAAGTGTTTTAATTATGGGAAGATAGGTCATTATGCTTCTAAATTCCCAATTAAATTTGCAAATGACAAACATAAGGATCATAAAGGTAAATATGTCAGGAAGAGTTATTATGTTGAAAAAGACAATGGTGTATCCGATGATGAGGAATCAGACTATCCTGATGAAGGTAAAGATGAATGCTTGTTCATGGATATAAATGTTGGAACTAATTTTACTAATCTTGAAATATGTATAAAGTTAAGTAGAAAACATGTCAATATTGAAGGAACTATGGTGACTTATTTTCATAAAAGAGAGGAGAAGAACTACTCGATAATTGATAGTGGATGCTCAAATCATATGATATGTGATAAGAGTAAGTTTGCTAAACTTTAGAAGTATGATGGTGGTCTTGTTATGTTTTTTGATGATACATCTACTAAGATTTTTTGAAAAGGTTTGATTAGTTTTGATGGAAAGCATAAAATAGATGAGGTTCTTTATGTCAAGGGTATTTGGCATAATATTCTCAATGTAGGATAATTGTGTAGAAGAGGTTGCAATTTGGTGTTTTAGGATGGTGGTTGTGAAATCAATAAAGGAAGATCCAAAACTTTGGTTGCTATAGGAACAAGGATAGAAGGTAATGTTTATTAGCTCAAAGGTTGTGATGTCAGGTGCTTCATCTCAAATCATTGAAAGTTGGCTATGGCATAGAAGAATGGGTAACATAAATTTTGATAATCTAGTGAAGATTAGTTCTATTGATATTATGAGAGATATTCCAATAATTACTAAGCCTATCAATGCAATCGACAAAGAGTGTCAATTTGGAAAGTGTAGTGTAGAAAATTGTACTCAACTTCCTAAGTGATAGTACAATTTCACACAAATTGGATGGCCTATTTTAGTGACCTCAATTTTATGAATTTTACCCTTCATAAATAGTCCCATAAATCCCTATATTATGCATCCCAAGGCTTATTTTAAACATTTTTTGACAATACAAAAGGCATTGAATAAATGCATTTAGCTAATTTAATGCCCCAAAATTCATAAATCCTAGCAATTTAGGTCAAGAACCATTTTCCATTGGGTGAATGGGTACCCTTTAATATCCCAAATTAAATTTTTTTTTAAAAAAAATGGTGGCATTTTAAAGTCCTAAATTCAAATTTTAAATGTCAACTTTCAGGATTTAATAATCAAGAAATTAAAAAGGAAACCTATAAACCCTAGTCTTTTCACCATTTTACACTAGGTTGAGAAAAAGATTAAGGAGATATTCACAAGATTTACATTCAAGGTCAAAGAGAAAATTCAAGCAAGAAAAATTGAAGTATTGGAGTAGCATTTCAATTATTTTTGTAGGTCTTCAAGCTCATTTTTTGAAGATGAAAAAAGAATTTTTCATGATTGAAGATTGATTCCTATGGTGGATCATAATGGATTCTAGGATTTGGGACATGCAACTAGCCATTTCTCTTGATCTAACAACTTGTTTCCTAGTGATCCCATCTTCTATCTTCATTATACTAGGCACCTAAAGCAAGGTATAATTGTATTTTGATCTATTAGGGGATTTGACTTCTCCCTAACTAGGTCTTGTGTTCATCATTAAAGTTCATTGAGGGATCTAATTCTAACACACTTGAATCAAGTTTCTTTGCATTTTATCTCTTAATAATCTTAGAAACACTTAAGATTAGGGCTCACGAACACTTTTAAGTTTCATATCTATATTTTTCATGAAGGTTTAATTACCAAACTTGGGGTTTGGTCAAGGAAAACCCACATACAAACAAACCAATTTTTTTAGTTTTTGTTGTAGGTACAAATTCAAAAGTCAAGGTTGAAAGGTATAGGCTGGAAGAGTACATCAAAGGCCACAGATCAAAAATTTGAATTTTCAAAAAGGCCTAGCAATACCCATTCACCCTAGGGAAAATGAGTTTGAGGACACTCAATAAGATCTTTTTATCATAATTGCATAAAATCATAATTTTCTCAAATCTATCGAAAGTTTATGGATTATGTTAGATTAAGGTTTTAAATTGATGTTTCAAGTGTTACATTGCATAATTTTGGGTTTTTTTACTATTTTTTATTTTTTCTCCCAAAAGTGTAGTTTAGGCTAATTTACCCCATCCTCAATCATAAGGAAAACAACAAGATCTCCATCAAGGTTGACTCACCTAAGGGTTGAAATTCAATCTTTCCCTAAGGGATCTCTTTTTCCTAATGAAATAAGGAATGAAAGTGTGGGTGCATACCCCCATTAAAATTCGATCACCAACATTTTCCCCCATTTCATTTTGGTGAACCCAACATTGTACATTAAAATTGTTGAATTTGGAGTCCATTCAAACCCTATAGATCTAGGATTTGCAATAGTTTTCATTGCACTGCATTAGTTTTCACCTCATTTAGGGTTGATTAAATTGTATCAATTTTCATCTCATTTAGGTTTTTAGGTTTTCATTTTACATCCTTTAAAATCTAAAAAATTCAAAAATTTGCATGCATATTACATTGATTTTGCATAGTTCTTGTATATTAGTGTATGTTCAATAATTCACATTCACAAATTGAGTCAAAATTGAATTTAAAAAAGTGTCCTCTTTTTCATCATTATTTCATTTAATTCACTTGCATTTAGAGATAAAAGTCTAGAAATTTTTTCCACTGAAACCATAGTTTGCCACTAGAAATAGGAAACCCTAGCTGTAAACCTTATAATCAGATTTGGATTTTTGAAACCCCCCTATGTTGAGACCCATTCACCCTAGGGTGAATATGTCCCTATACAAGTAGCTTTCTATATTTTTGGGTGAATTTTTATGCCTATTTCTACATTCTATTTCTATTGACATCTACATTTTGAAAATATGGGATAGTTTGATTTGAACATTGAAAAAAGTTGTTCTTTTAGTGCAAATTCAGGGAAAATTGAAAGAGTTATTTTCTATTTCCGTATTAGATTATTACATATCTATGGTTTTTTATTTCCTCATTGAATTGAATTAGATAGGTTAGTTTTCAATTTTCAAATATTAGAAACCATAAACTATCTTAAAACATTAAACACGAATCTCCACATTAAATGGTCAAACCTGGAGAAAGCATAGTTATTTGATAATGTCAGATCCCTTTCTACAAGTTAACATATCCCTCAAGCCCTTTATTAGTGATGACTTTGATATGTTAGATGAAGCCCTTGAGGATTTCATCTCACAAGGATCATCCACTAAGGCTTGTTCTAAAAAACTAAAACAAAGAGAAGTTAATGAAATCACACCTTAACTTACCATTTACCCACCCTCACATCAACAAGCACAAGTTCAAACTAAACCTGTGCTTATCATAGGACCACCTAAAAACAAAAAATTACCTCAAGGAACCCTTTTGAACTATGAAAGGCAACTTACTAGTAACAATGTCTTGTTGCAACCAAGTTACAACACCGTTGCTCATACATATATCAAAAGGAACAATAGGAAACCACAAAGAGTACCTACTTCATTACAATTTCCTCAACCAATTTTTCCTAGTGCTCCTCAATTTCCTTTGCACAATGGAAAGGAGTATGATCTTGTGGAACAACTTAAAAACACTACTACTAAGATTTCTCCAAGGGATCTTATTCAAGCTTCATCTAATTACCATAGCATGCTTCAAAATGCTTTGTAACAAGTAGTTATCCCTCCTAGTGTGCAATCAAATTATGTAGCAGCCCTATTTCAAGGTATGACTTTAGTTAAAATTGACATTATCTTTCACTGAGATGAGTTACCTCCAATGGAAGTACAAAAAAAAAATCAAGCCTTCATGGTAATGGCTGTATTAACAAATGTAGCATAAAAAGGACTCTTATTGAAAATAGTTTGGCTCTTAATGTGTATAGTATGAACCTCTTAGATAAGATTGGAGTGGGAAAGCCCGTATGATTAAACCCAATTCTTTATCTATTCATGGAATTGACAATGTGGGAAAACAACCTTTGGGTGTGATAATATTGCCTATTACAGTTGGAAAGGTCACATTACAAATTCCTATCCATGTGATGCCTCAATATCTCTCATATAATCTTCTTTTGGGTGTACCATGGATTCATGAGATGAATGGGGTACCTTCAAATATTCATCATTTAATGAAGTATTTCTATAACAATAAGCTATATACAATCAAGGTTGAACCTCACTTAGAAAGTTTTTTGCACACTGAGAAAAGAAAAGGAAAGTCCTTTGAAAAAAATGATACCAACTTCAAAAGTAGATCCCATGCGAGAGGTAGAAAAATAAAATCATATTAAAGAATTCACAAAGTTATTGGAAGATGATTGGGGTTCATTGGATTTTACACCTATGTTCATGGGAGAATACAAAATCATAACAAAACAACTTGAAAAGGGAAAAGAAATAATAGTAATTTCAACAAAAAATTTGGAGGAACCTTTAAAAGCATCCACTTCAACCAATTTAGAAGAGGACCCAAGTTAGACAACAAACTTTGATGAAGTTGATTATGAACAACCACCAAATCCAAAAGAAATAGAAAAGCTTTATGGAAGAGGTTATGAGCTCTTGAGACAACTTTCTTATAGTGGAAAAGGATGTGGTGTGAAAGAATAAGGCATTATGTCCCTATAAAGACTAACATACAAGAAACAAAAAATGGTCTTAGATATTGACCTTCTAAGAAAACGAAATAAACAAAAAGGCCTTCACTTAATGTCAACACCATTATGTGTGGTTCTTCTAAGACAACTCTCTCTCAAAAGCATCATTAATTAATTGATATAACAAGTGATGTATCATTAGAATATTTTGAACATGATGAATCCTTGGTAGAAATGTTAGGAGTTTATGATAAATCACCAACTCCCCTTCACATACAAGGATTCACTTGTTTCATAGTTAGTACAAAATATTTTGATGAAGAAAAGAAAACAAGTGATGTTGAACAAGATAAAGTCGAAAATATTCCTAAAATTACAAATCAAAGTGAACTACCTATAGGGGATATAATTAGCATACTGATGGACACATTTCACAATGAAAAAATGATTCAAATAAGAAAGTACCTTGATGAGGATGAACAAGAAGGCCATGCAACATTATTACATGTATTTTAGGAAATTTTTGCTTGGACTTATTTGGATATGTTAGGTATTGATGCTAAGATAGTTATGATCAACGTTGTCCTTGTGCAAGATGCTAAACTAGTAAGAAAAAAGATAGACAAGATGAATCCTAAGATAGATTTATTGGTTAAGGTTGAAATTGAAAAAATCCTAGAAGTTGGGTTTATTAGACCTATTGATTATTCCCAATGGATCTCAAACAATGTTGCAGACACAAAACTTGATAATCGTACTATGATGTGTACAAAATGTTGTGACCTTAATAAATTATCTTTAAAAGATGATTTTCTCCTTCCTAATATTGACATGATAGTGGATTCAACTGTGGGCCATGCTTTGTTGTCATTCATGGATGGTTTTTCAGGATATAATCAAATCTTTATCAACCCTCAAGGTCAATTCAAGACACCATTTACTACACCCTTGGGAACCAACTATTGGGTTGTCATGCCTTTTGGATTAAAGAATGTAGGCACAACATACTAAAGATATTTCAAATTGATATTTCATGATTACATAGATAAAATTTTGGAAGATTATGTTGATGATATTCTAGCCAAATCCTTGACCCACCAACACAATGTTAAAATATTTTGAAAGATCTTTGAAAGAATTTGCAAGTACAACATGAGATTGAATCCAAAAAAGTGTGTCTTTAGTGTGGATAGTGGAAATCTCTTAGATTTTATAGTATCGTACAAAGGCATTGAGGTGGAAACAAAGAAAAATGATGCTATCATTAACTTGCCACCTCCAAAGAACATTTATTAGTTACATACTTTGCAAGGAAGGATTCAATCTCTTCGCCATTTTGTGGCATCTTTGGTGGATCAGACCTTACCCTTTACGAAAATTCATTGGCATGTGGTAGCTTAAGGTTTTATGTTAAATGCATTGGCATGTGGTTATAATTATAAATTTGAGATAAGATATTATCAACTAATTTTTTTATTTAAATATAAGTAAATTATGATCTAAATTATTATGTTAAATTATTATGTTAAATGTATTAGTTTATGGTTGATTAAAATCTATATGAAATATCATTTATGTAAACCTTTTTAACATATTCAAAAGTATTGGGATACACATATTTTACATATGTTAAATTTTATTTTAAAAAATAATCTTCATCTTGATGTTTATTCCACAAACCTAAATAGAAATTGGATATTGGGATTTACTAAAAATGCTAAGAATTGACTAATGTTTACTAGTATTAAATTACAAAATTTTGTTTTGCTATTTGTCTTTAGATATGATTGAAAACTTTAAGAAATCAAAGAATTATTTATGTTGGCTTTTTTTAAGAAAATAAAACATCCAAATGTTAAGAGTTATTCTAACAGCTTTTTTTCTTCTTAACACAAGCCCCTTGTTTCAAGTATAGCATGGAGAGAAATGTAACAAGCATGTAAGCCCTTTTTAAGGTTTAATAGGTTTTAAAATTAATTTTGTGGCATATTTAGTCATTGATTAGTACTTGGAAAATAGAAAATAGAGTAAACTTTAGAAAAAACAAATTTGAATAATAATTCTTCAAACTCACCTAAAAATTACAACAATTCATATGTGAAAATTTTGTCAACCAACATGTAGGTCATTCTAATTGAAAATAATAAAAGAGAAAAAAAGTGTGTTTCTCTGAAATTGAATTTCACTATGTTTTTCTTTATAGTGTATCTTTTGTAGAGTCCAAAAATTTCCTCAAGTGTGACTAAAAAATGAAAACTAATATAGTTACTTACTTGTGAGCTACATGACTACAATACACGATAAAATGTGTTTCAATTAAAAAAAATTTAGTAGATGATACCTTGTGGTGGAACCCCTAAAAATGCTTTGTGTTCCACTTTAAATTTTGCAAAATTTTAGCTATTTTCATGTCCTAGGGCTTAGGCTTTTGTTTATTATCATTCCTTAGGGTTTGTGTTGCTAAAACCCTTTCTAAAAACCTTTAAGCCTGAGTCCTTTGCAAATGTTATGATTCAACGTTGACCTTTTATCACCGGTTCTCGGTCATTTAAGTCATGTCTTATTGATCTGGTGGATATTTTTAGTGAAAATTGAAGTGTCTCATTTTTCTCCAAAATCTGCACTATCAGAAAGAGCTCAGTGTCCTGATTCCAACACAACTTGAACGGAGCGAAAAGGAGCCCGTTTGTGCAAGTTATGGCCAGTCAAACCTTGGGTCAAACTGGGATCAGGGGCATCCAGGAAGAAAAAAATGGCATCATCAAAAGTTGTCAAAGTTGGCGTCATCACGAAGAGCTCTTCGAGACGATTCTGGCGGCATTTGTTTTGTCGAAATCCGACATCATATGCTCAAGATACAGTTGGTCAAAGTTTCAGGTTGACTTGGTGGACTTGAAGGCACAGCGATGACGTCATCATCTGTACAACTGATGTAAGCACATGGTACAAAATCCGAAATGGACCAATCAGGAGCTGACACATGGTAGTTCGTATAGTCCGTACATGTCGATGTGGCACGATGACGCGACAGGTGACGTCATCCTGGTCGGCGAATCATATGTAGACACGTGTCCACCCATCCCAGTCAGCGTACAACACGGATGAGTCAGCAGACATGTGGCAGTCGAGTCAGCGTTGACGTGGCATCCACATGGTTGTCCAATCAATGACAGATGGCAGTGAGTCATCGGACATGTCGGGTGTTGAGTCAGCTCTGACAGGGAATGAGATTCTGCCACGTGGCAGTTGTCTGTTGCGGCATAAGTTCCCTCATTCCTCCGTCAGTGTCGGTTGCATAGTTTGTTTTAACAAAAGTCTGTTGTGGGTTTTGAACACGTAACCTCCACCGAAACGGCCGCAACCTCAACCATTACACCACAGCCAGACCGCTCAACTATGTATAGAGTTAGTTTTGTTTTGTTATAGAGATTGCGGATATTGGCTATTAAAAGCCAGCGGCCGGGTTGGAACCCGCGACCGCCGGCTTACCAAAACAGCAAGCCACCAACGCGCCAACGAACATTGTTTGATATAGAATGTGGCCCAGTCGTCTTTGTTAAACTGCCAAAGCCAAAAACCTTAAATTTTAAACAAACTCTCCTAGATTTAAAATTAAAACAAACAAATAATCCTTTTAAGGATTAACCAAAAATCTTCCAAAATAGAATAAGCCCAAAATGAATAAATAAAATAAATATTAGGGGGATTTTTAAAGATGTATATGGTTATAAAGGAGATTAAGTTGTTTTTTTTGGGAGATATGGAGGATTTTCAAATATATGATTTGTAATTTGGAGAGATAAGGAATATTTTGTAAATCAATTGGTTAAAGGCCAATTTGAGCAATTTTTATGTATAAAAGGAGGGTGTGAGGTGAGAGTGGAGTTAAGTTTTTCTTTCAGGTGATAAAGTCTTGACGCTGAGACAACACAAAAGAAAGGTCTTGTTGAAGAGTTTTCGAGCCATTCTTGTACGCCAGAGCACTGTTATGCTGCCGAAGTGCTTGGAGAATGGTTATGGTGCTGTTGTAATTGATTTTTGGAGTTAATCGGATCAGTCTCTCTATTGGAGTGGACTCGGAGACGTAGTCACTTTCATGACGAATTCTGTTATCAACTGTTTGCACTTCTCTTCTTCTCTCTCTTTATTTCTCTCATTTCCTTCCTTTCTGTTATAATCACCTTGTTATTACTTTCATTTTGTTATTTCCATAAGTTAATTTTGATTTAATTAACTTGGAATAAACATTGTAAAAAATTAAGCATTCATTTTCGCAATTTAGTCTAGATCCTATACAGATCAAGTTGGTATCAGAGCTCAGTTGACTTTTATTGCAGTTATTTGTTTTTTTGAATGCTAACAAGATCTAGGATTCAGAAGGGTGAAGGAAAACTTGAAGACTTTAATCCTGAGATCGGGAAGCATAAAACATTTCCAAAGATGTCAGTTTCTGGAATGGAGGTTCCTGAAGAAATCAGTGAGCAAGAATTTTGAAGAGCATTCCTTGAGATGAAGGCTAAGGTGGACATTCTTTTTCAGGAGAGACAAGAACGGAAGGAACGTGAATAAGGTTCGTCGAAGCAAGAAAATCGCAAAGACATGAAAGGGAAACAACATGGAGATGGTGACAAGAAACCAGATCCACCCTCTTCTTCTTCTCCTCCCTCTTCTCCTTCTTCTCCATCTTCTCCTCATTCTATTTCTTCTAATCCTTTCAAGAGTGGGTATAAACCTAAAATCAAATTGGATGTAAAATTTGATTTGCCTAAATATTGTGGTGAACTTAATGCTGAAAAATTGGATGATTGGATTCAACAAGTTGAGGTTTATTGTAGAGTCCAGAACCTATTAGATGATGTTGATAGGATCCAATTAGCTACTCTTCGTTTAGGAGGTACAGCCTTAACTTGGTGGGAGAGTAAGTCTAAGGCAGAAGTTTCACAACATGGTAGAGTCGGCTTAACTTAAGCGTAATTTATTAATGCGCTTTAAGAAGCGCTTATCCTTTTAGCACATATGTAGCGCTTAATGATGGACCGCAAATGTTTAGCAAGGGAAAGGTCAAACTGTCCAAGAGTACACCCATGAATTCAGGAAAAGGGCTATTGCTTTGAATGTTCCGTTGTATACCCAGGACACATTGTTGAAGTACATAGGAGGTTTGCATTCCTACCTTAGACATTCCATTTTGGTATTGAACCCTTGTAATTTGGATGAAGTGTCTGTTCAAGCTACACACTTAGAGTCAAGGGGTAAAGGATCTTTCATTGACAAGTTTGATAATGATGTAAAGAAATTTTCTAAGAATGCAGAGACAGGGAAAGGAAAGAAGGCAACTACAGTTAAGAAGGATGAGAAACTTTCTTGCTCTCATTGTGACAAGAATGGTCATGATGAAGATCACTATTGGAAGTTGCATCCGGAATTGAAGCCTAAGTGGGCTCAAAGACGTAATCAGAAACAGAAAGGTAAGGAGAAAGCCACGAATGTTGTTATGGATCTTGGTTCAGATTCAGATGATGAGACTAAGATAACAGCTATGGGGTTAAAAGGTAAAGCTTCTATTTCTGGTGTTTCTGTTGCTAGTTATGCTTCTTCTTCTACAGTTAATGATTTCTCAAGATGTGGAAAAGAATGAGCTTTTTCTACGTATATTGTCGTTAAGAACAAGTAAAAATTGATGCACTCATAGATAGTGGTTCTCAAGTGAATTTAATTTCAGAAAGTGTTGTAAAGAACTTGGGATTAAAAACTACACAACATAAGAAACCTTATCCACTAGGCTGGATTTGTGAAAATGATAAGTTGCAAGTAACAAGACAATGCACCTAAAGGTTCACAATTACTAGTAAATTTGTGGATGAAGTACAGTTTGATGTCGTTCCACTGGATATCTGTGGGATAGTGCTTGGTAGCCCTTATTTATATGACAGGAAAGCAATTTTCTACAGGGAAAAGAATCATTATCACTTGTTTAAAGATGGCATTCAGTATATTGTACATTCTAACAAGATTAAGACTGATCATTCTTTTGCAAACACAGGACATTAAAGAGGGTAATTAATGCAAGTAAAGAGTTAACTCTTATGTTTGTCAGTACAGGTGGTTCTAAACTTGAACTTGGAGTAGCTAACTAGGGTCAGATGTTGCAGGATGCACTTGCAGTACAGCATGAGAAAAAGATGATTGAAAGCATTGATGGATCCTTGGGTAAAAATGTTCTTGTTGTGAGGGATCAAATTGTTGTTGACTTATTCTCTTTCATTTATGCATTGTTGTTCAGCTTGATGCTAGTCAGTTTTTGTTGGTTAGTGGCTACGACATTTGATGTAGATGTTTATGGGAGTGATAGAATAATGTTTATGTTCAACAATGTTATTGCAGCCTTTATTGTGCTTGTGAGCTAGGTATTCAGATGTACAGAGGATACAGGACAAGTGGGGAGGCCAAGTCCTCACTTATTGTCAGAGTAAATGCCACTTTTGGAGGTCCAAAAGGTCTTCAGTGGGGAGGCCTGATTCGGTGGATATTTTCAGTGAAAATTGAAGTGTCTCATTTTTCTCTAGAATCTGCACTATCAGAAAGAGCTCAGCGTCCTGATTCCAACGCAACTTGAACGGAGCGAAAAGGAGCCCATTTGTGCAAGTTATGGCCAGTCAAACCTTGGGTCAAACTGGGATCAGGGGCATCCAGGAAGCGAAAAAAATGGCATCATCAAAAGTTGTCAAAGTTGGCGTCATCACGAATAGCTCATCGAGACGATTCCGGCGGCGTTTGTTTTGTCGAAATCTGACATTGTATGCTCAAGATACAGCTGGTCAAAGTTTCAGGTTGATTTGGTGGACTTGAAGGCATAGCGATGACGTCATCATCTGTATAGCTAACGTAAGCACATGGTACAAAATCCAAAATGGACCAATCAGGAGCTGACACATGGCAGTCTGTACAGTCCGTACATGTCGACGTGGCATGATGATGCAGCAGGTGACGTCATCTTGGTCGGTGAATCATATGTAGACACGTGTCCACCCGTCCCAGTCAGCGTACAAGGTGGATGAGTCAGCAGACATGTGGCAGTCGAGTCAGCGTTGACGTGGCATCCACGTGGTTGTCCAGTCAGTGACAGGTGGCAGTGAGTCATCAGACAGGTCGGGTGTTGAGTCAGCTCTGACAGCGAATGAGATTCTGCCACGTGGCAGTTGTCTGTCGCGGCATAAGTTCCCTCATTCCTCTGTCGGTGTCGGTTGCATAGTTTGTTTTAACAAAAGTCTGTTGTGGGTTTTGAACACGTAACCTCCACCGAAACGGCCGCAACCTTAGTTGTTACACCACAGCTGGACCGCTCAACTATATATAGAGTTAGTTTTGTTTTGTTATAGAGATTGCGGATATTGGCTATTAAAAGCCAACGGCCGGGTTGGAACCCGCGACCGTCGGCTTACCAAAACAGCAAGCCACCAACGCGCCAACGAACATTGTTTGATATAGAATGTGGCCCGGTCGTCTTTGTTAAACTGCCAAAGCCAAAAACCTTAAATTTTAAACAAACTCTCCTAGATTTAAAATTAAAAAAAACAAATAATCCTTTTAAGGATTAACCAAAAATATTCCAAAATAGAATAAGCCCAAAATGAATAAATAAAATAAATATTAGGGGGATTTTTAAAGATGTATATGGTTATAAAGGAGATTAAGTTGTTTTTTTTGGGAGATATGGAGGATTTTCAAATATATGATTTGTAATTTGGAGAGATAAGGAATATTTTGTAAATCAATTGGTTAAAGGCCAATTTGAGCAATTTTTATGTATAAAAGGAGGGTGTGAGGTGAGAGTGGAGTTAAGTTTTTCTTTCAGGTGATGAAGTCTTGACGCTGAGACAACACAAAATAGAGGTCTTGTTGAAGATTTTTTGAGCCATTCTTGTACGCCAGAGCACTGTTATGCTGTCGAAGTGCTTGGAGAATGGTTATGGTGCTGTTGTAATTAATTTTTGGAGTTAATCGGATCGGTCTCTCTATTGGAGTGGACCTGGAGACGTAGTCACTTTCGTGACGAACTCCGTTATCAACTATTTGCACTTCTCTTCTTCTCTCTCTTTCTTTCTCTCATTTCCTTCCTTTCTCGCTATAATCACCTTGTTATTATTTTCATTTTGTTATTTCCCATAAGTTAATTTTGATTTAATTAACTTGGAATAATCATTGCAAAGTTAAGCATTTAAATACTGCAATCTAGTCTAGATCCTATACGCATCAAGTCGGTATCGTGAGCGCAGCTTGACCATATTGCGCTATTTTGTTTTGAATGCTAACGATCCGTGATTCATAGGGTGAAGGCAAGTCAAGACTTTGATCCCGGACGGGAAGCCAAGAACATTTCCAAAGATGTCGGGCCGAATGGAGGTTCCTGAAGAAATTAGTGAGCAGGAATTTCGAAGAGCATTCCTCAAGATGAAGGCTAAGGTGGACATTCTTTTTCAAGAGAGACAAGAGCGGAAGGAACGTGAAGAAGGTTCATCGAAGCAAGATGCTCGTGAAGACAAGAAAGGGAAACAACATGGAGATGGTGGCAAGCAACCAAATCACCCCTTTTCTTCTTCTCCTCCCTCTTCTCCTTCTCCTTCTTCTCCATCTTCTCCTCATTCTATTTCTTCTAATCCTTTCAAGAGTGGGTATAAGCCTAAAATCAAATTGGATGTAAAATTTGACTTGCCTAAATATTGTGGAGAACTTAATGCTGAAAAATTGGATGATTGGATTCAACAAATTGAGGTTTATTGTAGAGTCCAGAACCTATTAGATGATGTTGATAGGATCCAATTAGCTACTCTTCGTTTAGGAGGTACAACCTTAACTTGGTGGGAGAGTAAGTCTAAGGCAGAAGTTTCACAACCTGGTAGAGTCAGTTTAACTTGGGCAGAATTTATTAATGCTCTTAAGAAGCAGTTTTATCCCCTAGGACATATGCAGCAATTAATGATGGATTGGCAAATGTTTAGGCAAGGGAAAGGTCAAACTGTCCAAGAGTACACCCATGAATTTGGGAAGAAGGCTATTGCTTTGAATGTTCCTTTGTACACCCAAGACACGTTGTTGAAGTACATAGGAGGTCTACATTCCTACCTTAGGCATTCTATCCTGGTTTTGAACCCTTGTAACTTGGATGAAGTGTTTGTTCAAGCAACACACTTAGAGTCAAGGGGTAAAGGATCTTTTATTGATAATGATGTAAAGAAATCTTCTAAGAATGTAGAGACAGGTAAAGGAAAGAAGGCAGCCACAATCAAGAAGGATGAGAAACTTTCTTGCACTCATTGTGACAAGGAAGGTCATGATGAAAATCACTGCTGGAAGTTACATCCCGAATTGAAGCCTAAGTGGGCTCAAAGACGTAATCAGAAACAAAAGGGTAAGGAGAAAGCCATGAATGTTGTTATGGATCTTGGTTCAGATTCAGATGATGAGACTAAGATAACAGCTATGGGGTTAAAAGGTAAAGCTCCTATTTCTGGTGTTTCTGTTGCTAGTTGTGCTTCTTCTTCTACAGTTAATGATTTCTCTGAAGATGTGAAAAGGAATGAACTTTTCCACTTAAGGGTTGGTGCTAAGAACAGTAAAATTGATGCACTCATAGATAGTGGATCTCAAGTTAATTGCACTCTCGTAAAGTGTTGTAAATAACTTGGGACCAAAACTACAACATAAGAACCTTATCCACTAGGCTAGATTTTAGAAAGTGATAAGTTAAAAGTAACTAAACAAATGCACCTTAAGATCTCGCAATCACTAGTAAATTTGTGGATGAAGTACAATTTGATGTAGTTCCAATAGATATCTGTGGGATAGTGCTTGGAAGCCCTTATTTATATGACAGGAAAGCTATTTTCTACAGGGAAAAGAATCAATATCACTTGTTTAAAGATGGCATTTAGTATATTGTACATTCTCACAGGATTAAGACTGATCGTTCTTTTGCAAACACAGGGTAGTTAAAGAGGGTAATTAATGCAAGTAAAGAGTTAACTCTTATGTTTGTCAGTACAGGTGGTTCTAAACATGAACTTGGAGTAGCTAACCAGGGTCAGATGTTGCAGGATGCACTTGCAGTACAGCATGAGGAAAAGATGCTTGAAAGCATTGATGGATCCTTGGGTAAAAATGTTCCTGTTGTGAAGGATCGATATGTTGTTGACTTATTTTCTTTCATTTCTGCATTGATGTTCAGCTTGATGCTAGTCAATTTTTGTTGGTTAGTGGCTACGACATTGGATGTAGATGCTTATGGAATTGATAAAGTTATGTTTATGTTCAACAATCTTGTTGCGGCTCTTCATTGTGCTTGTGAGCCAAGTATTCGTGATGTACGAGGATACAGGATTAAGTGGGGAGGCCAAGTCCCTCACTTATTGTCGGTAATGCCACTTTGAGGTCCAAAGGTCTCGCGGGGAGCCCCGATCCGTGGATATTTTCGCTGAAAAATTGAAGCGTTCTATTTTCTCTTAGAATCAGACCATCGTAAAGAGCTCGGCTCGATTCCAACACAACTTGAACGGAGCGAAAAGGAGCCCGTTTGTGCAAGTTATGGCCAGTCAAACCTTGGGTCAAACTGGGATCAGGGGCATCCAGGAAGAAAAAAATGGCATCATCAAAAGTTGTCAAAGTTGGCGTCATCACGAAGAGCTCTTCGAGACGATTCTGGCGGCATTTGTTTTGTCGAAATCCGACATCATATGCTCAAGATACAGTTGGTCAAAGTTTCAGGTTGACTTGGTGGACTTGAAGGCACAGCGATGACGTCATCATCTGTACAACTGATGTAAGCACATGGTACAAAATCCGAAATGGACCAATCAGGAGCTGACACATGGTAGTTCGTATAGTCCGTACATGTCGATGTGGCACGATGACGCGACAGGTGACGTCATCCTGGTCGGCGAATCATATGTAGACACGTGTCCACCCATCCCAGTCAGCGTACAACACGGATGAGTCAGCAGACATGTGGCAGTCGAGTCAGCGTTGACGTGGCATCCACATGGTTGTCCAATCAATGACAGATGGCAGTGAGTCATCGGACATGTCGGGTGTTGAGTCAGCTCTGACAGGGAATGAGATTCTGCCACGTGGCAGTTGTCTGTTGCGGCATAAGTTCCCTCATTCCTCCGTCAGTGTCGGTTGCATAGTTTGTTTTAACAAAAGTCTGTTGTGGGTTTTGAACACGTAACCTCCACCGAAACGGCCGCAACCTCAACCATTACACCACAGCCAGACCGCTCAACTATGTATAGAGTTAGTTTTGTTTTGTTATAGAGATTGCGGATATTGGCTATTAAAAGCCAGCGGCCGGGTTGGAACCCGCGACCGCCGGCTTACCAAAACAGCAAGCCACCAACGCGCCAACGAACATTGTTTGATATAGAATGTGGCCCAGTCGTCTTTGTTAAACTGCCAAAGCCAAAAACCTTAAATTTTAAACAAACTCTCCTAGATTTAAAATTAAAACAAACAAATAATCCTTTTAAGGATTAACCAAAAATCTTCCAAAATAGAATAAGCCCAAAATGAATAAATAAAATAAATATTAGGGGGATTTTTAAAGATGTATATGGTTATAAAGGAGATTAAGTTGTTTTTTTTGGGAGATATGGAGGATTTTCAAATATAGGATTTGTAATTTGGAGAGATAAGGAATATTTTGTAAATCAATTGGTTAAAGGCCAATTTGAGCAATTTTTATGTATAAAAGGAGGGTGTGAGGTGAGAGTGGAGTTAAGTTTTTCTTTCAGGTGATGAAGTCTTGACGCTGAGACAACACAAAAGAGAGGTCTTGTTGAAGAGTTTTCGAGCCATTCTTGTACGCCAGAGCACTGTTATGCTGCCGAAGTGCTTGGAGAATGGTTATGGTGCTGTTGTAATTGATTTTTGGAGTTAATCGGATCGGTCTCTCTATTGGAGTGGACCCGGAGATGTAGTCACTTTCGTGATTAACCCGCTATCAACTGCTTGCACTTCTTCTCTCTTTCTTTCTCTATTTTCCTTTCTCTATAATCACCTTGTTATTACTTTCATTTTGTTATTTCCATAAGTTAATTTTGATTTAATTAACTTGGAATAATCATTGTAAAGCATTGTAAAAAGTTAAGCATTTAAATACCAGAATCTAGTCTAGATCCCATACGATCAACTACTCTTGATTGCTTTTTAGGATGCAGAATTGGAATTCAAAATTCCTAGTAGTTTCAAATGGTGAAAAAGACTTATATTTATATGCATCTCTTCATTTCTCGCAAAATTAATTGTGAAAAGCCAAAAAATGAATTTGAATTTACAAACTTTAAAATGTTGAAAATAACATATTAAAATTTTGGCCAAAATAGGCTGGTCAAGGGCGGTGACACCCTAGACTAGACCTATTTTGGGGCTTTTTTACTGCTAAATAAATAATTAATGTTAATTCCCAATTATATCCTGATTTTTTTAAAATGACAATAAAATAGGAAAATTAGGAGCATAATTAGGTCTAGGCACATAAGGGGGAGCTAAACCTATTATGAAATTATCAAGGTCAACAATTTACGATGCTACATAGAGATGTAAAAAAATTCATGTCTCTATAGAGAATTGAGAGAACCTTATAGTGAGGATAAAAAACATTTTATTCCTTTCAAGCACTGAAAGGATAGAGCATATGGTAGAGAGAAACACTAGCCATGACCCTCTACAAAAGGTTTGACAAATATGCATGAAAATCCAAACTGTGGTGTGAAGGAACATTTTAAATGGCAAACAATCTAAATGGTTGTTGACTTTGTTGGTCCAATTTAGCTCATCTTTTTATTGATGTATCATTGGGCATGTTACTAACCACCTCAAGGATGTCCCAATAAGGATTTAGAGGAGCGATGATGTCTCATGACCTAGTTTTCTTTTGATTGTTGTTTGTGGTTTTTCTTGACAAAAAGACTAGGGAAACTTGGCTCCTAGTATGAGTTATGGCATTCCTTATCTGTCCACTATCTGATTTTGTTAGGGGATAACATCGAACACCTTGGTTATGTCATATCATGGTGTTTATTGTCCATTTTCCATATTTTTAATGTCCAATGATGATAATAATGCAAGCCTAATATCTATCAAGCAAAACATCAATCACTCTCCATTCATCTTCTTTTCGTACTAATTTATTTTCGTCTCGCTAACATTTCTCTTCATCAATCCTTGCATTCATCCACTATTAGATTTGCTTATCGAAATAATTTTTCAAATTTTTGGAAACTCTTTCAAATTTTGCAATTTTTTTTTAGGGGGCCATAGGTCTATCCTGCCTTCACCATGACACACTGGGGCATATTTTAGAACTAAATTTCTTTGACAATCCCCTTTCTTCCCTAATAATTAAATAATTTTAAATATTTTATTATTGCCTAAAGTCATATTTCTTCTATTAATTGAATAATCTTAATTATTTAATTAATTCATTTTTCTCCTTTTATTTCCTCCTTTTGATTAACTAAATAAATTATATTTATTTAATTACGTCATTAATGTCCCCTTTCCTCTATAATTAAATAAATTCATATTTATTTAATTATTATCATTTTCTATTATAATTAAATAATTATTTCAATTATTTAATTATTCATTATCCTCTTCTTCTATAATTTAAATAAATTTTACTTATTTAATTATTTATTAATTTGTCCTTTTCTTCCATTTTTTAAATTAAATTATTATCTAATTTAAAAGTTAATCTTTTTCCTTTCTTCTATAATTAAATAATCATTTTTATTTAATTATTCACTTTCTCTCCTAAATTAAATAATTTTATAATTATTTAATTTTCTACAACAACCTCTTTTTTTGTGCCAACCTCTTTATCCATGTCATTCTTATCTCTTCACATCTCAATTAATTTCGACAGTCCTTGATTGAATTATTTTATAATTTAATCTCCACCATCCATCCTTAACCAAGCCCTATCTTTGCCCTAATTTAGCCCTAACCCTATTTCATTGATTCTCAAGCAATCTTGTCCTTTGAACAACATCATCTTTCATCTTTAATCCTAGCCCTTCATTCAAATTTGGTTTTTTATAAAAGAGCCCTATCATTGTCATTTCAAGGCTAACAACTAATAAGAGAATTCAAG
>VDFB02075321.1:269292533-269400452 GCA_007258455.2 Sequoia sempervirens
CACCAGTCAAATACAGGTACTAAGGTCATTTGAAACGGTTCAATTCAAAGAAGTGGAATCATTGAAACGGTTCACATGCAAATAAGTGGAATCATTTGGCGTTATAGTTGATGTCAGTTTCTTACACCCACTACCGTCAGTTTGTTGCTCACGACTTGCACATCAATTTCTATCATAGCTAGTTATTGTTTACATGGGCTTCGAAGAGGGGTTTTATTACACAGATTCTTAAACCCATTATGTAACTGTAGATGCCTTCGACGTAATTACAATGAATTGCCCTCCTCCATAATCTTGTAGTGCAAATGAATAAAACGGTTAAGAACAAGAACCTTCGTAACCATTGAAAATAATTGCATTCTACAGCTTGTGCTTGTTCTTGTTCTGAGTTTTCTATCTTTGCAAGATTTAAAAATGGACTGGAATTTGTATGACGAATATGAAAAGCTTGTAATTCGCATGAATACTCCCATGTATGTATGTAGTGTGCTTTTGATGAGTGGTTCTGTTTTCATGTTTCTTATAGAGATTTTTAAAAAAAAATTGTCTTGGGTTATTAAATTTCTTGATTTTTGCTCGTGTTTTTTTCTTTACTTTCAGGGTTGTAATTGATAATGATGTCTGCCAGAATGCAACTATGGTAAAGGTAATTGGAAACAACTCTAGATCTGAATTGTTGGATTTTGTAGACTCAGTGGGGCGAGTTCTGTACTATCTTTAGCATAGTTTTCATTGAAAATTGGACTTGGCGTTTGTAAGATCCGGAGTTAATATGGTTAGTGGAATGTTGCTTCGTAGGTGGACAGTGCAAATAAATACGGCATTCTTTTGGAGGCTCTGCAGGTATTGGCGGAATTGAATCTTAATGTGACCAAGGCATATGTATCCTGCGATGGCAGGTGGTTCCTGGATGGTATGTTATCTTTTGTACACAGGATCTGTTTTATCTTCCTTGGTATTTATTATGTATGTTTGCCTTGACAACTTGTTCTGCTCTGTTTTGCTGTAGTTTTTCATGTGACAGATGCCAATGGCAACAAGCTTACAGATGATGGAGTGATTGAGTACATTGAAAAGGTACACTCTGGTTTATATTGAGTGATGGGCACATTGATTTTGAACACATAAATTGGTTTCTAAGAAAGTTTATGTATTTGTGGCAGACGCTGGCAGGAAATTCTTTGATGGTACCTTCCTTTGGCATGGAAGTGGCAGTTGAACACACAGCTATTGAATTAACAGGCACAGACCGTCCGGGTTTACTCTCTGAAATATCTGCTGTTTTGGCTGACCTCCAGTGCAATGTGGTAGAGGGTGAGTTATGGACTCATAACAGGAGGGTTGCTTGCCTCATATACATCACAGACGAGGCGAAGGGTGCTCCCATTAAAGACCCTAAAAAGATTTGCAGAATTGAGGAGCTGTTGCGCAATGTATTGAAAGGGGATAATGATATCAGAGGCCCTGTAACGGTAGTTTCAATGGGATTCACTCACACCCAGAGACGCCTTCACCAAATGATGTTTGCAGACCGGGACTTTGAGCGCTTTGACAGGAGAGTAAAGGCAGAGAAAAATGCCCTCCATCACAATAACAGCAAGCCCAAGTCTTTTGTAACGGTGGACAACTGGTTTGAGAGGGGCTATTCTGTAGTTAATGTTCAGTGTAAAGACAGGCCAAAGCTTCTCCTTGACATTGTTTGTACCTTGACAGATATGAAGTATGTGGTGTTCCATGCCAAAATAAATTCCGAGGGTCCCCATACCTATCAGGTTGGTTTCTTTGCAATCTTCTAGTTTAGATAATGAAGAGCTGATATGTTCTTAACTTTCTCTTGTTTTGCGACTTTTTTAGGAATATTATATCAGACATACAGACGGGTGCCCCGTGAATTCAGAGGCGGAAAGGCAACGTGTAATTCAATGCCTGGAGGCCGCCATAGAGAGAAGAGTTTCAGAGGTACGAAAGATTTCCGGTAGAAATTTATAAAATTGTTCGATTCGGGACATTAAAATAAGATGTGAAAATGCATGTGGCAGGGGTTGAGGCTGGAGCTTTGCGCGGACGACCGAGTTGGACTTCTCTCAGACGTGACACGCATATTCCGAGAGAATGGAATGTCAGTGGCACGAGCAGAAGTGTCGACGCGGGGAGAGAAGGCAGTGGATGTGTTCTACGTTACGGACGCGGCAGGGAATCCAGTGGATTCCAAGACTGTAGAAGCCGTTCGCCGGGAAATTGGAATCACAAAGTTGCAAGTGAAAGAGATCTCTACAACTGGTGGGAAATCTCTAGTAACGTTACCTCCACCTGCCCGCTTCTCCCTTGGCAATCTCTTCAAGTCACAGTCTGAGCGCTTTCTTTACAACCTTGGATTATTTGGCCTGATCAAATCTCTTTCTTAGAAGCACTGGCTCCATTGCAGAGAACATAGATAGAGTTGGAATTTGGGTCTTTCTTGTTAGACAGAATATATGTTGCTCGATATTTGCAAATATGGAAAGGAATAGCAGAAATTTGACTGCTTTCATGGGCTTTCTTGGGGTATATCTCTTTGATCAGACTTGTATTTTAGAAAGCAAAGATTGATTACAGACAGGGCTTGTATTCAAGGAAATGATCTAGATGAGGAGTCCTCGTAGTTGAATCAAGATTAGAAAAACATGATTCTAGTTGTTGTATCATATGTACACTATTTAGCGAAGGGGTCAGCCCAATATGTCTTAATTTACTTCAAAATGACGTACAATTAATTAGTCGAATCCTCGGTCATATCTGACAAATGGTTGATAAAGACTGGCAGAAGCAGTTTACTATGGAAACGGATAAGTTTTCTAACCGAACAATAGGGGAATCAGGATTACAGAAATCTGGAGGGGGCTTTTTGCAATGTAGATTAAGTTTAAAAATTTAAGTTTTAAAATTAATAGAAGTCACGGTTTGATGAATTTTGTTATTTTACATATTCAATATTCAATTAAACAGTAAATAAATATAAAATTAAAAAAAATTAATTTGCGGAAACTTAAAAACTGCATCTGATTGACAAATGGTAAAAAGTGTAAGTTAATTTCTTGCCTCAACTGTACCCACTTAAACTTTTGAACTAAAAAATAAAGACTGCTATTATGAAAGGAAAGATTATAATTAATCTTGTAGCTTTGGTTTGTTGCTTTATGGGACCCCTACTCCTTCAAAATAGATCATGAAGCCCCTAAATGAGACCCCCACCTTAGTTTCTTGTAGAGGTTTGAGAGATATTTGGGTCAAATGTTGGGGTGGGGTATGGTAGATATTTATTTATGGTGGGTCCAATCATGTTCTATGTTTATGCAAATAGATGATGATGTCGATACCCACATGTATTTCGGGGTTTGCTTCTTTTTTCGCAAAACATCCAACCCAAACAAATAGGTGTTGGTGTCGATTCTCTTGCCTCCTACAAATAATTTTGTAGGAAAAATATAATAGAACTTCTTAAACTATCTTGAGAGGCAAAACTTTGGGTTTGTTTCTAGAAAAAAATCACTCATCATTTCTTTTTTTCATTGAATCTTATGACTTGGATTTTTTGATAAATTGTTTCAAAAATAAATGTGTAAAGACCAGTTAAGTTTCATAGCCAATGAAAATAATCACAATGTTTGTAAAATAATATTTTTTCAAGTATTAGTCATTCTTGTTAAAGAAACTTTTACTAACAACACTTTATTCTCATTTACCATAATTTGTACTGTCTAATTGATAAGAAAAATAGGACAACATCTCTCTAACACTTATAAAATAAACTAAAATCACAAAAAATGTGGTGGTAAAACTGAAAAATTATTTGCAATTAAACTCTAAATTTTATAAAATAAACAATGATCCACTTTCTAGAATACTTTAATGGATGTGCATATCCTATTCTAAAGCTCTCATTTTAATACAAAATGGGAGTATACTAACAAAACAAAAAACATTAAAAATTAGTTATTAAATTTTCTTAGATGAGATATAAATAATTTTCTAAAATAAATTACTAATTATTTAATATGTTTGCACAAAAATTTATACAAAACTTTATGCACAAGAAAATTGAGACAATGGATTGAGATAAAAAGGAATAAAAAATTGCATAGAGTTGTTGAGGAGGTGTTGGGTTGCATGACTCAACATTTCTTATGTATATTATGCATCTCATCTATTGAAGATGAATCAAACCATCTTAATTTTGCACACTTCACTCACTCAAGACATGGGTTATATGTACTTATATCATATAAATACACTTTTATTCTAATCTCATAGGTAATAATAAGCCCATGTTTAATAACATTAATAATAAGTATTTCTTCTCTCATTTATGGGGTGTGTAAGGATGATCTTAGCATAAATTTGAAAGCAGATGTAAAATGGTATCCACCAGATGAGGGTTGGGTTAAGATGAACTTTGACAGCGTAGCTCAAGGAAATCATGGGCCTTCAAGAGCAGGGTGTATTGTAAGGGGTCATAATGGGGATTGGATAACTAAGTGGGAAAGGAAACTGGTAGATGGCATGAATAATGGAATAGAGTTTCAAGCTGCCTGGTTGGGCATAAATCTATGTAAGTGATTAGGTTTCTCAAAAATTCACCTTGAAGGTGATTCCATGATATCTATAAATGCAATGTGAAGGACAATAACCCCAAATTAGAAGTTGGACAAATGGCTCTAACGAATTGTTGATGATTCAACCAATTTCGAGGATTTTAAAATTTTACAAATTTATAGAGAAGGAAAAGTTGAAGTTGATAGCTATCCAAAGATGTGATCACTAATGCTCGAGATCTTGGTGGAACACCAATGTGTAATGTTGGATTTTCTCACACGCACATATGAGCTTGGAGGTTTATGAAGGACTGAGATAGAGGAAAGGAATTCCAAGTGTTTTAAATGTTGAAGTACATGGATGGAAATGGATAGAGTTGAAAGCTAGCTGTGGAAGAAAAAAAGAGCATAGGTGATCATGAAGATGACTATTTGTTTGGGATCCAAGGAGAGGTATATGGCTTTCCACAGTGCAATCTCATATGTGAGGCTCAAACACATATTCAATGACACAGATGAGGAAACTTTGAAGGTGGTGAAACAAATACTAGGAGCCATGTTCCTTTTCTCCACCTATAGATTTAGGGTCAACTCCAACATCTCCTCTATGTTCATGACATGGCTCCTTCACATGAGGGAGGAGATTGTAATGATTCATTTCTTAATGAGGTGGTTGGTGAAGGCACAGTGGTACAAAGCCATGGAGTTATAATTGAGCATAGCTGTGAGGGGGGGTGCAAGGATTACAACCAATTAGTGGTGTGTGGCCTCAACTAACATATAAAATCAATGGGTTGTGGATTCCCTTCTTAATATGGAGCATCAAGGAGAATATGGAAGCTTGTGTGGTGAGGGTGGCAAGAAAAATCACCATCCTAAAGGAGATAACCAGAGCCTATTACCTGGTGGATGAGCTTGTGGTATTGTCTTTGTTGGCTACTAGTAATGTCCAAAGAAGTATCAAGGAGATGAGTTATGATGCAGGTGAAGTGGTGATGGACATAGAGGACTAAACGAGGGTGACTTGTGCAATCAACAAGTTAAAAAATGGGATTTTTATAATTTTTTTACTGTACAATGTTTAGTTAAATGATGTATTTGTTGAGAATGTGAGTCTCAAACTCACTATTAAAAACCTACCTTAATTTCCATCAAACTTAGACTTTCCAAAGTTTTACATTTGATCTTTATCGCAGTACCATAGGGTGCAACTAAGAGGGGTGTGTGCTAGCGATGTTACCCGCAAACCTAAAGTGGTCTTCATCAGCCTATGCGGGTGTGTGGGGCCACACAACCACCTGTAGTGATCCATGTAATGGCTAGCAATAGAGTGGTAGGTAACCCGCAACCTCGTAACAGTCTATGAGGAGGCTTGTGGTGGTGTGGTATAGATCCCACCATCACACAATAGTCCATGAGGACGTGTTGCAACCCCATGAAAGTTAGATGAGGGGTTTGCGGTATAGTGGTAGGCTACAGTATAGTGGTAACCCATGACACCATGATGGTTTTTTGGATGCATTGTGTGGAGTTGTGTCATGTGGTATTACAGTTAAAGGTCAGTGTGGTGAAGGTTTAGCACAACCCCGTGATGTAGTTCAAGTTGGACTTGACAGTATTGTAATTTTTTCTATTTGATGGTTGTGGAAGTTGGAAGGATATTTTTTTATTAACACTTGATTAGTTTGTATTTGTAATGTCGTAGTGCATTGGATTGATTATGGATTAGGAAGATCAGAGTGAATGTAATGAAGTGTTTTTGGATTTGTTTTGCGGATTAACTCCTAAAAGAGCATATCTCTATAACTTCTATGTAATATTCATTTTATTGTCATACAAGAAATCTCTACTTTGGTGTCTGGTTTTTTCTCCTGTAAGGGTTTTCCCATGTAAATATTATGTTGATGTTTTATTTTCTATTTGGTTATTCACGTATGTGCATCTTTATGTTCTATAATTACAATTTTTGAAATAAATAGTATGTCTCTCTTGAAGATTAACATTAGGAAGGCCTATTCCACACTCTAATTTCCTTTTAGTTGGTATCAAAGCTTGGCCATATTTGTTATCCTTGTGGGTTAGAAGGGTTTTTTGTGTTGATTTGGTTTTAGTGGGATCTTTGCAAAGAAATATGGTTTTAATCTTATTTCATATTTAAGATGGCGAGCACATCCATAAGGATAGAGATTGAGAAGTTCAACGGTGCCAATTTTGAGTTGTAGAAACTCAAAAAGGAAGACTTTTTTGCAGAACAAGAGTTATGGGATGTAGTGTCCTCTAACAAATGATCAGAAACCTCACATGATGACTATCATGCAATGGACTAGAAAGCCAAGGGTTTGATCAAATTTTGCTTGGTCGATTCAGTTCTCTTGAACATCCATGAAGAGAAGATAGTGAAACTTTTGTGGAAGAAGCTTGGTGATATTTATCATGGGAAATCTTTGCTAAATAAGTTTTTTTCTAAGGAAGAAGATATACTCTTTGAAGATGGAGGAAGGAGCATCCATTGTAGATAATTTTGTTAGATGTTGTGGTTGTGTTACTGATATGTGGTTGTCATTGATGTCAACACTATTAGCATTAATGTAGTAGAAGTTGTATATGTTGAGGATATTGATAAAATTGTAATGAAATGAGTTGCAGGTTATTAGTGGTTAAGTGAAGTTCAGTTTGTCGATGAGCCCAATACATTGATGTTCAGAGGTTGTGGACTAAAGGTTTTCTTTTTGCGTATATCTAGTTTATCCACGTTGAGTTTTAGAGATCGATGTGAAGATATGATCATGTTATGAAGATTTGTATTTTGATAGTTTTTTTGTTGCTTCAGTTTGTGTTCTTGAATGAAGATAATGTGATTCTAGTAAGTTCAGTTGTTGCGGATACTTCTCTATTGATTCATGATGTTTGTAGATTTTTCTATATCATGCTTTATCTGTGTTGCATGTCTGCATTGATTGTTGTGCTCGCGATCTGATATTTTCTCTTGTGTGTTCATGTTTTTCATGTTCTTGGTCAATAGGGTGTTGAAGCATGTTGCGGACCCTCGAACCAAATTTTTTTGAAGTGTTTTCATGTTTGAGTATTTCATTTTGGGTCTTCACTATGTTGTGGCCAACTTTGGTCGATTCACATTAATAAATATTTATTGTTTTGGGCCAACAATTTGTATTCATTTTATTATTTTGTTGAAGCCAACATGTAGCAATGTCATTCCTTGTTGCAGATATATATAAGAAATTTTTTCTTCATTTGGAGATGTGTGGTGTGTGATATGTGCAAATAATATTCAAATCATTCAAAGGAAGAGCAGAGAGTGAAGAAGAGTGAAGAAGTGTGAAGAAGTGTTCATGTGCTTAACCAGAACTGTAATCAAGCATTAGTAGATGTTACTTTCTTAGTTCAAAATCCAAATAGTTGTAATCCAAATGTTTCTATAAGACAGTGTGTCAGTGTGTCTTCCTTTATATTTGAGCAGTGAGTTCTAGGCAGTGTGCCTGAATGCATGTGCATTCCTCATTTATTCTTCTTATACTTTTAACAGGGTATAATCTTGTGGACTGACCTCCACTGTGGTTTTCCTCCTAACAAGATTTCCATGTAAAAATATTGTGTGTTTCTAATGTGTTGATTATTCATGCTTTCATTTTTATTAATCAAATCAGAGAATAAAGTTAATAAATTTAATAAGGTTGAAATTATGTGACAACTGATTCACCCCCCCTCTCAGTTGTTTTCCAATGTGTTGCCAGCAATTGGTATTAGAGCAGGTTCGCTGGAAGAAGTTTAACAACTTGAGGTGATCTGGGATGACGACATATAAGAAGGATAGTCTGAGATTTGATGGAACAAATTATTCTCTGTGGAAGACTTGAATGGAGTGTCATCTAAGATGCATTGGTGAATCCTACTGTGGAATTACAAGTAATAGGTATGTTATTCTTCAATATGGTCCTAGTACTACTTCTGAGTTGAGGGATGTTGAATACAATATCAGGGCTAAGGAAGCATTGTTGAGTGCTTTGAATAATTCTAAGATGAAAAATGTTATGGATCTGAAGATTGCTTATGAGATCTGGAAAAAAATTGGAAACTTTGTATGAAAGTAATACTAATGTGAAGATTGTTAAGCTACAAAGTTTGAAAGGGAAATATGAAATGTTGAGAATGGGTGATGATGAGAATATCACTACTTTCATACAAAGAGTGAATGAACTTGTGTGTGGTATCAGATGTGTTGGTGGACAGTTGGATGAACTAGACATTGTTGCTAAAGTGCTTAGATCATTGCTTGATGCATACAAAGTCAAAGCTACAACTATTGAAGAGCTCCAGACTATGACAGATATAACTAGAGACATGTTGATTGGTAAGCTTACAAATTTTGAGTTAAGTGAGTTTGGTGATGCTCTTCCTAAGATAGAATCTGCATTAAAGGCTACTACTTCCAAAAGAGATAAGCAAAGATATGATCTGGATGAAAATTCTTCTATAAAGGTATTCAAATATGAGGAAGAAATGAGATAGATTGAAGAAGAAGAAATAGAACTAAATGAGCTTGAAGTGCTTATTGTCAAAAGAGAAGCTAGAGGACAAGGTAAGTATAAAGGAAAGTTACCTATAAAATGTTTTTCTTTCAATAAGATACATCATTTTGCGTCAAGGTGTTTGGAAAGAGTTCCTAAGTCAAAACCTAACAAGCCTAAATTTCAAAAGAAGTGTTATTATGTTTTTGATGAAGGTATGACAAATGATGAATCTAAAAAAGGGAATGCAAGTGAGGATGAATGGGTATTTATTGCTATCAAGGAAAATAATCCTATGTCTATTGAATCTCCTAGTTGTACAAATGTGGAGAAAGCCCTAGCTGCTCGAGTTGAAGAGAAAGATGAATGGGTGATTGGCAGTGGATGCTCTCATCACATGATAGGTGATAAAAGTAAGTTTGTGAGTTTGGAAAAGTATGATGGTGGTGTTGTAAGATTTGGTGATAACAATGGTGGTATAATCCATGGTAGAGGATGCATTTCTCTTGATGGTAAGAATAATTTATTGATGATGTCCTATATGTGGAAGGTTTGAAGCATAATCTGTTAAGTGTTGGTTAGATGGTTCATAAGGGATACAATCTTCAATTCAAGGATGGAATGTGTAGAATACTAGGAAGTCCTAGAAATGTGATTGCTTCAGGTACAAAATAAAAGGTAACATCTTTCACTTGAATGCTGCTAGTAAAAGTTATTTGATTGCTCAAGTTGATGAAAGTTGGTTGTGGAATAGGAGAATGTTTCATGTTAACTTTGACAATATTATCAGGATAAGTTCTACAAGGCTGTGAGAGATCTTCCTAAGTTGGTAAAGCCTACTAATGCCATATGCAAAGAATGTCAATTGGGGAAACAAACTAGAATTTCATTTCAAAGAAAAAAACATTGTTCAAATGAATTGTTGGAGCTTGTGCATACTGATTTATGTGGTCCTTCTAGAGTCATAAATTTACAAGGTTATAGGTATTTCATGTTGCTTATTGATGATTATTCAAGAATGATGTGGGATACTTTCTTAAGGGAGAAATTTGAAGCTTTGGAGAAGTTCAAGATCTTTAAGGATATGGTTGAGACAGAGACAAGTCTAAAGATTAAATTTTTGAGATCAAATAGAGGTGGTGAATTCACTTCCAATGAGTTTATTTCTTTTTGCGAAGTGCATGGAATAAAGAGAGAATTATCTTCATCACAGACCCCTTAGCAAAATGGTGTTGTGGAAAGGAAGAACATGATAGTTCAAGATGTTGCTAGAACTATGATGTTGGAAGGAAATGTCCCTCATATCGATTGGAGAGAAGTTGTGAGTACTGTTGTTAACATTCTCAATTAGGTACAAATCAAAGGTGATACTGGTAAGACCCCTTTTGAGCCATGGTCTGGTCATAATCCTACTGTTAGATATTTCAAAATCTTTGGGAGTAGATGCTATATCAAAAGAGATGAAGGTATAGGGAATTTTGATGCTAGGAGTGATGAAGGAATCTTTCTTGGTTATTCTACTAAGAGTAAGGCCTATCAGTGCAACAAGAGATTGAAGAAAATGGTTGAAAGTGAAAATGTTAAGGTTGATGATGACATTGCTAGACCAGCTAGAACTTGTGGGTATGATCCTGATGATCAGAGCGATAGTAAAAACAAAGGTCGGACTTCAAATCAAGTTTAGATCATTCTAGTGAGTCAAGAAGATCAAGACGAAGGAGAAACTAGTGAAAGTGCAGAAGTGAGAGCACAAGAGTATGAAGCTCAAGAACATCCTAAGACTCCAAGGTATGTGAGATTAAATCATTCAAAAGATCAGATTATAGGTTATAAGAACAAAGGTGTCTAGAATAGGAGAATAATTGTAGAAGAATATTGTTTGATTTCAAAAATGAGCCTAACAGTGTGAATGAAGCATGCAAAGATGAACATTGAGTTGAAAAATTGAAAGAAGCTCTACAACAAATTGAGAACAATGATACATGGATTCTTGTTCCTAGAACTAAGGACAAAAATGTAATTGGAACTAAATGGGTCTTTAGAAACAAATTGAATGAGCAAGGTGAAGTTCTTAGAAACAAAGCAAGACTGGTGTGTAAAGGAAATTCCCAGATGGAAGGAATTGACTTTGAAGAGACTTTTACTTCTATTGCAAGAATTGAAGTTGTGGGACTGTTTCTTACTTATGTTGTTTACAAAAAATAAAAGGTTTATCAGATGGATGTCAAGTTAGCATTTCTAAATGGTGAATTAGAAGAAGAGGAGTATGTTGAGTAACCTAATGGATTTCAATTGATTGATTAGGGAGATATGGTTTTCCAATTAAAGAAAGCATTGTATGGACTCAAACAAGGCCCAAGAGCTTGGTATGCCAGATTGGACAAATATCTATTGAAGCTTGGATTTAACAAAGGCACTGCTAATAGTAATTTGTATTTCAATATTGATGATGATAAAGATTTGATTGTGGAAGTATTTGTTGATGACATATTTTTTGGAGGAGATGATATTTTGTGCATGAAGTTTGTTGATGAGATGTAGAATGAGTTTGAGATGTCAATGATTGGAGAGATGAAATTCTTTTTGGGATTGCAAATTACTCAATTAGATAAAGGGATCTTTATATCTCAGTAAAAGTATGTGAAAGAATTGTTGAAGAAATTTGGTATGGAAGATTCAAAGCAAATTGGTACACCCATGGTGATCAAATGCAAGTTGACACAAAATGATGATTCTCCAAAAGAAAATTAGACTAGATACAGATTGATGATTGGTGGATTGATTTATTTGACTCAAACTAGACCTGATATCATGAATGATGTATGCATTGTTGCAAGATTTCAAGCTAATCCTAAGGAATCTAATGTGACTATTGTGAAGAGAATTTTCAAATAATTGAAGGGGACAGTTGATTTTGGCCTATGGTAAACTAAAAATGATGATCTTACTTTGAGTACATTTACTGATGTTGATTGGGCTGGAGATGTGGATGATAGAAAGAGTACTAGTGGTGGTGCATTTTTCTTGGGAAAGAAACTGATTTCATGGTTAAGTAAAAAATAGATTGCCATTGTTTTGTCTACTGCAGAGGAAAAATACATTGTTGCTAATAGCAATTGTACTCAAGTATTGCGGATGAAGTAGATGTTGAAAGATATCAAAGTTGTGTATGATGAGCCCATTGCTATATTAGATGTGATAATTCAAGTGCCATTAATATTTCTAAGAATATGGTGTTGCATTCAAAGACCAAGCATATATCTATCAAGTTTCACTTTTGAGAGAGAAGGTGAGTGAAAAGGAAGTCAATTTGGAGTGTGTGCCTACTAAGGAGAAAATTGCAGACATCTTTAGTTGTTGTGGATGCTTCTCTTTGATTCATAATGTTTTTTGATGTTTCTAGATCATGCTCTATCTATGTTGCATGCTTGTGTTGATCGTTGTGCTCATGATTTGAGAGTTTTTCTTGTGTGTTCATGTTTTTCATGTTGTTGATTGACAGGGTGTTGAAGTATGTTGTGGACCCTCAAACCGAAATTCTTTGAGGTTTTTTCATGTTTGAGTATTTCATTTTGGGTCTTCACTATGTTTTGGCTGACTTTGGTGGATTTACATTGATAAATATTTATTGTTTTGGGCCGATAGTTTGTATTCATTTTATTATTTTGTTGAATTCAACATGTAGCAATGCAATTCCTTGTTTTGGATATATATAAGTGATTGTTTCTTCATTTGGAGATGTGTGTGGTGTGTGAGATGTGTGAATAATGTTCAAATCATTCAAAGGAAGAGCAAAGAGTGAAGAAGTGTGAAGAAGTGTTCATGTGCTTAACCAAAATTGTAATCAGGCATTAGTAGATGCTACTTTCTCAGTTCAAAATTTGGATGGTTGTAATCTGAATGTTTCTGTAAGATAGTATGTCTTCCTTTATATTTGAGCAGTGAACTCTAGGAAGTGTGCTTGAATGCATGTGCATTCCCCATTTATTCTTCTTATACTTTTAACAAGGTATAACCTTGTGGACTGACCTCCACCATGGTTTTTCCCCTAATAGGGTTTCCACATAAAAATCTTGGTGCTATGTGTGTTTCTAATGTGTTGATGATTCATGCTTTCATTGTTATTAATCATATTGGAGAATAAGGTTAATAAGTTTAATAAGGTTGAAATTATGTGTCAACTGATTCACCCCCCTCTCAGTTTTATGCCATTGTGCTACCAACACAAAGCAATGTGTTTAACATGATCAATACTCAGTTGGGGTTTTTTGGTGTGAATATAGATGACGAGGATCATTGCATGCTCCTATTGTGTTCTCTGTCTAACACATGGGATCACCTGGTAATGGCTATTGTGAGTACAACAACCACTTTCAAGATGGAAGATGTGGTTGATTCGCTACTGTCAAAAGAAATGTGGAGGAAATATTCTGAGCTATCCAAGGAACCTCTTACTATTTGAGGTAGATCAAAGGAGAAAGGAAAGAAGAAAGAAAAGAAGTCTAAATCCAAGTTAGAGGGGAGATCAAAATGTCCTTGTAAAAATTCCAAGGTGAAATGTTGGAACTGTGGGCAAACTGGACCCACCTGAAAAGATTGTAAAGAGGAGGAGAAGAAGAAATAATTTAAAACCTTTCTTTTGAAAATGAATCTTCTCAAAACGATGTAGATTCCTTCATAGCAACCTTGGCGATTCAAGCATCAAAAGATAATTGGATGATCGACTCACGTGCATACTTTCACATGACCTCTCATAGAGGTTGGTTCTCAAAGTAGGAAAAGTATGCTTGTGGAAGGGTGTATTTGGGTGATGATTCTCACCTAGAGATTGTTGGCCATGTAAGATTCAGGATTTGGTTTCCTAATGGAAGGATGAAAGGAATCTATGATGTGATGCATATACCAATAGGTATGGCTCAAAATTTACTTTGTATAATTAAGCTTAATGGTGTTGGTGTGCAATTCTCTTTCTCAAATGGTGTTTACAGAATAACTAGAGGCTCTATAGTGTTGGCTAAGGGTGCACAAATTGGAACTCTGTATAAGTTGGATGCATGTGCAGTATAGTGCAATAGTGCTTCTGCAAAGTCAAGTAAATATGATCACGTAGAGAAAGGGGTGTTGTTCTTGAGGGCACAAACTCTTTGGAGATGAAGCTCCCAGTAGAGAAAAAATGTTGTAGCATTAGAGGCTCAACTACATTAGTGAAAAGGGCTTAAAATCCTTGAAAAATAAAAGCCTGGTTGAAGGGCTTGATGATTGTAATCTTGTTTTTGTGAACATTGCATATATGGAAAGCAACGTTGTGTTTAATTTTATTCTAGTCCTCGTAAATCTTCTGGTATTCTAGATTATATTCATGTTGACTTGTTTGGTCTAGTTATTATTCCTTCGCTTTTGAAATATATGTATTTTGTTTCATTCATAGATGATTATTCGAGAAGGAAAATTTTCTATTTTCTTAGAAATAAAATTGAAGTTTTCAATTGATTTAAGAAATTTAAAACCTTTGTTGAAAATCATACTAGTAGAGAGATTTTTTTTGAGGATAGATAATGGTGGTGAGCTTTTTTAAGCATATTTTGATCATTTTTGCAAAGACCATGAAATTAAAAGGCATAAAACAACTCCTTACACTCCATAGAAAAATGGAATTGTAGAAAGGATGAATAGAACATTGATGGAAAGGGTGAGAAGTATGCTGGGTAGTATTGGCTGAAATCCTATTGAATGCAAATGGGCATTTAAAAGGAAGATTAATCTAGATGGTAGTGTTGAGAAGCATGAAGCAAGGTTGGTCACAGTTTAAGGATATTCCCAAGTGGAGGGGATTGATTATGGAGAAATATTTTTTCCTATAGCTAAGATGACATCTATTAAATTTTTATTTTCACTTGCAACTAGATATGACTTAGAAATCAAGTAGATATATGTGAAGGCAATGATTCTTCATGGTGATTTGAAGGAAGAGATTTGCATGTCCCAGCCATAGCACTTCATTGAAAAAGGTAAGGAAAACCTAGTTTGCAAATTAAAGAAATCTCTATATGGTTTGAAGCAGTCGCCTAGAATGTGGTATTAGAAGTTTGATACCTATGTGTTGTCTTCAAATGGGGTTTGTGAGATCAAATTCTAATAATTGTGTTTACTTTAAATATGAAAATGGTCATCTTCTTATTATTGCGATGTATGTGGATGATATGTTGTTCATTGGGAATAGTAAGGGTATGATTTTTGAATTAAAATATTAATTGTCATCATAGTTTGAGATGAAAGATCTAGGTTCAGCTAGGTATATTCTAGTGATGAAAATCAGAAGGGATAGAGGAAATAGAAAACTTTTTCTTAGCCAGAGCAAGTATATAAATTATATCCTAGAGAGGTTTAATATGGTGGATTGCAAACAATTAGTTGTTATAGTGCTTGGGAATGAAATTTTTTGTTGAAGATTGTCCAAAATATCCTACTAAGATGGAGGACATGACCATGATGCCTTATGCAAGTGCAGTTGGCAGTTTAATGTATGCAATGGTCTATACCAAGCCATACATTTCCCAAGCAATGGGAGTGCTTAGTGGTTTATGGCTAATCCAGGAAGGCCGCATCAGGATGCTATGAAGAGAGTTTTTAGGTATTTGAAGGGTACTTCTGAGTGTGCCTTATGTTATCATGGTTACTCTACTAGATCTCAAAGTTCAGTTAGCATTTATGGATATCTGGATTATAATTGGGTAGGGGACATTGACGGTAGAAGATCCATTAGTGGATATGTATTCATGTTTTTTGGTGGTGCAGTCAGTTGTATGAGCAAGCGTTAGGTTGTAGTTGCTTTATCCACTATTGAGGCTAAGTACATGGCAAAAACTCATGCCCGCAAGGAAGAAATTTGGCATAGAACATTATGTTTTGATGTTGGTTTTGATGTAGGGTAGATTGTTATTTGTTGTGATAGTTAGAGTGCCATTTTTTTGGAGAAAAATCCAACCTTCCATGCCAGGATGAAACATATTGACATGCAATAAATACTTTATTCATGATATGGAGGAGCATGGAAAGGTTAGTCTAGAAAAATTTGATACTCTAACAAATGTTGTTGATGCATTGATGAATCCTATGAGCATGAATAAGTTCAAATGGTGCACTAGTTTGATGGGCCTCAAGGCCTAGAATATTCAATGACTTCAAGCATTGGAAAGGGTTTAGTGAGTTCTTCATCAAGTGGGAGAACGTTGAGAATGTGTGTCTCAAACTCGCTGTTAAAAACCTAGCTCAGTTGCCATCAAACTCACACTTCCCAAAGTTTTCATTCAGTCTTTACTGCAGTACCATAGAGTGCAGCTAAGAGGGGTGTAGGTTGGTAGTGTTAACCACCATCCCGCAATAGTCTTCATCAACATGTATGGGTGTGCATTGCAACACCACCACTCCTTAGTGATCCATGTAATGGCTAGTGGTAGAGTAGTAGGTAACCCACAACCCTGTGATATTCCATTAGGAGGCTTGCGGTGGTGCAATATAGATCATGCCATCTTTTTGTTACTAATTTTTTGTGTCTCACACAAATTAGTGAAGTTTTAATGGAAAATTGTTTTATGGGTATAAAAATTTTGATGTTTTGACATCCTTTGAACATTTACTTTCTAAGTGGAGGGTTTTTATAAGAGCTGATTTATCAAAATTATCCAACAATTTGAGTGAAACTATTGAACAATCTAGACAAAGCAACAAATAGACTTCATTTAGAAAATAAAAATTCAAAGGATATAATGTGAAGCTAAACTATTCTATGCAATTTATGTTATTGTTGTTTATCAGAGAAGGATTGAAAGTTCTAAAGCAAAAATGCAAAAATTTTGACTTCATTTTGTTAACAAAACATATGCTTAAACAAAACCAAATCAGATATTTTAGATTATGTAATTGAGAACAAGTTCAAATGGATACACAAGTCATTACATGCTTTGAAATAACTAATTTATTAAAAACCATGTTTTTGTAATCCCACACAAGTCATGGGAATGACTAAGTTGATTTAATTCAATAGTGAATATAAACCATACATCTGAAGATCAACTAAAAGAAAGAAAAACACATAAGAAGAGGTCATGTCCATCATTTCCTTAAGGGCTAATGTAGGGTTGACTCTATCAACTGCAGCATGATCTTCAGTGTCTTCAACTTCTCTTGCTCTTGATTTCTAGATGGACCTACACTTGATTGAAATTTTTTGTTAGAGCTCAAGGCATGAAATCTAGTTACATGCTTCATCAACAGATATACAATTTGCAGTCATTATCAAATTAAACCAACTTAGTCATTATCAGAAATAAAAATGTAGAAGTGCCAGATCAAATCACCAGAAATCATCAAATTCACTATTTTTTCTAACTTTTTTGCTTCATGTGTAGATACAGGAAAAGTAATGTTGTTATTTTGATTCATCAAATTACACAATGTCAGTTAAAACATGGCTCCCACAATGGTTGATCCCGACATGCTGAGTTATCAAAAATAAGTTCATTTGAGCTTATTTAAGAGGGAAATGCAATCTTAAAAATCATCATGTCAACATGATCATGAAATGATAGTGAACATGCATACATATTAAGTGCACAAAACATTTCTTCAAGGAAGAGTGAGGCATATGGTGTTAGCACTTTATTAATATTATCATGCAAATTTTCAAGGCTAAAGACAATAACAGGAGGAGAACAATGACAAGCTATAGCTATAAAGTGCAGAGCCTTTTAAAATAACAAGTTCCATGAAGACATCATCATAAAGTACAAGCTACTATATCAGGAATAGAAAAAGATAGTGATGGAAGACGACCATGATTGCTTTTCAGCCACAAAGCAAAGAATACACAATGTTAAATATCAAATTGTTGTCAGAAGTATGCACAAAGTGGTTTTCTATATGATAGAATTGCAAATATTGTTGAAAATTCTTCTCAGAGTGAGTTTACACCACTAGAAAACAATGATCAATTCTACTTCACCAAGATCCAAGTTCAGTGAACTTTAATGCTATGCTAAAATAAAAAACACAAATTAATTACACATTTCAGCAAAATGAGTATTATATTTCTCTTTTACCACAAAATATGAAGGTAAACACAACTACAGGTGAATACATTGCTTTATATGTATCAAATCTATCTGAGTTTTCTGAAGGGAGAACAAATGCAGAGTTATTTTTAACCTTTTTGATACATTTTGAAGAGAGAAAACAAGATTTACAGAGCAAGTTTATAAGCACATAAGGTCTTTTGTTTTTGTTCCAAGTTTAAGTACCCAAGAAAGGATGAGTCATGGCCATAATATACACAAGGATAAATGAGAAAATGGAGCTTGAGTTTGAAAAATCAGATATGAGTTTTGAGTTTCTTTTGCTAACTATTAAACTCATTTGAGATTTTAAAGAAAAAATGAGATATATAGAGAATAAAGAATTATTTCCTCAAGTTGTTATAAAATAATGAAGTCTACAGGAGGAGAGCTTGGTTTCTACAATACCTAAAAACCCACTTAGGGTTTTCGTGTTTCAAGGCCAAAAAACTCATCTAAAGGGTTGACCATTCATGAAAATGGTGTTTTTATGTCTATAATGAGAAGTATACTCATGTCCATTGGAGGATTCAAACCCAAAAACAAAGAAATACAGTATGGTGGTGGCCATTGAAGCAAGTTTTTCTTTATTTTTTGAGGAAATATAAACTGAATACAAAGCCTTCAAGAAGAAAACTTACCCAGTCAAACTTTGATTTGATCTCCAAATATTTGCTTGAAGATACTTTTACAAATCTTGAAAGAAGCATATATGGCAGCCAAATGAAGAAGATGACACAAAAAATAAAACTATTAGAAAATGCAAAAGAGGCCATGGCCTAGAAAGCTTTCAAAAGCTTTTAAAGATGAATAAATTTGAAAATTTGAAGAAAAATTTAACTTACCAAGCATTTTTCGTATCAATATCTTCCAATGAAAGCTTCAAAATCAAAGGACAGAGATATTTCCAATCAAGAACTCAGCCTAGGGTTTGTTGGTGGTGGCGCTCCTCTCAAGCGAGCAAGTGAAATAAAGTAAAAATGATATGCCCAACATTCATTTTAGGGTTTGAGACCCTAGAAAGGCTGATGGAAGAAGGCTTTTTTCCTTAAGTTTTTCAAAACTTTATTCTTATTACTCTAGGTTGTGGCATACCCTTTATGGCTTATGATTATTTTGAGTAATCTTTTAAATATTTCATAAGACTTAATACTTAGCCAATAAATCCTTCATATTTGGCTTTGTTAAATTCTTTTTTTATTTTGCATTTCAATTCAAGAATTGTAAACTTTATTTAATTAATGAAATAAATCACTTTAAATAAATGTTATTATTGAATGCAAAATTAAATATCTTATGATATATTTTTTTAAATGATGGATTTGAGGGAAGCTTGGATCATGGAAGTGGTTGAGAAATGTTTTCCAACATGTGGAGCAAAATCAAGAGTCTTAAGCACTTAATTAAGAGTTCATTAATGAGAAGTATACTCATGGCCATTGGAGGATTCAAACCCAAAAACAAATTTTGAATTAAGAGTTCATCTTCAGTTAAGAAATTTTGGAGGGTTTTTCCGATTAGATATGACCCTTGGAGTTGTTCTCAAATTCACAACTCTTTATGCATTCTTGGGGGAGTTCACTTTCAGTTACATGCCTCATTTGAGGGAGAGGATGGAAAACACATCATTTCTTGTAGCCAAAATTCAAAATTTGAATTCTTAGAGCCTTTTCTATAAGTCTTCCTCTTTTATCATTTATTTTCTCTAGTTTTGAGTTTGGTGACTATTATACCAGATTGCACATGCTTTGTAACTCATTTCTTATGATTTCTATAGATTTGTAATGGAGATTCTCCTAGTTTTCAATAAGGAAGCTCATTTCCTTCTCAGATCTTTCTTATGCAAGCATTGTGTGTGAGTCCTTAGATTAAAATTTTGTGATTTCTATGAAATCCTTCTTTTTATCTTATTTCTTCATTGTCTTGTTTAGGTGTAGTATGTTATAGTGCAGGTCATTGACTATGTTTCTTCCATTTGTTGAATGTTTGTTATGAAAACATTACTATTTTCTTTCAAGAAAACTTCAATCATAGGAGCCTTTTAGATGAAACAGTTATTCAAAATATATTAGATTGAGTAGTGAATCATTTTAGCTTCATTTGTTTAGTTATCTTGTGAGGTTTAAAGGAAAATTTAAATCATTTTTCAGTTGGTGAATCAGTTCATAGTTTAGTTTTTAGATTATGTGTCATCCTTCTTACCCTTTCCCAATCTGAATCAATAGTGTTTAAAGAAATATTCAAAGGGAGCCAACCCATAATCTAGAGGTCTACCCTCATTATAGGATACCCACAACTTGAGAGTAGTCCCATGTTGCATGGGATTTAAGAGTTTTTGAACTTAGCATTGGGTGCAAATCCCTGTGCCAATAGTTTTTGGCATGCCTGGTGGGACATTGAACTGATTCTTTAGTTCAAAAAGAGCTTCATTTTGCTGCTATTATGGTGTGAGCAACAGTTTTCTAGCCTTCAAGAAAGAATTTTTTTTACACTTGGTGACTCCAGAGTTTTGGTTTGAGTAGTTTTAGTGAATGCGCACATGAGAAGTTATCAAACTAGACAAATTTTAGAACATGTTGAGCATACAAAACTACCAGCAAGAAGTACCAAAGTTGTTAGAAGGGAAACAAGACCTGTTTCAACATTCAACAATCCTTTGTTTTCTAATTTTGTAGTTCAAATATCAACAAGTTCTATTATTTCTAATAGTTCTTCAAGTAGTGTTAGTCTTCTAGTAGTCAATATGGCTCATCCACCACCACCTAGGAATCATCCCTTTGTCTCATTTGATCAAGGAAGCCCCTTGAATTTAGCCCAACATAATGGCATTCTAGTAGAAACCCTTAAGAGCTTACCATTTTTTATTGGGGAATATCAAACAACAACCATTGAGCACATTCAAGATGTGGCTTCATTGTGTGGATTACATCATATTACTGAACAAGATATTGCAATAAGGCTCTTAGTAGCCTCTCTCAAGGGTAAAGCCTTCTAATGGTTCATAGATCTACCTGTAAACTCAGTTACAACATGGGACCAGCCAAGATAGTGATTGAATAGGCAGTTCGAGGACAAATCAGACCATCTCCCACTCGTGGAGCAGCTCACTACCATCAAAAGAGCTCCACATGAACACTTGGTGGACTTCAACTACCATTTCAAGAAGACCTAGAATAGGATTCTAGCCTCAGTTTTTTCTTATAATGATTATGTATTTTTTTTTACAGGTATGTGTAGGATCATCATGGAAAAAATAGGCCCTTAAGTGGCAAAAAAAAATAGAAAAATCAGAGTTAGGAAACTTGACATAAAAATTTGAATAATTTATCTATATTATTTCAAAAATATGTAAGAATAGAATATGTAGAAAATTGAATGTAGTTTCTAAACTACTAGGTTTGTTTTAAAAAAAGAAATCTATTTGGTGAAAATTTGAAATTTCAATGCATTAGTACTTAAATTTTAGGGAAAAATAAGAAGTAGGTGTGCTGCCTAACCACCCTAAGCAATAAATAAAATGATATGTTTTATAAGATTTTAGATATAAGCAGAGGACTCATGTCCGATGTGATGCATATTTTTTAGTTTTTTCCAAGTAAAATAATTATGAATTTTTATTACAACTTTAAAAAGTATAAAAACTCGTATGTCTGACCAACTTAACTTGGCCAAAACTTTATGAAATTCAATTTTTCTTTTTTTAATCCTATAGTATGCAAAGCATAGAATGTGACACATTTTTTGTATTCAAAAAATGTGATACCATTTGAAAGCTATAGATTTTTTTCAATAAGTCTATCAATCAGAACTTTAGTCGTAATTTGAATAGAAAATTAATAATAATTACTTAGTAAATTCAAATTAAAGTATAATTTATATTGGTGGAATGTTAATAATCTCCTTTAAAAACCCTTTTCATTTTATCAATTTTGGGTTAAAAAAAAGTCGTCAGCCACATACCCATCATATTGCGAATTTTTGGCCCATCATGATCCTGCACATACCCTTACCTAAACTATTTGAATAGTGATATTTCACTTGCAATACAGTCTATGGGTGGGGATTCATTACCAAAAGCATTTGATGTTGCTATTAGAGCTGAAAATAGCTTAATTGAGGTTGTGAAGTTAGCACCCAAGCCTCTAATGCCATATTTTGTTTATATACAACCAACTGTCCCTATGTTACCACCCATTGTAGCTGTTGTCCCTTCATTTCCAGCTTTTAATACCCAAGTTGCAGCTCAAGAGCATGCTATTCCCAGCCAATTCCAAGAGTTGATAAGCATAAAAGAACAAAATGACAACATACAAAAGACCTTGCAGACCTTTGGTAATGAGCCGGTCAATATTAAAAAGTAGCAATATCAACCACCTTACCAAGCTCCCTTCTAGTCTAATCCTCAAGTTCAAAGAAGGAACTTTAATCAAAGGCCTTTCCAGCCTTATAATTCCAATGCCCCTAGTTCTTCCAAAGAGGTAGTACCAGTGCAAAATAACATGGCAGCTGATTACGAGTGGTGTTTTCCATGTAATCAACTGCACAACTAGTCTACTTATTCTAATGGTATTCTTAATCAAGCATGAATGGTGCAAAGTGGTGCTTCTATTCCAAAAAGTTCATCTTAGGAGACTCATGAATAGTAGTCGGCTCATGCAGAGCCACAAAATCTAGATTTCACCTTCATGAATTGGCAAGGTGAGGAGTTTTGTGGGGTCAATAATGGACACAATCACTCAAGTGATCCTATAGCAGCTAATACAAAGAGTAAGAAAAGAGCTATGGACCTAGGGAAATAGACTAATGGAGACAAAATTCAACCATCTATCAGTTCACAAATTCAAATGAGGCCTTCTTCTATATAGAACATTCAAGTTCTACTAATAGTACAACTTTTCATGGGAAAAGATCAACCTAAATCACAAGTTCAACCAGTGCAAACACAAAAGGATGTTGTTGTTCTTAAAGGACAACAAAATGTTAGTACTGGTAACTTTAATATATTAGATCATATGAAGAAAACACATGTTAGTGTTTCCATGTGGGATTCTCTAGCTCTTCCTACACAAAAATATATGTTACATGAGGCTCTATTAAAATTTTCTTTATCTGATAATGTGTCTAATCAGTAGCCTTCTAAGGTTGTACTTACCAATGAATCTCATGAAAAGAAAGAACAACATACCAAGGTAGTTAAGCCACCCCCATTTTATGTGACTCTGATTATTGGCTAGCATTTAGTACACAATTATACGATTGACTCAAGGGCTAATAGTTCTGTAATGCCCAAGCAAATCATTGATAAGTTGGGAATAGAGTACGAACCATTAGAAAAGGGGGTAGTCCAACTTGATGGTACTGCTATTAAAATAGTAGGAGTCATTAAGAATTTGAGTTTCACATTGCACACATGTCCAAACTTCTCAATCCCTCAAGACATTTATGTCATAGAGTTGCCTCCATTTTTTCCCATTTGTTTATTGTGAGACTTCATAGCTAAAAATGGAGGATATTTGTCCTCTAATTGGTCTCATATGCTATTTAGGACTAGGTATGGAACAAAGGTCACTATCCAATCAGAACCTGTTGCTAAGGACCATATTGAACCATATAATCCAAGTGCTATCAATGCAATAGCTACTATTAATTGTGGTCTTTTTTATCAAGAAGACATTCTTGCAACTAAAGAGACTAGTACGCAAATAGAGGATATCCCTGATGTTCTGTTGGATGAGTGGGCAGTTGAGAATGTTCATAATTCCTTGAATAAACAACATGAGGAGGTACATTTGGGAGTTTATTTGATGCATGAATCTGATTTTTTCATGCTTAATCTTGTAAAAAATGTTGAACAACAGTCTGATTAGCAAGTTAATGAGGTATGTAAGATGTATTTTGATGGATCAAGGAGTAAAAATGGTGTTGGAGGTGGTTGCATGCTCATTTCTCCTACTAGTGACAAGTATTATTCTGCATTCAGGTTCACATTCAATTACACCAATAATACAGTTGAGTACATGAAGATCTAATTCATGGTCTCCAGTGGGAAGAAAAGAGAGGTATTTGTTGTTTACAATTTTTTAGTGATATAGAGTTAATTTTTAATCAAGTAAGAGGCCTTCATACTACTAAAAATTATCTTTTGAAGTCTTATAAGCATAGATTATGGGATCTTATTGAAGATTTTCAAGCTTTTAATTTGTTGTCTATTCCCAGAGCTGAAAATAAACATGTTGATAGACTAGCAGCCATAGGTGCTCAATACGATATTCCTAATGATATCAGCAATTCTAAAGAACAATAGTATGTAAAAGTAATTGTTATATCTTCTATTCCTAACAATAATAAGCATTGGAAATTCTTTGACAACGATCAAAAGATCATAAATTTTTTGAGAGAAGAAGCCAAATTTTCCAATGATAATTAAGAGAAACTCACACAACAGTATGAAGATCAGATCATATAGCTGAAAACCAACAAACTACCCAAAGGCTTGGTTACATTGGATTCTATTTTGAATACAGATGATCAAGTCAGAAAAGAAAAATCCATCTTGCATATTAAAGAAGATCATTATGAGGGCGTTGAGATCTTCAAAGATAAGTTTTTAAAGCTTGGTAAGGTATGCACATTAGAAGAAAGGAATGCATTTGTTTTACTTTGTCAAGAGTTGAGTGACATTTTTGCATGGGAATATTCAGATTTGAAGGGTTTTTATCCTATTGTTTCCTAGCATACCATTGAGCTTGAGCCTAATGCCAAACCTGTAAGACAAAAGTAGAGGCCACTTAATCCCAAGCTTGAGCCCCTCATGATCAAGGAGTTGAATAAACTCATTAATAGAAACTTTATTTTTCCAATTAAACATACCTCTTGGGTGTCCAATCTTGTTCATGTGAGAAAGAAAAATGGTGAAATCATACTTTGTGTTTATTTCAGAGACCTTAATAGGGCTTCCCTGAAAGATCGTCACCCTTTACCTTCTATGGAACACATTCTTCAGTTTGTTTCAGGTTTTGAGAGGTTCTCATTATTAGATGGCTTCTCAAGATATAATCAAATTTTAGTTAAGGAAGAAGATCAGTTTAAAACAAAATTTACAACTAAATGGGGCACAATGGCTTACAAGAGAATGCCATTTGTTTTGTCAAATTTTGGAGCTACTTTTCAGAAAGCTATGGACATGGATTTCAAAGGTTTAATGTATAATATTGTACTGGTTTATTTGGATGACATAACTATTTTCTCAAAAAATCCAAATGAACACTTTGATCACTTGAAAAAGATCCTTGAAAGGTGTAGAGAGTTTGGTATCTCTCTCAACCCAAAGAATTTTGTGTTTGTTTTTCATGAAGGTAAGTTGCTAGGATATATCATATCAAAAAATGGCATCACCATAGATCCAGGGAGAGTGAGTTCCATTCTTTCTCTTCCTTTAGGTACCAACACACAAAAATGGGCTACAAAGTTTCTTGGGTAGAATCAACTTTGTTAGATTTATTCCAAATGTTGCTGAGTTATTAGTGCCTCTTACTTCAATGTTAAAGAAAAATGTTTCCTTCAACTTGACTAAAGAAGGAAAAAGAAGTTTTGAGCTTATTAAAGAAGCACTAGCAACTGCTCCTACTTTGTTAAACCCAAATTTCTCAAAAGATTTTATATTTTATGCATATGGGAACATTGATAGTATTGTAGCTATGCTAGTTCAGGAGAATGATCATGGGTTAGAACAACCTTTGTCTTTTTTCAGTCAAAGTCTCAAAGATTATGAGCTTAATTATTCCTTTGTTGAAAAGGATGTTCTTGTTGTTGTCATAAGTTTAAAGAAATTTAGACATATGCTTTCTAACATCAAGATTAAGTTGTCGGTTTCCCATCCTTCAGTTAAGGAATTCTTGTTAAGGACTTGAATACTAAAAGAGTTGGTTGGGTGACTAAGGTAATGTAATATGATATTGAGATCAAGGTCACCAAGTTGGTAAGAGGCAAGGGTCTGTGTGAGCAGCTTGCTGACAACAACAACAGTAGTATAGAAGAGGAAGAGGATTTTTTCCTAGCTCTTCAAGATGAGGAATAAATTGTTGTACTTGTTTCTTCTATAGGTTGGGTACAAGAAATGACTCATTTCCTATTATCTGGTGAATTCCTTCCTGGTTTGAATAAATAAAAAAGAATGTACTATAGGCTATAGTATATACCTTATGTACTTTTGAATGGTTTGTTGTTTAGAAAATATGTTAGAAACCAAGAATCGGTTGCTAGACCAAAATACTTCCACCAGAGAGAGATAATGGCAAGAATGCTTGCTATATCAATATGCAAGATTGATTCACGATTGAATTGATACAAATGTACAAGATGAGGCTTGCTTATAAAAGGCAAGCATGCACAACCCTAAACCTAACTTGAGCTACAAGTTAGCTCAATTAGATAAGGATAATAAAATCCAACCTAGGACTTAAATTAATGCCTAAGTAAACTTATGAAGATGTAATTAAATAGTTAATTACACCAACACCCCCCATAAGTGCAACTTAGGGAGAAGATTACAATGCAAACTACTATGGGTCCCGACAACTAGGCCTTGTTAGGTACCCATTTATAGATGCAAATGAAATGCAATCTCTCATAAAGCATAGAAAAGGGGAAAACCCAGTGGGAAGAAAACCCCTCTCCAAAAGAGAGAAAACAAAAAACAAGCTTGATGAATGTAAACATGATGTATGGAGGACTCAATGATACCCCCCAAATTACATCCATCATGAATATATAATAAATTACCCCCCATAAGAGGGAAGTAATGAGATAAGATATCCCCTGCATGCTGAAGAAGCTCCAAAGCCAATGAAGAATGCCTGAAAACAAAAGATGACCCAATGTCTGCAAGCAACACATCTCCCCTTAGGAAGAAACAAATCCATAAGCTAATGAAGAAGCCACTCCATATCCAACTGAAAAGAGGAAGAATGAATGCTCAACATGTATGCCTCTGAAAACTAAGTAGGAGCCTCCAAGCTTGAATGAGCCACAACATAATCATGGTCAAACTCAACCAAGAAACATGACAAATCAAGTGATGGAGGAGACTCATGAATATCAATCTCCAAAGACAAAGAAGATGGTGTAACAGTTGTGCTGAAACTATCATCAAAGAGGAGAGAAATCCCCTCAAGTGTGTCCTCCAAATCTGTAATATGAGACTCTAGGAACAAGGTAGAAATCCCTATCAAATAATCATCCCACAAAGCAAGATCTGAAAAACTATGATTATCCTGCTGAACAGAAGCAACAATGGCTGAAGAAGCAGGAGGTGGAGGTGTAGGAAGCTCAGCATAGGTCTCTAAAATACCAAGGTGTAGATGACCAAACTTCTCCTCACTAATATGGGTCACACTCAATGGAGTGTGTGATGCAGTCAAAGGAACATTATCAGCTTCTGAAGCAAAATGTGAAAAAGAATATACTCGAGATGAATGATCAACCATCCCGATTGCAACAATATCCCTAGTCTCCAAGTCCCTTATATACACCCTATCAGGAGTGAACTCAACTGTTTTACCTTGACCCCCATGAGTAATTTGATAAATAGAAAGGAGATTAGTGGTCAAAGAAGGAACACAAAGAACATCATTGAAAGTGCCTTCCCCAATACCAATAGAACCCTTCCCACTTACCTTCATGAATGTATTGTTACCCATCAGAATGTGAGGTGAATTACAAGGCTCAAAAGAAGAGAACATTTCCTGTGAAGATGCCATATGATGAGATGCCCCTGAATCAAGAAGCCATCCTTGAGAATTAGGACTTGTAGAGGCCAAGAGTGCATGCCCTTTCATATGTAGCCCAGAAGTGGATGTTGTGTTCTCTGACTGTGATGATGATGGAGCTGCCGAATGTGATGGTGAAGAAGAAGTAGAAGACACTGATGAGGGCAGCTGAATGTTATTCTTTTGAAGAAGGTGGGTGAGTTCATCAATCTTCTTATTATAACATCTATGCTCATCATGTCCTAACCTTATGCAATATGCACATTTGGACTTCTTTTTTTTTGATGATTCCTCTTTTGAAGAGGATGAGGACTCAGGAGTGCCATGTGAGGGAGAATTTTTACCTTACTCATTTGACTTGGTTTCCTTTGTGTGCTTCTTTCCTTTGTCACTTGAAGCCTTTGTATCATTCACAATAAGAGCTTGAGATGTTGAAGACTTCAATGTACCCATGTGCATCAACTTTGCTTGTTCCCTTGTGAGTTGTGCAGCAAATTCATCAAGAGAAGGCATTTTATATGTATTGCCAAGAGTCTCCATTGTAGCATAGAAAGTAGAAAAAAACACAAAATATGAAGAACCAAGCTTAGCAAGAATAGAAAGTATCATCTGTTCATCCTCTTTAACAACCCCACATTATGATAACTTCAATATGAGTGAGTTGAGTTTAGAGAAAACGTCTTGGATATTGTCAAAATCTGAAGGATTAGGACTCATCAGTTCATTTTCCAACTTAAATTTCCTTAGCTTGTTTGGTTTACCAAAGAGATTCTCCAAAGTTGTCCAAACTTCATGAGGATGTGTGCAAGATACAACATGATATCGAAGATCTTGAGAAATGGACAGAAGAAGATTGCCAAGAGCTTCATCCCTTCTATCAAACCATTTTATTTTCTCTTTTGCTCCTTGCAGTTCTAGATCTTGACCAAAAGTGATTCGTTACAACTTTGACTTTAATAGTAGCAACTCCATTTGAGATTTCCACTCATGATAATTAAATGGAGTTAGAAGTACAACCTTTTGCAAATCCATGATGAGAGAAGAACAACAAATTCCTACACAAAATCAGAAAGCAACTCCTTTGTTGTAGCTTTGGAGATGAAAAATTGTTGCAAAATATCTTGGGAGTAATGACCGTCAACTTCTCCCTCTTTATTTGGAAATAAATAAGTTTTATAGAAAATTTAAAAAAAATCTCCAAAACTTGTCACTTTTAAAAAAAAAACAATAGAGAGCTTTTATAAGAACTTGCCCTCTTTTTTGAAAAAACTAACCAAATGTACGAAAAAAATGGCCATGCAAAAAATCCCAAAAAAAATCACCTTAATGGCCGGCCTTTGCAAAGTTATCTTTCACAAACTTAATACAAAGTGGATAAAATATAAATCATGTATACCAACAGACCCACCGATTGTACAACCGATGACAGCAAATGCATACCAGTGACAAGGATTGGTGTCGGATCTAACCTGTACGATGAGACTACTTGCAGATAAGGTACCCATGTTGGACGCTGTAAATTATATGCTTTGTACTGCGGACGATGATGCCACGAAGCAATAGACCCACAGTCAGATCTCAAAGCACCATAAGCTGATGATGATGTAGCTGGGAAAGATGGTCAAAATATGCAGTGATGGATTTGAGGAAGCCGACAATTGTGATAGGTGACCAGGGCTCGGTACGGAGGCCGATTCGATGGAAAAATGACTAGATTTAAAAGCACAATACCCTGCGATCTCCTTTGATAGGACACCAATGTCAGATCCAACGTGAGTGTAGAGTTTGACATAGGAAAGTGGGATGCTAGTACAATCCACCACACATTTGACCCTGTACAATGGAATATGCTGCCGAAGAAATGCAATCCACATAATTTTTGAAAAAAAATTACCCAATAACTATTGAAATATTTGTCAGACATAAAAATTTTACCCCAAAAAATTTTTGCATGAAACTATATGAAAATCATAGTCCAATATATAAAATTTGCTCCAAATTTTACAAAATACCGCAAAAATATTTTTCTGAAAAATATTTTTTTGTGAAAATGAGAAAATTGTATCGCATAGGTGTTGTTCCAGCAAAAAAAAATTGCCTCAAAAACAACTTTACCCAAAAATGGTTGAATTTACAGTCAAAATTTGTCTGCGGATCCTTCTGATCTCAACCGTGAGGTTATTGAAACCCCAATCTGCACCCAACAAAATCTTCAAGCCAACAATAAAACCCTTAGATCCGGGGAGGAGTCTGCAACCCTGGAAGCTCTGATACCATGTTAGAAACCAGGAATCAGTTGCTAGACCAAAATACTTCCACCAGAGAAAGATAATGGCGAGAATGCTTGCTATATCAATATGCAAGATTGATTCACAATTGAATTGATACAAATGTACAAGATGAGGCTTGCTTATAAAAGGAAAGCATGCACAACCCTAAACCTAACTTGAGCTACAAGTTAGCTCAATTAGATAAGGATAATAAAATGCAACCTAGGACTTAAATTAATGCCTAAGTAAACTTATGAAGATGTAATTAAATAGTTAATTACACCAACAAAATATTTTCATGGTGTTCTATTAAGATGCATAGAGGCTAATTAGGTTGATAAAGTTTTACATGAGTTTCATGAAGGATCAGTTGGAGGACATTTCTCACCAAGAGATACATCTCTTAAGATAATTAAAGGAAGCTACTATTGGCCTATTTTATTCAAAGATGCACATTCCTAGGTGAGAAACTGTAAAGAGTGTGTCATATTTGTAGGAAAAGAGAAGTTGGCAGCCCTTTCATTACAACCAATTTAGATTGAACAACCCTTTATGAAGTGGGGTTTAGATTTCATTGTACTCATAAATCTTCCTTCAAGTGTATGCCACAAGTGGGTGCTCATAGCCACTGATTACTTTTCAAAATGGACAAAATTTTTGGCACTTAAAGAGGCTAATGAGACAGTTGTTCTGAACTTCTATGAAGAGTTGATAACCAGGTTTGGAGTTCTTGAATCAATAGTTTCAAATAATGCACTTACTTTTATAGGAACTAAAATATTTGATTGGGCTATTATAAATGGTGTTTATATGAATACATCTTCTAACTATTATCCTCAAGGCAATGGATAGGCTAAGTCCACAAATAAGAATCTTCTTAGGATTATCAAAAGGACTATGGAAGGAAATCAGAGAGCTTGGCATACCAAGTTGAAATCTACCTTGTAGTTTGATAGAATAACACCAAAGAGGTCAACAAGACTATCACCATACATGCTTGTGTATGGAAAAGAGGCAAGACTATCTATATCTCTTGAGCTTCTAGCCCTTGATCTAGTCAATCATCTTGACATGGTTGAAGAAGAGCCTATGACAACAAGAATGGCTTAGTTGATTGAATTGGAGGAGATTAGAGCTGAGGCAATGAAGAAGATTGAGCAACACCAAGCTCAAGTGAAGAGGTCATTTGATAAGAAGGAATCCCCAAGAGTATTCCAAGAAGGTGACATAGTGCTGAAGTGGGATGAACTTAAAAGCAAACTTGGAAAGCACTCCAATTTTGATGCATTCTAGAGTGGTCCTTATATTATTACTAAATGTAAAGAGCATAATACATTCCAATTGTCTAAGTTGGATGGTGAAGTGAAGCTAATCCCAGAGAATGGGACTCACCTCAAGCATTTCTTTTGAGGTATGATCTAAATATGTACATATTTGAGTAAATTCTAAGTGTCAAATAAGTGCTCCTGCACATATATTAGTTGCATCTTTCTTGAATCCCTAAGTGACGTTTTGCACAATTGGTTTGTTTACTTTGAGTTTTGCTGGGGGAAAATAAGGAAAATTTTTGTTGTTACTCATTATAGTTCAATCAAGTAGACATCTATCATTCATAATAGGGAATGGTGAATTCAATGTCATGAACAACACATGTTTAATCAATGAAACTATAATTAGTTGAAGCAAAGTTACAAGAGTTACAACAAAATGAATGAACTTTGTACCAAGTTTTGAGTTAGAAAAAGTAGAAATGGACTCCATACCTAATGGATAAGCAAGGAAATTGGCCTTATTTTGTTTAGCAGGAAAACACCCCTGAGAGGTCACCAAAAATGTTACTATTTTTTTCTTTCACGCACAAATTAGTGAAGTTTTAATGGACAATTGTTTCATGGGTATAAAAATTTTCTTTTTTTGACATCCTTTGAAGATTTACTTTCTAAGTGAAGGGTTTTTATAAGAACTAATTTATTAGAATTATCCAATAGTTTGAGTAAAACTATTGAACAATCTAGACAAAGCAACAAACATACTTCATTTAGAAAATAAACATTCAGAGGATATTATGTGAAACTGAACTATTCTATGCAATTTATGTTATTGTTATTTATTAGAGAAGGACTGCAAGTTTTGAAGCAAAAGTGCAGAAATTATGACTTCATTTTGTTGAAAAAACAAATGCTTAAACAAATCTAAATCAGTTATTTTAAATTATGTAATTGAGAACAAGTTCAAATGAATACACAAGTCATTAATACTTTGAAAAAATTGATTTATTGAAAACCATGTTTTTGTAATCCCACACAAGCCATGGGAATGACTAAGTTGATTTAATTCAATAGTGAATATAAACCATACATCTGAAGATCATCTAAAAGAAATAAAAACACATAAGAATAGGTCATGTATGGCATTTCCTTAAGGGCTAATGTAGGGTTGACTCTATCAACTGCAGCTTGATCTTAAGTGTCTTCAGCTTCTCTTGCTCCTGACTTCCAGATGCACTTGTAGTTGATTGAATATTTTTGTTAGAGCTTAGGGCATGAGATCCAGTTACATGCTTCATCAACAAATATATAATTTGTAGTCATTATAAATTTAAACCAACTTAGTCATTATCAGAGATAAAAATGTAGAAGTGCCAGATCAAATCACCATAAATCATCAAATTCACTATTTTTTCTAACTTGTTTGCTTCATGTGTAGATACAAGAAAAGTAATGTTGTTATTTTGATTCATCAAATTATAGCATGTAGGTTAAAACGTGGCTCCTACAAGGATTGATCCTAACATGTTGAATTATCAAATAATAAGCTCGTTTGAGCTTATTGAAGAGGAAATGCAATCTTAAAAATCATCATGTCAACATGATCATGGAATGATAGTGAATAGGCATACATATTAAGTTCACAAAACATTTCTTCAAGGAAGAGTGAGGCATATGGTGTTAGCACTTTATTAATATTATCGTGTAGATTGTCAAGGCTAAAGACAATAACAGGAGGAGAACAATGACAAGCTACAACTATAAAGTGCAAATCCTTTTACAATAGCATGTGCCATGAAGACATCATCAAAAAGTACAAGCTACTATATCAAGAATAGAAAAAGACAGTGATGGAAGACAGTTTTGATTGCTTTTCAGCCACAAAGCAAAGAATACACAATGTTAAATATCAAATTGCTATTAGAAGTATGCACAAAGTGGTTTTCTATATATGATAGAATTGCAAATATTGTTGAAAAGTTTTCTCAGAGTGAGTTTACACCACTGGAAAACAATGATCTATTCTATTTCACCAAGATCCAAGTTCATTGAACTTTAATGCTCTACTAAAATACCTAACATAGAGTAATTACACATTTCAGCAAAATGAGTATTATACTTCTCTCTTTCTATAGAAGATGAAGGTAAACACAACTACATGTGAATACATTGTTCTTTATATGCATCAAAGCTATCTGATTTTTCTAAAGGGAGAACAAATGCAGAGTTATTTTTAACCTTTTTAATACATTTTGAAGAGAGAAAACAAGATTTCCAAAGCAAGTATATAAGCACATAAGGTCTTTTATTTTTGTTTGAAGTTTAAGTACCCAAGAAAGGATGAGTCATGGCCATCATCTACACAAGGATAAATGATAAATGGAGCTTGAGTTTGAAAACTCAAATAAGTTTTGAGTTTCTTTTGCAAACTATTAAATTCATTTAAGATTTTATAGAAAAAATGAGATATATAGATAATAAAGTATTCCTTCGTCACGTTGTCATGAAATAATGAAATCTACAGGAGAAGAGCTTGGTTTCTACAATACATACAAACCCACTTGGGGTTTTTATGTTTTGAGCCTAAAAATCTCATCTCAAGGGTCGACCATTCATGAAAATGGTGTTTTTATGTCTACAATGAGAAGTATAACCGTGGCCATTGGAGGATTCAAACCCAAAAACAAAGAAATACAGTATGGTGGCAGCCATTCAAGCAAGTTTTTCTTTCTTTTTGAGGAAATATAAAATGCATACAAAGCCTTCAAGAAGAAAACTTACCCAGTTGACCTTTGGTTTGATCTCCAAATACCTGCTTGAAGATGCTTTTACAAAGCTTCAAAGAAGAATATATGGCAGTTGGATGAAGAAGATGATACAAAAAATAAAACCATCAAAAAATGAAAAAGAGGTCACGGCCTAGAAAGCTTTCAAAAGCTTTTAAAGATGGATAAATTTCAAATTTTGAAGACAAATTTAACTTACCAAGAATTTTTCCTATCAATATCTTGCAGAGAAAGCTTTAGAATCAAAGTACAAAGAGATTTCTAGTCAAGAACTCAGCCTAGGGTTTGCTAGTGGTGGCGCTCCTCTCAAGCCAGCAAGTGAAATCAAGTAAAAATGAATTGCCTAACATTCATTTTAGGGTTTGAGACCTTAGAAAGGCCGATGGAAGAAGGCTTTTTTCCTTAAGTTTTTTCAAAGCTTTATTCTTATTACTCTAGGTCGTGGCATACCCTTTATGCATTATGTTTATTTTGAGTAATATTTTAAATATTTCATAAGACTTAATACTTAGCCAATAAATCCTTTGTATTTGGCTTTGTTAAATTCTTTTTTATTTTTCATTTCAATATAAGAATTGTAAACTTTATTTAGCTAATGAAATAAATCACTTTAAATAAATGTTATAATTGAATGCAAAATTAAATATCTTATGATATATTTTTTTAAATGATGGATTTGAGGGAAGCTTGGATCATGGAAGTGGTTGAATTTTTTTTTCCAACATGTGGAGAAAAATCAAGAGTTTTGATCACTTAATGGAGAGCTCATATTTAGATAAGAATCCACATTGATGGAGTTCCAATCAGGGAGTAATTTGAGGCATCTAACACCTTATTTCATTTAGTTACAACCCTATTTTAGATCGGTTTTCAGTTGCATATGACCCTTGGAGTTGTTCTCAAATTCACAACTCTTTATGCATTCTTGGAGGTGTTCTCTTTCAATTACATGCCTCATTTGAGCGAGAGGATGGACAACACATCATTTCTTGGAGCCAAAATTCAAAATTTGAATTCTTGGAGCCTTTTCTATAAGTATTCCCCTTTTCTCATTTCTTTTCTATATTTCTGAGTTTGGTGACTATTGTAGTAGATTGAACATGCTTTGTAACTCATTTCTTATGAGTTCTACAAATTTGTAATGCAAATATCTCCTAGTTTTCAACAAAGAAGCTCATTTCCATCTCAGATGTGTCTTATGCAAGCATTGTGTGTGAGTACTTAGATTTTTTTTTTTCTATGAAATCCTTCTTTTAACATTATTTCTTCATTGTATGTTATAGTGTAGGTCATTCTCTATCTTTCTTCCATTTGTTAAATGTTTGTTATGAAAACATAGTCGTTTTCTTTCAAGAAAACTTCAATCATAGGAGCCTTTCAAATGAAACACTTATGCAAAACATATTAGATTGAGTAGTGAATCATTTTAGTTTCATTTTTTTAGTTATCTTGTGAGGTTTAAAGGAAAATTCAAATAATTTTTCAATTGGTGAATCATCTCATAGTTTAGTTTTTCAATTTTTGCATCATCCTTCTTACTCATTTCCGATCTGAATCAATAGTATTTAAAGAAATATTCAAAGGGAGCCAACCCATAATCTAGAGGTCTACCCTCATTATAGGATACCCTAAACCTAAGAGTAGTACCATTTTGCATGGTATTTAATATTTTTTGAACTTAGCATCAGGTGCAAATCCTTGTGTCAACATTTGTGATAGTCCATGAGGAGGCATGCAGTAGTGTAGGAGGAGTGCTAACTCGTGACCTTGCGATAGTTAGATCAGGGGTCTGTGGTATCCCGATAGGCTTTAGTGTAGTGGTAACCCATGACACTGTGATGGTTGTTTGGATGGATTGCAATGGAGCAGTGTCATGCAATATTGCGGTTAAAGGTTAGTGTGGTGAAGGTTTAGCATAACCCCACAATAGTTCAAGTTGGACTTGATGGGATTGCAATTTTTGTTTTTCGATGGTTTTTGGAAGTTGGAATCATATTTTTTGTTTGGAAGTTGGAATGATATTTTTTGTTAACACTTGAGAAGTTTTTGTATCTATAATTTAATAGCACATTGGATTGATTGTGGATTAGGAAGATCATAGTGAATGTAACAAAGTGTTGTTGGATTCATTCTTTGGATTAACACCTGAAAGAGCATAGCTGTGTAACTTGTATATAATATTCATTTTACTATAATACAAGAGATCTCTACTTTAGTGTGTGGGTTTTTCTCCCATAAGTTTTTTCCCACATAAATCCCATGTTGATGTTTATTGTCTATTTGGTTATTGATGTATGTGCATCTTTATGTTCTATAATTGCAAGTTTTGAAAAAAAAATTGTATATCTCTCCTAAATATTAGCATTAGGAAGGTGTATTCTTCACTCTACTTTCCTTTCAGTATTTGGGGTTAGGCCCTTTTTATGCTTAATTAATATATCAAAAATAAAATAGAAAACTATTTCTTAAAGTTACACATTTGACTTTCCTAGAAAGATATTCTAGAAGTATCACTTTGGTAATGGAGCTCATTAATTGGCTTCAATACCAACAAATGTGAGTTCATTATTATAGTTTACTCACATAATCATACTCACCATTATCAAAAACTTGTAGAAAATTTAATACATTATTAGATGTTAAGCTACTAGTATTAGAGAAAAGTAGAAAATAACATTGTGGATATGCATAAATAGAAATAATAATATACCCACCATACACACAAGTCACATATATGAAACCTATAGATACATACCTATTAATAGGGTAAATACAATAAGATGAGTCCACTTCTAGTGGAAGTTTTAGACAAAAAAACTTGAAATTAGGCAAAACAAAACGAGATCATGTTCTTTAGCAAACATGATCCCATTTCGCTTTGGGGCCCCAAGCCAAAAAATGGGATCCCATTTTGAAATAGGACCCCATTTAGTAAAGGCTTAAATTTTTTTTATAAAAAACACAAGAACCCATTTTAAAATGGGATCCCATTTTGTAAAGGCTTAAAAATTTTAGAGAAAAAAGGGATCCCATTTTGAAACAGGATCCCGTTTCAAAACATTTTAATTTTCATCCCAGTTTTTGCTATGGGTTTCGGGTTGGAAAAAGGCTTGGGGAGCCAACCCTTAGCTTTGGATTTGCTTTGATCTACAACTTGAAGACCCATGTCAGTGTTAATAGAAAAGAGTAACTTTGGACATATGTCTAAAGATGTTTATTACAAAAAAAATTTGATGAAATTAAAACCCATTATACGGGTATGTGCAGGATCATGATGGGCCAAAAAGTGGCGATATGATAGGTATGTGTAGGGTATGTGGTTGAGAACTTTTTTTTACCCCAAATTGATGAAACGAAAAGGGTTTTTAAAAGATATTCTCAACTTTCCACCAATATAAATTATGCTTTACCTTGAATTTAATAAATAATTATTATTTATTTTCTATTTGAATTACGACTAAAGTCTTGATTGATAGGTTGATTAAAAAAATCTATAACTTTCAAAAAATATCACATTTTTTGAATATGAAACATGTCATTGTATGCTTCACATACTATAAGATTAAAAAAAATAAAAATGAATTTCATGAAGTTTTGACCAAGTTAAAGTGGTTAGACATACAAGTTTTTATATTTTTTAAAAGTTGTAATAAAAAAATCATAATTAATTATTTACTTGGAAAAAAATTACAAAAAAATATGCATCCCATCGGCACATGAGTCCTCTACTCATATCTAAAGTATTATAAAAAATAAATTGTCATTTTATTGTGGTTAGGGTGGTCAGACAGACACCTACTTCTTATTTTTTCCTTGAAGATTTAAGTACTCTGCATTGAAATTTCAAATTTTTAAATAGATTTAATTTTTTTTAAATAAACCTAGTAGTTTAGAAACTACATTCAATTTTCTATAGATTCTATTCTTACATATTTTTGAAATAATATAGATAACTTATTCAAATTTTTATGTCAAGTTGCCTAACTCTAATTTTTCTGAATTTTTCGCACTTAAGGGCTGTTTTTTCCATCATGATCCTGTGCATACCCATACATGAGATTGTGTAGATTCCAAATATGTAATTTTTAAAAATTGGGATTTTTTTCTATTTTTCAAATATTTTTTGATGAAACTGGTCCATAAATTTGAAATATCAAAGTTTTTTAGTTTTTAATTACTTTTTATTAAAATACTTTTTTGAAAAATGAATTATGTATAAGAAATATTCAGATTATTATTTTCAATTTGAAAAAAAAAAGATAAAAAATTATAAGTTTAGGTCATCTTATGTGTGATGTACAATGATTTTTCCAAACAACAAATATGGCCAATAAAAAATTAACCAAAAAAATATTGAAAAAAAATTACAAATAAAAATCATGAGCATTTTGTAGTGTGTTACAAATATTTTCCTTAAAGGATTTAGCGAAATATGATTATTTAGGTCAAAATATGGATATGTATGTGTACATGGTATGGTAAAAAAAGTGACTTTTAAACAGTGGCTTTTAGACATGTCTATTGAAAATTAATTTGTATCATCTAGGTATTAAAATAAATTACATATTTGGAAACTAGACTCTAAGTACTGTACATTTTATGATTACTGACCTTTTGCAAGATTCCATCTCTAAGTGCTTCAAAGTTTAAGGTCAAATATGACAAATTCTAAAAATCAAGGAAAACACTTCCACTTTTTAGCCAAAAATTGGACTCAACTTCTTGCACACACTCAATAAAATATTGGAATTCCTACATCTGAAATATGCATGGACCTATAAGAACAACTACAACCCATTATAAAGAAAACAAGATGTGAAGTCTATTTTTCATAGCATGATTATTTTAGTTTCCTTTGATATTTGGATTAGTAAATAAATCATCAAAAATATTTGAGAGTGTCCTGCTTTTGAAATTTCCATCAAGTACATTATTAGTGTGCTTCACTTTGGCTTCCTTGCATCAAAACCCAAATACATATGCTAACATTTTTTTTATAGTAAAAGGATGAAAAAAGTTGAAATGTTGTTCATTAAAACAACCTAGTCAAACCAAGTAAAAAAATAGTTATACAAAAATATCTCAATTTACTATATGAACATAAATCAACTATTTCACAAGAAACTACAAAATTTTCACCCTTGGTAGAAGATAAAATACTTGGAATCCCATAATTATTAGAAGTAAAAGGTAATTTATGGAAGAAAATTAAAAACATAGAAGGTAGATCAAATCAATATCATTTGTTAATATTGAAGAATAAATAAAATGTGTATGTTTCTCTATGATAAATTTAAATAATCTACTTCTACAAAAATAGTAATCTAAATTGATTTTATTCTTCTCTTCACTTGGCCTTGAGAAAATATTTTACACATGAACCACAACTTCAGAAAGCCCTTTAAAACCATTGTATGTAAATAAAATAATGCAAGTTGAGCCTCAAATTGTCACTTATGTTGCATTTATTGTTTACCATGTATTTTTTTTATTCTTTTTGGATGAATAAAATAATGAAAGGATTCAAATTCTTGACTGGTTTTCCAATAGTAGTAATGATAAAAGTAGTAGGAGTCAACTTTTTAATCTTTGTATAATGATTTATCTTTATTTATGTGATATAAAGACACTTTCATCATAATACCATACTAAACAATAAGTTGATGCAGGAGCATCTAGGTTCACAAGAAATCCTACATCAACCAAAAAAAATTAAAGTTTCTAGTTTCAATTCAATTTAGTTTTTTTACACTTTTGTTGCTTTTTTCTAGCTACCTAGGGGAATTTTAAATCTCTTTTTTTGAATTTTAAAACTATCAACAAAATGGGGAATTTTTATACCCTGTTTCACTTTGATAATGAAGCTCATTCATTAACAAAATTATTGCAACATTATTTCAGTCAATTATCATGTTAGCAATGCATCAAGTTTTCAAGTAAGATCATTCATGTTTTTGTGTTCATGTGTTTTGTAAGTGTGGCATAGAAAAATGGATCTTTGGAAATTTTCACACTTGTTTGGGTCCTTCTTGTGGAATTTTTCTTATTTTTTCCTCGATTTAGTGTTGTAATGTGAATAACACAATCACATTAGGTCTTCGGCCCTTGTAAACTGAATAAAATACATGTCTTGTAAAGGTGTTATAAAGTGTTGTAAATGACTTTCACACTTTTCTATACTTTTATTAATAATTTAAGTCTAATGGAACTATTTTTCCCTTAATTCAATATTGTAAAATGTATTTAATTGAATTTCCACATTAATCTAGAAGGCTTGTAAATTAAACTTGGTTTAAATCTAGTGTTGTAATGTGTTTTACACATTCACATTGGATCTTGTGCCTTTCTAGGCTAAGTGGACCTCACTTTAATGTTATAGAGTGTATTTAATCACACTTTCACATTGAAATTTGTGTCCCTAGCCCTAATTTCCCTTTTATATCATCATTAATAGGCCCCTATGACCCCATATTGTCCATCCTGAGGAATATTTTGATAAAAAAACCTGACTAGATCAACATATGAACTTAATTTATGCATTCCCCAACATCCCAGCTAGAAAAATAGCCCTTATGGGACCCATTTTTCCGCTTTGAGTGAATGAGTCCCATCTAGGTGGGACCCATTCATCCATGATGGTGAATGAGTCCCATTTGGGCCATTTTTGAGGTTTGAGTGAGAAAAATTGGGTTTTAAGTTCAATTTTCTCTAATGTTGGCCTTGTGGATAAAATTAAAAGGTATTTGAATGGCTTTCCAATATAAATTAGCTCTCAAATCATTATTTCATAATGAATTCATGTTCTTAAGACAAGCAAGCTAGGGTTAAGCATTTATAGTCTTCATAAGATCAATTCTAAGGCATTTAAGGGTAGATTATTCATCCATTGTTATAGAAATTCAAGATCCATCATCATGGCAAGGTTCTAATTATATTACTTCATATTCATGCTTCATTATCTTGTTTCATCATTTTGGTTTCATTACCTAAAATGGGTTTGACCAAGGAAAACCCCTATCCTCTAACAATCAACATGTTTTCCCCTCTTTAATGTGTGATTACAAGTTTGTAGATTGAAGAAAAAATGGATTGGAAGCCTCCAAGAGTGCCAAAATGATAAAGTTACAAATGTTGTCAAACTTGTCATGAAAATTTGTCAAGACTCACAGAAACTTGGATCTAGGTAAAAATATCCATCCAATCTACATGAAATCAGTGTGAAAGTGCTTATTTCATCCATCTTTAGAGGCTTGCAAAGTTTCAATTCAAGATTATGCTCCTGGGACACTTTTCAAAAAAATGGGACTGATCCCCTAGCAGTGGAGAATGCATCCCACTATAGGTGTTTTCAGATATCTTTGTAGATTCTGATACCCTTTTGGCTGAAACTTGTTTCGAGATAGTTTTCCAAAACTAAGACTGATTCACCTAGAATGGCAAATGAGTCCCACCAGGCCTACAAAGTAGCAATTTCAGAATTTTAGAGATATTTCCAATCTTCAACACATTTCCAGGTGCATACTTTCTATTTCATAGCTTTCTATTTTTTCTTTATTTGCATTTCTAAGTCATTTTCTAGGTCAATTAGAATTAGTTTGCATATCACATCATGTTTTCAAATATCTTGCATTTTCCAATTTTACACTTGGTGGTGAACCATCATTTGTTGTTATCACTTCCCTATAACCTTCCCTTTGTATAATTTTAATTTTCCTTTCATTGAAATCCCAAGGGTTTGTTCTTGAGTGAAAGATTGAAAATAGCCTCTCTCCTTTTAGGTCCAAAACCCTAGAAGCAAAAGAGAGTACACTATTTTATGTGTTTCAATAAATACTAACACTTGTAGAACCTTCAATCAATTCAATTTTCCTTGCATGAGATGTGTATCATGACTTCAATCTATTAAAGAACTTAGATCTAAAGTGGTGAGTTACAACACTTGTTAATGTATCACTCTTGTTACCAATTTTTCTTTGCCCAACCTAGGATAAGCACTATTTATGTCATCATTATCATTGTGGAGGTGGAAACACCAAAACAAGGTTTGACATAGGAAAAAACTTATAAGAGACAACCCTTTCCCTTATCTCTTGTGTGCATGTGGCAAATCTAAAGAAAATTTGGAAGGAGATTCACAACCTAACTACAAGATTCAACATTCAAGCATCTCCCTTCAACAAATTAGGGTAAGTCAAATTATTTATTGATAGATGAAGTTTCAAGGTTGATTCTAGGAGGAAAAATCCTACAAACTATAACCTACTAAGACTTGTTCATAATTCCTAAAATTCAAGATTTCTAGTCTAGGGTGCCAACACCCCTATCTAGTCAATTTTAGTCTAAATTTGAATGCTAGGTTCCTTTTTCTCTACCCTATTTTTTTCTATTCTCAATTCCTTCTTATTAGATCTTCTTTTCCTATATTTTTATCATTTGGTTGTAGTTACCTAATTTACCTACTTTATATAATCATATTAATTCAATTCCTAAACAAAATCAATCATTGACCCACAAAAAAGAGGATCAAAACCTTGATCAACTATTCTAGATCTTCCTTGAGGATGGTTTTCAATTGGTCTTGTATGACCTTTTTTGTGTCCTCCCTAGTGATGTAAGTGGAAAGGTGTGATTTAGACCCTAGGTACTCTTTTCCCACATAACAAGAAGGTGCTAGCCAATGAAGAAACCTATTGGAGGTAGAATTTTAGGAAAACAAGGATTAGTGAGGGAGGCAAAAACTCTAAGTACTTCCACAATGTCACTAAGTATCTGATGAACACCAATAGAATCATGAATATCAAGCAAGTAAATGGATTAAATGTTGAAAATTTGGAATAGGTTATAAAGGAAACAATAAATTTCTTCAAAAATCTTCTCAACATATCTTTTGTTGCATTCTTGAGTTAGTCAGTGAAGGCCAAAATAAAATGTTGACTAAGATCTTCTTGAATGAGGAAATTAGAGTGGCTTTCAATCAAATTCATCTGGAAAAGCACCTAGCCCAAATGGCTTTCTATCTATCTTTTTCTAGATATGTTAGAAAATTCTAAGGAATGATATTGTATCTACAATTGAGGCTTCATAGAGATCAAACAAATTTTTGAGAGGAATAAATAACACATTCATTTCCCTCATCCCCCAAAACTATAAGGCTTTATCCCTTTATGACTATTGTCTTTTTTCTTTATGTAATTCCATATATAATATTATGGTGAAAGCAGTGGTAAATAGGTTAAATAAAATTCTTCCAAACATCATATCAAATGATCAAATAGGGTTTGTGCTAGGAAATACAATCTTGGATGGGGTCATTATTGTTCAAGAATCTATCCACTCTATTTAGAGCACCAAAAAATAAAGTATGATGATAAAGTTGGAATTTAAAAAATACTACAATCATGTGGATTGGAGATTCCTCTTCAAGACCTACTAAATGATTTTTCCTTTAGAAAAAATGGGTGGATTAGATGTTTAATTATATTGCTTTTCCTAGATACTTGGTGCTCATAAATGGTTCCTTGAAGGAATTTTTTGAGGTTTCTAGAGGTTTTAGATAGGGAGACTCTCGTTATCCATTTATTTTCATCATTAAATTGGAAAATAGGATGTTTAATTGTATTGCTTGCCCTAGATACTTTATGCTCATAAGGGGTTCCTCGAAGGGATTTTTTGAGGTCTCCAAAGGTCTTAGATAGGGAGACTCCCATTATCCATTTCCTTTTATCATTATGGTTGGGGCATTGGCGAAAACTATTTTTTGTAGGTTACTTCAGATGATAGGTTGGAAGGTATTCAAGTAACTACCAATGCACCTAGCATTACACACCACTAATTTGTAGATGATACAATTTTGTTTGGGGCTTTCAAAAGGGTAAAGGAAATATAATTAAAAGATATTTTGGACTTGTATACGGTTGCCTCATGATAGAGAGTTAGTGAAGCCAAATCAGAGATTTATTTTTACTATACTAACTCTAGAAAATAACAAAAAAAAATAGAATCCTCAAAATATAAGGAAAAATTGCACTTACCTTAGGTTGCCTCTTTCTATCGATCTAAGATTAAATAAACTTTGGGACCCCCTTGGGGATAAAATATCCAATCGATTGACCTCTTGGAAGGGGCTTTGGTTGTGATGGGTTGATAGAATGACTATGCTCAAGGTAGTAATATCATCTATTCCTTTCTATCTTATGTCTTACCTCTCACATTTTTTTGGTGCTTATCAAAAACTCAATCAAATTATGAAAAAAAAAATTGGAAAGGAGCTTTGGATCAAAATAAGATTTCTATCATTGCATGTGACAATATTTATAAAGTTAAAGTAGTTGGGGTGTTGCAATTAGAAAAATTTTAAAACAAAATAAATCTCTCGAAAATAAGCTAATTTGGAGAATGTATAATCAACCTAACTTAAAATGGGTCAAGATCCTCCAAAACAAGTATCTGGAAAGTAGTGATACAACAAATATCCTCACAACAATAAATTTTCTTCATGGCTTAGGGATTTGGAAATTTATTACTTGATTTGAGTCTCTCATCACATATCACTTAACCTAAGATGTCCATGATAGATCTACCTTATTTTTGAAAGATTCATGGGTTTGTTTCCCAACTTTAGATAAGATCATCAAAATGGAGTAGACACAAATATTGTTAGTGTAGGTTTTGGGGCCCTTTTTAAGGGATCACTTGCAAGAAAAATCAAGGTACAAGGTATTAGAACGGATTTGGAAATATTTGAGCATACTGGGGTTGCCAACCAATGGTAGTGATAAAATCATTTAGAATTATTCAAAATATGGGCAATATAATGCATGCTTGAGAAGGATAACAAGGAAACTCCTATACCTATGGACCTTTTTCTGGCATAACCTTTGAATTCCTAGATATCACACCTTTACCTAGGATACTTTAGAAAATAAGATTTTGACAATAGAGAAATTTATCCAAATGGGCTATCATGGTCCATCTAGGTGCTCTATATGAAAACACAACAAAGAAAATGTCAATCACCTATTGATAGTATACCCCTTTGCTCAAGGGTGTTGGAGATGGTTGTGCACTAAACTCGGTTGGGTAGGTACTTTACCCAATGACATTCTTAGTCCCTTCAAGGGATGGCCTATTGCCTATAAGACAACAATGTTCTCATGCTAGTGGATTATTTGTCCTTCTTTCCTATTTTTGGAAATTATGGAAGGTGATGAAGGGTACTCCCCTTACAATCTAAAACTCACAAAAACAACAAATAATGGCACAAAAAAAATGCAAGAAGGAAAGAAAATATTTTCTATTATCACTGAAATGAAAATGAAATTACAACATTATATTTTCCATCACATGGGCTTTCTTATTACATAAATATGCAAATATGCAAATCGGATCCACCATCTACTCTGCCCTACTCCCCTCTCTATAACTTCCCCTTATGCTTGTTGTTTTTACAATGAACCAATCAGGTCATAATAGGTACCTATGAGCTTGTCAGGCTCAATTATCGAATATCTACTTGACAAGTGATCAATTGATGAGATATGGCATCAATTGCTTTATCTCGTGCACTTTGGGCTCTACAAAACCTGGGAGGGTAATCCCACAATATACATATTATACTATTATTTGAGACAATTCATACATACATTGTATATTTAAGTAGATGTATACTCATCCATAGCTAATAAGCTAAAATTCACCAAGGAGTTGGAAATTCCTTGAACAAACTACACACCTTAAGCAGAGAATACCAAGACAACACAAACACCATAAATTCAAGATAGGTCAATGATTATTTTAAAATATTGTTCTCAGGTTGGATAATTGGGATCATGGAGATATTAACATGATTTATGATTAGTGCCATTATCTATGGGCTAGGAGTCTGAGCAAATTGAAATATAAGGAACATTTAATTTTGGACATTCAAGATCTATGTAATATCACTTAGCAATCCATAAATCAGTAACCAAATTCTAAAGACTACTTATCACAATCCCTAGATCATGCATCAGAATTCATGATTTGATTCAAGCAATTTAACTTCTTCTATGAACAAGAGCTAAAATCAAAACACATATCAAAGTATGAAATGATGAAAATTAATGAAATGATCTCTAATCAATATTTTCATTAATAACTCATACACAATCAAAATGGAGAGACTATAGACTTGGAAAATCTCCATTATCATTCTAATATGTCTGGAAACCATACATTTGACAAAATAAGCTACCTAGACTCAAAAAATTTGATCAAGACTAAACATATTATCTCTATGATATTAATTCTCATAATATAGCTCTAGTATTCAACAAAAGACCCGCACAAATGGCCCTAAATTCCCTTTTATGGAATAAGGGAGCAAAACAAGCTTTTGGCCAAATCTACACATATCACTATAGGATTGGACTATAAGAAGACAGATTCCCCAATTTAGTTATATTTACATTTATCAAAGCGAAGGGAAATCAAACAAGACAAAGTTCATTTACATTCGCTATGGGGATCAACTTTGTCCTTCAAAAGCACATGCCAAAAAGAATAAATATCTTCATAGTGGTACCTTGATTTTATCAAACAAAATGACAAACTGATGTGGATTGAAAATGAGTTAGCATATCAGTTAGCATTCCACATCACCAAAAATTCTATATCTTTATGTGAAACATATGTTTTATACACTTGTAACTTCTATGGCCAGACCTGTACAATACTTGACCAAGTATATGTTTCACATTTCAATTCACAAACCAAATTTTCCAACATACACCCTCCCTGATTCCTCATATTCCTCTTCAAATGGTCAATCAAACTCCATAATTTCATCCATGTCATTTCTATAAGGAGCATACTTAGTTACCACTGCATTAGATTCTTTGTCGAAGTCCTCTAGAAAACTAATAACAAATGTCAACCTCTCCAAGGTGTCATTGAAGAGATTAATATTAACCTCCTTACATATTTCATTTACCTGGGAATGAATAACCTCATCCAGTTCCTTTTTCCACTCATGCGATGGCTTCAATTCATAATTTTCAACTTCAACATCTGGTAATGGTGACAGATCAAGATAACTGTATTGATATAACAATTCTACTATCTTCTACTCAAGCAGGGCTGCATACCCTTGGAACCTTTTCTCACTCAATCTACATACAAAATCATAAACAGGTTGTACCAACGGGTAGTTATCTTCATGCTGACCAACTCCCACCAATATTAATGTCAATCTACTATATCTTGCAGCCCATTTATTTAAGGTTGGTATGGCCAACAATTTATCCTTTCTAGATAGTCTCATTGCATGTAGCATCAAGGTATAGTTGTCATAAATGCTATTGAGTCTAGCTAGAATCTTCTCATTTAGATGTTTTAATGTAGTGCAGAAAAATTTTGATACATTCTCATACATTGCATCTTAGGCCCTTTCCAACAGCTTCTTGTATGTTTCAATTTGCAAAAACAATTGCTCTTTACCAAATGAGTTAGAACCTAATCCACTTGACTCTTCCACTACAACTGATTGTTGTTGCTGACTATATGGTACTATTGCTAAGGCCTGGCTATGAGATGAATGTTGCATAGATGTCATGGGAGAAGCTGAAAGTGGGTGGCTTGAGCTAGGTTGACCCATCTCTCTTTGTATCTCCTCTCTTTGTTTATATAGAGTCGATTCAGTTTCTAATGTGGCTACTTTCTGTTGGATTTTATCATAATCACCCAAGAGTTCTCTATATTTAGTTATGAGGTTATCTCTTTCTAGGGTGAGACCTTCAATAGTTGATTGGAAAAAACATGGCCACACTCACAACCATGTATGTAGCTTCCAAAGTTGGAGTATCAACAACTCTTTTTACAAGCAATTGTCCACTAAGATCTGATGGCTCTACTAGAACTAGTTTCCTAGATCCTGGAGACAATGACCATATCACCAATGCATCCCAATCTTCACTAAAATTTGAACCTCTAAGTGCCATTTCTAGTTCTTCATTTTGTACAAGAGGCCTTTCAGCCCTTCTCAAGGCATCTAGCACAATAGCATCAACAATATTCTAGTCTGGCAGCAACAACACACCACTCTTATTTACCAGTTCTCTACCCTCTTGGGCATTAATCCTTTTAAACTCATTTCTCATAGTGCTTCTTGCTATTGCCTGGATAACATTTTCAGGTGATTTAGAGTGCAAGCTTCTTTCAATAGCAACCTTCTTTGCATGCTCTGTAGTTTTGGATTTCTACCAGAAGTCTTGAAATGTTGAGGTTTCAATGAAAGAATCATCTTCCATGAACTCATTACTGGCTTCTACCCTCAAGTTATCTGTAGTATTCAATCCACAAATGTGACGCTTCCCCAACCTAAGGATACTCTATCCTAAACTTGAAGCAATTGCTCTTTCGAGAGGAGGCATTCCTATTTACATTTCCTTGGGACTGACAAAAATATCATCCACATTCGTGTCTTAATAATTAACAACTCCTTTTTCTCCTATCCTTTGCTTCTTTTGAGGTGGTTGCTCAAGAGGATAAAAAATCTTAGAAGATAAATCAAGATCAATTACAGGAAAAGAGGTATGTGTAGGAGGAATTGGCAGTATACTCCTAGGTGAGTCTACCTTTGGCCTCTCAGATGTGATATGGTATGTTGAGATTTTTTCCTCGCTTGCTACCTTCTTCCTCCTAGAATAAATTCTCAACTATTTGGGTGGTTGATATGTGGGTCTTTCCTCTAATGTCATCTCAACACTTTCTTTGACCACCATTGCCTTTCCTTTATTTGGAACTTCTTTCCATTCCCTCAAGACACCAACCACATTCTCAAAATTATCCATAACATACATAACTTTATTGAAATCACCATGTATATTTGGCAAGGTATCATACTAGGGATCATTCTTCATCTTTGCTTCTACCATTTTTCTATAAGCCAAGTTCTTGGTTTTCCTCTCATCTTGTTCCCCATTATTAAAGACATTCCTAAGAACATCTTAAAGATAATAAAAAACATGTGTATAGGTACCCATTTTCTTATTTGTTTTGAGCTTACTAATGAAGCATTCAAGATCATGATTCCTTGAACTCATGGTCATTATTCTATAAGGAGCGAGCAGATTATCTAATTTTTTCCATGTCCCTTTTGTCATAATGTAATCTGCAAATACAATCCATTCTGGGAAGAATGACCCCTTCCTTGTTGATTCAAGTAAATGTGCTTCCTATGAGGCTCCTATTTGCCTCATAATCTCAAGGAATCCTATCCTCAAAGGAACATCTATAGGTAAAACATATAAACCCAAACCACTACCATATACTCTAAAAATTGTCTTATTAGGATACAAGATTAAATCTCCCCAATTGTGATTGAAATTTAGGTCCGACCTCATCTCTTTGGGTCTCAAGAATTCATGGATTTCTTTGGGGATTCTAGGTGGCTCACGTATTAAAGCCTTCCTTATCCTGGATGCAAAATCATTTATGAACATCACAAAATTATACCTTTTATCATCCTTGTCCAATATTCAGGTCCAACATTGGACAGGCAAGTCAACTCCATCCCTCTTTCTTTCCAAGGTAATTTCCTTCTCAAAGGCTCATTGTCCCTTGTACAAGAACATATGCATTAACAATAAGTACCACCAAAATTTCACCCATTGTTTCCCCTCTTTTAATTCAACTAAGCCCTTATGAATATGTTTAGCCAAATGGGTTCCATAATCATAAACAATACTATATGGTGGATGTTTTCAATTATGTGGCCATATAACAATATTCCCTCTACAGTGTGTTAGGCGGATTGACACCAATAATCTGATATAGAGAGTACACAATCTTTTGGAAATAACTAGCAAAATAGTTCATTGGGAAGGGTTCAAGCTCTCGATCATATGCCCTAACTTTTCTCCTATTTTTCCCTTCACCAGTTACTATAGTATGTGTAGGCAACATCTTTGTTCTGATGAACACTTTAGTATTGTTGTACTATGATCTAAAAGTATCCATGTTTAATGGAACCATATCTTCACTCCATGGATGCAAGTCAAATAATTTTCAATTTCTTCCCTGGTTATTTTTACCATAACCACCCCATCAAATATTCTAACTACCCTAGAAACTGGGTCATATTTTGATGTGATATCTTTCAAAAGATCCACATCCATGTCAACATTGGGAACAACAAATTTCCCTACATCCATCCTCCATGGGTTACTAAAAGGAGACCCAAGGTTCATGTTCCCAAACCAATGTTGAAACATCTACCGTCTTGTGTAAGGTACATCAGCATCCTTGATGAAGCAGGCCTTGTCCATTAATCCCTCCATCATCGTCATCCCACGAAAAAAAACCCTTCCCTCTAGTTTCTTATTTGTAGATTGGGGTAGCAGGTTGATAACATCCTAAGACAAGGATCTAGGTTGGGTGAAAGAAGAAGAAGTGCCTTGTGTTTTGGGAGCCATGGGTTTGTGCGCACAAAAAATCTAATAGAGGAATTTTAATGACACAACCTTCTAATTTTAGTTTATAACTCGAGACAATTTCTAATTATGGACAATCTACAAGGCCACGAATTTCAAAGACAAAGATTAATCCTAATTTTAAATCAATGAAAGAAGAACAAACAAATGTCTTCACTTTAAAACAGACAAAAGCAAACCCTAACTCATAAAACTAAAAAAGACATAAAGTTGAATTTATGGTACTTCTTTCAACTGTGTCAAAACCTAATGCCAGCTGGTACAATCTTTGCAATTTGCTTATCATTTCTTTGTATTGCCTAGGACCCATCTCTGAATCTCAAATAAGCAAGAATCAGTTGCACACAAATTTTGATAGGAACTAAATAAGCCTACCAGGTCATTTCCATCATTAATGCTCACTCGCGTGAAGCAAAAGAATTGCAATGAGGGTACTTTGCAATTTTGAATATGAGTCATTGATTTACAGTTGAGCTAGGCCTCTTGAATGACTCTAATTGAGTCAAGATTGTTTGAATTTTCCTCGCTGCTCCAACTCAGATGAATGGCCAATAGGAATTCATTGACAAGACATTCCCTGTGTACTTGTGGGATTCACTTGCTTGCAGCTGCAGAGTGTACGTGGAAGCTTCTTGTAGGTCTCGTAGTTCTTAAAAAACTTGTATCTCATTCCCGTGAGCTAGTGGGGAATGGAGATGATCATCTTTCATCACTCGATTGGCACTGTTAATCTCAAGGTTCTGAGTGTTGAGATGTGACATAGTGGGTGGCTCACTCACACATGGCGACATCTCGTTATCCTTGCAGCATTTAACTTGCATTCATTTCAGATGGACGGGCCAGCGAGGAACTGTCCAAATTGAACCCCATGATCTGGTAACTACTCAACCTACATATGAATCAAAGTTATTTATAAAAAGGGGTCCTTGACATGGTCGACGAGGAATACACCCTCGTGAGTTAATAACTTAAACTTAAATCATTCATAAATCAAAAATTAAAACCTAACGTGAGGATGAATTAAAGTGACCGACAATCTCAAGGCTTTGGGGCTAGTAATGGATGTATGTCGATGGCTAAAAAAGACAACTAATAAGACCAGAAACTAGGATAACTAGTCAACTCAAAATTAGAATGTTCAAGGATGAAACTCAAAACAATTGAAGGCAAGACTAACCAAATAAAACCCTTGAACCCTATTGATGGGCACATTTGACATGTGAATAAAAAGAAAAAAAGACTAAAAATTTCAAGCATTTTGAGGGCTCTATCACCTTACATCCTTTATTTGGTAGGTGTAATCACCCTAGAATCTTTTGGAAAGTGTAACCGTCCTAGAATCTTCTAGAAAGTGTAACTTCCTTAGGAAGATATTTTGAAATTTTATTAATTTTGGTATTACAACTTCGTGGGGTCATAACTTTTGATCTAACTATCGGATTTTTTATTATAATACCTTTTTGAAAACATCTCAAGAAATCTTGTGCCAAATAGTAGGGCCTAAAGGCCAACTACTTTCATTTTCCACCAATTTTTGGGCCCATTGGGAGCCTCTAAGTGCCTCAAAATTGACCCTGAAGATTTTACTAGGATTCTCAAAAATTAAAATTTTAATCTCTCAAATGACAAATGGTATTGAAGTGATTTCTTCACCATTGGCTTCAAGTTACCATTTTGGAGGTATGTGTAAGATTTCGTGTCAATTGTGCATAATCATAAACTTACAAAAATAGTAACCATACCAAATTTAGCCATTATTGAAAAGAACCAACATTTTTTGGGTGATGCAAGATTTCTCTTACACCCTAGATGCTCCTACATTAGACACTCGAGGTAATTTGAAAAGTGACCCTATCACTTCTTAAGAGTTACAGGGAAACCAAAATGGTTAACCTCATAACCAAATAACCATGATGAATCTTCAATAGGCCTTCCTCTCCATTTCACCAAGTACTATGCATATTGCCTATTTCTTGTGCTTCTTCCTACACGGCTATCCAAAATTTATTCTATCTCCTCCTTTTCTGAAGTAGATGTTGGAATGTTCCATTATGCCTCTATTATTTCTTTAGCAATTCCTCCCTCATGATATTCTGTTAAATCTGAAATGTTAAATACATGTGAAATATGAATTCCATCAGGAAACTCTACCTCATATGCATTTCCTAAATCATGCTTCTTCAAGATCTTGCATGGTCCAAACTTCTTCATCTTCAATTTGTTGTATGTACCAACTAGAAACCTTTCCTTTCACAAATGAACCATGACTTCATCTCCTACCTAAAACTCCTTATACCTCTTTTTCTGATCTGCCTTAGCCTTCTAATAGAAATTCATCTTATTGATATGATTCTTCACCTCATCATGCAAATTCTTCAGGTGCTCAGCAAAATCTTCAGCCTTAGCACTACTCTTATCTCCTTTATCCATCTTTCTTAGTTCAGAATCATTCCTCAAACTACTCCCATATACAATTTGGAATGGTGATTTACTAATGCTCTTGTTGATAGAATTGTTATAAGAAAATTCCACCTATGGTAAAATCAAATCCCATCCCTTTGGTTTATCTCCTACTAAGCATCTTAGTAGGTTACCCAAACTCCTATTGACCACCTCTGTTTGTCCATCAATCTATGGATGGTGAATAGAACCGAATTTCAAATTTGTCTTCAACTTCAAGTCCATAATGTTCTCCAAAAATAACCAACAAATTTGGAATCTCTATCTGAAACTATACTCTTTGGTAGACCATGTAGTCTCACCACCTCTCTAAAAAAAAACTTTGCAATATGAACATCACTGGTCTTATGACACGAAATGAAATGTGCCATCTTTGAAAATCTATCCACCACCACAAATATGGAATCATGCCCTCTCTGTGTCTTCAGAAATCCAAGGACAAAATCCATACTAATGTCCTCCCATGGCCTCTCAAGTATAGGTAATATCTGATACAATCTAGTATTCTAACTTGTTCCTTTCACCATCTGACATACTCTACAACTTTGTACAAACTTCTTCATGTCCTATTGTAATTGTGGCTAATTCTCACTAACAAGAACAATGGTCTTATCTCAAGTGAAATTCCCAACCAATCCTCCACTATGCTTCTCCTTGATTAGATTCTCTCTCATAGAACTCCTTGGAATGTACAATTGGCTTCCTCTAAACAACATTCTATCTTGGATTAAGAAATCCAACCATCTTATCCTATCTAATGTAATAGGTTCCAAACAATCCTTCCAAGCTTCTGCAAAGTCTGGATCTTCTGGATAGAAAATCTTGAGTTCATTGAACCCAACAACCTCTATATTCATCTCTATCAACAAATTTTTCCTTCTACTTAAGGAATTTGTAACTATGTTTGATCTTCCACTCCTGTGCTTCAAAAAAAAAGTATAACTTGATAGAGCCCTCAAAATGCTTGAAATTTTGAGTCTTTTGTGCTTGTTATTCACATGTCAAATGTACCCATCATCAGGGCTTAAGGGTCTTGTTTGTATAGTGTTTCCTTCAATTATTTATCTTGAATGTTCTAATTTTGAGTTGACTGGTTTTCCCAGTTGTTGGTCTCTTTAGTCATCATTTAAGCCATCAACATACATTTGTTACCAACCCTGAAGTCTTAAGGTTGTCATTCATATTGATTCATCCTCACATCAGGTTTCAAATTTTTTATTTATGAATGAGATAATTCTAAGTCATTAACTCTCGAGGGTGTCCTCCTCATTGGCCTATTCTAGGCCCCTTTTCATAAATAACTTTGTTTCATTCACAGGATTGAATAGTCACCAGATCACGGGGCTCCATCTGGGCCATTCCCTGCTAGCTCGCTCATTTGAAGTGCACACAAGTTAAATGCAGTGAGGTTAGAAAAATGTTGCCATGTGTGAGTGGGCCAACCCGCTATGTCACATCTCAATGCCCAAAACCATGAAATCAATGGCACCAATAGAATGACAAAAGGTGATCACCGCTACTCCTCGTTGGCTCATGGAAATAAGATGCAAGCTCTTTATGAATGGCGAGACCCACAAGAAGCTACCACATACACTCTATAGTTACAGGCTGATGGAGCCCATCGATACACGAGAATGTCTCATCATCCATTTCCTATTGGCTATCCATCCGAGTTGGAGCAACATGGAAAATTCAAACAATCTTGACTCAATTGGATTCATTCAAAATTGCCATCTCAATTGTAAATCAATGACTCGTATTCAAAGTTGCAAAGCACACCCATAACAATTCTTTTGCTTCATGAGAGTAAGCATTAATGGAAAAATTGACTCGATAGCCGTATTCAAGCTCTATCAAAAATTTTGTGTGGTCAACTCTTGCTTATTTGAGGTCCAAAGACGTGTCTTAGAAAATATGAGGAGCTGGTAAACGAATTGCAGAGACTTTAACAGTTGGCATTAGGGTTTCTAGGTACGATTCAAAGCAGTAAGTACTATAAATGCAAATTCATATTTTTTTCAATTTCCTAAGCTAGGGTTTTATTTTAGTTGTTTTAAAGCGAATGCACTTGTTGTTCTGCTTTCACTACTTTAAAAGTAGGGTTAATCTTTATCGCTAAAAATTCGTAACCTTCTAAATTGCTAGAATTAACCTTCGTCCCGAGCTATGAACTACAATTAGGAGTCGAATAGGTAGAATTCCTCTCTCATAATTTTTCTTGTGTATACAAACCTATGGCTCCCAAAGCACCCAGTGCTTCTTCTTCTTCTTTCGTCCAACCTAGGTCTCTGTCTCAGGATGTAATTGACTTACTACCCCAGTCTACAAGTAAAAAACCAAAGGGAAGGGTTTTATTTCATGGCTTAGAGATTCAAAAGGGTTTAATTGATAAGGCATGTTTCATCAAAGATGCCAAGGTACCTTATACTAGATGGAAAATGTTTCAACATTGGTTTAGGAATAGAAATCTTAGGTCTCCTTTTAGTAACCCATGGGATTTGAATATGGGAAGAATGGTTGTTCCCAATGTGTATATGGATGTGGATCTCCTGAAAGATATTGCATCAAAGTACATGAGGCTATTTCTAGGGTGGTCAGAGCATATGATGGGGTGGTAATGTTAACAGTAACCTATGAAGAAATTGAAAAGGTGTTTGACCTACATGTAAGGAATTCAAATATGCTTCCTTTGAATATGGATACAATTATGATAGAGTATAACAACACCAAGGTATTGATTAGGTAAAGAATGATACCCTCACACACTATATTGGTTGGAACTGGGAATCATAGGAGAAAGGTCTAGATTTGTAGTGGGGAGCTTGAACCCTTCCAAATGAGCTATTTTGCCAGTTATTTTAGAAAAATTGTGTATTATTTCTACCAATTTGTAGGTGTTGATCCACCTGTTACATTACAACCAATATACAGTTACTTGGCTACACATATGCAACATCCACCATATAGTATGATTTATTACTATGGAACCTACTTGGCTGATTGTATCCATGAGGGCTTAGTTGCACTAAAAGAAGGAAAACCGTGAGTAAAGTTCTAGTGTTATTCATTGTTGATGCATATATTTCTGCACAATGGATAGAAGATTTTTGAGAAGGTGATTACATTAGAAAGGAAGAAAGATAATGTTGATTTTCCTATTGAGTGTTGGACCTGTATCTTGGAGAAAGATGATAAGAAGTATAATTTTTTGATGTTTAAAAATTCTTTTGTATCCAAGATAAGAAGTGCTATAGTGTACCAACCACCTAGGATTTCCAAGGAAATCCATGAGTTCTTGAGGTCAAGGGAGAGAAGGCCAAATTTGAATTTGAGTCACAACTGGGGAGATTTTATTTTATATCCTGATAAAAAAATTCTTAGGGTATAGGGTAGTAGCTTAGGCCCACATGTTCTACCCACAGAGGTTCCACTGAGAAATGGTTTTCTTTAAATCACGAGGCAATTGGAAGCTGCACAAGAGGCACATCTGCTTGAGTCAACAAGGATGTGATCTTTCTTCCCATAATGGACTGCATTTCCAGATTATGTTGTGACTAAGAAGGGATTGAAAGGAATAGAGAAATTGCTAGCCCCTTATGAACTGTTAACTATGGAACCAAGGAATCATGATCTAGAAGGTTTCATAAGTACACTTAGAACTTATAAGAAATTGGGTACTTTTGTGCATGCTTTTAACCTCCTAGAGGATATCATCAGGAATGTTGTCAACACCAGTGAATAGGATGAAAGAAAAGCTAAGTATTTGGCTTATAGAAAAATGGTGGAAGCCAGGAAAAAGAATAATCCCCAATATGATCCATTGCCCAATATATAGGGTGAGTTCCATAGAGCAATGTATGTCATGAATAATTTTGAGAATATTGTTGGTGTCTTAAGAGAACAATGGGAAGTTCCTGATAGGAAAGGCTATGGTGGTTGAGGAAAATGTTGAGGTGGCCTTAGAAGAAATGCCTACATATCAACCATCCAAAAAATTGAGAATCTATTCTAGGAGAAAGAAAATGGAAAGTGATGAAAGGAGTCCATTAACTCTTGTTACTTCTGATAGCCTGAAATTAGACTATCCTAAGATTGCAATGCTAACTCCTCCTACGTAGTCCCCTTTACCTATAATTGATCTTGATTCACCTCTTGAAATTTCTACTCTTCTTGAGAAACCACTTCAAAAGAATCAAAAGGATTAGTTGATTATGCTAATACAGATGAGGATGATATGTTGGTCACCCCTGAAGAAATGTAGATTGGAATGCCTCCTCATGAATGAGCAGTTGCTTCAAGTTCAAAAAAAAAAAAATCTCAAATTGGGAAAACTTGATATTTGTGGGTTGAATACTACAGATGACTTGAGGGCAGAAGCCATCAAGGAGTTCATGGAGGATGATGCTTTTATTGAAACTTCAGCATTCCAAGATTTTTGGTGGAAGTCCAAAAATCATATTATCACAAAAGGTGGCCACTGAGAGGAGCTTGCATCTTGAAGCACCTGACACTATCATTGAGGTGAATGTAATAAAATTTATGAAGGATGAATTTAAAAGGATTAATGCAAAATAAGGAAGAGAACTTGTGAAGAAAAGTGGTGTATTTCTATTGCTAGATTGGAACATTGTTGATGCAATTGTTTTGGATGCTATAAGAAGGGCTAAGAGACCTCTGGTACAAATAGAGGAAGAGTTAGAAATGGCACTGAAAGGTTCAAATTTTAGTGAAGATTGGGATGCATTAGCAATATGGTCATTATCTCCAGCCTCTAAGAAACCAGTCTTGGCAGAACCATCAGATCTCAGTGGAAAATTGATTGCGAAAAGGGTTGTTGATAATCTAGCCCTAGAAGTTGTAGATATGGTAGTAAATGTTGCCAGATTCACCCGGTCTATTGTGGAAGGTCTCACTTTGGAAAGAGAAAATCTTAGAGCCAAATATGGTGATCTTCTAAAGGAATATGATATTAGCCAACAAAGGGTGGCTACATTAGAAAGTGAATTGGCATTCTACAAGCAAAGGGAGGAGATGCAAATGGAGCAGGGTTAGCCTAGCTCAAGCAACCCATTCTCAGTTTCTCTTATGACATCTATGCAACACTCGGTTAATAGTTAGTCCCTAGAAATAGTACCACATGATCAGGTACAAAGTTCAATTGTAGAGGAGGAAATAAATAGACCAAGCTCTGATTCATTAGACAGGGATCAATTGCTTCTACAAATTGAGGTTCATAAAAAAATGCTAGAGAAAGTCTAGGACACCATGTATGAGAACATCTCAAAGATTGTCGACACTTCTTTAAGACATTTGAACAGAAGGATTCAAGATAGACTCAATAGTGTGCACAACAATTATGCTCTCATGTTATGTGCAATGAAGTTATTCTGAAAGGATAATATGTTGGCTATACCAACCTTAAACAAATGGGTCTCAAGATTTGAAAATTTGAAGCTAATTTTAGTAGGGGCTGGCCACATAAAGATATGTATCCTGTTGTAAAACCAGTTTATGAATTTGTGAGTGAATTAAGTGAGAAAAAGTTCCAAGGATATGTAGCTCCACTTGAACAAAAAATAATAGAATTGTTATCTTTATACACTCACACTGATTTGGAACCATTTTCAGATATTGAGGTGTCTTATTATGAGATGAAACCATTGCATCTATGGAGGAAGAAACTAGATGAGGTAATTACTAGCCAGGTTGGAAAAATCTGTAGAGAAGCCAATATCAATGTCTTCATCAACACTATAGAAAGGTTGACATTTTTCATCAATTTTCTGGAGGATTTTGATAGACAGTCCAATGCAGTTGGAATCAAATATTCCCCTTATAGGAAGACCATGCACAAAATTATGGACTTTGAATGTCCAACACAGGAAGAGTATCAGGAATGGGTAAGTATGTATGTTGGAAAATTTGGCTTGGATTGAAGTGTGAAACATATACTTGGTCAAGTATTGTACAAGTTTGGTCATAGAATATGCAAATGTATAAAACATATGTTTCACTGGGGATTTGTGAATTGTTGGTGATGCAGAATGTTGACTGAAATGATGACTCATTTTCAATCCACATTAGTTTTTCTTTTTTCTCGATGATACCAAGGTTCCATGGTGAATATTTTTACTCTTTTTGACATGTGATTTTGAAGACAAGGTTAATCCTCTTTGCAAATGCAAATGATCTTTGTCTCTTTTGGTTTCCCTCTACTTTGATAAATGCAAATATAACTGAATTGGGAATGTGTCTTGTTGTGGTCCAATCTTATAGTAACATGTGTACACTTGGCCTGAAGCTTGTTTTGCTCCCTTACTTCACAAAGGGAATTTAGGGCCATTTGTACGAGGCTTTTGGTTGAATACTGGAGCTATTTTGTGAAAACTGATAACAAAGAGATAATATGTTTAGTCTTTATCAAATGCTTTGAGTCTAGGTTGCATATTTTGTTGAATATATGGTTTTTGGATATATCAGAATGATAATGGAGATTTTCCAAATCCATAGTCTCTCCATTTTTTATGATGTATAGGAATTATTAATGAAAATATTGATCAGAGATCATTTCATTAATTTTCATCATTTTAGACTTTGATATATGTTTTGGTTTTAGCTCTTGTTCATAGAAGAAGTTAAAATGCTTGAATCAACTCATGAATTCTTATGCATGATCTAGGGATGTGATAAGTAGTCTTTAGAATTTGGTTATTTATTTGTGAATTGCTAAGTAATATTGTAGAGATCTCGATTATCCAGAATTAAATATTCCTTATGTTTCAAATTTGCTTAGAATCCTAGCCCCAAAGATAATGGCACTAATCAGGAATCATTTTTATGTCTTCCATAACCCCAGTTGTCTGACCTGAGAATAATCATTTAAATAATCATTGATCTACTTTTTACTTGTGGTTTTTGTGTTGTTTTGGTATTCTTAGCTTAAGGTGTGTTATTGTTTAGGAAATTTTCAATTCCTTGATAAATTTCAGCCTATTGGCTATGGATGAGAATGTGTGTACTTAAATGTATGCAATGTACATGTCAATTGTTTCAAGTAATAGTATAATATACATTGTAGGATTACCCTCCCAAGTTTTGCAAAGCCCAATGTGTAGGAGATAAAGCAATTAATTCCATATCTTGTTAGTTAGCCACTTGTCTAGAATATATTCAGCAATTGAGCCTTGCAAGCTCATAGGTACCTATTATGACCTAATTGGTTTGTTGTGAAAACAACCAACAGAATGGTGAATCTGCTAGGGACATAAGTCTTATAATTACTAGTTCTCCAGAATGCTTTATCACATATCATTGTATTATATGGTGATAATTACTCATAGAGTCAATCAATTGAAACTACTTTTCATGTTTTCCTCTAAGCTTTGCCAATATATTGTCTACTATCCTAGTAAAATTCCCTCCCATTTTTCTACACACAATATTTTCAAAATTCATGTAAAGATATGTCATAGGTGTCAAAATTTGTCTTCATTCCCAAAGGTCTGTCACTATTTTCAAAGGCTATAACAAAATTGCTACTGACCTTTCCCAAGAACCTTGGGTGGAAACTCTGGCATCTCTGCAATAGTGTGAACAAGTGTTCAAGGATATCCACAAAGTTAGGAAGAAAAGTGCAAAGAAAATTAAGAAGGTAACAAAGCTAAAAGGAAGGGAACACGAGGTTACCTAAAGAAGAATCTTGAGCAGCAGTTGGAAGGTGAATTATCTAAGAGAAAAGGCAAATGGATAAAGGCAAAGAACATAGGAAAAGGTAAGTCTACACCTCATCCCACCCCTAAACATGAAATGTGTTCTAATTATTGCTCGAGATCTGAAAAGGATTTAGTAGATCTTAGTGATAATACTTATGAGGAAAGGGGTGGGTTTTATATGAAGACTATTGTAAATGAGTATTCCTCTGACCCTGGTATGCAAGCTATGAGGGAAGGAGAAAGGGATAGAATCCAGAGAGATAATGCTAATGCTAGGCATGCTAGAGCCGAAGGATCTATTACCCCAAATTCCCACACATACACCCCTATTCCAAATGATTTATTGTCTGGAGATGCTTATTCCCATAATCCACATCCTTCTTGAGTTGACAACATAGTTGTATCTTATAGGGAATCTACTCTGCCAGATGAAGAAGTACTTAATGATGTGTGTTTACTTAATCAAAGGATTTCTAAGTGCACTGAAATAGGAAGAAAAGGGAGGTTGCTCATGAAAATGGATTAGGGATGTTATGATGCATAGGGATGCATTAAGAAGGAAGGCTAAGGAGATGGAAGCAATGGAAAAGTTGGCTGCTCAAGCTGACCAAGAAGATGGCCCAATAGTACAAGAAATTGTCGGCAAAATTCCTACAATTCCTTTAGCTGATAAAACTATTGAAGACACACGACCCAAATCTAATGAGAAAACTGCTAACCCACTTCCTCCTCCTCCCAAGAATACTAAGAAAGAGCCCCAAGATGTTGATAAAGGGAAACATCCTATGAATGAGAGAAAAGCTAATGAAGGGGTAAAGATAAATGAGGGAGGGGCTGCCAAGAAATATACATCTCAAGATGATTCTATTTTGATTTTTGATAAATTAATGAAGGAGAATGAAGAATTAGATTGAAAGACTAAAGAATTGGAATTAATGGTTGTAAATAAAGAAATGAAGAAGAAACTCAACTTCCTTGAGTCCACATTGAAAGAACCCATCCCTGAAGCATAAAGTCCTCAAGGCCACTCATCCCCTTCAAATCCCCATACCAGTTAAAAAATTTCACCCACTGGTAATCCTTCTAGCTCTTCCTTGTAGCCTAAAATAGAAATAGAAATGTCCATTTTAGTGATAGTGATTCCCAATCTAGAGGACATCAACATGATGGTGAAAATAGGAGAGATGGGGATCACCAAGATGAGGAAGAAGGCCCTATTTGTAGGTGATTGTTGCATACTGATAGGTATAGACAATTATGTTTTGAAACTATTCCTAGCTACCCAAATCCGGTGCCAAACAATGCCAAAAAACATGTACCCAAATTTACTAGCAACAATGCCCTTAGTGGGGAAGATCATTTGAAGGAATTTCAAAATTTTATTGAATATTTTGAACTTTGGGATGAAGATGTAGCTATGAAGTACTTCATGCAATCCCTCATAGAAGATGCAAGATATTGGTATAGAGGCCTACCAGATGTGAGTATTGACTCCAAGGATTCATTCTTTAGAGAATTTAGAGAGTAGTATGGTGATCAGACTGACCTGTGATTCAAGGGGTACAACGAAATGGCTAAAAAATTCAATGTGATATTTCCAAAGGCCATGTATAAGGTCTTTGGATCTCTAAGACCTAATGAGAGGGAATGTTTGGTCATTTATTGTAGTGCTTATGATTCTAAAATGTGCTACCTGCTTAGAGATAAAAATTCACAATCTCGAAGAGAGGCTTACAAAATGGCAATGAACATTGAAAATAATAGGAGGGAATCTGGGAAGGTGGGTCAAAGAGATGACCCTAAGTCTTCTAAGAATTAAAAGGTTTAGAATGAGAAGTTTCCTAAAGTTACTACCCCAGAAGAAAACTTAGAGCAAGTTTTAAGCCTACTGCAGAAGCAAGCTAGAAATGATAAGCCCTAATTTCAAAGAAATGAGAGGCCACCAAGGCTACAAGATTATCCATATCACACCAATTGGAATAATGGGAAACTTGTTCAAGAAATACCATGGTCTGTGTGTAATGTATTCTATTGTTAATCTAATTAAAACAAAACACTATTAACAGAACTTTAAATTGAAGAAATTTGAAGTAAACTTGGCTATAAAATAAAAATTCTTCAAGAACGTTCCGTCTTTCTCTATCTCCAGAGATTGGTTTGAAGCTTTCTGGCTCTCAGATTGTGTGAGCTTCTCCAAATGACTGCTGCAGAACGAGTATGCAAAGGAAAACTATCCTAAATGATGGTGAAGATGGACAGGGGCTGTAATTATGTACAGGGGTTGTAGATGAGATGAGTCATGATTCTATTGCTATGATTGCTATACTATTGCTATGATAATACTCTATGAATGCTAATGCTGCTTGTAATTTGGCTATAGTTTTCTTGCTTCCAATTCTATATGATTTGGAGCTCCCGGCAGCTGTATTTATAGATTTTTGCAGGCTTCATCCCGGCTGGCAAGAATCTACGGCTGTGAATTGTCTGGTATGTTTGAATGGTGAGAGATTGAGAAGTTGAGAAGAAAAGGGAGGAGGTTGAGAGGTTGGAGAGAAGAATGGAAGCTTGTCTTCAACCCACGGGAACAAGCCTGCACAGGAACAGAGAAATTTAATTTTCTGTTTTGGCAGTTTGTTTCCCGGGAGTTGAAGATAAATCCCAAATTAAATAAATATTTAAATTTATTTAATTTCCTTTATTGCTTTTTGATATTTGATTTTTGATTTTTTGAAAACTATAGAAGAATTAATTAAATATTTTGGTAATATTTAATCATGAATGACTTTAGAAGATTTTTGAAATATTTAGAAGAATTTAATTAAATATTTTTGAAATATTTAATTATGAATAGATTATTGAATTGGAGGAATTTTGAAATGATTTAAAAATGAATATTAGATTAGAAGAAATAATCAAATATTTTGGAATATTTAATTATAAATGATATTTAGAAGAATTATAATATTTTAATCTTTATTTGAATAAAATATTCAAACTAAGATTATATGATAATTAATATAAATAAATTGTAACATTTATTTAATTAATTAAGAAATGAAATCATGAACAATATAAATAAATTATTTAAATTTATTTATACGTAGATAGAATCAAAAGATTTTAATTAAATATTAAAAATATTTAATTAATTACCAGACAACGTGATATGACCATTTTTAAGTGTATACATTTTGCCCCTCTTTGAAGTGATGTGTTTTACGCATTACTTCAAAGAATTTTGAAATTTTGCCCCAAATATTGATTTGAAACATTTAATAGATGTATGTGTATGCCCCCGCGAACGATGAATCGATGTTTGAATTTTTGAATTTTTTTTTTTAGATTTTGAAAATGTTGATTCATCGTTTGAAAATAATGATGTGAAGAAACTGACCCGAAGAAATATTAAATGAAAATTTGATGAAGAAATTGCCCCTGGTATGTAAAAATATGATAAAATGCCCCAATTTTACCATTATATAGGTTAAAAATGTCATTTTCCATGTCATTTTCAATTTTAACCTAGTAAAATTTGCAAATTTTGAGCTCTGGGTTGACAATCATGGCACTTCCAATTCACCTACACCGTTTCGAGCGTATCCGACGTCATCAGCGGCCGGCGCACTACGGACCTCCGGTATGTGTCTCGTAACTGCTTGTCTGTCGAAAATTTCATTTTGCGCACGTTTTTTAATGTTTTAATTCAAAAACATTGAGTTTTAGCGCTCTTAAAGTTTTTCGTAGCGCACTCAACAATTTTCGTAGCGCATACAATATTGTAGCGCCCTTAAGGCGTATCGTAGCGCATTTGAAATTTTCTACAGCGCATAATTTTCCATAGCGCCCGTGATATATTTCATAGCGCTTTTGATTATTTCCATAGCGCATATGAAATCATAGCGCACCTGATTTGTTTTATAGCGCTCTTAAAAATTATTATAGCGCAAACTTTTCCATAGCGCCCGTGATATAAATCATAGCGCCATTAATTGATTCTGTAGCGCAAAATTTTATTTAGCGCTGATAAAGATTTTTGTAGCGCATACAACTAGTTCTGTAGCGCTTTTTGTTCCACATGATAAATTTGTTTCCCAAATTGTTGGAGAACAAATAGTAGTTGATAAATTTGCTTTTAAAGTTGTTAAAAACAAATAGTATAGATAAGTTTTCTTCTAAAGTTGTTAGAAAGAAACTTGATGTTGATTATTTGCGTGCCATGATGATGGAAAACAAATAATTTGATTGATTTGTTTGCTTCGAAGTTTGTTAAAAACAAACATGATTTTGATATTATTTGTATAACAAATAATTTGATTGATTCATTTTGGATTGATATGTTAAGATGATGTGATATTGATGTTGTTTTGATGATGTATGTGAACAGGAGAGACTAGGTGTCTTGCAGATACGAGAGGCTTTTCCGAGTACATGGTCATTGATTCCACATTTATTACAGTCTGATAGAGATGTCATTGATGCCTGTGGTTTGACTTCATTACTTGATATGCCCGAGGTTTGCCTCAATAGGGCTCTATTGACAGCACTTGCAGAGAGGTGGCATAGCGATACCAACACCTTTCATTTACCGACCGGCGAGATTACAGTGACTCCCGAGGATGTATATCGCATCCTACAGATCCCAGTGATGGGAGAGGTAGTTGTGTTTGACAGACGAGAGGCTGGAGGTACTCTTGCTTTGAGACGGATATTCAGAGATGATCAGATAGCTGGGTACTACATCCCATGGAGTGAGATTACAGATTCCTACCCACCACTACCAGCTGTGCTTGCAGGTTTCATTGGAGGTGTGTTGTGCCCCGACCATAGGTCGAAGGGGTTCGCGATCGGATGGGGTCGTGTCTTAGAGAGCATGGTGATGCAGGGCACACGATATGCATGGGGTACCTGTATGCTAGCCCACCTATATGACGAGTTACATCACATTGTCTATGGTAGAGGCCGGAGTTTTGCGGTTGGATGCTCATTATTACAGATATGGGCATGGGAGCATTTTGCAGTGTTACGTCCATTGACTCGAGGAGATCGACCAGCTGGTCGAGCATACAGATGGAGATATTCACATATTATTGCTCAGCCTAGACTGGGCAAGCTAGTGTATTGGCAGCGGCTATTGGATAGTTTGGATACAGTATGCTGGAGGCCATATTTGGATTGTGAGCCATGGCCAGAGGATGCGAGGGAGATGCCTTTTGTATGCACTTCCAGATTTTTGATTGGACGGACCACATGGATTTTGGAGAGATTTCTTGCTGGACGTGTATTGCGACAGTTTGGTCGGACTCAGGGTATGCCTGTTGGTTCAGCTATTTATGCACGGCGACAGGCAGAGCTTGCAGTGTGGGGCCCACGGATCTCTTATGATGCAGCTGTTGCAGAGTTTATCAGTTTAGGTGCACAGATGTGGGACTACCAGGCGGATGTTCTGGATGCAGGGGCGACACATGAGTATGTTCAGTATGTTCTACAGCATCCTCCTCCACGCATGTTTGATCCTGATGAGGCCGTTGCTCCTGTCATTGGACAGAGACGTCGACAGAGAGATTCAGAGTCAGGTGATGATGATTCAGAGGACAGTGAGGACGAGGAGGGTAGCGGAGATGATGACTCAGATGGAGATGATGGTGGTGATGGTAGGGGTGGCAGGAGAGACGGCAGGAGAGGTGGCAGAGGAGGTAGTGTAGGCAGAGGAGGTAGTGTAGGCAGAGGTGGACCACGGATGAGGCATACTGACCCATCTCCGTCAGTGGATCCGACAGTAGCGAGTCAGATATCCTCTCTGCAGAGCACAGTACAGAGCTTGCAGGCTCAGCTATCACAGGCACAGGCCTTGATTTCACAGTTGCAGGGTCAGGTGACTTCGATCACTGCCGAGAGAGATGCGGCTAGACAGCGGGGTGAGCAGGCCATTGCCTTAGCAGATAGCCTACAGAGAGTGGCAGGTAGCACTTTTCCAGGTGATATGATGAAAGAGGTTACGAGGGCTACTCGAGAGGCAGAGTTTTATCGCACCAGATATCATGATGCAGTTCCAGTTGAGCAGAGAGATAGCTACACTCAGTCACGATCTACTCATGGTCGCTCTCGTACTACCAGCAGGGGTGTGACACAGCCATTACCTCCTAGAGGGCCACCGGGGTCAGGCGGAGCAGGTCCATCAGGGGCAGGTGGTACAGGTCCTAGGCCAGCTCCATCACAGGATAGCTCTGCCTAGTGCATTGTATATGATGATATTCTGTTGAGACATTTTGTATACACCGTGAGATGATCACATTTTTGATGATATTATATCATTTGTAATTTGACATCCTTGTACATTTTGACATTCATTTTTGAGATATGCAGAGATGATTTTACATGATATATATATATATATGATGTGTACTATATGATGGCTTCATGATTTATGATATTTGAATGTATTATGTTTATGATAGATGAATGAATGTATGATGTTTATGATAGATGATGCAATAATTTATGAAATGATGTTTATGATAAATGAATGAATGTATGATGTTTATGAATGTCAAAATATACTCAGTCATATTTGAAAAGATATAGATCTTTGATTCCTTGCTAGCTTTTGGGAATCTATAAATTCAAAATGCAAATTCTAACATGAATGCAATCTATACTAACCATGCAGGACATTCATACAATATTGCCATTTGGAGAGCTTATACATGCTTTTTGTATCATCATAGAGCTTTGAAATGTTGAAAGTTAATACAAGCATCAAAGGGTATGTTAGCACCAGTGATGACCTGAGTATTGCTTTCATGATTTTTAATATAGCAAGTTAATACAAGCATCTAGGTATAATTGAACCGAGATGACCTGAGTATTGCTTGCATAAACAGACAAGAGTTAACCCTTTTCCCATGCAAATTCTGAAATGTCATCCATGATACATAGTAGCGCATGTCTCGCCACCAATTTGCATAGTACTAATGATTTCCTCACAAACAGAAGACAAAGAAAAATCATACTCCTTCCTTGCTTTTCTAGTTCAGTACATCATCGAATTACTCCAGAGATATGATAGAAAATCAAACAACCATTAAAATCCTGTTTAAGGCATTTCAAACATTTATTCAGATTAAGATCATCCAATTTGGTTACCATCATTGATATTATGCATGTCGATAGTTTGTTTGGATCATTTTGTTTAGATTTCGATTGACATGAATATGTTTGTGATTTGATATGACTACGTTGTGTTTTGTTTTTGTCAAGCTGTTATTTGTCTGTTTGAGATATTTTGAAAGCTCGTTGCCCCTCTATTGTATTTTTCTACGTTTTGCCCCCAATGTAAACACAACCTAAAGATAAAAGATATGTACAAATTTCATCAAGCCATGATGAAACCTAAAGATTCCCACTACATGGTATGGATAATGAAAGATATTTACAGATGATAGACGTGGATGAATGATGCCTAAAGTGAAAATAAGACATAAACTAATAAATGGAGGAGCCCATTTCGATCACAAGTAGCGCTTGTTTGCCAAGTTTTCACCACTTGTTTTTATTGCACTTTTTCAAGATTTTTCTGATTTTTTTGATTTTTTCAGGACTTTTTATGATTTTTTTGATTTTTTCAGGACTTTTTATGATTTTTTTTTATTTTTTCAGGACTTTTTAGACATAAAACTTCTTAAGGTGAATACTATTGGTTGGCTCTTCAAACAGGTCCCCCTCTGATGTGGATAATTGATATGCTCCAGAACCATATGCTGCTATAATAACAAATGGACCAAGCCAATTAGGTTCAAATTTGCCTTTCTTTTCTCTATCTTGCTGATTACGTGGATTTTCCTTCAAAACTAAGTCACCCACTTGAAATGCCCGTGGTTTAACTCTGTGGTTATAACTACGAGATATGACTTGTTGATAACCTTTCAAGTGATCAGCTGCATGTTGGCGTCTTTCATCTAACAGTTCGAGTTCTTGAAGGCGAGAAACTCGGTAGTCTTCATCACTTATCAATCCCTTAAGTGAAACCCTAAGCGAAGGTATTTCAACTTCCAATGGTAAGATTGCTTCTGCTCCATAGACTAAAGCATATGGTGTAGCTCCTGTTGGTGTGCGAATACTAGTTCTATATGCCCACAAAGCTGGGTTGAGTTGAACATGCCAATCACGTCCAGCATCATTTACTGTCTTCTTTAATATCTTTAAAATGGTCTTGTTAGAAGCTTCTGCTTGACCATTACCTTGTGGATAATAAGGTGTGGAGTACCTGTGTTGGATATGAAATCTTTCACAAAGTTCATCAACATCCTGATTCTTAAAAGGTCTTCCATTATCAGTAACAATAGAATTAGGAATTCCATATCTACAAATAATGTAATTCAGGATAAATGAAGATATCTGTTTACCAGTCACTGTTGTTAGAGGAACAGCTTCAATCCATTTTGTAAAATACTCAGTAGCTGTGATGATAAACTTATGACCATTTGACGATGAAGGATGTATTTTACCAACAAGATCCAATCCCCACTGAGAAAAAGGCCATGTTGAAATAAAAGGCTGCAATTCCTGTGCAGGTGCATGAATAAGATTCCCATGAATCTGGCATTTAGAACATTTCTTAACAAAAGTAAAAGAATCTTGCTCCATTGTAGGCCAATAGTATCCCATTCTGACAAGTTTCTTTGCTAAGGTCAAACCACTTGAATGAGTTCCACAAATACCACTGTGAACCTCTTGTAAGGCTTTTTCAGATTCGTCACTTTCAAGACATCTAAGGAGTGTACCATCAAGACCACGTCTATAAAGGATATTGGCAATTAAGGTATAACGGGATGATTGGCGAATGAAATTCCGTTTTTGGTTTCGTGATAAATCTAAAGGCAAGATGTTATCTTTCAAATAGGTATATGTTTTTCCATATAAGGGTGAATCTGAACCAGTCAAATGACATATAACTTGGTTTTCAGGATTATCATATGCAGGAGAAAACAATTGTTCCACCAAGAATTCATACTTAGTTTGATCTTCTGATATTTGTAATAAAGAAGCAATGGTAGCCATTGCATCTGCAGCTTTATTGTCAATTCTTGATATTTGTGAAAACTTAATTGACACAAAATATTTCTTATAATCATCCACCATGTTTTTGTATGGTAACAACTTATCATCTTTGGTTTGATAATCATCATTGATTTGATTAATGATAAGTTGTGAATCACCATAAACTTCCAGCTCTGTAATCTGCCATTCCAAAGCTATCTTTAATCCTATGAGTAATGCCTCATATTCTACTATGTTATTTGTGCAAGGAAACATCAACCAATATGATCGTGAGATGGTATGTCCTTCAGGTGTAACAAAAAGAATCCCTGCCCCCGAGCCATATTGTGTATAAGATCCATCAAAGTATAATGCCCACGGTCTCTGAATTGTTGCTGAAAAGACATCTGCATCAGGAAACTCAATATGTATTGGATTATCTTCTTGTAAAGGAGCTTCAGCTAACTGATCTGCAATGACCTGTCCTTTAATCGCTTTTCGATCTATATAGTGAATATCAAACTCACTTAAGATCATTACCCATTTTACAAGTCTTCCTGTTAAAGTGGCTCTGCTTAATAAGTATTTTAATGGATCTATCTTTGTTATCAGCTTAACTGTATGAGTCAACATATAATGTCGCCACTTTTGAGAAGCAAACACTACTGCAAGACAAGGCTTTTTCAATGAAACTGTAGTTTAACTCATGTCTTGTTAAGGTTCTACTGATATAATATATAGCCCTTTCTTTACCTGTAGAGTCTTCTTGTGCTAGCAATGCACCCAAAGATACTTCTGTTGCTGAAATATAGAGTATAAGCGGCTCTCCTGAATAGGTGGAATTAGAACTGGTGGATGTGTAAGATATTGCTTAATCTGATTGAATGCTGCTTCACATTTGTCATCCCATTTAAATGGAACATTTTTATGCAATAAATGTGTGAATGGAAAGCTTTTGTCTGCCTAGTTGAGCTATAAACCTTCTGATGGACTGTAATCTTCCTTGCAAGGATCTTAATTGACTGATATTTCATGGTGGAGGCATGTCCATTATAGCTTGTACCTTTTCTGGATCAACTTCTATACCCTTTTCTGAAACAATGTACCCTAGGAGTTTTCCAGATGTAACACCGAAGACACATTTCTTTGGATTCAGTCGAACATTGATTTTTTCCATTCTGACAAAGATTTTTGACAAGATTTTTAGGTGTTCATCTCGTGTATGAGATTTAGCAAGTAAATCATCAACATAATCTTCCATGAATGTATGCATCATATCATGAAAAATAGTTGTCATTGCTCTTTGATAAGTAGCTCCAGCATTCTTTAACCCGAATGGCATGACATTCCAGCAATAAGTACCCCAAGGACATGTGAACGCTGTTTTATCTTGATCTTCTGGTGCAATTTTTATCTGGTTGTATCTTGAGAATCCATCCATTAATGAATACATTGCATGTCCAGCAGTTAAGTCAACAATCAAATCTATGTTAGGTAAAGGAAAATCATCTTTAGGGCATGCTTTATTTAAATCCCTGAAATCTGTACAAACTCTGATCCTTCCATCTGGCTTTGAAACAGGTACAATGTTTGAAATCCATTCTGCATAGTCAATAGTTCGAATGAATCCAACATCTAAAAGCTTCTTTAATTCTTCCTTGACCAATAATGCAACATGTGGATGCATCTTTCTGAGCTTTTGCTTTACAGGTTTTATCCCAGGTTTGATAGATAAATGATGCATTATCAAATTAGGATCTAACCCTGGCATATCAGCATCTGACCAAGCAAAATTAATTTGATTATCCTTCAAGAATTGCATGAATTTCTGGACTTCTTCAACTGTTAATGATGCTGCAATTTGCAAAACTTTTGGCTGCTCTGGTGTACTTATGTTGATTGATTCTGTTGGTTCAATCAAAATAGAAGATCTTTCATGATAATACTTGGGAAGAGTGTCAAGTTTCTCATCCTTCAATGCCTCAGAAAGGTTTTCACTGTCAGATTCGCTCTTTATTTTTCTTTTGTTTTGATCTATCACTGCCTTTTTTCGGTTTTCATCAATAGATCCATCTTTTATTTCATTTATTTTGCAGCTAAGAGACTTGACACTCTCTTTGTCAAAATCATGAGTATAAGATTCTTGAATGAAACAATTGTTTTCTTCATTTGAGGAACAAAGGAAAGTTATAACATCTTCATCATTACTGAATGTAGGAATGTGGATAGGTGCGTCAATATCCCAATCTATAAGTTCTGGATAAACTAAAGGCATAGGATCATTAGGTTGGGTAAGGTCTTGAATTGTCAAAGTCATGATGTGGTTGTCATCCTCATGGTAGACAAGGTCTATGATGGTATTCTCCTGTTGATTATCCATCTCGTTAGAATCTGATTCTTCCTCACTTGAGTCATGATCGCTTTGTAAAACATAATCGAGTGAAGGCCTTGACCCTTCTCCTTGTATAAGAACAGGTGCATATTTATGTATAGTATCAACTTGTTTATCCCTCCAGAATTCATCATTATAAATGGTGTCCCATTCATATTCATTAGAATCAGTATCTGAACTATTTTGCAATTGGAAAACTGATTCATGAGATTTATCTGACACGGATTCTCCTTTATGAACTAATGATGTCTGCTGTGAAGTAAGTTCTTCTTTATCTTTACCATATCCAAGTCCTGTTTTATCACTTGAATGCTTTGAAATAGGCTGAATTGGTTCCACAATTCCTTCTCTTCGTTTCCCTATAGGACCATTTCCTTCATAACCCATCTTTTGCATGATAGCGTACCCTTTACCATATTGTTCTTTAGGTAACTTAATGTGCAAGAGAGATTCATCTTCATCTTTGTATAGCCAATTTAGGATGTCCCTATCTTCAGCTTCTTCTTCAGTGGTATTAGCTCTAATGAATTTTCCATCAAACTTTGTGATTGGCACGGAAGTTTGAGATGTAGAAGCAGTTGCAATCTTTTGATTTGATAAAGTTGGTAATCCATGTGATCTTGGAGAAGGAGGTAAAGTAGAAAGAGATAGTGAATATTCACCTACCCCTTTGTCTTTAAACTTTAGCTTAGTATCAAGATTGTTTGTCAATTCTTGCAATTGGACTTGTAGATTGGAAGAAGAAACAACAAGAGCTTCTCTATTATGTGGCACAAAGACATCTTGACTCACCCTAAGATTAGAACAAGTTTGGGTACTATTGTAATCAGCTTGTATAGTTATTTCTTGTCCATCATATGGAAACTTGATACATTGATGATATGTTGATGGTACGGCCTGCATATCATGGATCCACGGACGACCCAAAAGTATGTTATAAGACAAATCTCGATCTAGAACCTGACAAAAAGTATTCTTCACAACAGGTCCCACTCTGATAGGTAGCAATATTAATCCCTTAGAAGCTCTTTCTTCATCATCATATGCCTTAATAGTTATCTTCCTTCGTGAATCAATTTCATTTTCTGAAATTCCTAAGGAATTTATCAATTTTAAGGTACAAATATTCAAACCGGCTCCTCCATCTATTAAGACACGTCTAATTCGATGTTTATGGATCATGACTTCAAGATATAACGAGGAATTATGTGGATGTGTCATAGAAGCATCATCTTTATCGGAAAATGAAAGACAAGTGGGGGAAGACAAATGTCCCACCATGGCTTGAAATCTGTTTGCATCTAGATCAGTATCAACAGTTGTGTTCACAAGCGCTTCTTCTAAAATATTTTTGTGTATGGGGGATATTTTAAGAAGTTCAAGAATAGAAATTTGAGCTGATGTTTTTCTCAATTGATCAACCAGATTATACTGAGTTGGAGAAGAAATAGTTGTTTTAGACGAACTTCCTTTTAAAACAACCTTTGCTTGACCTCTTGTTGTTACATTAACCTGTTGATATTCTTGTTTTCCTTTAATTTTGATAACATTAATCCGATTATCATCTGTGTAAATATGACGGATTATATTGTCTTCAACATTATGTATGCTTTTGGCTTTGGTATCCGATGTTTCCCCCTTTTGGTAATTTGGCAAAGGATCTTTGAATGCTTGATGATCATCATTGGTATGATGTCCCTCAATTGTAATAGTACCATTGTCAATTAAATCTTGTACTAGATTTTTTCAAAGCTTGACAATTGTTTGTCCTATGGCCTTTACATCGATGATAATTGCAATAATACAAGTCATTCCATGATGTTGGTTTAACTCGTGGCTCATAATCTCTTTGTGGTGGCAAAGTGATAACTTTATTATCAAGAAGTTCCTTGAGAGCAGATTCAAGAGATTGACCCAAAGCAGTAAAAGTCCGTCGATTTGAAAAGAATGAAGGTCTAGACGGATTTGATATTTGGGTATTGCCAAGATTATTATTGAAATTACCACGATTTTGATTGGTATTTTGATTGGTCATGTTCTCTTGCTTGGAAATTTGTCCTTGTTGATTGTTATTTCCTTGTTGTATTGTATTTCCTTGTGAATTGTTTCTTGGAGTACTTGATAAATTGAAAACGGATGGTCTTGTTCGTAAATTATTTGCATCCACTATACCATCATTAACAACATTTTTGTTTCTATTCCAAAACCTTGTTTTATCGTTGTTTTGATTTGATGTACTTGGATTATCAAGTTTTATCACTCCCCTTTTAACCAAGGCTCCTTCAATAGTGATTGCATTTTCAATCAGTTTTTCAAAGTTATGAGGACAATGAAGGTTAAGCCTATAGCTTAATTCTGGATCAAGGCTATTGATAAAAATATCCATCTTTTCCTTTTCAGGAATAGGACGAGAATATCGTGCAAATAACCTTCTCCATCTTTGTAAAAATGTAGTAAAGGGTTCTCCTACCTTTTGTTTCACTTTACAAAGATCAAGCATTGTTATTTGATGTTGAATATTGTAGGCATATTGTGAGATAAATTGATTTATCAACTCCTCAAAAGTTTTGATAGGTGGAGTGATTTTTGAAAGCCACTCCATGGATTGTACGCCTAGACTTCGTGGAAATAATCGCATCAAGTAAGTATCATCATAGGCAAATTCAAGACTCATGTTTCGGAAATCCCTAACATGGTCTATGGGATCGGTTTTTCCATTATACCTATCATACTTAGGAATTTCACAATGTTTTGGAAATGGGATCATTTGAAGACTCCTATCAAATGGATAAGGAGATATGTCTTCCAAAACATATTTCTTTGTTGTACCTCCTTGCATTTCCTTTATTTGCCCTTGTAATTCCTTGATCTGTTGATTAAGAACACTAAAGTCATTAGGAGGATTTTCAGGATTTTGTTTAATCCCCTCTATGTCAAAGGTGTGAGGCAACTTAGCTCCTTGATTAGCTAATGTAAGGAAGTATTTTTCTTTGTTACGTTCTAGGATTCTCTCCATAAGAGTATGGAATTGAGGATCTTGTTCTGCTTCTTGAAGCTTTTCTTCCGTTATCTCATCAATATTAAATGTTTCCTCTTCTTTTTCATTTCGATCACCCATTTTACTAGTTGTAGTTTCTCCCTCGTCTTTTTCCATTTGTTTTTGAGATCTTGTGAAGACAGGCATAGATTTGTATCAAAATTTTACTCGCTTTTGATCAAAAGAGGGAAATAGTGCAATTGATGTGGTATGTATGAAGGTCAAGATAGAATGAAAATTCTATGACTTACATGAAATTTTCTAATCTTGTAACTTGTGTTGTTCCCTAAGTGAAAGGATGAAAATCATGTTGGTGGGAATATAAGCAAAAGATCTAGAAAAGGATGGTTGTTGCACTTTATGAAGTTTTGATCATGGCTTTGTAAAAAGATGGATTTTGTAATAGATGCCCAATATATTCTAAGTTCTCTATTGTAAGATTTGATTTGGACGAGTAGAGTATTCAATTGCTGGTTGGGGAATATAACTAAAACGGATGCGTTGACTATGGTTATGCCTTTGAGAAAGGGCTCTTCTTTGAAAATAAGCTTGTGAATACAAAGGCTCTATGGCATAATCATCTGAAAGACCTCTAACACAATCATGATACCTATGAAGAAAAGTTCTATATTTAAGTAAAAATTTTCGACTTTGATATAAGAATTTTTGTTTCTTCAATAATTTCTTGTGGTTGAGAGGTTTCTTTGGCTTCTTAATCCTTTTGGAAACGGATTTTTTTACAAACTTTGTAGATTTCCAATCTCGTAACATGAGATTGATCAATATGATAATGAGTGTTTTGGATGATCTTTATCTAAATTAATGTAATGAAAACACATCAAACAAATTGAAAACATTGTTTTTAAGTCCTATGCTAAACATAAAGTGTGTAACCAAAATGTTTTTCAAAAATTGTTTTAACAGGTTTTACACATGACAAGCACTTCAAACAGACTCACTCTTAGTTCTCAAGTAGGTCATCATAGCAATCAACAGCCCACATCTTAAAACTGCGTCGACTCACACAGCCGTGTCACCCCCGAAAGGGCGCCCGTGTTTTTGTCTTTTCCAGGTGCGTACTCAGAGTGACGGAAGTGGATACCGGATCCCCTGAGCAAACAATCCTTGGCAGTTATATGGTGAGTATCTTGGGGGTAGATTCTTCCCTCCCCTGCACTGTAATTGAAATGATGTTTGGATACTGACTCGGTTAGTTACTACACTAGGTTCGTAGTAAGGATTTCCGTTCGGTGCGGCAAATGATAAACTCCCTCGAGAGACCTCCCTACCTTTAGAACAAAGGCTTTGGGGATGGTTATCATGCACACTACCGTCAAAAGAGGGTTTCCCCAATTTTGCTTTAAATTTTATAGTGGGGTGGAATAGCCTGGCTTTGGCTTGAACCCACTTGAGTCGTTCCTCTTGGGTGAGTACTTTTTCCCACAAGAGCAGGCTCTCTACAAGGTTGTAATAAAACTTAAAGATGCATAAAAAGGAATAAGTGAGTTTGGCATTTTGATCACCCAGTTAAGGGGAGAGCATAGGCCTATCACTTGAGAACAAAGCAAACACTAGATTCAATTTTAAGCACCAAATTGAAATTTTCTAAACTAAGTGAAGATTTTGCTTCACATAAAGAGAAAATTCATTTTAAGCTAAAATTGAAAAATGATGTGTCTATCCTAGGATTGATTCATTTTTCTTTAAATGGCTACCCTAGGATTGCTTCGTTTTATCCTTAAGATGACTACCCTAGGATTGGTAAATTTTATCCTTAGATTATTAACTGTCCGCGGCTGCGTCGGAATCAGTTAAAACTAAACTACGAGTACAGATTACAGATTACAGTGTTTTAAAAATTTGCGCTGCAAGAAATATTATGGGCGCTGAAATAAACATTACGGGCGCTGAAATATTTATCACGGGCGCTAAAACAGAGTTTAAGGGCGCTAAAACAGACTTTACAGGCGCTGAAGGATTTAACGGCGCTAAACAGATTTCACGGGCGCTGAAGGATTAGTCACGGGCGCTGAAATATTAGTCACGGGCGCTGAAAAATACTTCAAGGGCGCTGAAACAGACTTTATGGGCGCTGAAGGATTAGTCACGGGCGCTGAAAGATTTATCACGGGCGCTAAACTGGAAGTGTTTTTCCGAAAACGTGTCGTCTGCGCTATTCCGCTGTTTTTCCTGTAACCTATCAAAAAAAACTACAAACAAAACATTAAAAAGGGGGCAAGAGCCCCACGGTGGGCGCCAAAAATGTGTAATGTATTCTATTGTTAATCTAATTAAAACAAAACACTATTAACAGAACTTTAAATTGAAGAAATTTGAAGTAAACTTGGCTATAAAATAAAAATTCTTCAAGAACGTTCCGTCTTTCTCTATCTCCAGAGATTGGTTTGAAGCTTTCTGGCTCTCAGATTGTGTGAGCTTCTCCAAATGACTGCTGCAGAACGAGTATGCAAAGGAAAACTATCCTAAATGATGGTGAAGATGGACAGGGGCTGTAATTATGTACAGGGGCTGTAGATGAGATGAGTCATGATTCTATTGCTATGATTGCTATACTATTGCTATGATAATACTCTATGAATGCTAATGCTGCTTGTAATTTGGCTATAGTTTTCTTGCTTCCAATTCTATATGATTTGGAGCTCCCGGCAGCTGTATTTATAGATTTTTTGCAGGCTTCATCCCGGCTGGCAAGAATCTACGACTGTGAATTGTCTGGTATGTTTGAATGGTGAGAGATTGAGAAGTTGAGAAGAAAAGGGAGGAGGTTGAGAGGTTGGAGAGAAGAATGGAAGCTTGTCTTCAACCCACGGGAACAAGCCTGCACAGGAACAGAGAAATTTAATTTTCTGTTTTGGCAGTTTGTTTCCCGGGAGTTGAAGATAAATCCCAAATTAAATAAATATTTAAATTTATTTAATTTCCTTTATTGCTTTTTGATATTTGATTTTTGATTTTTTGAAAACTATAGAAGAATTAATTAAATATTTTGGTAATATTTAATCATGAATGACTTTAGAAGATTTTTGAAATATTTAGAAGAATTTAATTAAATATTTTTGAAATATTTAATTATGAATAGATTATTGAATTGGAGGAATTTTGAAATGATTTAAAAATGAATATTAGATTAGAAGAAATAATCAAATATTTTGGAATATTTAATTATAAATGATATTTAGAAGAATTATAATATTTTAATCTTTATTTGAATAAAATATTCAAACTAAGATTATATGATAATTAATATAAATAAATTGTAACATTTATTTAATTAATTAAGAAATGAAATCATGAACAATATAAATAAATTATTTAAATTTATTTATACGTAGATAGAATCAAAAGATTTTAATTAAATATTAAAAATATTTAATTAATTACCAGACAACGTGATATGACCATTTTTAAGTGTATACAGTCTGAAGTCTATGAAATGCCTCATTCTGCACATCAATGCGTAGTTTCCAGATCCATGGAGAAATCTCAAAATGATTAGGAGGAGACTAATTCTCCTTGTGACCCCGATGATATTGCTAATGTACTTATGACTAGATCAGATATGGAGTGTAGTGACTATTCTTCCAATGATGATGCTGGCACAAATGATGTGGATTTACAAAGACAAGAATCAGTTCTCCACCATCAACAAGTGCTCTCTGATGAAGAAAAAGAAGATGAATATACAACTTGTAATCTTGAGACATGTAATGTTTCTTTAAGGAGACCTTCTGATGAAGAAATACAGAGGTATACAGTTGCACTAGCTACTAGATCCCAAGCAAGGAATGGTCTCCACCTCAAGAATAGGGTGGTAAGTGGCACCTCAGGTCATCAAGGAGGCATATTCATCAAAGAGAATAGTCCAGATAGTAAGGGTGTGAAAATAGATAATAAGAAAGGAGAAACAAAGCCCAAGGAGAATAAAGAAATCAGAATTTGGGCCAAGAAAGGAAGTAAGCCAAAGGTCATTGCTAAGGTTATACAACCAGAGTTGAAAGCCAAAGAATTGAAGTCTACTAAGAAAAAGGTTGAAAAACAAGTTGATGTAATAGTCCCTCAGGAAATGGTGCTTCCACAAGTACCAGGCTATTCTCCCATTGATATATTTCAAGTTCTATCTCAGATTCGGGTCACAATTCCACTTCTTGAAATGATGAGGATTGATGATCATAAGCACAAAAAAATGGTTGTTATTAACAGTATTCTTGGAAGTAACCAACAAAAGATGGAAGTTGATGTGCCTGAAATGAGACATAAGATCCATACAAAATATCCTAAAATAGGAGCAAGTGTCAATAAGAACCCTGAGATCTATTTGGGAACTACCATCACTGGAAACCCAAATTTAGTCAATCTTTTCTTTTTGAGTTTGATTATTGATGGAAAGGTGCTTGGGAATTGTATAATAGATTCAAGTGCCTGAAACAATGTCATTCCTATCAAAATAATGGAGGAAATGGGTTTGAAGGTTGATAGCACATATGGTAAATGTTATTCCATGGATTCTAGAGAAGTCCCTATTATTGGTGTGATCTATGAAGTTCCATATAGATTGGTTGCTTTACCAGAAAAGATGTTGGTTATGAGTGTTACAGTGGTAGATATTCCACCAATATATGGAATGTTGCTTTTAAGGCAATGGTGTGCTTCTATGGGAGGGAGTATGTAATATGACTTGTCATTTTCTGCATTCTCCATTGACCAAAAGGACGTAAAATTTTCCCAAGAATCAAGATTTAGACACATGATTGAGCATGTTGAAGAACTAGAAGAACCACCAATGATCAACTTTGTAGACACTAACATGGAAACATTTTGGGTGAAAGAAATGGAGCAAGAAGAAGGTAAATTCTATCCTGCACCAATTGTTAAGGAGATTGCATTAACACTACTAGAAGATCCTCTATGGACTATGTACTTTGATGGGGCCTGCTCAAAAGAAGGTTCAAGTGCTGGGGTTATTCTTATATCTCCCCAAGGTAGGACTTTCAAGTATTCCTTCTTGTTACAATTTACATGTACCAACAATGTAGCTGAGTATGGGGCACTATCACTTGGTTTAAAACTTGCTTCTAAGCATGGGATAAAATTGCTAAAAGTACTTGGGGATTCAGAATTGGTAGTCTCACAAGTCAGGTCTAGGTTTGTTACTAAAGATAAGAGATTGAGGAATATACAAATGAATTTTGGGATACTATCGAGGCATTTTATTCTTTTGGGATAGAATGGATAGAAATAGGACATAATTCTAGAGTAGATCTGTTGGCTAACATTGCCATTAAGCTAGATGATGTGACTTTTGATGGTACTTCAAGGATTGAGGTACAAACAAGACCTATTGTGCCTAATAATATTTGTAACTGGAAAGTATTTGAGGATGATAATGACATCTTAAAATTTCTACACTCTGTTGACCAGTATGAGCATCAAGAGATTGACTTCAGTTCATATGTGGTAAAAGTTGATAGTAAGGAAACATTGTTTGGAAATGATGTAATTCACCTAAAAAAAAATAAGATCCCCAAGGGATTGGTTGCACTTAAAAGGGTTTTTGATGGCCCGAACAAGTCAAGTGCTATACAAACATCTACACATAAGGAAGACCTTGAGGAGGTAAACCTGGGAATAGACAATGCCCCTAAGAAGGTTTATATTGGAAAAAGAATGAAGTTGCATGTGAGAACCATGCTAATTGATCTGCTATGAAAATAAAAGCATGTGGTCACCTGGTTTTATGATGATTTGAAAGCATATAGGGAAGACCTGTTTCAACATGAAATCCCTTTAAAATTTGATACAAAACCATTTAGGAAAAAGAAAAGACCCATTAACCCTACCTTAAGGCCCAAAATGCAAGAAGAACTTGCATAATTAAGTGATGTAGGGATCATTAAACCTATAAGGCATTCCTCATGGGTTTCCAATTTGGTTCCTATTAGAAAGAAGAATGGAGATCTGAGATTATGTTTCGATTTCAGAAATTTAAATGTTGCATCATTGAAGGATAATTATCCTTTTCCCAACATGGAAGCAATGTTACAAAAGGTGATAGGTTGTGGATTGTTATCCAACATAGATGGATTCTCTAGATACAACCAAGTTATGGTAAGGGAATCAAAACAATTTAAGACAACATTTTCAACACCATGGGGAACTTATGTTTATGTTAGAATGCCTTTTGGCCTTATAAAAGTTGGTGCCACTTTTCAAAGGGCTATGGATGTAGCTTTTGCTGATTTCCTTGATTTATTCCTTGCAAATTTATCAAGATGATCTGACTGCTCATAGTAAGAAAGAAGAAGATCATTGTTCCCATCTTGAAAAGATCTTTATGAGAGCTCTAGAATATGGTATTTCCTTGAACTTGAAGAAGTGTTCCTTTGGGTTTAAAGAGGGTAAGTTGTTGGGGCATATTGTGTCCAAGGATGACATTATTATTGATCCTGAAAGAATAGCAGCCATTGATAAAATTACCCCACCAAGAAATGTCAAGGGATCCAATCCTTCTTTGGGAAAATAAATTTTATGAGAAGATTTGTGACTAACTTTGCAAAGATAAGCAAGCCCATTTCAAAAATGCTTAAGGAGAAAAGGTAATATGGTTAGAAGAGCCTATCAAATATTTTCAAGCTATAAAAGATGCTATCAAGGAGGCACCTATATTGAAAACCCCTTATTATCCAAAACCATTCCAACTATTCACATTTTCCTCCTTTCATACTATGTCGGGTGTATTGTTACATAAAAATGATGATAGTTTCGAACAATCAATTTCCTTTTTTAGGAAATCCCTGCAATCAGCTAAGCTTAAGTATGATACTACTAAAAAGCAAGCTTATGCTTTGGTAAAAGTTTTTAAGAATTTTAGAACCTATCTCACTAGTGCTATAATAGTTTCTTATGTCCCAAGTGCAACATTCAAGGACATATTTACATAGCAAGAGACTACTGGACAAAGGTGTAGATGGATTAATAGAATCCAAGAATTTAACATAGATATTCAAATCACCAAATTGGTTAGGGGTCAGTGTTTGGTCAGGCTTATGGTTGAAAATAATTTAGATTCCAATAAAATCAATGAGATGAAACAGGAGAACATTGCTCCTATATGTGCTATGCAGTCATGTGGTTGGTATCAAATTTTTTTTGAGTATTTGCAAACAATGAGATGTCCTAATGGCGTGCCAAGTAATGAGAAGAGAACTCTAAAGTTACAAGAAATAAAATATATTATTATTATTTATGGTGAACTCTGGTAGAGAAGCCCAAAGGGTGTACTCCTCAGATGTGGAGATGGTGATCAAGCTGAAGACTTGTTGATTGAGATGCATAAAGGAGAGTGTGGAGGCCATTATATGGCTAAAACTATAGTACACAAGATATTGAGGGTTGGTTTCTGGTGGCCCACATTCTTCAAGGATGCACACAAATATGTCAAAAAATGTGATTCTTGTTAGAGGTTCACCAGTAAGCTTAAGTTTTCAGTTAATTTACCTCTTAGACCAGTTTTAGCACCAGGCCCTTTTCAACAATGGGGGATTGATTTTATAGGAGAGATGGTAGTGAAGTCTAGTGGTGGACACGCCTAGATTTTGGTGCCAACTAATTACTTTAAAAAGTGGGTTGAGGATATTCCCACCTGGAAAGAAACTAGCAAGGTCATCATAGATTTTTTTATGAACATCTTAAGTAGGTTTGGTGTATCTAAGAGGATTGTTTCTAATAATGCCATGTTCTTTCGATTTGAAGAGTTCCTAGATTTTTGTAATCAACATGATATAGATATATCTTACTCATCCCCATATCATCCTCAAAGGAATGGACAAGCTAAATCCAACAACAAGAGCCTCATGAAGATCATCAAAAGGGTTCTTGAAAAGAATAAAAAGGCTTGGGACTCAAAGCTACAATTAGCTTTGTGGGTAGATAGAACTACTGTCAAAAAGGCTATTGGTCTCTTTCCTTTTAACTTGGTATATGGAGTGAATGCTATAATTCCTCATAATAATCTGATGAAGATGTATAAGTTTATACAAGAATATGATACTGACATCTGTGATGAGATGCAAAATAGGATGAATGAATTGGTCGAGCTCGATGAAATGAGAAGAGACACATAAAAGGAATGAGAAAATGTAGCTTCAGGTTAAATATTTGCATGAAAAATGAGCCTTTCCAAGGAAATTTGAGATAGGATGTATGGTATTAATGTGGAATGCCAGACTAGAGGATAATGGAAAACATGGGAAGTTTGATCCTCTGTGGTTGGGTCCTTACTTGATAGCAGATATTCATAGTGAGGATTCTTACTTCCTATAGTCACTCATAGGTGAATGTTTGGAACTTCCAGTACATGGACAGTTCCTAAAATGCTATTTCTCTTGAAATAGGTTATATCCATGTACATTGTATATTTCTATAGATTTCGTATATAGAGCTTGGTGTGTTTATTTTCCTGTTGGGTCTACTTGCCTTGTCTAGGTTGTTTCCTTCCTTTTCGGTTTTCTCTATGTTTGGTCTACTCCACCATGAGATCTATTTCTTGCCATACCCACAAGGGGTATGCATCTCTAAGCATCAGCCGCTAATAGAGACCTCAAAATGCTTGACAGTTTGAGTCTTTTATGCTTGTTATTCACATGTCAAATGTACCCATCATCAGGGTTTAAGGGTCTTGTTTGGCTAGTGTTGCCTTCAATTCTTCATCTTGAATGTTCTAATTTTGAGTTGACTATTTTTCTCAGTTGTTGGTCTCTTTAGTCATTGTTTAAGCCATCAACATACATTTGTTACCAGCCCTAAAGTCTTAAGGTTTTCAGTCATATTAATCCTTCCTCACATTAGGTTTTAAATTTTTTAGTTATGAATCACTTCAGTCTAAGTCATTAACTCTCAAGGGTGTATTTCTCGTCAGCCTAGTCTAGGCCCCTTTTATAAATAACTTTGTTTCATTCGCAGGATTGAATAGTCAACAGATCACAGGGATCCATTAGGGTTGATCCTATTGGCCATCCATCTTAGTTGGAGCAACATGGTAAATTCAAACAATCTTGACTCGATCAAAGTCATTCAAAATGCCCAACTCAATTGTAAATTAATGACTCATATTCAAAGTTGTGAAGTATGCCCGTTGCAATTCTTTTCCTTTGCGCGAGTAAGCATTAATGGAGAAAGTGACTTGATATTTCTATTCAGTCTCTATCAAAAAAATTTTGCGGCCAACTCTTGCTTATTTGAGGTCCAAAGACGTGCCTTAGACAATACGAGGAGCTGATAAATGAATTGCAGAGAATGTACCAGCTAGCATTAGGGCTTTTGGACACGATTGAAAGCAATAAGTACTATAAATACAAATTCATGTTTTTTTCAATTTCCTAAGCTAGGGTTTTCTTTTAGTTGGTTTAAAGTGAATGCACTTGTTGTTTTTCTTTCACTACTTTAAAATTAGGGTTAATCTTTATTGCTGAAAAGCCATAACCTTCTAAATTGCTAGAATTAGCCTTCGTCTCGAGCCATGAACTACAATTAGGAGTCGAATAGGTAGAATTCCTTTGTCAAAAAATTTCTTGTGTATACGAACCTATGGCTCCCAAAGCACTTGGTGCTTCTTCTTCTTCTGCCTAGCCTAGGTCTCTATCTCGGCATGTAATTGACTTACTACCCTAGTCTACCAGTAAAAAACTAGAGGGAAGGGTTTGTTTCATGGCTCAAATATTCAAGAGGGTTTAATTTATAAGGCATGTTTCATCAAATATGTCAAGGTACCTTATACTAGATGGTAGATGTTTCAACATTGGTTTAGGAATAGAAATCTTGAGTCTCCTTTTAGTAATCTATGGGATTTGAATATGGGAAGACTGGTTGTTCCCAATGTGTATGTGGATGTGGATATCCTGAAAGATATTGCATCAAAGTAAGACCCTATTTCTAGGGTGGTTAGAGCATATGATGGGGTCATGATGTTAAAAGTAACCTGTGAAGAAATTGAAAGGTGTTTGACCTACATGAAATGAATTCAAATATGCTTCCTTTGAATATGGATACAATTATGACAAATTATAACAACACCAAGGTATTCATTAGGTCAAGAATGTTACCCTCAAACACTGCAGTGGTTGGAACTAGGAATCAAAGGAGAAAGCTCTAGATTGGTAGTGGGGAGCTTGAACCCTTCCAAATGAGCTATTTTGCCATTTATTTCAAAAAACTTGTGTATTATTTCTACCAAATTGTAGGTGTTGTTCCACCTATTACATTAATTACAACTATTATACAGTTACTTGGCTACACATATGCAACACCCACCATATAGTATGATTTATGACTATGGAACCTACTTGGTTGATCGTATCCATGAGGACTTAGTTGCAGTAAAAGAAAGAAAATAGTGGGTGAAGTTTTGGTGGTATTAATTGTTGATGCATATGTTTTTGCACAATGGATAGAATATTTTTGAGAAGGTGATTACATTAGAAAGGAAGAAAGATAATGTTGATTTTCATGTTCAGTGTTGGACCTCTATCTTGGACAAAGATGATATGAAGTATAATTTTGTGATATTTAGAAATTATTTTGTATTCAAGATAAGAAGTGCTCTATTGTACCAACCACCTAGGATTCCCAAGAAATCCATGAGTTCTTGAGGCCGAGGGAGAGAAGGCCAGATTTGAGATTGAGTCACAACTAGGGAGATTTTATTTCATATCCTAATAAAACAATTCTTAGGGTATATGGTAGTAGCTTAGGCCTACATGTTCTACCCGTAGCGGTTCCCCTGAGAATTGGTTTTCTTTAAATCATGAGGCAATTGGAAGCTACACAAGAGGTACATCTACCTGAGTCAGTAAGGAAGGGATCTTTCTTCCCATAATGGACTGCATTTGTAGATTATGTTGTAACTAAGAAGGGATTGAAAGGAATAAAGAAATTGCTAGCCCCTTATGATGTGTTTACTGTGGAACCAAGGAATCATGATCCAAAAGGTTTCATAAGCAAACTTAAAAATGATATGAAATTGGGTAATTTTGTGCATGCTTTTAACTTCTGAGAGGATATCATCAAGAATGTTGTAAACACCAGTGAACAGGATGAAAGAAAAGCCAAGTATTTGGCTTACAGAAAAATGGTGGAAGCCAAGAAAAAGAATAATCCCCAATATGATCCCTTGCTGAATATATAGGGTGAGTTCTATAGATCAATGTATGTCATGGATAATTTTGAGAATATTGTTGGTGTCTTAAGAGAACAACGTGAAGTTCCTAATATAGAAAAGGCTATGGTGGTTGTGGAAAATGTTGAGGTGGCCTTAGAAGAAAGGCCTACATACCAACCATCCAAACAATTGAGAATCTATTCTAGGAGAAAGAAAATGGAAAGTGATGAAAGGATTCCATTAACTCCTAGTACTTCTAATAGCATGAAAGTAGACTCTCCTAAGAGTGCAATGCTAACTCCTCATGTGTAGGCCCCTTTTCCTATAATTGATCTTGATTCACCTCCTGAAATTTCTACTCTTCCTAAGAAACTGCTTCAAAAGAAGCAAAGGACTTAAGCAAAAGGATTAGTTGATTATGTTGATACAGATGAGGATGATATCTTGGTCACCCCTAAAGAAATGTTGATTGGAATGCCTTCTCATGAAGGAGCAGTTTCTTCAAGTTTAGGAAAGAACATTCTCATATTGGGAAAACTTGATATTTGTGGGTTGAATACTGCAGATGACTTGAGGGCAGAAGCCAACAATGAGTTCATGGAGGATAATGCTTTTATTGAAACTTCGGCATTCCAAGATTTTTGGTGGAAGTCCAAAATTGTAGATCATGCACAAAAGGTGGCCATTGAGAGGAACTTGCATCCTGAAGCACTTGACAGTATCATTGAGGTGAATGTAAAAATATTTATGAAGGATGAATTTAAAACGATTAATGCACAAGAAGGAAGAGAACTTGTGAAGAAATGTGGTATATTGTTGTTTCCAGATTGGAACATTACTGATACAATTGTTGTGGATGCTATAAGAAGGGCTAAGAGACCTTTGGTACAAATAGAGGAAGAGTTAGAAATGGCACTGAAAGGTTCAAATTTCATTGAAGATTTGGATGCATTAGCAATATGGTCATTATATCCAGCCTCTAAGAAACTAGTCTTGGTAGAACCATCAGAGCTCAGTGGAAAATTGATTGTGAAAAGGGTTGTTGATGCTCCAGCCTTAGAAGTTGCGGATATGGTAGTAAATGTTGCCAGATTCACTTGGTCTACTATGGAATGTCTCACTTTGGAAAGAGACAATCTTAGACACAAATATGGTGATGTCCTGAAGGAATATGATATTAGCCAACAAAGGGTGGCTACATTAGAAACTGAATTGGAATTCTACAAGAAAAGGGTGGAGATGCAAATGGAGCAAGGTGAGCCTAGCTCAAACCACCCATTCTCAGTTTCTCCTATGTCATATATGTAGCACTTAGTTAATAGTTAGTCCCTATCAATAGTACCGGATGATCAGGGACAAGGGTCAACTACAGAGGAGGAAACAAATAGACTAATCTCTTATTTATTAGATAGGGATCAATTGCTTCTACAAATTGAGGTTCATAAAAAATTGCTAGAGAAAGTCCAGGACACCATGTATGAGAACATCTCAAAGATTGTCAGCACAAATTTAAGACATTTGAACAGAAGGATTCAAGATAGACTCAATATTCTGCATGACAATTATGCTCTCATGTTATGTGCAATGAAGTTATCCTGAAAGGATAATATGCTGGCTATACCAAGCTTAAACAAATGGGTCTCAAGATTTGAAAAGCTGAAGCTGATTTTAGTAGGGGTTGGCTAGCATGAAGATATGTGTCCTACTGTCAAACCAGTTTTTGAATTTGTGACTGAATTTAGTGAGCATAAGTTTGAGGGATATGCAACTTGACTTGAACAGAAGATAATAGAATTTTTATCTTTATACACTCACACTAATTTGGAACCATTGTCATATATTGAGGTGTATAATTATGAGATGAAACCACTGCATATATGGAGGAAGGAACTGGATGAGGTAATTACTAGCCAGGTTGGGAAAATTTGTAGAGAAGCCAATAGTAATGTCTTCAACAACACTATGGAAAGGTTGAAATTTCTAATCAATTTTCTAGAGGATTTTGGTAGAGGGGCGGGTGCATGAAGTTGGGTTACACTTTTGTGGCCAATTCCAAAAACAATTGAAAACTCATAATTTGAGAACGTTATAACACACTTGTGTTATGTCATTTTAAAAGAAAAAAAAAGTGAAAATGATTCATTTTTTGTTCTCTATTTTTCTGCTCTGCCGATGGCCAAAAACCCTCATTTTCTTGCTCACGTTCTAGGAGGAGTAATTCTATAAAATTCATCAATAACAATTTATTTTTCATTGTAAATATGGCACCACGACGATGAAGAGATGCGGGAGTTACGTATTGTTTTCTATTTGTTTTGAATTTCTTAGTTCCAGGTTGATTTTGTTTATTTTAAGTTAGATTTGATTTTTTTTTTAATTTGTAGGAGATGCAAATGATCCTGCAAATCCTCAAAATCCTCAATAAGAAGAGTAGGAAAATCCTTAACAACAAAATCAACCTCCCCCACCAATCACTCAACACCCTCATGGCACTCAACAAAATTTGAGTGAAATTGAGAACAAAAAAAAAATTATGAATTTTATCAGTAGGTTGAGTGATCCAAATGTTTCAACCATCGAAAGAATGACCCTAGAAAATTCATTGAAAGAGATGTTAAAAAATGTAAATTCAATTACCCAACAAATAACTAGATGGCAAGATAGGAGGTAGGCAACTAGGGCATATTATGCAAATAAACTATCATATAAACAAGTAAAAAAATTAAAAAATACTAAAGGTGATTTTTTTCTTTATTCACTAACCCTAGAACACATCAAAATCTTAGCCTCAAGGCGAAGAGGTTTTCCATTCATTGGTGCCACCACCAAGAGATTAGGAACCATTTTTATGATAAGTGGTACTTGGTCTTTGATTACCCATCGTGCATCAATTGTGAAGTCCCCCAATATTTTCTTAGGAAACTATACAGTGAGTTCATATTGAACCAAATCCAAATCCCAAATCATTTTTATATGAGGGAGTTCTAGGGGAGAGGTGAGGGGTCGGCTCAAGATAGGCCTGATGCACAACTAGATCCTACACAACAAGGGAGACGAGCTCTCTCTAGGCCACCTCATGAGCACGTTGTTATGTCTATCATCGTGAAGGAGAGTGTCGACTTAGAGACGTCATAGGTGATCAACACTTTGACCTAGAGTGTCATCCATCATACTAGCCCTATTGTACAATGCCATCCAAGGGAGTCTTCAGGTGGCAGCCTTCGAACCATGTGTTTCAATCTTGTGGGGTGACTTGTTCATATGACCCCACCGGCACTTAGGAGGATGCTATGATGGATCCATATGCTGGTACATAGGATCTGTATGCATCTATGGGGATGGAGAGGGTGGCTGACATTTTGCATGATGTGTATGGCATTGATACTCAGGTAAAATTCAGCATGTTCATTGAATTTAATTTATTAAATTTTGATTCTGAAATGCAAGATTAACTAATTTAGTTTTATGATTTTAATAAAATTGCAGGGTCACATTGAGATTGGATACACCAGCCCTCCACCTACTTATTTCTGTAGTACACCTATCGATGGGGTATGTAACTAGTAAACAATTATAAATTTAGTACATGTTAATAGCATTGTTTTATGAATGGTATTTTAATATGTGATTTTGGATGTTAAACAGGGTAATATTGGAGGTTTCGAGGGAACACCTTCTAGTGCCAATGGATTTACTCAAACATACCATAGGTAATAGAATAAAGAGAACTTAACTAATGAATTCTACTTGATAGATTTGTGTATTTTATATTCATATTGTTGGTTACATTGCATTACACATCATTCAAACTCAAAGCATTACTTCACATTCCATAACTAATAACTAGATGTTGATAGATGAAAAAATTTCAACTTCAATATATAGTTGTTTAGAAAGTCAACATGAGCAACTTGATGTAATTTCTTCACATGGAGGCATGTGCTTGCAAAGGTGCACATGCAAAACAAACTATGGATGCTTGGAAAAAATCAATGAAACCATAATAGTAAGCAATAGCATAGACAAGGCAGTTAGTAGTTTCAAAAAATGACTCAAAGAAATGCGGTCTCATGGCATGATGTAATTCCATTCCATCACCATGAGACCACATTTCTTTGAGGAATTTCTTTAAAATTCTAACCACCTTTTCTATGATACCACATTATCCATACATATGCACCAAAGTATTTTATCAAACTACTCGTCCTTCCTTGTTGTTATGGCTAAAAGCCTTAAATAGGTGCTTTCCAACAAACTATGGATGCTTGGAAAAATATCTATCAAAGCATAATAGTTAGCAATAATTTAACATAGAGAAGGAAATGAACTTTTTGAAAAAATTCCTAAAAGAAATGCATTCTTATGGTGATGGAATGCCATGAAATACATTTGTTTTTAATGGCATTCCATCACCACGAGACCCCATTTCTTTTGAAGCACTTTTTCAAATAGTTCAAGTTTCCTTCTCTATGCCACCACATTTATCGTACATGTCTATGAAAGCATCTGATGAAATGATTCAGCGGATTGCTGCTATGGGTAAAAGCCTAAAAACATGTCCTTTCGAACAAGATATAGATAGGGAAAATAATAAGCATGATAATCAGAAATATATAGTTTAATAAGTACTCAAAATTTTGTTCATTAGATCTCATACACTATAAGTCATGACATGGATTGCTATTGTAACCTTTTTATGATTAAATAATATTTTATTTTATTTTTTAGATGTTGGTTGTGGAAACACCTCCAAATGTTACGAGGTGTAGTGCCCTCCGTTTCGGTCATCGTTGATGTCAAGTAAGTTGTTGGTAATGTCATGATGATGTGGTGATTTTATTATTTAATTTAATTTTAGGGTTATGAGATAACACTAATATTATGCTTGGATTTGATTAATAAAGTTAATTTAATTATAGGGTTACTTGTTTTATTTGGAATTAAATAAAGAATTAGATTCAATAATAAACATTAATTGAATTATATTTCGAAGTTAGTTATTTAAAGTAATCGGATTAGATGAGGAAAGATTAAATTATTAAATATTTATTATTAAATATTTGTTAAATATTTAATAGTTGATCTATTTGGTTCATATATTAAAGAGTCAATTATAAAATAATGAATAGAGGTAGTGGTGGCATACAATCGTAATTGATGGAAGTGCAACGGTCTGGTGATGGGAGTGTAAAATTACACCATCAAAGAAATTATAATAAGTAATAGAAGTCGAACGGTTCCCAAAAGGGGAGTGGAAAAGACGCCATGAAACAAATTATAAACAAGAAGTATTCTGGAGGAGGGGAAGGAAGCTTGGAATCTGGCGGACTGTGTAAACTTGGCGATCATCATCACTATGAAGTTTGTAACTCATGGGAATTCGATTAAGGTCAGATCTTAACTTTATTCTCTTGTGCCTTTTGAAGCCTTCGTAGTATCCAAAATTCTTGTGCCTTTGATTTTGTTGAGGGGATAAAATTGGTATTTTTTATTTTATGCTTGTCATGACTTGGAGTAGCCGATTTCCTATGACTGTGAATTCATACATGGAATGATTCTATCTTATATTGACATATGTGTCTCAGATGTTCATCAGTAATTTCATGTTCTTGAAGATTTGTGTGTTAAAAATTGATGAATCTACCTTACCTCGAAATTCTTAACAGTTCGAGTGATGGGTATTTGATTTACTTGTGAAACTTATCAACCTTTATTACTGATTTCAGCTTAATGTCCATACATTATTCTTGCCTTAAGGAAAGTCCTTGATTCCAGTTATTACCTTATTAAGTTTCATGCAATTTAAGCTTTGAATTTTTTGATGCTTCATGCTTTTCCTCGCACTTTCTAATCGTATCCTATTTGATAGTTTTCTAAATTCTGCCCATGTTATAGCATTTGTGCATAGCCTGCAGTCATAACATTCGTCTCTGGCATTCTGGAAAATAGATCACTGTCTAGAATAAGTTTTAAAGTTTGAATAATCTCCTTGAATTTTTTAACAATTCTCCGCAACTGCAACACTTGAAAAAAAAATATGGTCATAGTATAAATAACCTCCCTGAATCCTCATCAATCTACTCAGCGACGCAATTGAACTTGGTAGGATGTATAGTTCTAAATAAACTCTCTGAATCTATTTCCAACCTATCTCTGCCTTCGCACCTAATCTTCATAGGAAGTTTAAAGGTTTAAATAACCTGCTTGATTCTCCTAACAATCTATCGCAGTTACAGCACTTGAAAATAAATATTATCAATATACTAACATAATAGAAAACTTACCTTTGGTCGTGGTGAAGTTTATCTTCCAAATTTCAATTCTGAGCGCGTCTTTGCAACTCGCCACTAAATAGAAATGTGCCAAGTTCAAATAAAAGAAAGGAAAGGTTGTACTTTATTTCCTTACTCTTAAGTTTCGTATTTGCACCTCACCTTTCTCCTTCCCTTCAATCTTGTAGATAACAGTTGGGATATGATAATAATGCAAGTAGACAGCAGTATTTCCAAATTACAATATTCACTTTCTAATATACTTGGCAACCTATCACTATTACGGCATTTAGAGTTGAGGCATTGTATAGAATTAAATAGTTTCCCTGAAACCTTTGGCAACCCGTCACAGCTGCAACTTGTCGACTTGCAAAGGTGTAGTAAATTAAATAATCTCTTTGTTTCATTGTCAACCCATCACAGCGGTGCGCTGGAACATGGTAGGTTGTATAGATTTAAATAAACTCTTTGTTGCTTTTCACAATCTGTCAAAGTGGAAATACTTGTATGGGGTATACATGTGGTTCCTGGTTCTTTACATTTAGTTAGATGAAGATTGGTTTAGTTAAAGTTACTTTGTTATATGAAATTAAATGCTAGTAGAAAAGTTGTGGTCTAGAAAGAAAAATATAGAATATAAATTGAAAGGTTATAGGATAGGAATCTTATTATCTTCCTATCTTTAGGCTTGAGTTAAATTTTAGTCTTTGACTATTCTTAATTCAATCTAACTAAATTTATTATGTTCAATTTTCTCTTTTTGACAATTTAGTTTCCATACAATGATTAGTAGAAAATTACCTTTGACCTTAATCAAACGAAAGCTTATAATTATAAGAAAAGCAATCACATATGTATGCATATACTTCATGCATGGGTAAACCTTCTTTAAACTATTGCTTGCATACTTACATGGAATGAATGATTATATCTTTTGGAAAGATCAAAATGTGAATGTTACGACACCGTTTAGTCATATGCTTGTAAACTTCAAATGTTAGAGTAAAACGTTCACTTTAGTTCTAAAACTAAATGATTATATTAAATAATGGAAACTGGTAAACATTAGATTATTAGGAAAATAGTTATGCCCTTTTATAAATGAATTAAGCTCTTACCTCATAGTGAAATTAGTTGCTCATATAGTTTTAGTTAGGAAGAAAACTGGCATTGTAATGTAGTGTTGGTGAGGTTTGTTATCCTCTTAAATATAATTAGAGCATTAATTGGCTAATCATGTTTATATATATGTATATCGTTATAGGAATGATTATAAATCCTGAATGGGAATAAAAGGAATTAGTTGGAACACTTTTATAACTTCTTTTATTTAATACAACTTTATGATAAGCATAGTGAGATGTTAATAAGATATGTGAATATAGTCTTTAATGAATTAAAACGCTTTCTTATCAAGTAAAGAGTCAGATCGTAGACGATAGTTCAATTGTTCTTTGAAGTTTATTGTTTTTGAATGTTGGGTTAGTATTCTTAGTGTGATAAAATATGCCTTGAGATAATTATGATATGTGATTATAGAGTTCCTTTATTTATTTTAAATTAATTCTTATTAAACGAATGGATAAATTGTATTTGAATGGTCATTATTCATGTAAGGGTAATTTGGTGTATCCTATTTGTGGTGTTCTCTTTGGAATTGCTTGGCTTCGGAATTGATTTCATTCCATTGGGTTCGTGTCCTTTTTGAGTGATTTGACATATCCTTTCATTGTGACTTTTCTTGAGTTGACGTGAGTTGGGGATCTTCTTTAAGTTAAATTGTGTTGATATTCGTTTAACCTTACATGGTGAATTCTTGGTTTGTTTTGAGTTGTGAGGGGTCTTATTAATTGATTTTGTGGTGGAGTATTTTGGATCCTAATGCAATGTTTGGTTGTGATAAGTTTATGCTTCTTATTGAATGCAGTCTTCTCACTTTTATTATTTTGGTGAAATATTAAATTATATTGTTGTTGAGGTCTCCCTTGGATGCCTGGTTGCATGCTTTTACCTTTGTTGTTGAAGGATTGTTTCTAGATGGTTCCGTGTCAATGAGAATGCTTTTGGAGACTAAATTTTGGTTCATGGAATCCCTTGTCATTTAATTTGTGTTGCAATGTAATTGGGAACTCGTGTTTTGTTTATAGTTGATCTTCTTGAATTTCTGTTATATTTCGTATCAAAGTTGATTTTGTAGTCTGGATGGAGTTGTTGATCTTATTTTGGTTTATTCACTCATTATATTTGATTTGAAAATAGTTCTTTGAGGTCTTGCAATTATTGTTGTCAGTTCTTTGATGGGGAAACCCTAGTGTAAACTTTTTGAGAGTCTTCCAGAGGCTTGAGATGATTGACAGTTGATGTTCTCTCTTTATGTGGCAAGTATTTTGGTATCATGATTTTAAAAGGGTTGTACGAGAATTGTTGAGACTTTGATTATGTATTTATAGCGAGATGGGTAATGCCTCGCATGTTTCTCTATTATGATCTAATGTTCTTGTTATGCTGTACAACCCTTGGACTTTAGTTTTTATGTTTTGAGTGTCTAGAGAGAGAGTGGCTCTAAGTGGGTGGTCGGTGCACAAAGGGGTACCAGGATAGCCCTCGTTAGAGTATGATTAGTAAGTGAAAACCTAAGTAATTAACTAGGTGGTGGGTAGAATCACATTAAAAAGATAATTGATGCCTCATCCACCTTTTAATGCTATCACAGGCTAAAGGGGATTGAGAAGGCCGTGGTTGGCAAGATCATTGCCTTGTCTTCATGAAAGGTTAACGGTTCCGCATGAGCAACCCTATGGGGCGGTTCCTTGAGATAGGTAGCCTGGATAACCATAGATGGAGGCGGCTCCTAGCGCTTGGTTTTCTGGATAATCCATCAGTAGATGGAGGCGACACCTTGCAATAGGTAGTCTGGAGAATCCATGTTAAGCCATGCGATGACACTCTCCTCTAGCAGTCCCTTCTGAGTTGTTTTATTGATATCCTCTGGAAGCGGTCTTTTGATTTTATGACTTGATATTTATTGATGTTAAGTTTTGTGGCTTATTTTTGTGACATTTGGGAGTGATTTTATGCTTGAAAATGTATCATTGTTGTTGTGATTCAAAAGTGGGTTATTGTTGTTATAACAATTTATTGATGTTATGATATTTGTTTTACTGTTACTATGTTTTTGAAGTGGTTTATCACTATTGTGAAATGATTTGGATGTCATGTTTTCTGATCACGGTTTAATTGATGTTGTGACTATCATTGGGCTTCATATTACTCTTGTATGATGTTGAGTCTTGTGGTTCCGTGTTTGGATGTTCTTGGTTGAGATCTCTTTCTTGTTAGATCCTAGCACGGGGGGTGGGTCTTCGGATTCACATGGTCGGGTGGAATGTGCTAAGCACCCCATTGGGTCCCCAGTCGAGGATCGAGAGGTGCGGATTGGTGCTGTTGCAGTTACTCCAGAGTTGTATTTGTTTTGGAGCTAGTTATGATACTTTGTATTCATCTATTCATTTGTATCATGATTCCTGTATATGGTTTCCATTTATGTTTGGAAACACTTTTGTATCATTGTACCTCTTGAACATTGTACTGTAATGTAACATTAACCTTGTGTGGTTATTGGCCATGACAGTTGTTATTTAATGTGTTAAGATGGTTTCTTATCAATGATTATCATGTATGTGTTATATTTGTTAATGTTTATTTTGTTATGGATTATATCTTTGGCTTTTATTCTTTATTGTCGATGTATGGATTTAAGTCTCGTAATGACTCCTTGTGTACCCCAAGGGATGTATGTGTTAGTGAATCTACTTAAATGAAATTCATGTCATGACTTAATGTGTTTTACATGTATGTTATGTTAACTTTAAAAAAAAAAAAATTGTGCAGTGATTATTGTTTAATTGTCCTTTGGGGTTCGCACGATGGGGCATTACACAAGGGTAATGGATATCGGTGTTTCATCCAGTATATAATCCTTGATGGCTTTGATAGGGGAGGTATGAGGAAAATTACTAAATTTCAATTTACATTCGTTGTTATAGATGTTAGTTCGAGTGAAAAATCAAACCAAATTATTGATTTGTAGTCTAATTTCTATTTGGATAGTTTATACAGGGTTTGAGTATGCCTCAGCATCGGAGTGCAAATATTTCCCTCATGGAGAGTGATCGTGAGATGGGTGTAAGTGATTATTTTTTAAAATATATCACTTTTTATAATGTAATTTATATATATTAATGTCTTTACCTCTTAAATTATAACAGTTAAAACTTCACCAAGAGCTTAACGCTAGTAGGAGCAGTAGGAGCACTCCTCGAGTGCAACAAAAACAAGTGATAGACATATCACCATCCGATCGACTAACAAAGGGAAAGAGTTTATTTCAATAGCCTGGAGAGCAATGATTTGTGATTCTAGAGCCCTTTGTTGTATGCCTACATGGCAGTTTTGTACATATTTTGTATTGGATATATTTGATATTGTATGCCTATATGGCATTCTCGTACGCCTATATGGCTATTTTGTACCTATATTTTATACTTATATTGACACATATTTTTGTATGCGTACATGGCTATTTTGTTAATACAAATATTTTTTATCAATGGTGTCCATATTTTCAAGCAATTTCTTCTTTTCACCTCTTCTAGGCTTGCTTTTAAGGGGCCTCAAGTTTGAATTTTGAACAGGGGCAGCATTAGTTATCTCTTCCAATGCCTTTACCAATCCTATTTTATTATTCATACTCCCTATCCTACTTATATCAAGCCCATATCACTGAGACATAGCCTGAACAATGGATGGAATGGCCTATTTCAACATATTACACTTGAACCCTTAAGGTATTGATCTATTTGAACGTAGCTCAAAGTGATTCTGTGTGTTTGGGTGTGAAAGAGGGCCATGCTTAACATAAAAATACCTATTCAGATGCATTGGAACAATTCGTTTGGTCACACGAGTTGTAGAACAAAAGTTACACCACTTTGCAACTTTCCACTGCTTCCATTTGACATTTTTCCATCAACTGAAAACTGGACACCATAGGAAAACCACTCTAAGATAATAAAAACTGAGAGAGGTTATTGTAGAGGGGCCCAACACAATCCCATAGGATTAGACAAAAAGTTTCTAAACATCACCGTATCTGAGTAACAATATGCTAAAGTTTGCAGCCATTTTGCACTTTGGACCCTTAAGGGATCGATCCAGTTGAACATAGCTCAAAGTGATTCTACATCTTTGGGTGTAAAAAAGGACCATTCCTAGCATAAACATACCTATTCAGATGCATTGGAACAATTTGTTTGGTCACATGAGTTACAGAACGAAAGTTGCACCACTTTGCAACTTTCCACTGCTTCCATTTGACACTTTTTCCATTAACTGAAAACTAGACACCACAAGGAAACCACTTTGAGATAACAAAAATTGAGAGAGATTATTGTACAGGGTCCCAACATGATCCCATAAGATTAGACGATAATTTTATAAGCATCACGATATCTGAGTAACAACATGCTGAAGTTTGCAGCCATTTTGCACTTTGGACCCTTAAGGGATTGATCTAGTTGAATGTAGCTCAAAGCGATTCTACATGTTTGGGTGTGAAAGAGGACCATGAATAGTGTAAAAATGCATATTTAGATATGTTGGAATAGTCCATTTGGTCACACAAGTTGCAAAGCAAAAGTTGCACCACTTTACAACTTTCCACTACTTTATTTGACACTTTTTCCATCAACTGAAAACCAGACACCATAGGAAAACCACTCTGAAATAACAAAAATCGAGAGAGGTTATTGTATAGGGGCCCAACACAATCCCATGGGATCAGAGGAGAATTTTCTAAGCGTCATGGTATCTGAGTAGCAACATGTTGAAGTTTACAGCCATTTTGCACATTGGACCCTTAAGGGATCGATTCAGTTGAACGTAGCTTAGAGCAATTTCATGTGTTTGGGTGTGAAAGAGGACCATGCCTAGGATAAAAATACCTATTCAGACACATTGGAATAGTCTATTTGGTCACACTAGTTGCAAAACAAAAATAGCACCACTTTGGAACTCTCCACTACTTGTATTTGACACTTTTTTCATCAACTGAAAACTAGAAACCCACTAAATTGGGTACAAATTCTCAACCACAAACTTCAAAGTCACAACCTAACTCAATTTAGGGACCCATTATTGAGCTTTTTAACATATAATCACAGCTCCATAAGTTTCTTTGTAACAAATCCTTTAAAAATTGAAATTTCACTCTTTTTAGGCCTCAATTAGGCCACTCTTACAAAGGGTCTATACTCTAAACTTATCCAAACCTTACCAACTCTTGAGGAAGAAATTATAAGGTGTCAAAAATTCAAAATCCATAATCATATCTTAGTTATACCACCGTACAATGGGTAAACCACAAAACCCTCTATTGTAGCCTAAACCCTAGGGGTTTATTGAAAATGATACTTCCAAAGCTAACCACAACCTAAAAATTACTCAAGAAAGTTTTTGATACCCTGCACAAGTTCAAACAATCATAAAATAATGCTTCCCTACACAAAAACACAATTTGACTCTTCAAAACTACCATTTTTCTTAAAGAAAACTCACTTTTACACACATGGGTTTCACACCCATCTCACTTTCAGACCTCCCCAACACTAACACAACATTACCACACCTTAATAATGCTAGTGAAGACCCATTCCTCAAGTTATGGAGGCTATAGAAGGAGGAATAGGTCAAAAATTCATTTTTATTGACTCAAAACCTTCAAAAGTACAAGTTTAGGCTGATTTTAGTAAATTGATGATAAAATGCACAAAACGTTATGGAAGAACTTCTAAATGGATTAAAAAGAAAGGTAACTCCATATAATATGAAAATATCAAAAAATCCAGATCAACTAATTGAAATACATGCCATACAATCTACTGCTATAGCTGAAAATACAGAAAATTATGAGTTTTTATTGTTTTTGGTTCGTCAAATCATAAAATCCAAACTTCAATTTGAATTCTCCATGTTTTTAAACTCCTTCCCACCAATTAAAAACTTATTCACCTTCCTAACTTACCTTTGAACTGGTTTTACTCTTCACATTCCCTCCATAATGCAAATTTTGCAATTTTACAATGTTTGAGTTTGTAAATTTTGCACAATTTTTCAATTTTTAAACATTTTGCACCTTTTCAAAAACCCAACCTCCTAAACATCTAATACAGCTCAAATATGACTAAAGACATAATATAATGGTCTCATAGACCTTATTTTAATACAAAACTCAAAATCCTATATTCTACTCCTTATTTTCCTTGATGAACAAAACCTACTAAATGGTGCTCCTGCACCAATCATACATTGACCTTCTTTCCCCTCCTAAAGTTTGGACCACATCCATTATCTCCAAATATAAATATACATCCTTGGTCTTCTTGGTTTCCATGCCTTGATATGCTTCTGCAAATGAAAATGAAGCAAAGTAATCATCTCCTTCTCCACTGGTTGGAAGAATGCATGCTTAATGTTTTGATACATGATATCAGCTCTCTCATCTACTCTCATGGTTGAATAAAGAAATCTAGTATGGTGGGCCTCCAGAGTTCCAGTCATCTTTCTTCCTCTTCCACCAAATGTTGGCTCTATCCACACATCTTCCAGCCTAATTGACTCTATTTTTGAAAGCTAAAGTTTCTCCTGAGTCACCAGTGTAGCTCTCTCTGCCTTTCCAAACTCTTTCATTGCTACAGATCATCTCTAGGATTTAATCATTTGTACCACATGGTTGATGTGCTTTGAATCCTTGCATCTAAAGGAAATTTCCTCAACATAAATACTATTAGGGAATTTCAATGTTGCCATTGTAGTTGGTATTAAAGCTGGTACCTGCAACATTGAAAATTATCCTTATATAAGAATTCCCTCCATCTTGTTGGCTTGTAACACTCTTGATGGTGGCTACATGAAATATGATTCTGATTCCTCTTCTACATTAGACAGAACTCATATATCCTTGTTCTGACTATTTTGAATTATCAGAATTAGAATCACTAGCTTCCATATTCAAAAATTCCCAACCACCATGTTCAATTAATTGGCTACCAATCCAAGTTCATTTTACTTTCATAATACTTTATATCCATGGAGTTCAACCATTCCTTCATGCCATCAAGTGAAGATTGAGGAATGGCATCATTGCTACAAATCAAAATTTTGCAACTAGGAGACTAGGTGCTCCTACACCAAAATTACATTGTGTCCAAGCCTTCAAGAGGCTTTAATTCTATCATTTACAAATGATTCTACATATTTCCAATCATGCCTAACTATTGAGCTTGTAACTAACATGACTTATTACATTACAAATCAATTGACCATGTAATATGACCTTATTCAATTGACAATTTAGTCAAAACACAATTTACTAACTTAAAATAATTCAATGAACCAAATTTTCTCAATAACCTTGGTGCCCCTATACCAAATTTCAATATTTCAATAAATGTCAATACAAGTACAAATCTCATTACAATGCCTTAGGTTCTCTATTCTCATAGATATTTTACAATGTCACTCATACATTCGAGATTTTCTTATAATGTCTACATCATAGGTTCTCATTTAGAGGTTAACTTCAAATGAGTAACTTGAGATTCCATCACAAAGCATCACACACTCTTTTACAATGGCTTCAAATTAGAATTGAGATTTGTCAAGATCATCAAAATAAGAATGTTGCATTGCTTTTTTGGCTGAGATTCTCTTCAATGGCTCAAAAATTAGCATTTTCTACAAGGAGAGACCACTCAATTTTTACTAGTTTAGTTACAGATGTACGCAAAGTAAAAGAATAAAAAGAAACAACTCATCCAAAATGGAAATGAAATGAAAATATATGGAAGGAACTTACAGATAGGCATGGAAGTCTCTCAACTTAGTCACTCCTAGTCATACATCTTCACTGCGAGTTCCAAGATACCTATTGCAAACAACACCTCTCATAAATCTAGAATATCTTGAAATTTGAGATGCTCCTATAATGTCTACATTATAGGTGGGTGATCCCACAATAGTGGTTTACAAGTTTTGGCCAAACTAGACACTAGAATTATTATTTTTAATTAAATCTTCACATTCGGGCACCTATAGCGGCTAAACCGTGAGGAATTTGAAGATGATTCAAACTAGAGTCTCATCACATTTTGTCTGTAGATTCTAAAAATATTTTTTTTAAATTTTTTGGAATTAGATTGCACTTCTTTTCCATCTCCCATGAAAACCGGTTTTTTAAAAACAATATTTAAAAAAGTGATGCACACCGTATAACGCATAACTTTTTTTCCATGAAGGATAAAATTCTAATTCTTTTAGAATTTAGATTTGTAACTCTGATATCTAAAGCTTCCACTTGGTTAGATATTTTTATTGAATATTTTTTTCTTTAATCAAGTTTCGAAGTCAAAACCATTACATTACATTAGCGAATTCATATAACGCTAGAACTTTTGTATATATCAAATTCAATTTATTTTTTTGTTGGATCAAGGACTTCAATATCTGGTGGACTCATATTTTTCAAATTTTTTTTGATAATCTACTATTTTTCCACATGTGCAGAACAAATACCTTCATTTTCGGTGAAAAACCTATGTTTAATAAAACTAAAAAAACAAATACATAATAAAATCAAAACATATAAAAATTATATTCGTTGGATAGCTCATTCTGATGACTATCTAAGTCTAGAAGGGTTTCTAAAGACTTCTCCATTTTCATCCTCAACCTGAGCTCCGAAGCATAAAAAAATAGACTTCTTTTGTGTCTCAGCAGGGGGATGAGGGGCAAGGGTTTAACCCCTTGATTGTTCGCCGAACCAGGGTTTGGCGAACCATGGTTCGAAGCGAACTCAATCAAGGGGGTTCGCTTCAACCCCTTTTCTATGCTTTTGTTTTATTTTTGGCAACCAAAATTTAAAGGGGTTCACTCGAACACTGGTTCGAAGCGAACCCCTAATGTGTTCGGTCGAACCAGTAGGTTCGTACGAACCCCCAAAATCACTTTTTTTTCTTTGGGGTCATTTTTTGTGAGTTTTCCTTCCTCACTTGAATTGTAAACCACTATTGTCGCTTCACCTAGGTTCTCATGATAAGGTTAAATTTAAATGAATAACTTGAAATTCCATCACAAAGCTTCACACACTTTTTTAATGGCTGAAAATCATAATTGAGATTTGTCAAGATCATCAAAATAGGGATGTTGCATTTCTTTTATGCTTGAGATTCTCTTAGATGGCTCATTCATCTTCATTTTCTACAAGGGCACACCAATCAATGTTTATCGAGTTACTTATAGATATGCAAAGTAAAATAAGAGGATAGCATTGGCATCAAACAAATTAACATGGATACAAGTATAAATTAATAAGAACCATTGTGCATATACTTACCCACTCTTTATTGTGTTAAGTATTGCCTCATGGTCAGACTCACGAATCTTCCACAAGGTCTTGTTGAAAGGTCTACCCCCATATTTTCTCAAATGAACATTTGATGCCACAACAAGGTTCGAGTAATGAAGAATCTTATGATTCATGTCAAATTCCTCAAATAGCCAATGTTTAACACTCTTATATGGGTACCTTCTAAGCCACATTCCAGTAACAACAACTAAGCCTTTAGGGTATTCGATGTTTTCTCCATCTATAACTAGGGCTTCCAATTTATTTTTGTCCTCAACACAACGACACAAGTAGTAGTTCATTCCCTCTTCATTTTCTTCATCTACAATAACTGTATAAACGTGCCCTGCATTGATATGTGTAGAAAATCACTTTAAATTAGTCAACATTACAAATACAGTAAAAAGTAAGATAACAATATGGAATTTCAAAAACTAAACAAGTAGATATATTACCTAGTTGAACTAGATATGATATGTGGCCAAAGTCAACTGATGATTCCATCTGTGTTAGTTCCAATTTCATCAGAGGGCAATATGTGTGAAGTGGGCTAAGATAACTTGTCAACCCACTCCCCTGACTCACAATCATTCTAGGATTGCATTGTACATGAAGAACAAAAGCATGCCATCTTACGTGTTTTGATACTCCATGAACCTGCATTTGAGCTAAGGAAAGAGTGTTGCTCACTTGATCCTGTTAGTGTACAACAATCCGCATATGGTGCAAGGTTAGTATCATCCATCAACCAAAAGAATCTATGAACTGAAGATGTACCTTCATTACCTAGACCCATCGAAACATTACACCGCTCAACGATTGAACTTGCATCTGTCAATTTTGCTCTGTCTTTATATTTTAACTCTTTTCATGCCAATGCTCTTTTCATGCATGCTCCTACACTATCATGCTCCCCCTTTCCATGCCCGACCTCACAAAAGTTCCACCTATGTTGAACACCTATAATGAGATGCATCTTGCACAACTAGTAGAACATGTGTGTGTTCTTGAACTATGCTACATAGTTATCCAACCATTTTATATGCCAACTGTATGCTATGCCCCTCCAATCCAAATCACTATAGAACATTTGGAAGCAACCTTGTACGAACTCTAGAGAATGTGTACGATCATCACTAATATAAAAGTGATACTCACTTAATACCTTCCTTTGGTCCTCTGTACTATCAGCTGCATGAATGAATGCTATGTACACAAATATCAAAACCTATGTGGAGTTGTAATACTGTGACTACACCTCACACTATGGATGTAGAGTTTAGTTCTCTGCAAATTCAACCATTGATACTATGTTACTAATTGGAAAGGTTTCCTTTCATAGCTTGAATTACATGTCAAGCCATCTGGCTCTATGGGTATGCTTTGCATACTCATACACTAGATTCTCATGAAACATGGACATAAACTGATACACTAGAATCTTCTCAATAACCAAGTCCCACCTTTTTTCTTGAGACCCATCTTTTGTAGTGTATTCCACAGTTTTATAGTTCCCAAAATCTACTAGTTTATGTCCCACCTCATCTACGCTTTCCATATATTGACATATTGGCATTCATTGCAAGCCACCACAATGCTTGCATGAACCATCCAAGCATGTTATCATGTAGATTATTTGGCCATCCTATATTTGACATAATTTTTTTGATAAGAACTCTCTTGAATATTTTGGTGGGGATTCTATGCCACAATCCTACAAAACATCATTAGTATGCAAATCTAAAAATATAGAACGATAATCATCATAATGGTTAGCAAATTCAATATGTAGTCTACAACAAGAAGTAGTGTGTGTGTGACTTCTCTTGACATAAAAAAGTTTAAGAATTTCAAAAAATATTTGATAAATACTAATTTGAGGATAATCATTTTGAAATTTATGAAAAAATTGGGTTTGAGTCGTATCCAAAAAATGCTTTGGATATGGCTCACAATTCCGACTACCGATTCTCCTTCTTATGACATCCCTTTGATTCAGAGATGGCCTTGTATCATTCTTCCAATAATCTTCAATTAGTGTTATTAATGCTTCAACAACTTTTTATCTTTATTGGCAGTCTTCTTGAGAATTCCCATAATTCATTTGAATCGATGCCCTCAATTCTTTGTCGCCTTTGAACAGATTTTGATAAAGTTTTTCTACTAATTTTCATTTTTTCACTTGTCTTTTTAATGAGATGAGATCTCTTTGTTTGATAGCTTACCAAAGTTGCTATAATGACATGACATTACTATCCTTTGAGCATGAGGTCTTACCCACACTCTCATATGCATCCATTAGATTCTTCACAATAGTGTTTTCACTTGATGCATTCGATGTGCTCAACCCAAGAGTCTTCATGATGTTTCCGTACTTTAAACACCGCATCATTTGAACAAATAGTTGACATCTTGTGGTCTCATTTATCCTTTCAAAGAGGATTTTCCAAATCTTATCAGCATATCTTCTACAAGTTCATTCTAGAATCTTACCTTCCATGTGCTGCAAAATATCCTCATCAATATTAATCAAAAAATTTGGCTTTCTATGCAAAATTCTAGGTGGTGTTCTCCTAGGTACATACATCTCAACATTAGCAATTTCATCAATATTTAATTGAGTTGGGCTAGATTGCATACCTTCAATTGAGGGTGGAATAGAAGACATACCTTGAGGTTCATGTGGGGATGATGGCATACCTTCTTCGTCAAATCTGAATGATGATGTACTCTCAACTTCAGATGTGGTGGATGGTGTCCAACCATACTCACTTGTGATAGATGGTGTCCCTCCATATTCACTTGTGCTTAATGGTGTCTCTTCATATTCACTTGTAGTAGAGGGTGTGTCTCCAACTACGATATTTGTATCTCTCCTAGCACGACTTTCTCGCATTCGTTCCTTTTGTGCTGTCAATTTCTTTTCTTTTTTTAGCGGTTGAGGTTCCTCTTCAATTGGCTTGTTTTCATCAATTGTTTCCAATTTCTTATTTTCATGATATGTCACCACCCATTCTCTCTCCTATTCTTTGAAGGTTTCATACTCTTGTATGTTAGATCTTTCTTCCTTATTCGTGTTGGGGTGTGCCTTGACAAGTTGAAAGCTTCCTTGTACAGGCCTAGTGAAGCCTTGTTTATGGCTTGTAAATCAATCTTCTGATATATTTGTTTTGGGTGTTTGATCTTGTGCTTTTGGGAACTTGTGGAGGATGGTGTTAGGATTCTAAAACCATGTTTCATTGTTTGGTTAATGCCTTTAATTAGTTTTTATTTTGACTATCCTATTAGGGAATGTTGCAAAGTTGCATGGGCTTGTGTAGGAGTGATGGAAGAATGGATGTTTTTGGGTGCAAGTTTTGTTTGTTTGGTCATGTTGTGTTGTGTGAAGAGTGTTTACATCATCCCAAAGTCCAATTCAGATGTTTAGTTGTGTGAGTCAAATTGAGTGGTCAAGTTGCATTGTTGAGAGGAATAGTGAAGTTGGTGTGTGCATATAGAGTATTTGAGAGAAGCTTTTGAAAAGGAAGTGTAGATACTTTAGAATATTGCAATGGGTCCCTGATATGTGTTGTATTGTGAGTTGAAAGGTTGTGAGAGTGGAATTATACCCAATTGAGTGACTTTTATATGCTACAAGGAACAGTGTGAATATGTTGAATGAAGAAGTCCTAATGAAATTGTAAATTGAAAATTGTGTTTGCATATTAGAGTTGTGTATTTGTGTGTTGTAGGCCTCCCCCTACTGCATTAGGAGTATTTTTTTTTTTTTATAGACTTGTATGGAAATTTTGGTAGCATAGACAAGGCAATCAACTAGCTTGTATAACTGTTTGAAAAAATAACTCAATGAAAGCTTTGGAAGCATACACAAAGTAACTCAATTGTTAAATAACAAAATGCCTCAAAGAGATGTGGTCTAAAAATGTAATTGGAAAGTGTATAAAATTGTGCAATTTAAAATGTCCATTGACAACCTAAGGTTGTAACATGACAAACAAAAAATGATCAACATGGAATATGAAAAACAACAAAAATGAAAGCAAGCCATATTAGAATGAAATAAAATGTACAAAGACTTCACATACCTAAAAAACCAGAGTTTGAAATGGAGGAGTTCTACCCAATTATGTAGCCTTTGCTTATTCTTTCCTCAAACTCCTCAACAATTTGACTTTTTCAAAAGCTTGTTCCCCTCCAAAATTCAATTGTATATCAATTATCACTAGAATTCAAAATTGAATTGATATTATATGCCATTCAACATGAAAAATATGCTATTTCATGCAAAGGTGGTGAAAAGATCATTAAAAAGGTGGTGGAATCTAAAAATCATGCATGGACACTTCACTCAATCTTTAAAAGCTACATTTTGTCACAACAAGCGCTAAACCAGGACAATATACAGAATGTGGGCCAACCTCACTAGTATATTGAGTTTTTTTTACCATTTTTAGTGCAAGATAAAATGCCCTCGCATTATGATAAAGTTGGTTTCTTTTCTAGATTTATTTTCTCTCTTTGTCTCTACTCTCTCCCACTCTCTCCTACCCTCCCCCCCACTCTCCCACACTCTCTCCCACCCTCTCCCAACCTCTCCCACTCTCTCCC
>VDFB02075321.1:269400552-269464216 GCA_007258455.2 Sequoia sempervirens
CCCTATCTCCCACTCTCTTCCACTCTCTTCCTCTCTCCCTCCCACTGTCTCCCATCTTCTTCCACCCTCCCACCCTCTCTCACTCTCTCCCTTCCTATCTCCAACTCTCCCACTCTCCCACTCTCCCACACTCTATACCACTCTCTCCTACTCTCTTACCCCTCCCTCCCACTCTCTCCCACCCTCTCCCATACTCACCCACTCTCTCCCTCCCTATCTCCCACTCTCTCACATGCTCTCCCACTCTCTTCATCCCTCCCTCCTCACTCCCACCCTCTCCTACTATCTCCCACTCTCTCCCGCCCTCTCCCATCCTCTCCCACTCTCTTCCTCCCTCGCTCCCACTCTCTTCCACCCTCTCCTACCATCTCCCACTCTCTCCCACCCTCTCCCACTCTCTCTTCCTCCTCCCTCCCACTCTCTCCCACCCTCTCCCACTCTCTCCCACTCTGTCGCACCCTCTCCCACTCTCTCAAACCCTCTCTCCCACCATCTCACCCACTCTCCCACACTCTCCCCCACTCTCTTCCACTCTCCCACACTCTCTCCCTCCCTATCTCCCACTCTCCCACTCTTTCATACTCTCTCCCTACCTCCCTCCCACTCTCTCCCACTCTCTTGGTCTTTCCCTCCTCTCTCCCACCCTCTCCCACCCTTTCCCACTCTGTACCACCCTCTCCCACTCTCTCCCACTCTCCCAACCTCTCCCACTCTCTAACACTCTCTTCCTCCCTCCCTCCCACTCTCTCCCACCACTCTCCCACACTCTTTCCCACTCTTCTTCCTCCCTATATCCCACCCCTCTCCACCCTCCCCACCCTTCCACCTCCCTCTCCCACTCTCTCCCACCTCTCCCACACTCTCCCACACTCTCTCCCACTCTCTCTCACTCTCCCTCCCTATCTCCTACTCTCCCACACCTTCCCACCTTCCTCCCTCCCACTCTCTCTCCCACCTCTCCCACTTCTCTCCCACCCTCTCCCACTCTCCTGCCACTCTTTCCTTCCTATCTCCACTCTCCCACCTCCCACACCTCTCCAACTATTTCCCACCTCTTCACTCCCTCCTCCCACCTCTCTCCCACCCTCTCCCACCCTCTCCCACCTCTCCCACTCTCTCCTCCCTATCTCCCACCTCCGCACCTCCCACTCCTCCCACCCTCTCCCACTCTCTCCCACTCTCTTCCTCCCTCCCACTCACTCTCTCCCACTATCTCCCACCCTCTCCTACTCTCTCTCTCCCTATCTCCCACTCTCCCTCTCTCTCCCTCCCTATCTCTCACTCTCCCAATCTTCCACACTCTCTCCCACTCTCCTAGACTCTCTCCCACTCTCTCCCTCCCTATCAACCACTCTCCCACTCTTCCTCCCTATCTCCCACTCTCTGCCACTCTCTTCCTCCCTCCCACTATCTCCCACCCTCTTCCACCCTCGCCCACCCCCTCCCAATTTCCCTCCTCCTTCCCATTCACCACCTCCCCACACTCTATCCCACCTCTCACACTCCCTCCTCCCCTCCCTCTCACTCTCTCCCACCCTCTCCCACCCCTCTCCCTCCTCCCTCCCACTCACCCACCCTCTTCCACCCTATCCCACCCTCTCCTACCCTATCCCACCCTCTCCCACTCTCTCCCTCCCTATCTCCCACCCTCCCACACCCTCTCACACTCTCTCTCTCCCACACTCTCTCCCACCCTCTGCCACTCTCTGCCACTCTCATCCTCCTTATCTCCCACTCTCTCCCTCCCTATCTCCCACTCTCCCACACTCTCTGCCACTCTCTCGCACTCTCCCCAACTCTCTCCCACCCTCTCCTAACCTTTCCCACTCTCTCCCACCCTCTCCCACCTTCTCCCACCCTATCCCACTCTCTCTCCCTCCCTATCTCTCACTCCAACACTCTCTCCCACTCTTCTCCCTCCCCTCCCACTCATCTCCCACCTTCTCCCACCCTCCTCCCACCCTCCTCCCTATCTCCACTCTCCCAACCTCTCCCACTCTCCCACTCTCCTCCCTTTGCTCCACCCCTCCCACCCTCTCCCACCTCTCCCACTCTCTCCCACCCTATCCCACTCCCTCTCCCACTCTCTCCCATTCTCTTCCCACTCCCTCTTCCTCCCCTCCCACTCCCTCCTCATGACACCCTCCCACCCTCCCACCCCTCTCCCCACCCCTCTCTCCCTCCTCCCAATCTCTCCCAATTTCTCCCAACCTCCAACTCTCTCCCACTCTCTCCTCCCCCTCCCACTCCCTCCCACTCTCTCCCACCCCTCCCACCCTCCCACCCATCTCTAAGTCTCTCCCTCTCACCTTACCTAGCCAATTCCTCCTTACCAACCCCCATCTCCCACTCCCTCCTTTTAAACCTCACTCCACCCCTCCCTCTCTCCGACTCTCTCCTCTCCCCATCCCAGCCCTACCCATACAACCTCTCTCTCTCTCTCTCTTGAAATTATCCCTCCCTCTAAAGACATACATAAATACATACAAGCATAATACATATGTACATAAAATCCTACATCCATACAATATACATGCACTAATACATATAGGCATACATACATACATAAATAGAAGGATATATACATACATACATACATGACACACCAACATACATGTACACACAAACATACAAATATATCAACAAACATTCAATAGAGTGGCATTTAACATTAATGAAGACATAATGTGAGCGTGTTATAATGTACTCGTGTTATATTTTGCTTTGGGAATCCTTGAGCCTTAGCATTGGTATTTTCCTTGGAATACCAACACAAAGGATTAGAGGGCATTCCCAACTACTAGAGATGTGTTTTTGTAAATTTTACAATTTTTTCACATAATCAGGTTCATGCTCACTGTCAAGATTGCACCTGGTTCAATATCGAAAAAATAAAACACATGGGAAATGTTAGGTTCTCTCTTAGCTATTCAACGATGTAATTTTTTTCACTTTTTAACAATCTTAAGTCTTTCATCCATAATTTCTTTTGTTTCTAGGTCTCTTTTTCACCAAAAAGCAGTGTTTGGTATTTTTTGTTATAAATTAACCGTTCATCAAAATTTCAAATAAATCACATTTTTAGAAACTAGACTCCATTCTACAAATTTTTTAAAAAAATTTAAAAAAAAAATCAATTACCTTCAAAAAATTTATGGGAGCATGGCCAAAATTCTACATTTAGGAAGCCTGTAATTTAGAAAATTATTAGTAAAAATCAAATATTCATTAAAAAATCATCAAAAAAATCATGCATCAACTACATACTGTTAGTTAACTTCTTACAATAGCAATTTTAAAAATACTAAAAAAAAATTTCACCATGCTAGGGTCGTACAAGAGTTTCTATGTTATGTTTTTTGACAAAAAGTAGCACTAATTTGTGTGTACGCACTCCTCTTATGAACCCCTTTAATCTCAACCATTTTCAAAATAAATTAGTAGTTTAGAAAGCAGAGTTGAAGCACTTTGATCCTTGTTTTTGTTCCATCTCAAAATTTTGAGTGTAACTATCCTTAATTTCACATCCAAGGTCAGTATTTCTTGATTTAAAAAAAAAAGTGGCCACTTAAGCTCCCTTTTTGGGAACCATCTTGGTACACTTACCCAAAGAGTCCAATGTAGTTGGAATCAAATAATCCCCTTACAGGAAGACCATTGAAAAAATTATGGACTTTGAATGGTCAACAGAGGAAAAGTATCAAGAATGGGTAAGTATGTATGTTGGAAAATTCAGTTTGGGTTGAAGTGTGAAACATATACTTGGTCAAGTATTGTATAGGTCTGGCCATATAAAAAACCAATGTATAAAACATAAGTTTCACTGGGGATTTGTGAATTGGTACTGATGTGGAATGTTGATTGAAATGCTGACTCATTTTCAATCCACATCATTTTGTCTTTTTCCTTGATGATACCAAGGTGCCATGGTGAAGATGTTTACTCTTTTTGACCTATGCTTTTGAAGACAAGGCTAATCCTCTTTGCAAATGCAAATGATCTTTGTCTCATTTGGTTTCCCTATGCTTTGATAAATGCAAATATAACTAAATTGGGAATCTGTCTTCCTGCAGTCCAATCTTATAGTGACATGTGTACACTTGGCCTAAAGTTTGTTTTTCTCCCTTACTTCATAAAGGGAATCAAGGGCCATTTGTACAGGTCTTTTGGTTGAATACTAGAGCTACTTTGTGAAAACTAAGAACACAAAGATAATATGTTTAGTGTTTATCAAATTCTTTGAGTATAGGTTGCATATTTTGTTGAATGTATGGTTTTTGGATGTATCAGAATGATGATGGAGATTTTCCAAATCTATAGTCTCTCCATTTTGATGATGTATAGGAATTATTAATGAAAATATTGATCAGAGATCATTTCATTAATTATCATCATTTTGTACTTTGATATATGTTTTGGTTTTAGCTCTTGTTCATAGAAGAAGTTAAAAAGCTTGAATCAACTCTTGAATTCTTATGCATGATCTAGGGATGTGATAAGTAGTCTTTAGAATTTAGTTACTGATTTACGAATTGCTAAGTAATATTAAAGAGATCTTGACTATGAAAAATTAAATATTCCTTATGTTTCAAATTTTCTCAGACTCCTAGCCCCAAAGATAATGACACTGGTCACGAATGATTTTAATGTCTTCCATAAACCCAGTTGTTTGACCTGAGATTTTTTTTTAAATAATCATTGATCTACTTTTGACTTGTGTTTTTTTGTTGTTTTGGTATTCCCAGCTTAAGGTGTGTTGTTTGTTTAGGAAATTACCAATTCCTTGATAAATTTCAACATATTGGCTATGGATGATAATGTGTCTGCTTAAATATATGTAATGTACATGTGAATTGTTTCAAGTAATGGTATAATATAAATTTTTGGATTACCCTCCCGGTTTTTGCAGAGCCCGAAGTGTAGGAGATAAAGCAATTAATGCCATATCTCATTAGTTGGCCACTTCTCTAGCAGATATTCAACAATTGAACTTGGAAAGCTCATAGGTACATGTTTTGACCTAATTGGTTCGTTGTGAAAACAACCAACATAACTCTACAAAAACTCAACCCATTTTAAGTGCCTCTTATTCAACTTTCCTTGACTATTGGGATACTGCAAAGCCTAGAAATCAGTATATAAAACAAATATTTTTTCCCATCAAATAGTGTGTCCATTTCTTCAAATCCTAAACTTTATCATAGAACTCTTGATCATGGACAAAATATTTCTTCTTAACATCATTTAACTTCTCACTAAAATAGGCAATGGGCTTACCTTCTTGACTCAAAACAACTCCTATGGCAGTGCCACTAGCATCATAATCTACTTGAAAGAGCTTATTGAAACTTGGAAGAGGAAAAATAGGTTGCTCTATAAATTTCTTCTTCAACATATCAAAACTTTTTGTTGCTCCTGTAGTCCACTTAAACTTTTTTATATCCCCTCGCATTGCTTTAGGTAGAATTCTTCTATATATTCCTTAACAGACCTTCCTGCTTGTTTCAACCCTTGCATCTTCTTCAACAAATCCAACTCATAGTCCCCAGGGATGAACTGTCTTTTCAATTTTTCCACCATCTTATCCCATCTTGATATTTTCTCTTTTCCTCTTCTATTTCTTTCCAATTGGACTTCATTCCACAATATGCTAGCATGTCCTTTCAATTTTTCCTTTGCAAATTTGACCCTATCTGGGTCTTTTATTTCCTCATACTCAAAATACTCTTCCATGTCATTGATCCAATCCATCAACTCCTTTGGATTTAGGTTTCTAGAAAAATTAGAAACTTCTATCATTGGCCTCTTTTCAATCTTGGAAATGGCCCTAATCAGTCTAACTTCTCCAGGATCCATTACATCATGTGCTTCCTCTTCAAATGGCTCCACATCCTCAGCCTCATCCTCACTTTCATCTCTTCTTCTGACATTAACTCCCCTATGCAGCTCCTCTTGTAGTGCTTGAACTTGTCTCTAGAGGGATCTAAAACCCTCTTCTGTTACCCCAACATTTCTTCCAACACGGTTTCTTCGTGGAGGCATCTTTTTTCACAAACCCACAAGCACAAGTCCTAGTGCAAAGTGCCTCATACTTGGCAATCTATTTACACACTCAAGAAAACCTGCTCTACTACCACTTGATGAAGGGTACTCCCCTTACAATCTAAAACTCACAAAAATAATAGATAATGACACAAAAAAAATGCAAGAAGGAAAGCAAATACTTTCTATTATCCCTAAAATGAAAATGAAATTACAACATTATATTTGCCATCACATGGGCTTCCTGATTACATAAATCTACAAATCTACAAATTGGATCCAACATCTACTCAACTCTTCCCCCCTCTCTGTAACCTCCCCTTACATCCTTTATTTGGAAAGTGTAATTGGCCTAGAATCTTCTAGAAAGTGTAACTACCCTAGAATATTCTAGAAAGTGTAACTTCCTTAGGAAGATATTTTGAAATTTTATTAATTTTGGTATTACAACTTTGCAGGGTCATAACTTCTGATACGATCATCAAATTTTCTATTAGAATACCTTTTCAGAAACGTCTCAAGAAATATTTTTCCAAATAGTAGGGCCTAAAGGCCACCTACTTTCATTTTCCACCAATTTTCAGGCCCACTCGAAGCCTCTAAGTGCCTCAAAATTGATCTCGAAGATTTTACTAGGATTTTCAAAAAGTAAAAGTTTAATCTCTCAAATGACAAATGGTATTCAAGTGATTTCTTCTCCATTGGATTCAATTTACCATTTTAGAGGTCTGTGTAAGATTTCATGTCAACTATGCATAAATGCAAACTTACAAAATTAGTAACCCTACCAAATTTAGCCCTTATTGAAAAGAAACAACTTTTTTTGGGTGATGCAAGATTGCTCTTACACCCTGGATGCTCTTGCATCACACACCAGGGGTAATTTGAAAAGTGACCTTGTCACTTCTCAAGAGTTAGGGCCTTCCTCTCCATATCACCAATTAATCTACATATTTCCCATTTCTTGTGCTTCTTCCTACACAACTATCTAGAATGTCTTCTATCTCCTCCTTTTCTGAAGTAGGTGCTAGAATGTTCTAGTATGCCTCTATTATTTCTTCAGCAATTCCTCACTCATGATATTCTGTTAAATCTCAGATGTTAAACACAGGTGAAATATGAAGTCCATTAGGCAACTCTACCTCATATGAATTTCTTGAATCATGCATATTCAAGATCTTGCATGGTCTAAACTTCTTCATCTTCAACTTGTATGTACCAACTAGAAACCTTTCCTTTCACAAATGAACCATGACTTCATCTTCTACCTGAAACTCCTTATACCTCCTTTTCTAATCTACCTTAGGATTATACTAATAATTCATCTTATTGATATGCGTCTTCACCTAGTCATGCAAATTCTTCAGGTGCTCAACAAAATCTTTAGCCTTAGTACTACTCTTCTCTCCTTTATTCATCTTTCTTAGTTCAAAAGCATTCCTCAGACTACTCCCATATACAATCTAGAATGGTGATTTACTAGTGCTCCTGTTGATAGAATTGTTATAAGCAAATTCTTCCTATGGTAAAATCAAATCCCATCCCTTTGGTTTATCTCCTACTAAGCATCTTAGCAGGTTAACCAAACTCCTATTGACCACCTCTGTTTGTCCATCAGTCTGTGGCTGGTGAGTAGAACTGAACTTCAAATTAATCTTCAACTTCTTCCATAATGTTCTTCATAAATAACCAAAAAATTTGGTATCTCTGTCTAAAATTGTACTCTTCGATAGACCATGTAGTCTCACCACTCTCTGAAAAACAACTTTGCAATATGAACATCACTGGTCTTATGACAAAAAATGAAATGTGCCATCTTTGAAAATCTATCCACCAACATAAATATGGAATCATGCCCTCTCTGTGTCCTCAAAAATCCAAGGACAAAATCCATACTAATGTCCTCCCATGGCCTCTTAGGTATAGGTAATGGCTGATACAATCCAGCATGCTGACTTGTTCCTTTTTCCATTTGACATACTATACAACTTTGTACAAAATTCTTCACATCCTGTTCTAACTGTGGCCAGTAATAATTCTCACTAACAAGATCAATGGTCTTATCTCGACCGAAATTTCCAACCAATCCTCCACTATTCTTTTCATTGATTATATTCTCTTGTAGAAATACTTGGAATGCACAATTGGCTTCCTCTAAACAACATTTTGTCTATGATTAGGAAATCCAACCATCTTGTCCTATCCAATGTAACAGGTTCCAAACAAGCATTCCAATCTTCTACAAAGTTTAGATCTTCTGGATACAAAATCTCTAGTTCATTGAACGCAACAACCACTATATTCATCTCTATCAACAAATTTATCCTTCTACTTAAGGCATCTACAACTTTATTTGATCTTCCACTCCTGTGCTTCAAAAAAAAATTATAACTCTGCAAAAACTCAACCCATTTTAAGTGCCTTTGATTCAACTTTCCTTGACTATTGAGATACTACAAAGCCTTGTGATCAATATATAAAAAAAAATCTTTTGGAAACAAATAGTGTCTCCATTTCTTTAAAGATTGAACTATAGCATAGAACTCTTGATCATATAAAAAATATTTCATTTTAGCATCACTTAAATTCTCACTAAAATATGTAACAGGCTTACCTTCTTGACTCAAAATAGCTCCTATGGCAGTGCCACTAGCATCACAATCTACCTGAAAAACCTTATTGAAATCTGGAAGTGCCAAAATAGGTTGCTCTATAAATTTCTTCTTCAACATATCAATTTTTTTCTGATCTTGTAGTCCACTTAAACTCTTTTCTATCCCCTTGCATTGCTTGAGTTAGAGGTGCACAAATACTACTGAAACTCTTAATAAAAATTCTGTAAAAACTTGCTAGTCCATGAAATGATCTTACCTCTGTAACACTCTTTGGGGTAGGCCATTCAATGATATCTCTCACCTTCTTTGGTTCCATTTTAAAACCCTTTGCTGAGACAACAAATCCCAGATACACCAACTCCCTTTTTACAAAACTACATTTCTTAAAATTAATCAACAACTTCTCATCCCTTAGCTTCTAAAAAGAAAATAGATATGCATCAGGTGCTCCTCCAATGTCTTACTAAAAATCAGAATATCATCCAAATAAACAATAACAATTTTTCCTAAAAATTCTTTTAATACCTCATTCATAAGCTGCATAAATGTGCTTAGTGTATTAGTTAGCCCAAAAGGCATGACTAACCACTCATACAAGCCCTCCTTGGTTTTAAAGGTTGTCTTCCATTCATCTCCTTCTCTAATACAAATCTGGTGATATTTTCTCTTTAAATCTATCTTCGTGAATTACTCAGCTCCATTCAAACAATCCATAATTTCATCCATCCTTGGCAAGGGAAATCTATACTTGATGGTGATCTTGTTGATGGCTCTAGAATCTATACACATCCACCATTCCCCATCCTTCTTTGGTGCTAGTACAATATATTGCATATGGACTCAAACTCTCTTGAATCAATCCCTTCTGTAATAACTCTTGCAATTGTCTATTCAACTATTCACTCTCTGCTGGAGTCATATGATGAGCTGCCTTATTCAGAAAAATAGCTCTGGGAATTAGGAGCATCTGATGACTAATCTTTCTTACTGAAGGAAAACCTTCAGGTACGTTATAAAAAATAATAGCTTCAAACTCATTCAACAAATCTAGAACCTCTATAGGTACCTCAATAGTATCTTATTTATCAACTCTAGGGATCAATGCAAAACACATATGCTCATGCTTCATACCTTCTAGGAACTTCTTCCATCAACCAAAAAAATTATTGCATTACTACATACCTTTTCCTCTGCCTCTTTCAAGGGTTTCAACTTATGACGAAATCTATCCTTTTTCAAAGAATAGGTGTTGGCATGTCCATCATGCATTGCTTGTTGATCAAACTGCCATGGTCTACCTAACAACATATAACAAACATCCATATGCATAATATCACACAATACCTCATCATTGTAATTTCTAGTCTTAAACTTTACCATACATTGTTAATTTACCAAAGCTTTATGGTCTTTCTGCAGCCAAGCAATCCGGTATGGATTTGGATGCCTTGTTCTCTCCAACTACAACTTACTAACCATCTCTTCAGAAACAAGGTTATCAGTACTACCTCCATCAATAATAACATTGCAAACTTTACCTTGACACTTACATCTAGTGCAAAACAAATTCTTCCTTTGAGTTGGCTCTTTCTCCTCATTCAACAAGGCTCTTCTAGTAAAATGAACCTCTCCTCTTTCTCCATCCTCAGAATGTGAAGACTCAACATGTTCATCTACATGTGCAACTCATGCATTACCCTTAATTCCTCTATTTGTCCTTCCTTGATGTTGAGGACACTTGTATGCCCTATGCCCTTCTTCTCCACATTGGAAACAGGTTCCATGAAAGTCTCCTCTCCCTAGTCCTTGCCCAAATCTTCCTCTTCCTCTTTGGTCTCCATTATGAGGACGATAGGTGTTATCTTCTTTTTGGTTTTGGTTGCTACTAGATCCTTCACCCTTCTTTTGGTTTTCATTTTGACCTACATATGACCATCCACTAGTCCTTCCACTGCTACCTCCACCTCTTTGCTTACTTTCAAACCTCCTATTCAACTTCTCTTCTACCTTGAAATTAAATGGATATGCATCTTCAATGGTAGACATTCTTACCAAATTTAGATCTTCTTGAATGCTTGGATTCAACCCATTTATGTAACGAGAAACTTCCTCCTTTTTGGCCTCAGAATGACCTATTCTGGTCAGAACTTAGTAGAATTCTTCTTTATACTCCTTAACAAATTTTCCTCCTTGTTTCAACCCTTACATCTTCTTCAACAAATCAAACTCATAGTCCCAAGGAATGAACCATCTTTTCAATTTTTCCACCATTTGATCCCATCTTGTTATTTTCTCTTTTCCTCTTCTATTTCTTTCCAACTGGACTTCTTTCCACCATATGCTAGCATGGCCTTTCAGTTTGGCCTTTGCAAATTTGACCCTATTTGGGTCTTCTATTTCCTCATACTCAAAATACTCTTCCATGTCATTGATCCAATTGATTAGCTCCTCTAGATTTAGGTTTCCAAAAAAAAAGAAACTTCTATGTTTGGCCTCTTTCCAATCTTGGAAATGGCCCTAATTAGTCTAAATTCTCTAGGATCCATTACATATTGTGCTTCCTCTTTGAATGGCTCTACATCTTCAGCCTCATCCTCACTTTCATCTCTTCTTCTAACATCAACTCCCCTATGCAGCTCCTCTTGTAGTGCTTGAACTTGTCTCTGGATGGCTCTAAAACCCTTTTTTGTTACTCCTACATTTCTTCCAACATGGTTTCTTCGTGGAGGCATATTTTCTTACAAACCCACAACCACAAGTCCTAGTGCAAACTGTCTCACATTTGGCAATCTATTTACACACTCAGGAAAACCCACTTTAATACCACTTGATGAAGGGTATTCACCTTATAATCTAAGACTCACAAAAACAACAAATAATGGCACAAACAAAATGCAAGAAGGAAAGAAAATGTTTTTTATTATCACTAAAAGGAAGAGAGGTGGAGATAGAGAGTCGATGGATAGGGGGGATAGGGAGGGAGAGATGGTGAGAGATAGAGAGGGGGAGATAGAAAGGGGGAGGTAGAGAAAGGGATATAGATAGGTAGAGGAGGAGAGATAGATAAAAGGGTTTAGGGTTTAGGGAGATAGAGAGCAACAAGGGAGATATATCTATGACTCTCCCTAAATCTCTATCTATTCATCCTTATCTCTTTATCTCTCTACCTCTCTCTACCTTTTTGTCTCCCTTTCTATTTGTATGTTTCTCATTATCTCCCTCTCTCACTATATTTTCTTCCCTATATTTATCTTTGTCTCCTTAAGTGTGCAATGGGTACATTGAAGAGGTCTTAAAGGAGAATTATCATATCTTTCATAAAATGGCATGCTACCTTGAGCATAACTCCCCAAGGACACATGCCATCCTTGGATTGTTGACATGAAACAACCAATCAAAATTTAGTTTCTCTTTTCCTTTGTATCTCTTATATTTCTCTCTCTCATGCTCTATCTCTCTCTCTCTCTCTCTCTCCCTATCTATCTAAGTTCATCTCTTTCTCTCATTCTCTATCCTTTTAGTTTCTATATCTCTTTCTATTAGCTAATAGGCTACATATATTGTGATATTTGAGCTTGAAACAAATCTCATGCCTGGAAACCACTATTGTGTCATTTGAAAACAAGTTTCAACTGCCATTTAATGGTAAACCAGCTGTAGTGTAATGGTAAAATCCTCTAAAATATCAGGTAAAAGCCTATATATACTATTATATAATAATAAATATAATTATATTATATATAATTTAATCTAATATTACTATTATATTAAATATATATTATATTATTTATTTTTTGTATTGGGAGAACACCAAGGAAAATACAGAATATATAATTTCATGAAGAAAGAACATGAATGTCTATTATTAATCTACAAGAATGAGCTACAAAATATAAATCTAATATAGCTAATATATATTTAACTAATATATACTTGACTATATTGTAGAATATTAAAACCTAGCTAAATGGTGCCATAATTTTCAATTTAATTAACATACTCTAAAACCTAACAAAACCAGGTTGTAGCTCATCAAATTGGAGAAGTGAAAGGTCAATACCAATGCCGAGGAAGAGTTTGGAGTTAAAACAAGGTCAATACCAGTGCTGACGAAGAGAAAAGGAGTGAAAACAAGGTCAATACCAACACTGAGGAAGAGCTTGGAGGAGTGAAAACAAGGTCAATACTAGCACTGAGGATGAGGTTGAGGGCACTCAAGGAAAATCAATGACCAAGGGACAATGAGTACTGTAATTTTGGCACCCCCATTCTCTTTAACCTATAATTTTCATGCCTAGTTTCCAAAGATCTTCTCATACATTGGCACCCCCAAAGGTCTAGGATTTCATCACACATAGCCTTCATCGCATGATTTTGAAGCAATTGTAGACTTAGTACAAGTATATGCTAGGTTAAGCTAGATCTAATTAATGGAAATAGAGGCATACAATTCTTATTTAATACGTCCACCACAAACATATGCAAGGAAAGGTCTCCTCCCTTCTTGGTAGTGATAACCTTCTCCACACACAACCCTTAAAAATTATGAATAGAGGAATATAATCCTTGAAGAACTCAAAGTTGATTCTCTCCTACCTGATGCAATTAGTCATTTTATCCTTACAAAAATTTATAGTGATTACTAGAGGCACATAGACCAATTCTTCATAATAGATGAATTTTATCATGCTTTTCCAATGATGGCATTATGAGAAAACCTTAGGTTAACTGAATAATTCCTAGCTAATTTCTTTAAATCATGTCCAACCTTACAAGAGAAGAACACTACTATGTGTTCTTGGATACCATGGAGAAAGGCTCTTTGGGCTCTTTCATCAATCAAGGTATTGTTAAATTTTAACACCTAAAAGTGAGAATGAATATGAATCTTTCCTAGGATGGTGGTCATCCCATTATAGCTCTTAGAGTTGTTAGAGATATTTTTGTTTCGAAGTAGAGATTGGACCATCAAATAGTGTCACCATGACTCTACCAATATATCCATCAAATTGGAAAACCCTGACTTAACAACCACAAATTCACAAGAAAATTGCCCTTGTTAGCCCTAGGGCATCAATTCAATGCCAAGTTTCTTGCTTTAACAAACCCCTAAATGAAATGAGACTCTATCATACCATGTTACATACCAATCCACCAAGTTACAGTTCCAAGATAGTGGGTGGATTGGTGGATGTCATTTCTATTTAGCCCTCAAACCCTTACATAGGAAAAACAGTGCAGTCCCTGTATTTGATTGTTTTCTCCCACAAAACAATGATTTAGCACTTCAAAACAAATGAAAATGAAAGGGAACATCTTCAAATAGTGAAATTTTATTTTAACTTTAAGTTTGTTGGGTAGCCAATTCTTTTAAGTTATCAAATCCTACCATCATGCATAATGAAAATGTTGTTGTTTCAAATGACAATGAGCACTAACTTTCACTATTTGAAGATGTTGAGACCTTGTCATAGAGAACTAGAACATTGATGCAACCACTCATCCTACCTTAAAACATACCAAAAGTATCCTAGCAATTAGACATAGGAAGATTTAAGATGACTTAAACAATTTTTATTGCCAAAGCATAAACTTATGATGACTTAACTAGGCCTAGTACACACTCCCTCCCCGTTAACCACTTAGACATATGGAAATTAAATGTAAATTTTCTTCTATTTTTAGTCATGTAGGTGTCCAATAAACCAATTGGTAGTTTTTCCCTTGAAGTTTATTTACTTGAATGAAGAGAAAAAGTCCTTTTATTACAATTAGAGAATACATTTGAGGCGTTGGTTGTGTAACTAGTGGACCATAGTCACATTTAGCACTTGTTACAAAGTTTGGGAGTTAAAACATTAAGTATATTTTATTTGTGATGGACACATTTGGATAGTAGTAACAATAACTTGCAATCTATCAAGACTTGATTACCTTATAACTTGTCAAATTCTAGTGATGAAATGATAGATTTGTCATAATGTCACCTTGGGATCACATCACCATGAAAGAACTTCATCCAACATCCTTATGAGTGTAGGTACCACCAAATAGGTATTTTTCAAATCTATCTTCCTCGAGCGAGGGATATTTAGGAAGATAAGAGGAAAGTGAGACATGTATTAGGTCTAAAAGAGTGAGATCAACTAGAGGTCAAAAGATTAGAAGAAAATTATGTAAACACATGGAATTTTTTCTTGTTGAAGGGGGATCATGTTCTTATGATGATGAGAGTATAGGCGACATCGAGATACCCTTGAGGTAAAAACATCTACAGAAACAATGGGTACCCAAGGAACTTCCTCCAATAAACACTAATTTTTGTGTCAACGAGAGGATATATCGCATATCACCATCATCATTACATGGTTTGGTCCTATTTTGCATGGACAACATAAAGTTTGGTTACGAAAAATTTATTGAATTCATGGAGTATGTTGGACCCTGTTATAGTTTCAAAGATTGGATACAGTTGGTTCGATATACACGAAGTATGTGTAGGTATGCACTATTAGCAAATTAGATACAACTAAAAGATAAGGATCAAAATAAAAGAGTGGCTATGTACATTGACAGAAGGCCAAAAGCATTAGGGAATATTATAGGGTTTATAAATAGTACATGACCTAGGTCGACAAATAAGCAACCCAATTGTATATTCGAGGCGCACGAGGGAAACTGTGTATTCATATGTACAATAAAATCAATAAATATAGGGGAAGAGTTGCTAATTGATTACAATTTGAATTGCTTAGTTAGAAACACAGTTACTATGGGGGTGGTACGTACTATGTACCATTTTACCCAACCTCCAATTAATGACTCTAATATACCATTTATTATTATGTTTTTTTTCATAAGTCTATTGGTTTCATTTTGGTAATTTTTTTTATACTTAATTTTTGTCACAACAGAAGATTGATCATATATGGAAGGCTCTGGCACAAAGCACAAATAGAAATGCATCTTTAGGTGCTTCTACCCGACAGGTTTACCTCATTGTAATTGTACAAATTAGATATGAGAAAAATGTTTTATTATTATGTTTTTTTCATAAGTTTATTGGGTTAATTTTGATAATGTTTTTAATATTCTTGTTGCAATTGGCTAATCGAGGAAAGCCACCAGTGGTAGAGGAGAGCATCAATAGGGAGGTGCAATCACTATTATGTGATGATGACATCTCATATTCCACAAACCCTATCAATATGCTAAGGAAGACCCAAAAAAAATGCAATGAAGAAATCCTTTAGTTGATATTCATAGCATCTCAAAAAAATGAGATAAGAGAGAGGGTTAAAATATTGACTAAGAGAGCACAAAACTTGCAAGTAAGCTATCACGAGGTCTTTAATTATAACATAAGTTCATTCATGGTTTTATATTTTATACTCTTTTATGTCATGAACTAAAATATGTGTTATTTTTACAAGATTATTTGCATCCTCATGATGTTGCTAGCCATGATCAGGTACTGCAGGTGTTGCCTGAGGAGTAGGGGTTGGTACAAGTGTCGATCCCAATCTTCTTGCACATACATCACATCATCCAACCCCATCATCCATGTCTATATTGTCATCTAAAATTTTGGCAACACATACCATGCAGGCATTAGGTAGTGCACCCTCTTGCAGCGAACACATGCCAAAACATGCGTCGGAACATGTACCTAGGGATGCAGAGGCCACTAGTACTAGTGATGTTTTAGCATGATTTCTTGGATCTTCCCGTATTACTAGTACAAGAACATTTTCGGTCACATTTGTGGTGACCGAGGATTTCATTCCCATAAAGATAGAGAAGGTCCTAGGTACTTTAAAATGTTTTAATTATTATTATATATAATCTAATTGAAATTTACTTATTGATCACTCTTTTTAGACTAATGATCCCATGATCATTTTGTAGTAAATGATTTTTTAATAAACATCTAAGTGATATTACATTGGAGCTCTTTGGGCCCACCATACGTACATGGTGGAATGCCCAAAATGAAGATTTAAAAGATGAGCTCATTAACTATTTAGTTGTGTTGTTTGGTGATAAAGCATTCAACCAAACGAAGGTCCTTAAGAAAGCTGACTACCTATCTAAAGTATGTGAGGGACCAATATAGGTCACATTTAGAGAAGAACAAAAAGTACAAGTGTCCCTCGATGATTCTAGAGAGGGAGTGGAAGGACCTAGTGTCAGATGGAAAGGATAAGGCTAAAAAGAAAAAAGGAAAGACACCATCGGGCCAAGGAAGGTATGTGATACTATCAACAATGTAATTATATACTGATTACTCTTTGTTTTTACATAATCTAACATATTTCAAACTTTTAATAGGCTGACCAACACATCAAAGGCAACACAAGAAAGACTATAAAAACACGGGTAGCATAAAATTGGCTGTAGTGGCTATATGAAATTAGCTGCATGAATTGTAAGTATCAATAAATGAAATATTGCATTCAAATAATAAATTGCAAACATTTTTTGTTTTATCACACCATAGAAGCAAAATTCATGATCTTATGCAAAAATGTAGGGCTCTAAATTCAATAGAGTGCCCATAGAAGAGGACCTGAAGATTTCCTTCCAACAAGGCTATGGAGTCGTGGCTAAATGCCTAAGAGTCTTGACTAGGAAAACACAATCTTCCACTACATCTAATATGCAGGTAAATAAACTCAATAAATTTTATTTAAAATTGAATACTTGTGCAATCTATTCAATATTAATTTCCAACATAAAGCAATTATGTTCCTATTTTTTTTAAACAAAAAAGCAATGATAATACTACACATGACATTGGAATACAGCCTGGTGAGGGTGGAGCACAACCTACAAATGAAGGTCATGGTGTGCATCCCAGTACTAGATGTATTCATGTTCTATACAAAGTGCAATATGGATTAATACAATTAAACATCTTTCATTGCAATTAGTGTATTAATTAATATAACCTTTCATGTTTCAACTTTAGAGCATGTAGAGCATGATCAACATGTTGAGGATGATCAGGCTAGAGAAGATCAGGAACATGATGTGGCCCCATCAGGTAAAGAGGACCACTCTAATGTTCTTTTAAACATATTTAATTGCAATTGGTGTATAAATTAATGTAAAATTTTGTGTTTCAACTCTAGATCAGGATTTAGAGGGTGTTCAGTATGTTGAGCATGAGGCTATAAGAGAAGATCAGGAACATGATGTGGCCCCATCAGGTAAAGAGAACCACTCTATTGTTTTTTTAATTAATGAAATACTTGTAACAATAATAATAAAACATATCAATTTAACATTTCTTTGTTATTGCAACAGACCCCCCTTGTAGTGGCATCCAAGTCGTGAGTACACGACTAGGTGTACATTAAGATCACATGCAGAGGGCATAACAACTGAAGGGGGGGTAGATGATTTAGAAAATGATACTCCACTTCAGCTTTATTTATCTTCAAAAAAGAAACATAAAAAAAGTGATTGTAATCATATTATGAATGAATGTGAATATGTTAATGAATGAATGTTATATGTTAATGAATGAATGTTATATGATAATTAATGAATGTTATATGTTATTAATGGATGAATGAATGATTAATGTTATATGATCGAGTATGGGGAATTGAGAGTGATGTGAGGGGGGGAGGGGCCAAATGAGCTTCCACCGTCACATGGTTGGCCTTGTTAAGTAGAGAATATTAAAATATTCTTGAAATAAAGAGAAGCTCAATAAGGTAATGAACTTTTGAATATAAGAAATGCATCGTTTGAAGCACCAAACCAATATACAAAGATGAAAGAAAGTGCTAAATTTTCACTATGGTGGCAAAAAAATGATTCTTTATACCCTGATGCCTTCATTTTCCAAGCCAATTTATCCTGCTTTGCATAGCCCTTCCATGTTTGTGGATGCAGATATGACTCCTACACAAAAAACATGTGCCATTTTATGGCCTTCAATCCAACTACATCCAAGTATCTTTTTAATTCCTCTATCTTCATCAATTTGCTTACTATTTGAACCTTATACAGATGTTTTAGATGAAGAACCCATTATTGTGAAATGTGCCTCTAGTTGAGTAAAGTGAATCCATGCTCTACATCATAATTTGAAGTTGTTTCCATTCCAATGTTCTGAGTTTAGCTTGTTTGTATGGATTTCTATGAATACCACATTGTGTTGTGTGTGGATTTGGTTTCAAATCTCTCTTTCTTTTGTTTTTAGTGGTGACATAACTCTAAAATTTGACTTCTGCGCATAACAGGTTAGTGGAAAAATTGACAGCTTTGAAGGGTTTAGAGGCTACATAGATAGATACATGGATATTTGGATCTTATTGTTGATGGGAGGCTTCCACTTAACCATTAAATTTTGTTCATATATTTTGTACTAATTTTTAGGAGCTTAAAGAGGAGGGGAAGCACCCACCTAACCTCCCAAACCTTAAGAGGAGAATAAAAGAGGGTAATGTTTTAATTTTGATTGTTGTTGCATTGTTTTCAAGACTACAAGGCATCACCTGTTTCATCTATTTGGACTATGTTTGATAGTGTTCATTAATAATACATATTTATCCTTTCTCTATCAGTTGTTAGAATTTTGTCCAATTTCAAAGCTTTAAGGAAAAAAGGGTCTACTTGGAAGGACTATACTAAGCGGCTTGTTGCAGATTTGTCTGTATATTATGGCTACAATGACTATTTGATCCTAACCTTCCTCAAGGTTGAAGCCTGATTTTTTTTTAATTTTGTTGCTATTATCTATTCTAGTGCTTTGTTTGATTTCCATTTTAGCACTTTGTTTGCAGCTTAGTGAATTTTAGAATAAAGTTAAATGAGGTGATATTGTGTTGAATGATTGTAAATTGTGGTCTCCAAACTTCAAATGTTCCCTGTTGCTAAAGTATTAGAACTTATTGAAGCGAATGAAGCTCCTCCACCTACATGCCTCCAGACCAACACTTTAAAGGTCAATAGCTAGAATAGCCAATTTACAGTTGAATAAAATACTTATTGCTCACCTGAGTAATCGAGCATCTATTTTTGGATGTTATTTTCCTACATTGATTTTCCCAAAACAAACACAAGAAGCATGCATGAAAAATATACCAATTTTCCTAAAACAAATGTAGGGACTATTCACAAAAGATATCTTAATGTGCATAAAACAAATGTAGGAAGTACCCACGAGAGATGTGTTGATAAACGAAAAAAACACACCATGACCCAGAGCACCTATAGGTACTAGTATAGAAAAGTGGAACACAAAATCTTACTTCATACCAACCTCACTACTCTATGATACAAATATATATTTAGGAGATTGTGATAGAGCTAGAGAAATATATGGATAGAAAGAGATAGAGAGAGGACTGAGAGGGATAGAAAGATGTCTTTGTATTGCTGCAATATCTCATCGAACCTTTCTTGCTGCAATGGGGTTGGCATATTTGTGAGCACTATTATTGTGTGTACTTGCTTGTGTAGGTTCATTTGTGGGTTGTTAGAATCACAAATTTATATGTGTGGGAAATGATCTTGCAACATTGTTTAGTAGAGACCAATGCTAGTTTGGCTTGTGATGTTAACTCAAGGAGGTTAAGTTTCCACTTATCACTATGTATTGTCCACTTTTGTGCCTTAAAATGGTAAATTCCATCATGATCATAGACTCATGGTTTTCCTATATAAACAAATTATATCTTTTTATGTATAATTTTAGTTATCTCCTTCTCCTGATTTTAAATAAGTAATATTATTTTTCAATAATATTTTAACCAATAGATGTTTTTGGAATAATTCATAGACTCCTATGTCTGCCTTGAAAGAGCTCACTGATGGAGAGAAGAGGTCATAGAAGACTCTCACTGATAGGCAGCAAGTATATGATTCTAACCTTCTGGAGGAGTATCTAGCTCTTCTATTTGTATTTCTAGTTATATCACTTTTTTTCTTAGGAACATTATATTATAAAGCTTTGGCAATTTTTTTATTCCCTTACGTTACATTTTTTTGTTATTTTGGTTTTAGGAAAATCAAGATGCATTGATCAAGTGTATCACATAAGATGTTGGCTTTAGTAATGGAAGACATATAGCTGCATGTATCATCTATAAGTCACTTCTCCAATGACATTCATTTGAAGTTGAAAGAGTAAGTGTTTTCTATCATATCATTCAAATGATTGGTTCAACAATTGAGTTATCATTGATTCTACATTTCCCCAGTTTTGAGTAGTTTATGTGAATTGGCCCTACAAAATATAATGATTTACTCAAAATTTTATAATGATTTACTCATGTAAATTTATCAATAATAACTACATTTTGAGTCAGAAAAATGGATGTAATTGGACCTATAGAATATAATTTCCCATAGTCACCTTGTTCTACTCTTAAAAATCCTTCTGATCAAAGATATTATGGCAAAAAAATCACATTGGCATGAGCTAGTATGGGTTTTCTTGACCTATTATGGGTTACAAGCACTTTTTAGCACATTGATGAGAAATCAAAACTGTTGTAGCAATCAGGATTACTAAAGAAGACATATCAAGGAGATTGGATTATGGTATCATCGATGAAGAGAAGCTATCAGCAAGACAAGTCATCTCAACATGAAAAATATATGCTAGCCCAAATGTTTAAGTCTCACCGATGAAGTTTCATCAGTGAGACCATCATTTCTTTCACCAATAGGAGCACTGGGAATATATCAGTGAGACATAGTAGGTTAGGTAAACATTCAAAACTTACCCTAATGGTATAAGTCTCACCAATATACTTCCTCATGCACTGTCAATGAGACCACAATTTAGTCCTCTCGATAAATCTTTTTTTTTTAAACTACAATGTTTCATCAAAATTTCAATGAACTAGTCTGACGAAAAAAAAAAGTGCGACAAGGTTGTTATAACTCTGACACAATTTTGGTCTCATTCCGATGGTGAGATTGTTGAACAAATTACGAATGTGTGTTGGACTTTCAACGCAACTTGGTCATAATTCCAACAAACTTCTCATGTTGTTCTGATGAATTGGCAAAGGCAAGCCACGTGTTTTATGGCTATTGTTCGTCGATATAGCGACACAAATTTCATCGATATTCTAACGAACACCAGGTCCCTTTTTTGTGGCAGAAACTGACGAAGTTCAGTCATGATTTCAACATTTTAAAGCTTGTCAGGAAATCAACAATAATGTAGTGACAAAAAATTTCAATGATTCATCAGAATTCCAACAATAGTCTGTCGATAGTTTAACAAACTTTCGTTGGAAAGTGGAATAAAATACAGTAATGATAAATCTACAAATCTGCAAATTGGATCCACCATCTACTCTACTTTCCCCCCCTCTATGTAACCTCCCCTTATATCCTTTATTTGGAAGGTGTAACCACCCTAGAATCTTCTAGAAAGTGTAACCACCCTAGAATCTTCTAGAAAGTGTAACTTCCTCAGGAAGATATTTTGGAATTTTATTAATTTTGGTATTACAACTTTGTGGGGTCATAAATTTTGATTTGACCATTGAATTTTCTATTATAATACCTTTTCTAAAATGTCTCGAGAAATCTTGTGCCAGATAGTAGGGCCTAAAGGCCAACTATTTTCATTTTCCATGAATTTTTGGGCCCATCCAAAGCCTCTAAGTGCCTCAAAATTGACCTTGAAGATTTTACTAGGATTTTTAAAAAATAAAATTTTAATATCTCTCAAATGAAAAATGGTATTGGAGTGATTTCTTCACCATTGGCTTCAATTTACCATTCTGGAGGTCTGTGTAATATTTCATGTCAACTGTGCATAAATGCAAACTTACAAAAATAGTAACCCTGCCAAATTTAGCCCTTATTGAAAAGAAACAACATTTTTTTGGGTGATGTAAGATTTCTCTTACACCCTGGATGCTCCTGCATCAAAAGGAAAGGAATCAAATAGTTTTCTAGGAAAAAGAGATAATTTTTCCCTCCTTTTTAAATAAAAAGGAAACTGCAATAGTCAAGGTCATGAACAATAGGATGGCTAGGAAAACTTTCAAGAAAAATTACTTATTTAAGTGGAATTCTAAAATGTAGAAGTGTTAGTTTGGCCTTCATATTTCCCCACATAATTGGGGTGGGAGGTAACAAAACTTAGCTAGTAAGATCCACAACCATATGGAAACCATCCAGTCATGGATGGTATAATCTAAATTTTGATGGAGCTTCTAGAGGAAATAAAGCCCCCCTAGGGGCTAGTTGTATTGTCAAATATTGGAAAGGGAAGAAAATTAGTAGCATATCAAATTCTCTCTCAAAAGGAACAAATATTGAGGTAGAGTTCCAAGCTCTATTTTTGGGTCTTTATCTTTGTCAAGATCTCAAAATTGAGAAAATAGAGATAGAAGGTGACTCCACCTTAATGGTTAATGTAATTAAGATGAGGAATATATAGAACTCAAAGTTATAGGCTTTTTTGAAAATGGCACTAGAGACCCTTCAATCATTTAAGAGTTACATTGAAAATCACATTTATAGGGAAGAAAATTTAGATATAGATAAATTAGCAAATTTTGCAATAGATGGAAAGAATAAGAGAGTCCTGTAGATGGCTAGTTGTATTGGGTGATCTATCTAGTAGTCTTCATTGTCTTTTCAAGTGAAATTAATGTTGTTGGATTTAATGCTAGTATTTTCAATGGGATCCTTAAATTTAACTCACATTTGTTGGGGTTTAATCAAAGTAAATCTAGCAATGAATAAACCCTTAAGGTTGGTTTTTCGTAGGCAATAGATGGCATATTTTGGTGAAATATTGGATTTGAGTTTGAGGTCAATTTTTAGGGTTTCAAGGTGACTCACATTGGAAGCAATCAATTTGATGCTAGGTTAGGAGTTCATGCACATGGATGAAAGGTATAGAGTAAACTTAGACATCTTTTCATGTTTTTTGAGATATTAATTTTCTACGCCCTTAATATTGGTCTACATCAAGTTATGAATAGTCGGCTTGTCGCTATCTTAACTCTTAGTTAAGTCATATTATCATTAGTGTATTATTATTTAGTTATTTAGGTCGGCCTAAGGATTGTTTAGGGCTATCTAAGTAAGCCCGGGTGATATCCTATGCATAAATAGGTATTTATAGGAGGTACTGAGTCTTATTTCATCATCATATTGCAAATTGTGTTCTCATTGGAGATATTTGGAGGTTTTCCCCGTCAAAGCGGCCTATTATTCTCAATTATTATCAAGTATTTGCAACATATCTCATATCATATTCTTCTAAAGTGCAAGTTATTTCATTACAAGTGGTATCAAAGCATGATCTTGGCACTATAGAGGCAAGGTGTCTTCTTAATATTGGAGGTCATTTCGGAAGGTTCATATATTTAAGACCTTAGAGAATTTTTTTCTAATTTTTAATGAATTTTTTAAGATCATATTGAAGAAGCTATAGTCCATATGTTAGAGGAATTGGAGCAAATTGAGCAAATTATTGCAAAATTAGGGTTTCTACACAAGTTATTTGGAAGCTACATATCTCTCACGTCCTGTCGAATTGGAGCCAGATTTTTATTGGGTTTTGGAAGAAGTAATAGAGGGGACAAAATTCCAAAAATAGGAAAAATTGAAGGAAAAAAAAGCAAGTTATTGCAAAATTAGGGATTCCAACAAATTCCCTCTCAAGGCTACAAATCTGCTAATTGCTTGAAGTTTTTTCTAGGTAGGTGTTAAATTGACCCTAGTAAGTTACAATAAAAATTTAAAAGAATTTAAGTTTTGTTTGTGTGATTTATTGCAAAATAATTTTCTACCATCATGATGGGCCCTGGAACAAGAGACAAAAATAATGCTACCACACTAGGGAAATCTTTAGAGAATGAGGGAGTAGAAAATGAGGATTTTAACCTTGGATGAAATAAACAAAGTAAAGGGTGATATTTCATCATTAGAGAAGAAGATTATGGAGGAAATGGGTGAGTTGAAATCATTTATTCAAGGTATATGATGTAAGGGTGAAAATTCACCTCATTAGGTGGAAGATAATGCTTTTGTTGGATATGCATTCCTTGTACTTGACTTGGGTTTCAAGAAGGATTCTTCATTTAATATTCATATGCCAAGGAAATTCATACTTAAGTTGGATATGAGAAAGTTTGATGGTAAGGATCCAACCAATTGGCTATGAAAAATGGAGTAGTTCTTTAATATTCATCATGTTCCTAGTCAACCAAAGGTGGCTATGGAAAAACTATACCTAGAACTAGATCAATTTATTTGGTATCATTGGTTATGTGATGAGAGGAGAAAAATGGTTGTGTAGAAACATGGTCTATTATTCAAGAAGAACTTGCTACCCATTATGGAGATAACTTTATGGATAGCTACTTCTTCCAACTCACCAAATTAAAGCAAACAAGAATGGTCAAGTATTATATGAACAAAAATTTCAAACCCTTTCTCTAAGAGTAGAGAATGTGGTAGAAGAAAATATGATGAAACTATTTCTAGGAGTTTTAAAGGATCACATAAAATATGAAGTATGATTGTTCCAACCACAATCCTTATCACAAGAAATAGTAATGGAAATACAAGTGGAGGAGAAGTCTTTGGCTAGTAAAAGACAAGGGAATATAAATTTCAGAAAAAGGAGATCAAGCCTACACATTCACTACCATAACCTACTAGGTTGACTCTGCAAAAAATTGAGGAGAAAAGAGAAAAAGGGTTATGATTTAATTGTGATGGAAAATATAGTTGGGGACATAAATGTAGTGAAAATAAATTGTTCTATATTGAAAGTTTGAGTGAGGAAGATAAGGAGGAACCAATATTAGAAGGTGAAAGGGAGTCGGATGAGGAATCACATGATTCCCAACCAATCATTTCTTGTCATGCACTTTCAGGCTTTAGTGCTCCTCAAACTCTCAAGGTAGTTGGTTACTTAAAGAAGTATAAAGTAATAGTTTTTTTGATTCGAGTAGTACTCATAATTTCATCAATAAAAATTTGGCTACTCATTTAAATTGCTTTATATGTCGAACCCCAAAGATTTAGGTCTTGATTGCAGATGGTGGTACTATTAGTTTCTCTGGAAAATTCCATAGCATTAAGTTATCAATTGATAGGAGATTATCACCTTGATAACCCAATGTATGTTATCTTCATGGGTGCAACAGATATTGTTTTGGGAGTATAATGGCTTACAACATTGGGAATAAATGAGATGAACTTCCAAGAACTATTCATGAGATTTCAATCAGAAGGAAAGGTAGTATAGATAAGGGGATTGAAGGAAAGGTTTCTATAAATGGTAACCTCTCATCAAATGCAAAAGTTTCATGAGAAAGGAGTTGATGGATTTGTGGCCCAATTATGTTCATTATAAGTCTCTCAATCTAATGCTCCTACTCATCTATATTTACAAGCAATAATTGATTGTCACTCATTGGTTTTTGGAGATATTCCTAAAGGAATTCCTCCTAAGAGGGATCACGATCATGCCATACAACTAGCTCTAGGGAGCCAACCACCCAAAATTAGGCCTTATAAGTACCCAGATATACAAAAAGGAGAGAAAAAATTATTGAGGAGATGTTAGAGGCTAGAATTATTAGGCATAGCCAAAGTGCTTACTCCTCACCTATGGTGATGGTATGTAAGAAGGATGAACTTGGAACATGTGTCCAAACTATAGAGTGCTCAACATGTACACCATTAAATATAAGTTTCCTATTTGAGTCATTGATGACTTTCTAGATTAATTGAATGGAGCTATGTATTTTACCAAGTTAGATCTTAGATTTGGTTATCACCAAATTCAAATTAAGGAAGAAGATATTTATAAGACATCATTTCGAACACATGAGGGGCATTATGATTTTTTGGTGATGCCATTTGGGCTTATCAATGCACCATCTACATTCCAAAGTTGATGAATTCTATTTTTAAGAAATTCTTGAGGAAGTTTGTATTAGTGTTCTTTGATGATATATTGATTTATAGAAAGACATGGGAAGAAAACTTGGAACATGTAGATCAACCATTATAAGTACTTGAAGATCATCAACTCTATGCTAAGTCATCCAAGTGTGCTTTTGGTCTTAATGAGGTGGAGTATTTAGGACACATTATGTCACATGGAGTAAAGGTAGATCCTAACAATATTAAGGCTATCATGGAATGGCCTATTCCAAAAACCATTAAGAAATAGAGGGGTTTTTTGGGATTGACTAGATACAATAGAAGATTTCTGAAGAATTATGGATGTATAGCAGTACCTCTCATTACTTTATTGAAGAAGGATTCTTTTTATTGGAATGAATTTGCTAATGTAGAATTTGAGAGATTGAAGGAGGCTATGTGTAAAACTCCAATGCTTGCCACTCTAGACTTCACAAAAGGACTGTATTATGGAATGTGATGCTTCAAAAAATTGTATAGTAGTACTCACGTAGGATGGTCAACCAATTTCTTTTGAGAGATGTCAATTAAAGGGTAAGAATAAAATCAAACCTATTTATGAGAAGGAGATGCTAATGATTCTACATGCACTTAAACAATGGAGGCCTTATCTAATGGGTAGACAATTCAAGGTTAAGACAGAACATGATAGCCTAAAATATTTTTTGGAACTGTGACTGATGACGTAGTATAGGTTAACTACAATTGAACCATGAGGATTTGAATCATATTTAAACCATTAAGCATCAATCCAATCAGATCATTCAATGTAAACAAAGATGAAGAATCAATTAAAACTATCATTCTAAAGCATGAAAGCTTGATAAACATCTACTCTAAGACATTAAAACTTATCCTATTGGGGAGTGGTGTCACATTGATGTGGAATGGTGACCCTTTCCCAATCCTTTGGTTAATGAGCTTGTTTCAATTAGTTTTATTGAAGAAAACTAATGAAACTAATGAAAGATGTGTTGTAAAATATGATGAAAGCTATTTTAGCATGATAAATGCTATGATGGTTGATGTAAGTGTATGCTAAGCTATTCTAGATATATGAAAGATTTGAAAGATTAAAACCCTAATTTAAAAATATGCTAAATGGATACACCTAAGTTACCATGGAAGCAATTAATGGATGTTCTAAGCTAATAATGTAAGATTTAAACTAAGAAAAAAGCTAAGTATGTGCTAAATGTAGATGCAAATGAGAGTGATTTTAACAGCATAAGTTTACTAGTAAAAGATGGATCCCTATTCAATAGATGCAAGCTCTATTTATAGAATAGGAAAAATGAAATGGATGGCCAAGAGCAAAAGGATCAATCAATGGTCAAGATGAAAGGAAGATGGAGGTGTAGATCATGTATTCCCATCAAGGATTGAGGATGCAAGATGATATTTAATCAAGGACTTACATTCATCCAAACAAATACACTTTCAAAACTTGCACAAGAAGTTTGTTGAAAGTTTGTTACAAGGAAGAATCTTCCTTTTTTCAAATGAGTGAAGAGGGAAAGAATATTCCATGGAAATATTCCTTTTTGGAGGAAAATTAGCATTTAGTTAATTAAAACCAAATTTTAATGTGCAAAGGGGAAGGAATATTCCATGAGAATATTCCCCTTTTCGGAGGAATTTGCAAAGGAAGAATATTCTCAAGGAATATTCCCTTGCAAGTGGGAGATTACATTAATTAGTAATTTGATAATTAAAGCCAAGTTTCATTTATGCAAATTAGGGGAATTTAGGATATGAAAAGGGGTCAAAATGAAATTTAATTAAATAATTAAGATTATTTAATTAAATGAGAGTACTTAAGCTGTTAAAATTAGATATCTTGATTTATCCAATTGAAGAGGACAAAAGGTTAGCATGAAAGGGGGTGAATTAACCCAATTAGCTCAATTATATTAATAGATAAAAATGATGCAATTAACTAAATAGCTAGGCTAATTTAATCAATTAATCAAAAAGAGGATGGTTTTTAGTATGAAACGGTGTTAGTATATCATATTTGAGTGCATGATATCATTCCAGACATTTTTAAGTGTCTACATTTTTCTAATCTTTGAAATGAGGCACCTGTTACATTGGATCAAAGACTAATTTTTTTGCAGATTAATGTTGTTGCTTAGATTAAGAAGTTAAAAATTCCTAATTTGTTAGATTCCCTAATTTTCCCCCAATGAAAGGAATAAGTTGGTTCCCTACCCCCTCAAGAAATTAGATGGAAATTTTGAATTTGGGGTTGATTTCTTGACAAAAGTAAAATATAGGTTTAGGTGCCAAAACATGCCCTAAGATGCCAAAAATGGCCTTAGAAACTTGAAAAAATAGCCCAAAAAAGGTTGTGCAAGGTGGAAATAGGTAAAATAGGCCAAAACCCTAGTTTTCGAGTCAAATTAGGGAAAAAAAAACCCTAACTTTTAGCTTAAATAGGTGAGAAGGGTTACACTTCCAATTCATTTGTACATTCAACCCTTAGAGATTTATGTATTTGGAGCTCTAACACCTTGGTGAGATGGCTCACCATGTGCTTCCAGTTCACCTTTATGAGCGGGTTTGAGAGTACCAACATTGAGTAGATGTAGGACAACAAGTATGTGAATTGAAACTTGCCTTGAATTTTGTATTTAGGTGCATTTAATAGTATGTCAAAATTAGGTTTTTAGGAGCATCACTAAATACCAACGCACAAGAGGTGTCAGAAGTATTGCTATTGATTTTATAGTGATGCACCTTCTATTTAGTGGTGCACCACCATTTTTTTTTCTAGTGATGCTTTTGATTTGGGGTTCGTGAGTTTAATATAGTGATGCATAGTATTTTTAGGTTGAGAAACACTCAAAAGTGGTGGGCAATACACATAGTAAATGGCGACGCACCCAAATTTTTAGCTATGGTGATAAATGAAAATGTCGATTCACTATTGAGTAATGCAACGCGCATCACTAAATTGGTGACACACACCCAAAAAATATAAAGCGATGCACACAAAAAATAGTGAAACTATTGATTTTAGTGACACTTTTGATGTTTTAGGATGCAAAGTATCATATTTTAATCAACTTCCTGACTTTTTGGAAAATTGACATTGTGTGTGATGTGTGTAGGAGGATCCTCTACCATTCATATTGCAAGAGTACCATTCAAAAAAATTTGCAGCAGCTAGAGACTTTGATGACCTAGAGGTGGAGCAGTTGGGGGTGCTCAAACTAGGTTTCATTGCTTTCTTACCTGAGGTTGGGACCCACCTTTCCATGATGATGATGTTAATTGAGAGGTGGAGTACTGAGACCTCTTATTTCCACTTACCCATTAGTGAGGCTACTATCACACTCGAGGACATGTGGTGTATCCTGAGGTTTCCCATCCATGGGGAGCAAGTTATATATGACACAAATTCCAAGAGAGAGGAATGTTGCTCCATGTTGTAGACTGACAACATCATCTTGGTCAATTCACATATAGATTTAGATTTGTATAAGCCTCATGTACCAATCTTCAAATTGTTCATTGTTGCATTGATTGTTGGAGTGATTTCCTCATATCGATGGTAGGGGCTTCAGTCTAGGTTGGGGTGTAGCATGGCATGATCAGGAGGACCATGATGTATGAATTGGGTAAAGTTCTACTTGCTTTGTTATATCACAACATGCATCAGGCCATTTATAGTGAGGGAAGGAGCATCAGGGTAGGTGTTACACTGTTTCATATATGGGCTTATGATCATATTGCAATGTTGAGGCCACTGGTTGTTCTGGAAGACATTCATGAGGATGAGCCCATCATCTTCAAATACAGAGTTTTGATGACACTACAACACACTAGACTGATAGGTTTATCTTATTGTTTTTGTTTCATTGACAATATGACTGTGTTTAGATGGAACCTTGGCTATAGGCTCCAGCATGGTACAATAACCAGTAGCAGCTATATTTTTCTCACCATACTCGCTATATACATGGGAGAGAGCACACAATGATAGAGTGGTACCTTCCATACCACATTTCCAAATATTTTGGGGAGGTACATGATATACCTCCCGATGATTATATAGTAGTCTTTGCGAGATATCAAAGAGAGGTTCAGTGGGGAGCTCAAATTGATCCCATTATGGTGATCAATGAGTTTTGACAACTAGTCCCATAGCCTTGGGCCTATGATTAAGGTATACTAGATGTAGGGAATACCCATGCTATGATGCATTGTTTAGGACACCCATGCAATTGAAAAATCTAGTGGGGGGATACCCCAAAGGCAGAGCCAAAGGAAGAGGTAGAGGAAAAGGCAGAGGCCAAGATGGTGATCAGGATGAAGGCTGAGATGAGGGCTGAGGCTGAGGGTAGCAACAAGATCAAGATAGAGCATAGGTGCTAGGGGATGGGCATCCGTAGCAGTAGCTAGATTAAGGTCACCAAGACCTAGGGCACCTAGATGGATAGGATAGTTAGCATGATAGAGAGGTTCTAGGGGCACCACCATCTCCTCCACCCCTACAGTAGCCAGATCCACAACTATAGGCTCATATATAGGCTCTCACTACCAAGAGATACTAGTTGTGTCAGTAGCTACAAGATATGATTGCACAGAGAGATCATAAGGTTCAATTGTGGTAGCAACTAGACTTACAATTAGCCTAGGAGATTGGGCAAAGATAGCAGCTTGAGGCAGTGATAGCAACATCATAGGGACGAACAATGTATGCTCGTTTGTATAGAGAGGCAATCGCTGAGGCTATATATTACAAGATGCATTATCATTGTGATGTCCCTCAAGCAATGAGGCGACTTGATTTTTCATAGAGGAGTGGAGCACCTCCTAGGGATGAGGATCAACCATTAGTTAGAGGAGAGTCAAGCAACCACTAGTGCTAGCCAATTTTTTTGTATATACTTTTTGATTATTTTCTCATTTATTTATACAAATATACATTCATAAGCTCATTTTTTATATCCTTGTGGATATTGTACTTTTGATTTATATTCATACACTGATTAAGATATTGTACCATGACAGTTATTTTTTGATATATATATATGAGATGATATGGATCGATGGATGTGATGTGCTTTATGAATGCTTTATGAATGGATGGATGCCTATGCTATGATATGATGTTATGCTTATGCATTATGATTATGTATGGATGTGATGTGATGGATGCACTTCTTTTATTTATGTTATATGTGATATGCAATGATGTAATGTTTATGACATGCAATGTTTATGAGATGGATGTGATGCAATGGATGTGTTATATTATTTTTCATTATCTTTCTATTATATGTTATGGGATGGATTTTATGATATGTTATGATATGCTTAAATGCACATGATATTGATGCATGTGTTTCTTTTTGTGTACTTTTCCAATGTGATTTATGATGTCATGATGATGCATGTATGGATATGGATGTATACATGGGTAATTCATATGTTAATTCTTATGATATGATAATTTAATGTCTGCTTATGCCTAAGAAATGTGTATGATATGTGATATGGATTAAGATGCTTAGAATAAAAAATCCATGCTATCCAAAATAACTTACATGAAAATGATGATGCAATGGATTATGTTTTTTGTTATTATGATATGCAAGATGTATGCATGCTAATGATTTCGTAGGATGGATGCATGATGATTTTTTTGTTGATTGTCATGATACTAGATTAGCATGGAAAGAAGATAGAAGAATAAAATGAATGATTTGACTGTTGATTTTGAGATTGATTCAAAATTCTAACATGTCAATGATCCATTGAGACTTTATTAGATATGGTGATGATAGGGATGATTTTTCTCATATCTTGGGATTGGGATTTTCCATCATTCCCTATGTTTGATATAACACATGGACATGATGCATCCTAGTATTGACAACCAGGATGGCATTGTATCTAGTGTAATGGACTTTGACTCTACAAACATATATGATAGTTCTTATTCACATCTTGACATACAAAAACCTCATTGGAATGTAGGTTAGAAGTTTAGAATATATCAGACCAAAGCATATGCAATAGTCAACAATCTACTCCAAACAACCTCCCTACACATAATTAAGCAAGTATGCACCAAGATTATCTTACAAGGATACCCACAAGCACAAAAAATGAAAGATAATGATTGATGCCCCATTCCTTTCTCTCTAAATCATTGAGACATCATCGAGAGGTCCTAGGAATGGGTCAATAAGATAAATCATAAGAAATGATCAAAGACAAATAGTCAATGTTATCTATATCTCTTGCCAATTTAAATTAGCTAAGGTGATTTTTGATGTTCATGTCCATTGTCGGAAGGAACATCCTAGGACATGTTATCAGATGGGTTGATAAGGAATAGGTGTGTGATAAGCCATTAATACAAAATCTACTGACTTGTTTACCTATGATTTAGACTTTATATTTTGACACTTATGTTCTCACTTTGCAACTTGCAAGACTTGTTTTCTATTTGTTTTACCAAAGGTTGAAGACGATGTTTGACTTATTATGGATGAAGTTTTATTGTGAGTGAAAGTGAAATGGGATGGATGGTTTTGGATTTTTTGGAATATTTCAATGTTGTTTTTTTTTGCTAGTTTTTTAATGTTTTTTTTTTTTTTTTTTTTTTTATTAGGGTTTTTCTAAGGTTTTCCACTATTTTGGGGTTATTCAAAATTTTCAAATGTTTTTTGTTTTTTATGTTTTTTTTTACCAAGAACCTAACCTAACAAACTATCTTAGGTTCCTTGAGGGCTTATCAAATATGAGTCTTTCCTATGTTATATACGTAGAGACCACATAGTTTGACTGACTCACCTTATTGATTGATGAGACATGAACACTTGATGGATTGTCAGTTTATTATGATGGACTCCTAAAGGACTGACCTAGGTTGTCTCAGGGGCACATCAATGATGGCCTTGCCTATGTTCAAGCTCATAGATTCATAGTTCAAGAAGGTAATTTTTTGGATTTTTGATGTTTTAACCTGTTTAGGCGGGATTTTGATGTGTTTTGGATTTTTTTTATTTTTGACTTTACAATTTTCTAAATGTTTTTGGATTTTTTATGTTTTGACCTATTAATGGATTTTGATAAGTTTGGATTTTTTGATTTTGCAAGCATTTTTGGATTTTTTGATGAATGTTTTTTAGGATTTTCAAGAGATTTCCAATAACCCTAATATATACAATAACTCAATTTGATCCATAATGAATTTCCCCTAGTGTGATGAAATAGACTACCTCAATATAGGCAGGACAAGTTGACCTTTGGAATACACCAATTAGTACTAAAGATGAATACGATACTTCATAATATCAAGTTATGTTATAGACATGGATGGGTGTTGTAGATAAATCGGATGAATGATGTGATGGATAGATGTGATGCAAAGAATGATATGATAAAGATCCAAAGATATCTAGATGAAGGTGCTTTATTTATGCAAGGTAATTGTTTCCTAGGTTTTCACCAAGGTACTTTCCCAAAGAGCCACCAAAGTGGTTTTCACTAGAGGAAAATTGTTTTTCTTTATTGTTTTCAATCATTTTTATCATTTTTTGGGATTTTTGATCATTTTTTTATTTTTAATATTTTCAGATTTACACCCTTCAAGCCTAAGCATAAAACCTTTTAAGATACAAATTATTGGTTGGTTCCTACAAGGGTTCACCTTTAGGTGTTGATAACTAATATTCTTGTGATTCATAGCTTGTTGTAACAAAAAATGGGCCTAGCTAGTTAGGCTCAAACTTTCCTTTACTATCCTAATTTGGAAGATTTTTCTTATTCTTCTTTAGGAAAATATTTCCTACCTAAAAAGATTGACTCTTGAACTTCTTGTTATAGCTCCTTTTTAGTTGGTTTTGATATATTTGTAAGTGATTAAGGGCATCGAGGCAATGCTCATCTAAGAATTATAGCTCATTTAGCTGAGATACTTTGTACTCTTCATCAGTGATTAGGTTCCATAGTGATAATCTCAGTAAGGGAAGCTCAACCTCAATAGGTAGGATGGCTTATGATCCATAGACCAAGGAGAAAGGGGTTGCACCTATAGGTGTGTGGATGCTATTTTGATAGGCCCAGAGGGTGGGATTTAACTGTAGATGCTAGTTGACTGTTTTCTTTAGGATTTTTATAATGGTCTTGTTTGTAGCCTTAGCTTGACCTTTTCCTTGGGGGTAATATGGGGTAGAGAACTGATATTGGATGTTAAATATTTTACATATCTCTTTCACATCCTAATTCTTGAATGGTGTTCCATTATAAAAACAAGGGCTTGCAGAACACCATATTAGCTAATAAGGTAATTTAGGATAAATTTGAAAATTTACTTTCCCATTATGTAGGTCATAGGAATGGCTTCTACCCACTTGGTAAAGTACTTGGTGGCTATTATGATGAACTTATGCCCATTAGATGAGGCTGGAGTAATCTTTCCTATGAGGTTAAGCCCCCTCTATGAGAAACACCAACATGTGACCATTGGTTGTAATGCTTGAACTGAAGCATGAATAAGATCTCCATGTTATTGACACTGAACATAATTTTTTATGTATTGATGGGCTTCTCTTTCCATGGTTGGCCAGTAATACCCCATCCTCAACAGTTTCTTAGCTAAAGGCATACGACTAGAATGGGAAACACATATGCCATCATGTACTTCCATTAAGGTGGTCAAGGCTTTCTCTTGGTTGAGACATCATAGTATTGTCCCTTCAATGCTTCTACTATAAAGGGTATCACCTAGGATCACGAATCAGGATGCCTTTTGAAAAATTTCTTCTTAAGTTTGGAGGTGATATCAAATGAGAGGGTTCCTCTACTAAGGTAGGTTAATATATCATGATACCATGGGGAACTAGGACCAACAATGGCACACACAAATTCAGATTTAGGGATTTTGAAAGCTGGAATGGGAAGTTTTTCTACCAAGAATTTACATTGAAGAACATTTTGTGGCATATTTAATAATGATCCAATTGTTTCCATGGCATCTGTCACCTAATTTTCCATGCAATGAATCTTCTCAAAAGTTATATCAATGAAAAGGTCATTGAGACTCTCTACCATCTTCTTGTAATGAGTGATTTTATCATCTTTAGTTTGGTAGTCATCATTAGCTTGGTTGATAACAAGTCATGAGTCCCCATAGACTTCCATCTCTTGTATCTACCATTGAACTAATATCCTTAGACCTATTATTAGGGCTTCACATTCTGTAATGTTGTTAGTACATAGAAATGATAGCTAGTATGAATTTGGAATCCAATCACCTTGAGGGATGATAAAGAGAACACTCACCCCTAATCCATGTTGGGTGAATGACCCATCAAAGTACATTTTCCATTTATTTGATGTATTGACAAGGAACACTAATTCATCAAGAAATTTTAATATCAAAGGGTTCTATATAGAGATAGGTTCTTCTACTAGTTATTCTACAATCACTTGTCCTTTGATTGCCTTGCGCTTCATGTAATCTATGCCAAATTCAGTCAAGATCATTACCCATTTGGTCATTCACCTAGTGAGAGTTGCTTTGGATAGCAGGTATTTCAAGGGGTCAATATTTTCAATAAGCCTCATTTGATGTGATACCATATAATATTTGAGATTTTGTGAAGCAAAAACTACCACTAACCATGCTTTCTCAATGGACAATTAATTCATTTCATAGCCTACCAAGGTCCTATTGTTGTAATAGATGGCTCTTTCCTTTCCATTTTCATCATGGTGTGCTAGAAGAGCACCTAGTGTTTTTGATGTTGCAGAGATATATATAGGATCAATGAATTATTTGGTATTGGCGGTATGAGCACTAGAGGTGTCAATAGGTAGTCCTTGATCTACTGGAAGGATTTATTGCCCTTATCATCCCACTTGTAAGTTATTCCTTTATTGAGAAGATGCAAGAAAGGGTGAATTTTATCTGATAATCTTGTTATGAACCTTATAATGGGCTGCATCCTTCCTTGTAACCCTCTCATCCATTTCAATTTTTTTGGTGGTTCCATGTCTAGGATGGATTTCACTTTTGCTAGATCAATCTCTATCCCTCTCTGTGATATGATGAAGCCAAGATGCTTCCCTGATGTAACCCCAAAGACACATTTTTTTGGATTTAGCCATACCTTATATTCTTCAAGTCTATCGAAGATGGGTCCTAATACCTCTATGTTCTCACTCCTTTTCTTTGACTAGGCCAAAATATTTTCCACATAGTCTTTAATTGTTTTGTGGATTAGATCCAAATGGCCAAAATATTAGGTCACTCCTATGTTCTTCAAACCAAATGGCATCATGTTCCAATAGTATGTTCCAGATAGACAAGTGAATGCAGTTTTCTATTCATCCTCCTTAGCGATCATGATTTGATTATAACCTAAAAAACCATCTATGAGTGATAGAATTTAATGCCCAATTGTTAAATCAATGATTATGTCAATGTTAGGAAGAGGGAAATCATCCTTCAAGCATGCATTGTTTAAGTCTCTAAAATATATGCATATTCTAATGACCACAATGGGTTTGGAGATAGGTACAAGGTTGGAAACCCACTCAGAATAGTCAATGGTTCAAATAAATATGACCTCAAGAATATTTTGTAACTCAAGTTCCACCAAGAGTACTATTTGAGGGTACATCTTTCTTAGTTTCTACTTCACTGGTTTGGCTTCAAGATAGACTACTAAATGATGCACCACTTCTGGATCCAACCCCGACATATATGTGTATGACCATGCAAAGGTTTTTCTTTTCTCCTGCAAGAATGGTGCTAGGTTTTTCTATTCTTCATCCAACAAGGATTTGACAAATAAAGTTATGTGGGTGCTTCTTCGGTGTCCACATTGACTGGAGTGGCCTTTTCTGCTAGCACTTCTAACTTCTATGGATGCATTCCCCTAAGGAGGAGATTGAATCCCTCATCCTTGGGCACCTCAGAGAGGTTTTCACTCTCAAATGCATCCTTTCCTTTTACTATTTTACAATCAGAAAGTGTTATAGTGTGCTTTTCACTTAAAGATCTACATGTTAGTTACATGTCAATTTTACAACTAAGGGATTCAATTGTCTCCCCATAGTATGCTTGTGTGTTGATCTCTATATAAAAACTAGATTTTTGATCTAGCCATGGTAAGTTGTCGTGGAGTCCCATGAATTCTGAGATTACATCATCATTTTCAAATAAATCTAGAATCGGTGGTCCTTCTTGGTCCCAATCAATGAGTTGTGAGTATACTAGGCTTATTCCAGTGGTTTGATTATTTGGGGTGAAAGATGTTTTGGATATCATGAAGAGAGAGTTATTCTCAAATAGGTTAGAAACATCGATGGGGAAGTCATCTAGGGTAGTATCACGCGATGTTGATAACCAAGAGGAAGTCTCAACCTGTTTAGAAAAAGTACCTTTTCCAATAAGGGTAACCTTGGAAGTATTACATTCTAGGCCAAGATTCTTTGGATGTCTCTCATGAATGATGGGTTCTAGTAAACCATTGTCATTTTGTCTGAATTTTTCATTCTTGTTGTATCCCCAACTCTTCATTAGCTGCAAGCCTTTATTGTCATCTTCCATGGGAAGAACGGGAATGGGTCAGTCATCTTGATAGAGTAGTTTAGAGACATCATCATCATTGGCATCTTCTTTGTTCAAATCCACCCACTTGGTGAAGGTGGTATATACCATTTTTAAGGTTTTGACCACTTTGTTGATAAGTGTGGGTTTTCCAAGAGGTTTTGGAGAAATAGGTATCTATTCCAACACAAAAGTTTCCTTCTATACTTTATAATTTCCACAACCATCATCTTGGATTACTGCTTTAATGTCAGGAATGTTCTGCACAATGGGTTTTTTTGTTTCTAAGGTAGATGCAAGGGATGATGGGTCAACAAATGAGGAGGAGGGTGTAGGCCCTTCAATATTTTTAGGAATTTGGGATTTTTGTAAAACTTGGCCTCAAGGTCTCCATGGATGGCAACTTCTCAGTCCTCAAAAGGAAACTTTACACATTGGTGATAGGTCGAAGCTACAACATTTAGGCCATGGATCCATGATCGACCAAGAAAGATGTTATAGGGGAGATCAAGGTCTAACACTTGGCATGTGGTCTTAGCAATGGTGGGTCCCACTTAGATGTGTAGCATGATGATGCCTTGTGATACTTGTTCTTGATCATCATATTCTCTTATGGTTGTACTCTTTGCTTTCATGATAGCATCTTCTAAATAACCCAAGTTCTTGAACAACTAAAACATGCAAATGTTAAAACTAGCACTTCCATCTACTAAGGCTCTTTTTTTTCTTATGAACAATGACCTCAAGGTGTAAAGTATGATTATGAGATGGTTGTGATGGTAGGTCTTAAGATCCTAGTTACCAGCTAGTACTTCAATAGATATGTCTCCATTGTCAATAAGATCTTGGATAACAATTTTGAGCCTCATACAATTCAAAGTTTTATGTCCTTTGATTTTGTGAAAGTCACAAAGGTCTTTTTCATTTTACCAGGGTAGTTTTTCCTATACTTCTTGGTAGTTTTCAAAATTGGGAAGCGTTATTAAGTTTGACTCTAACAATTTCTTCATGATGGTTTCAATAGGTTCTTGCAACTGTGTGTATTTTCATTTCAAATAGTTGTTCCTATTAGGGGTTCATCTTTGTTACATTTCGAAGTTCTTGATCTGATTGTTGTGAGGTGATGTAGCTTGTTGCACAGTTGGTTGAGTGTTAGTTGTTTGATTGGTGTTGGGTCTAAGAGCACTTAGGACCACCTTAGCATCTACCATACCATCATTGGTCACATTTTTGTTCTTAGCCTAGACTCAAGGCTTGTTGTTTGAACTGGTTGATGGGTGTTTATCTTTGTAGGCTTGGGTATTTCCTTGTGAGATTGGAGATCTCTCGATGTTAAGTTCTCTAAGGACAAGCTCATCAGAAGTGGTAATGCACTGCATCTTTAAGTGCAAGGATAGTTCTTGATCGACATTCATGATGATGATCCCCACTTGTTTATCGAGAATTATCCACTTGCTCTTACTAGCCCTTTGCATCCATCATTGTAATAAATTGGTGAAAGGTTCTCCTTTATTTTTTTTAGAGTGTATAGCTCTTCCAGGCTCATGTCCATGTCAAGATTAAAGGATAAGTGATCTATGAATTTATCGATGATTTCTTGGAATTTTTTGATACTTAGAGGCAACTGAGAAAACCAATCAATGGTTGGGCCTATCAAGCTTCATGGAAAGGGGTGCATCAAATAGGACTCATTGTAGGAAACCTCCATTTACATGACATTAAGTTATTTGAAATGGTCCACAGGACTCCCTCTCCCCTTGTATTTATCAAATTTTGGGACCTCAAAACTAGGAGGGAATAGTACCATTGTGATGTTTTTGTCAAATGGATATGGGCATAGGTTTTTTTGTGTATGAGGCTTCTTCATTTTTCCAATCCGTATATCCTACACCTCTTGTGTTAACACCTTAAGATGTAATGCTACATCATCTTGTGGGTTTGGTGGAGGAACATATTGTGGAAAGGTGGATGAATTCTATGCAAGATTCTAATATGATGAGGTGTTGTATGGTATGTATGGTGGTATAGGATATTGTGAAGGTAGTTGTGGTGGAGGTGTATATGTTCCTAACGTGTTTGGTTTGACATTTTTTTTCTTAGAATTGTAGTATAAACCGTGTTGTTATTTTTGGGCATTCTATTGGGCTCGTAAGGCTTATTGTTTTTTTAGGGCCATGAGTGCTTCTTGTTGGGCTAGTTGTTGTCATTATGCTGCTAGGGCTACTTGTTGGGATTTTTGTTGTTGTTTTTGTTGTGCTTCTAAGGCTACTTGTTGTTGTTTCTTTTATTGTTGTCCTGCTAAGGTTGCTTGTTGGGCTTGTTGTTGTGCTACTAGGGCTACTTGTTATTGTTGTTGAGATAAATAAGGTTTATTCTTGTTGTTGTTGTGCTACTAGGGCTTCTTCTTGTTTTTGTTGTTGGAAATCTTGTTGATAAGCCCATAGTGCTTTCTATAAGGCTAAGGCATGTGCTTGCAATGTAGGATCAGTTGGTTGTTGGGACATCTACAATGGGTTTTGGGTGTTGATGTTTTGCATGGGTTGTGTGTTGTTGATGAGACATTTGGGATTTCCTTGGTTTAACATTCCTTATAATATGGTGGATTGGGATGGATGAATCTAAGTTTGAGGTCCCATTTGATTTTGCATGATGAGAGGGACCAATGGGAAAGATGATGACGGTTCCATTACGTATTGTGATGGAAATGACATATTCATACCTTGTAATTGATCAAAAGGGTTCCCTTGACCAAAGGGTAGGGGATTCCTTTGTGGTATTTGAGGTGGGACCAAGGTATTACCTTGGTTGATGGAGTTCATGACCAAAGGGTTGTTTTGATTTGAATTGGTGATGGATGAGATAGATGTGTTTTGGGAAACTAATGGGTTTCATGTATCAATAGGAGGATTGGATGAAGATATCCCATGTTGCATTAAAGGATAATTTTGTGTAAGGGTATTGACATTCCCTTTTTTCTTTGAGATACTTGGCCCATACTACCTTGTGTGATTTTGGGAATACTTGTGGTACTTGTGGGTATGGATGAAGAGGGGTACCCTTGATATGTTGAGGTTGTTGCAGATTCATGAGGTGTAAGTGGTTTATGTTGATGTATAGGATTCTCGAGAATGGGGGGAGCACCAAATGTTGGTGTCCAAGTGGTGTTTTGAGAGGGATTGATTTTTATGGTACCCACAAGTGTGTTTCTTTTCAATGATATAGTGTGGCCAAAGTCTTTAGCAAGACTAGGTGTAAGAATAGGAGTTGGTGTTTGACTTAGCCCTAGCAATGGAGTTGTTTGAATGGTGGATGAATTCAAGCCTTGTGTTAAGGTTTGCACAAAAAAAGATGGGGAAATTGGAGCTATGTTTTCTATGGCTTGATGTTCTTATTTTTACTCCATAATTTCTTCCTTAGTAAGTCCAAACAAGTTGTTCCTAACATCTTCTATCAAATATGGTCCTAATGGGGATGAGGGTTATTGCGATGGGGTAACATGACTTCTTGGATAAAATTATTTAGGATGGATATCACTTAAAGTGAATGTGACTATGTTTTTTTTCATGATTCTCTTGTGTTTTGTTCTTGTTTTTACCATAAATTGTGGGTCACCTATGGGAGAGTTATGTTGAGATTTGTAATGTTTAAACTCTCTAGTTGACTCAAATCTTGGTAAAAAGGATGCTCTAATTCATTTTGGAGCAATGGTGATAATGGGAGATGAAAAGATGAATAATGTGGGGAGTGATCTTTGCAAGCTCTTTGGGGCAACACTTTTGACTTAAAGGTTTGATTGTTTGATGTTAGGATAAAAGATATTAATGAACTTTTAAATCTTTAAGGTAGAATTGTGACCTTCAAGATAAACTAGGCCACAAATGATAACTAACTTAACTAAATACATGGAAAATGATTCATTTCACATACAAAGTAGCTAAGTTAGGGGGTTTTTTTATAGATGTTTAAGACCGAAGTGTTGGTGTTTTCAAAAGTTTACAAAGGTTTGTGATGTGAGGTGTGAAAGATGATAAGGGGTGGATGGAATGTTTTTGACTCAATGATGACCTAGAATGAACCTAATTTTTTTACAACACCAAGGTAGTGAGAAACATGCTATACCTCTAAAGTGATCAAACCCTAAGAAATCAATGTTTAAATGAGAAGTTCTTGTGAAATGTGTAGATCCGATTTGTCTATGAAAGCACGTAGAAAACATATCCTTATTGATCTATATCTTGATTGCGGTGATTTATTAAGATATGTCTCCAAATATAATTTTCACTATGATGTCTAAGTTTGAAATAAATGTATACCTTCTCTTGGGAATTTTAGAAGGACAATATTACAAAAAAAGGAATATTTATTACCATGCAAGAAGTGGTAATATGGGCCTCCCAGCCACAATATCAGTGTTTTCCTCTTGTTCATCTAAGATGTTTGCTATATTTCTCCACTGGATTAGTGTTTCCTTTACATTTCAAAAGTGAAGCTCCTCAAACTACTAATTATATATGTTTTTTCTCCTTCAATTAGTTCAAATTTTGGTTGTATGATAGCAGGCGTAAGTTTTGGTTGTTCAATAAGAGCAATCAAATGTCAAATGGTCATGTGGGGTTCAATTTTTCAATTTATCTTGCTTAAACAATTTTATTTTTACCACAAACACTTGTCTTTCTTAAGTTTTAAACTAAATGTCTATGTCAAAAAAACACCATTCATTTCACAAGGTTCATTATGTGAAAGCCATGAAGTTAAAGCCATAGTTTCCTAGGTTAACTTTGGGAAGTATGGATTGAGGTGTAAACCAAAATATTTAGATGTCTTTAAGGATAGAAATCCTTAGGACAAGCATCAATATTAGGGTTTTTTAAAGGTATCCATACTTAGTCCAAAGGGTTAAAATTTTTGAAAAGACTTGTTGATGTTTGTTTGCAATTGTTTTAGAACCAAGCAAGTGTTAAACTGAATCACAAGCATTTACAATCCTAGTTCAAGCAGGTACATTTTTCTTAGTAGGCTTACCATCATCCCCTAAGAGATGATTAATCCACAAAGATGAAATGGAAAAATAGGCTATGTTAAGGAAATGTAACGTCTTGACACGCTAAGAAAAGATTCCCTTCCCTATTTTATTTATTTCCTTAATAAAAAACCAAACATGGTAAGTAACTTCTTGGAACGGTGTTATTCCAATGCACTATCTCAAAATATGTTTCAGAATTGGACTTGGTTAGCCACTACAAACAAGGTTTTTAATGACCATATTTAGGATAAAATGGTGCTATACATGTAGTGATAGGCCTCACAACACTTAGAAATATCTATGAGTTTTAATATATCAAAAAGATACTAGGGGAGACATTCTTTAGTATAGAACATCAACACCAATTGGTTAATTAATTTAGTCACACCCAATTATTTATATAGCAGACCAAAATGAAAGCACCGCTTGGGTCATTCCCTCTCACAAGTTGGGAGGTAGGCCCTCTACAGGTAACAAATGTTTGAGGCTTAAAATGCTTTTCGTCGCCCAATATTTCCAAAAGGCACAAGGGGAGAGGATAGGCGCTTCCAAGAAGAAAAGGTATACTTGTGTGTTTCTCTTCACCCAAGATCACACGAAGTGCAAAGGGAGAGGATACACACAACAACACATACACAAGAAAATCAAACACATGTTCATTTTAATTTTGACAAGCATAATGAATATTTTTTAAGCACCAAATGAAGTGTTTAGATTGTTTTGTTTAATTTTAAACCAACATTACAAAATGATGATGTGAGGGTTCAATTTTAACCAATTTGAGAGTTAATTTTAAACCCAAAAGGAAATCTAGTTGGTCCTCAAACATGAAATAAAGCATCATAAATGAGTTATGATTGCCCCATAAGTGTCAAAACACTTGTTACAATTATAATCAAATCATAATATTCTCCTTCACTTCAAATTTTGCTGCCCAAACCTATAAAACTAGTTAGCCTCAAAAATGAAAATGAGAAGTTAGAGATATGTTAGCAACTAGATGAAATCAAAAAATTAAAACACATGTCAAAATTCAAGTTTAGTTTTGTTTACCAGTAAATAGCGACATTGAAATCAATTACATCATTTTATTTCCATCAAATGTGTTGTTATATCGAAAGTGCATCATTGTATTTAAAATTGAATGCATTGCTCTGTAGTAAATAGTTCCATCAATAGTGTCGCCAAATCAAAAGTGTCACTAAAATAAAATTCATGTTCCGATAAAAAAAATTTAGCATCGCTATTTAAAGGTGTGGTGGCAAAATTTAATTGTGTTGCTAAATCAATTATGCATCACTAAAATTGAGCTGAAGTGTGTCGTTGTATAGTGATGCATCTGAGATGCATCGAGGAATCTTCAATAGAATCTTTGAATTTGCAAACACAAGTAAAACAAAAATCTAAAGAGAAATTCGTCAAATTGATTAGTTCAAGCCCTCCTTCTAGTGCCCAAATGTGACCGATGATGTAGTATAGGTTAACTACACTTGATCCATGAGGATGTATAGGAGTGAATTTGCACCCCTTACACAAATTCCCCTTTTACACACCCTCACCTTAGAAAATCAAATCCAAAGGAAAAATTCCACATCACCCAGCTGACTTCCTTCCACTTGGTGTCTGTCTTTTGTGACAATGAGAGAATAATTGTAGGGGATGTGCGTGCAACATGCAAATGTCTATGTGGCACAATGTCATCCATAACAGGTTCCCAAGTCTAAAGTTGGCAGAGGTGTTACACTCCCAATTGGGGATGAATTGTAATGTCCCTTTTTGACCAACTAATCTGAAAATTCCTTATTCTCCCCAATTCTTCCTTCAAATTAATCCATCTTCATCTCATTTCACCCTCTCACAATCTCTTGCAATCTCTACACACATTATCAAGCCATCGAGCATTCACTTCACTCTCAAGCAACACTTCAACACTCCATTTCAGCAACAACACTCCATCAACTCCACATAGCAACTACGAAGCAAGCCATAGCAATGTGGGATTGGAGTCTTACAAGACCTCCCTTAATCATAGTTGCGATTGTGGTTATCTTTCCAAGTCTACATTCTCCTCCATTGGCTAGTGAGCTTTTGGGTGGAGGTGGTAATGTTTCACTCCTCTCCTTTTTGATGGTTGATTAGCATAATATTATTTTGTAGTGTTTCTATTCTCTCTTCTTTCCTTTATCACATACTTCTACTTCATTACTTTCTAGTTCTCCATGGAGGTGGAAACACCAAAACGGAGGTTTGACTAATGTAGGCCCCTATACAACCCCAATAATTTTCCCTCTTTCTTGTGTGTAGGTGAGCATACATGCAAAGGTAGCTGGTGAACTGGAATTTATGTGAGATTATCCTCATCACCCTAGTTCTCTTTATTTTCTTTACCATATTTGTTTGTACTTTTTGCATTTCCTCATTCTACTTTTTCCACCTAAACCAACTAGCTAGGCTAATAGTGTATTTTTGGGTATTCTTTAGTTTTCTTCCTATCTTCTATCCATGTGGATGCTAGTGTGCTTGAGAGATGACATCCCACTAGGCTGATGTCCCAGAACAGCACTGCCATCCTTGGATAGAGAGTTGTCTGAGGCATAGTACTAAATTTGAAAACTAGCTCGCCTAGCCCAAACCTAAGTTTAGGATCTATAGGGTGATTAAAGTAGATTATAGTCCTAATCATTCTCGATCCTTGTTTCAAGATACCCTTTAGAGGTAAGTTAGGGTATCCCTCCACTCTCAAATCTCCATGACCTAGAGCCTTGACATGGTTGGTCTCCCTCTATTACATTTTTTTAGTGAACCCGATGTGAACCAACATCTGCCTATTTTTTGATGTTGAGACTTTTCCCTTGTACCTTGTGATTGTTGTAAGCTTGAGTGTTGTGAAGGTTTATGAGCATCATAGCCCAGTCCATGACTTCTAGGTATGTTGTTAGAAGAAGTGTGTGACACCTTCCAATGGAGAAGATGAAGGTCACTTCTAGTTTCTCTACTGGCCTTTTTATTGGATCTATCATTGGTCTATCTGCCCAAGAGTAGTTGTCAAGGGGCAAGGTAGGATTCTTCAATGAGATCGACCACATCCCCACTCCTCCTACATCTCCTACACCATCATCAATAGATGAGTACGAGGTCATTCACATTCCTTCAAAATATTTCTCTTCCATTAGCAAAGGACTGGGTGACTTGGAGAATCACTTGGAAAAGGACCTAAAGTTGGCTAGAGCCAATCATGTTATTAGCGAGATAAAGTATATGGTTTGAAAATATTGAACAGGCATAGAACTCCTAGCTATTCTCTCTAGTCTAACTAAAGTGTGTGCCCTTCCAAACAACCCTAATATTATACAAGGGTTTTCTCTCAAAGACCATGAGAGATAGCTAGGAATGTTGATGCCTCCCACATCTATGTACATGGACAATGCAATCCCCTTGATTAGCATCCCCTCTTCCTCTAAGAGATTTGAAACTATCAAGGCAAATAGAGTACCCTTAGGTTTTAGTTTCACTCCTCTTGTCACCTCTAGCAGTGGAGGTTTTGGTGGGTTGAGTGGTGGAGGCTTCGATAGTAGTGGTGGCTTCAATAGAGGGGGTGGTGCTGGTGAGGGTGGTGATGGTGGAGGCCATGGTGGTGGCTTTGAAAGTGAAGGTGGCTCTAATGGTGGTGGCCACATTGGCGGTTCTAGATGTGGCTTTAGTGGTGGTTCTAGAGGATGTCCCACTGGACCTTTGTCATCCCAAGACCCTATTTTGAACACTCTTCTTTAGAATATGGGTAAGGTGAAAAGCCAGCTGGAAAGTCTCTCTCAAGCTTCTACCTAGCCTATCTTTCAACTCTTCTCCCAACATAGCCCATTGTTGATAACAATCTTAAGCACTCCCTTCCCACAAGGAATGGAGATTCCCAAATTTGAAAAATATGGGGGAAAAGGGGACTCACAAACACATGTGTCCACATTTAATGCCTTGCATATAGATTTCTTCCATCACGATGCATTGATGGTAAAACTATTCCCCTGGTCTCTTAAGGACAAAGGGCTCGAATGGTACTGTTCCTTACTTGACAACTCTATTTTATCATTCAATCAACTTGTAAATCAACTTCTTCAATAGTTCCAATCCAACATCAGACTGAAGATGACCTTTTAGATCTCGTCCAGTACAAACAAGTGGATAATGAAAATATTACTAATTTCATAGCGTGGTATCAAGCACACTTCTCATAGATCTCGTACCCACTGCCCAATTCTAACATGTAGAAGGTGTTCATAGGGAACTCATAGAGACCTTGGTAGGAGAATTTTTCCCTTATGAAGTATCCTTATTTCACGCATCTATGTGTGGCATTATGAGAGTATCAAAAAATGGTAGTTCACTTCATGGGATCCTCCTTGCACTCCCATTCAGAAGGAAAGTCCATTATATTGATCTCTGGAAAGGGTAAGGTTGTTGTGAATGTAGTAGCCGCTACAAATGATAATGGCCTCAAACACAATAGAAATTTCACAAAGTTAGCAGAATCTTATTCTTCCATCTTGCAAAAGTTGCTAAAGGATAAGATCATAACCTAGGAGAGCCCTAAACTTCTCAAGGAACCTTACCCTAGTTAGTACAATGTGAATATCTTTTTCCAATACTATTGAGTTAACAAACATGATATTGAATGATGTATGTGCCTACGTAATTAGATACAGGATCACATTGAGGATGGTACTATTCATCTCAATAGGAGTAAAAAAATGCAAAAAAATTGATTGTGAAAGCAAATAATGAGCTACAAATATACACAGACGTATTTCTATTGCATTCTACCAACATGATTATCGATCCCTCTAATTCTACCACTAGGCCTGAGGAGTATGTTAACATGGTCACAGTTACTCCTACCATGCAACCTATGATAGGCTCCCTGAACATGACATTCACATTATAGGATTTTCCCTTGAATAGCAAGCCCTCTCCCCTCTACATTCCTGCTTGCCTCAATGGTAACATTGTGACAAAGGTCTTAGTTGACCTTGTGAGCTGAGTGAATGTCATTATAGAAGAAATGTTTTGGCTTAATTCATTGCATAGAAAGGAGTATGATAAAACAAAATCTACCATTTGTACACATGATGGCCTTTCTCTCAAGTTGTATGGCTCGATAACTTTGTCCATCCTAGTTGGACCTAGGGCTATAGACACGATCTTTGATGTTATTCGAGAGTTAGATTTATTCAGGATGAAGTTAGGTATACCTTGGCTAGCTTCCATGAATGAAATCACCTCTATGATTCATAAGTGTTTGAAATCATCCCTTGAAGGTGTTGTGCACATAGTGCATGAGACTGGATACCAACTGTTGGTATCTCATGGGGCTACTCATTAGATCATTTTTTGGTCCACCTCGGTTGGTCTGCTCACTCCAAGAATGGACCTACTTTACAAGAACTATGTGAATTATAAGACTGGGGGCAAGGGATAGTTGAAATTGACCCTTCTAGTAACACAATAGCTAGCTACCTCCTCTTCTTGAAAGGGAAAAGAGAAACTACCCCATCCTTGGGATGGCTCTCCCACTCCTCTTTCTAGACAATACTTTTGGATGAATATTACTGGCTTTTACCCACAAATTCTAATGATACCTTCTTGGCATAAACCTAAGATCAGGATATCGAACCTCCCTAGTAAGCCACCTGGACCTTGGTACTACTTGTATGGCAAGGGAAAGGGTCCCCATGGGGAATCCTCTATGTCTTGGTCTTTGCAGGGACCCACTGCTTCTCCTAAAGCAGTAAATAGGAAGAGGCTCAATGCCGAGGCACTAGAGTTGACCCCCCTACTATTTCTCAATCTATTCCTTATGCTTCCATTTAGGAGCCTATCCCTCTATTGGAAATGACTATAGTAGACACTCCCATGGATAAGCAGGAGCCTTCTGTCCCTTCACAACCTCTAGTCTCTAGCTCGAAGAGTCACATAAACTACCTCGTGCATGAGTGCAAGCATCAGAAAAAGGCTCTTGTGGCTGAGTAGGATGCTTTGTAGAAGAAGGAAGAGAAGCTGACTACCCCTATTTCAAGGCCTCTTGATGAATCCTCCTCTCTCCTCCCCTCTTCTTTCATTCAATCGAATTTAGTCTCACTTCTTGCTCCTATTGTCATTGTAAGTGCACCTGGCCCCAAAAAGGTGTAGGTGTTTATCGGTCCTTTGGTCGAGCCACCCTTGTTGATGTCCCTTCTAAACATCATGTTGTTCCCTAAACCTATGGATAGGTAGAATAATTCGGTGGTATCTACCATGATTTTCTCTTCCTCGTCTTCCTTTACACCTCTTGCCTCATCTATGGAGAGATCACATCCCCCAATGAAGCAGAAGGTAGAGGATGGCCCTTCCAACAACAGAGGATGTAAGAGGATCCCACCTTCTCTAGAGGGTGGTCCCACATTGACTTGTTTTGTCTTAGTGATAGAACTAGTCCTAGCTTCCCCTAAGTTTGTCACTGCCCCCGAGTCACTTGGTGAGCCAAGTAGTGAATCTCAAGAACAACCCTCTCCATCTGTTAACGTACGACATAGCACTCCAGTAAAGTGAATGTTTAACTCTCTAGATGAGGTTTTGGCCTTGTTAATGATTTTTGCAAAGTCACTGACCATAGCTCCATAAGAGCCTAGTGGAGAACACCTTGCAGGGCCTTCTTTCTTATCCCTTGTTGTAGGAGGGTCGAAAGCTCCTCCCCTTAATATTCCACCACTACAAGGGGTAAAATATAATACTATGTCTCACTTTTGCGATGTGTTGATTTTTGCCTAAAATCACTATTTTTAGAAAAACTAATGATTTAAGTCTTGAGAGGCTCATATAAAGGGTTTTAATTATAGCGGGATAGATAAGACCTCCTTAGATCAAACTCCCTCAGATAGAACCCCTCTCTAGTATTAAATCATACCCACAATGGAGTCTCCTCACACTTATCAAAATTTTGGCAAAAACCCACTTTTTCTTTACCTTTTGAGGGATTAAATAACATCATTTAAAAATTATATTTTACAAGATTCTAGTCCTCAAAATGATCTTTCCAACAAGTATAGGTTCGATATATTTTCATTTTATCATGTATTTAATTTTTAATTTTTACTAAACATAGGTTTTTCTCTGAACATCAAGCTCTTTTTTGTGTAGAGGTGGAAAAATAGTAAACCATTGTAAAAAAATTCAAAAAATACCCATTCCCTAGGTATTGATGTCCCTGTTTTACCCAAAAAATAAAAATTGGATTTTGATATATACACAAAATTTTATGTTGTACAACACACACATATGTCTAAATTATAGTTACAGTGACTTCAAAAATTAATTTAAAAATCAATATGGAACAAAAAATTATGAAAAAATATCCTTCCCTAGATATTGATGTTGAGAATGTATATTTTAAAAATTAGAATTTAATCCTTTATAGAATTTTTTTTTATATTGTATGACACAAATGTTACTTTCTAAAAATATTGTTTTTTATCTAAAACTAGTTATTAAAGGAGATGTTGAAATATTCATAATTATTTTGGAAAATTTGAAAAAAAATAAAATTAGAATCTACACACAAATTGCCACAAATCACTAGTTCACATCATCTTCCAATTATTAATGGTTTAGTTGCTATAGGTCTTAGAAGATGAAGATTCAATTAAAAATATTGATGTTAATGTCTATCTTTGGCAAAAAGTGAGACACAGTATTGTGATTTCACCCTAGGCTCATCCTCCTTCCCCTTAAAATGATCTAGATAGGGAAGCAGATGACCTCTTGGTTGATGAGTGTTAAGGGGAGGCCTCTTCTTTATCTTTAGATTAGATATGTGTTGTGATATGTTCCCATGTGATTGTGTGATGTGTTCCTAGATGACCCTTGTCACCCTTGTTGGTGCTTGGAAATAGGAGTGATTTTTTGTTGTAAACCATTTTCTATCTGTATAATCATTCTTCCATGTTTGTGTTTGATTTTCAGAAAATTTTGGATGATGCAAAATTGGGGGCATTTAGGCTTCCCTTCCATGTTTACCTAATTTTTATTTTCACATTGTTTTCTAGTGTATTCTTCACATGGTCTGATATAGTAGGGGGTTGATGATAGTTCATTTATATAATATTATTATACTTTATATATATTTATGAGTAGCTCTAACCCTGAAATATCATAACACCCCTATGCCTTTTGTTTCTAATAATTTCTCTTTCATTCTTTTCTTACCTTTCTCTCTTCTTTTCTTGAGTTGCCCTTTCATGTGTGACAATGCCATTTTTATGATACTTTGATTTTCAGAAAATGTATTTGTTGCCAACGAATATTTTCTTGAGAATATTTGCAAGCTTTTTTTAAGAATTTCATTCTCAACTTGGACCTAACAAAACATGTTTCCTTCATCATGGGTTCTCAAAGAAAAAACTTGAGAATTTTCCTTTGAGGTGGGAGCAGCCTTTACCTTCCCATCGCAAGGGAGCATTTTCTTCCTTTCAAATTCTTTGATGAAGTGAACATCTTTCGAAAGGATTCCATGATGATGAATTGATTATTTTCCATAATTTCAAATAGTGCATCCCTTGAGTGGACCCCTCTTCACACCGGGTTTCCAAAGGACCACTTTGAAAGCCTTTTGAATTGTTGATGGTTTGCATGACTATCCACTTATTTTCCTACATGGCTGCTTTGTGTCTTCTGGAATGTTTTATCTATGGGTAAACATGCCACTTTGTAGGTTTTCCTGTGAAGCCACTTTCCAACTCTATGGAGTCCCCTTGCATCTGGGCCTCCTCCATGTGAGAGATCTTTGGGGACACCTCCTTGCAGGTCTATGGGTCTGTAAGGTGCTTACTTCTTGGGGATTTCTTCAAGTGAGAGATCTGGGAGGTTTCCTCCTTGTAGGTCTACAAGCCTATGAGACACTTTCATCTTTTAGGATTTTTCCATCGTTGGTCCAAGGGCCTTCGGTGTACTTTGTGCAACTTCATAGTTCTGCAGGGCTATGGAGTCTATTGTTTGAAACTCTTTAGGGAGAGTACCTATGGAGTCCTTTTCCTACCCTATTCTTTCAAGTTTTCCAGATTAAGGTATGCTTCCTTGATGGTTTAGGTATAAATTTCTAACCCTACTAACTCTTTTATCTACTTTATCGAAGCACTCATCAATATTTGTGCTCGCTTAAGTGGGGGAAAAATGTTTAGGAGTGAATTTGCACCCCTTACATAAATTCCCCTTTTACACACCCTTACCTTAGAAAATCAAATCAAAATGAAAAATCCTACACCAACCAACTACCTTCCCTTCACTTGGCGTCTATCTTTTGTGTTGGTGAGAGAATATTTGTCGAAGACACGCGCGTGGCGCATAGACGTCCTAATGGCACACTATCATCCCTAACAGATTCCACATTTTAAGTTGGAAGAGGTGTTACACTCCCTATTGGGGATGAATTGTAACATCCCTCTTCAACCAACCGACCTAAAAAATCCTTATTCTCCCTCATTCTTCCTTCAAATTAATTCATCTTCATCTCATTTCACCCTCTCACAATCTCTTGTAATCTCTACACACATTCTCAAGCCACCCAACATTCACTTCACTCTCAAGCAACACTTCAACACTCCATCAACTCCACATAGAAAGTGTGAAGAAAGACATAGCAGCATGGGATTGGAGTCTTATGAGACCTCCCTTCATCACAGTTGTGGTTATGGTGATCTTTCCAAGTCTGTATTCATGGAGGTGGAAACACCAAAATGAGGGTCTAACTGAGGTAGGCCCTTATATAGCCCCAAAAATTTTCCCTCTTTCTTGTGTGTAGGTGAACGTACACGCGGAGCTAGCTAGAAAACTAGTGTTTATGTGAGATTATCCTCATCACCCTCTCTCTCCTTTATTTTCTTTACCATATTCATATGTACTTTCTACATTTCCTCATTCTTTTTTCTCCACCTAAACTAACTAGCTAGGTTGATAGTACATTTTTGGGTAGTCTTTAGTGTGCTTCCTATCTTCTAGTTGTGCAGACACCAGCACGCTCAAGAGATGTTAGTGTAGTGCGCTGACATCCTAGAATTGTGTTGTCATTCTCAGATAGAGAGTTTTCTGAGGCATAGTACAGACTCCAAAAACTAGCTTGCCTAGCACAAACCTAAGTTTAGGATCTGTAGGGTGATTAAATTACATTATAGTCCTCATCATTCTTGATCCTTGTTTCAAGATACCCTTTAGATTGAGGTAAGTTAGGGCATCCCTTTGTTCTCATCTCTCTGAGACCTGGAGCCTTGATGTGGTTGGTCCCCCTCTCTTACAGAGGATTTGAAGCATATTTATACCACTAAGCATCAATCCAATAAGATCATTCAATGTAAAAAAAGATGAATAATCCATTAAAACTATCATTCTAAAGCGTGAAAGTTGATAAACATCTACTCTATGACATTAAAACTTATCCTATTGGGAAAATGGTGTCCCATTCATGTGGAATGGCGACCCTTTCCCAATCCATTGGATAATGAGCTTGTTTTATTCAATTTTATTGAACTAATGAAATATGTGTTGTAAAGCATGACGAAAGTTATTTTAACATGATAAATGCTATGATGATCAATGTAAGTGTATGCTAATCTATTATAAATGTCTGCAATATTTGAAAGATTAAAACCATGGTTTCAAAATATGCTAAATGGATGCACCTAAGTTACCATGTAATCCCTTAATGGATGCTCTAAGTTGATAATGCAAGATTTAAACAAAAGGAAGCTAAGTATGTGCTAAATGTAGATGCAAATGAGACTTATTTTAACAACATAAGTTTACTATTAAAAGATGGATCACTATTCAATAGATGCAAGCTCTATTTATAGAATAGGAAAAATGAAATTGATGGACAAGATGAAAAGGATTAATCAATGGTTAGGATGAAAGGAAGATGGAGGCATGGATCATGCACTCCCATCAAGGGTCGAGGATGCAAGATGATATTTAATCAAGGGCTTACATTCATCCAAAAAAACACACTTTCAAAACTTGCACAAAAAGTTTGTTGAAAGTTTATTACAAGGAAGAATATTCTTTTTTTTTCAAATGAGTGAAGAGGGAAATAATATTCCATGGGAATATTCCCTTTTGGGGAAAAATTACCATTTAGTTAATTAAAACCAAATTTTAATGTGCAAAGGGGAAGGAATATTCCATGGGAATATTCCCCTTTTTGGAGGAATGTGCAAAGGAGGAATATTCCCTTGCAAGTGGAAGGATTAGATTAATTAGTAATTTGATAATTAAAACCAAGTTTCATTTATGCAAATTAGGGGAATTTAGGATATTCATTAAATAATTTATTTATTTAATGAAAAGGGGTCAAAATGACAATTAAATAATTAAGATTATTTAATTAAATGAGATGACTTAAGGTGTTAAAATTAGGTATCTTGATTTAACAAATTTAACATGATGAAAGTTTAGCATGAAAGGGGTGAACCCAATTTGGTCAATTAGATTAATAGATGAAAATGATGCATTTAATTAAATAGCTAGGATAATTTAATTAATTAAATGAAAAGATGATGGGTTTTAGAATGAAACGGTGTTAGTATATCAGATTCAAGTGCATGATATTATTGAGGACATTTTTAAGTGTCTATATGAAAAAAGATTATCTTCCAAAGAGAAACAAAAATGGTTTGTGCTAAGATTTTTGGGTATGAATTTGAGATTGTATATAAGAAAGGGAAGGAAAATATTGTCACAGATGCACTTTCTAGGAAGGATGAGAAAGATGAAACCTTATTGTGTGCCCTTTCAATATTACAAGAAAATTGGCTAGAAGAAGCCAAATCAAAGTGGAAAAATAATGTTGCAACAAGTAATCTCATTGAATAATTAAAGAGTGATCCTAGTAGTTCAGATAAGTTTTGTTGGAAGGGAGATACTCTCTGGTATAAAGAGCATTTGTATCTCTACAATATTTCCACCCTTAAACACAATATTCTCATAGAATTTCATGAGTCTCCAGTTGGTGGTCATTCAAAAATTTTGAAGACATGTCATAGGGTCAAGCAAGACTTTTTGGGAAGGGATAAAAGGTGATGTTCAAAAGTTTATGGTTGAATGTTTGGTTTATCAAAGGAATAAAGGGGATACAATTAAGACACCAGGTCTCTTTCAACCCTTAGCTATTCCTATCTAATGTTGGGAAGAGGAATCCATGGACTTCATCACAGGGCTTCCCAAATCTAAAGGTCATAATGTCATCATGGTAGTAGTTTATTTCCTCACTAAATATTAACATTTCATTGCATTATCACATCCTTTTACAACAAGTGCAGTGGAAAAATTGTTTTTGGAGAATATACAAAAGCTACATGGTACATCTAAGGTTATTGTCAGTGACAGTGATCCTATATTTACTAGTCACTTTTGGAAAGATTTATTCTCATTTTGGGTACTCAATTGGCTCATAGCTATTCATACAACCCTCAATAAAATGGGAAAATTGAGGTTAATAAGTGTTTGGAAGGATATCTACATTGTTTCACTTTAGAGAAAAAATATCAATGGGTATATTGGCTACCACTAGCAGAATGTTGGTATAACACTTCTTTTCATAGCTCATCAAAAATGTCTACATTTTTGGAATTATATGGATATCATCCTCCTTACATCACATCATCATTGAAGGTGTTACCAAGGGTTTAGGAAGTAGAGGACCACTTACTTCATCATCAATAGGTACTTTCAAGACTCAAGAAGAATTTAGCCATGGCACAAAATCATATGAAGAAATAGGCTGACCAACATCGTAGAAAAATAAGTTTTGAATTTGGGGATTGGGTCTTCTTGAGATTGCAACCTTATAAGAAAATATCACTAAAGAAAAAAAAAAGAATAATAAGTTGTCTCCAAGGTATTATGGCCCATACCAAATCATGCAAAAGATTGCTAGTGTTTCCTACAAGCTAGAGTTGCCACCAAAAAAAAAGATACATCCATTTTTTTAATTTTTCTTATTTGAAGAAGGTAATTGGGCATAGCATTCCAACTGAAATAGTACTCCTAGAGCTCGATGAAGAAGGAAGAATCATTTTAGAACCATATTGAAAAATTATAAGAAAATCTCACTAAAGAAACAAAAAAATAATTATAATTCATCTCCAAGGTATTATGGCCCATACCAAATCATGCAAAAGATCACTAGTGTTGCCTACAAGCTAGAGTTGCCACCAAAAAAAATATGCATCCAATTTTTCATTTTTCTTGTTTGAAGAAGGTAATTGGGCATAATATTCCAACTGAAATAGTACTCCTAGCTCAATGAAGAAGGAAGAATCATTTTAGAACCATAGTGCATTCATAAAAAATGCACAAAGAAGCTAATACTCTCACTAATTATCTCATCCGATGGAAGAATTTTCCAATTTAATATGCCACATGGGAGGATGAGGATTTCATTTAGAAGAATCCACACTTGATTAGCATCGACGACAATGCTTCTTTGAAAAGGGGAGGCATGCTCCTCCCTTATTATTGGTGTACACTAGGTTATGAATAGCCAGCTTGTGGCTATCGTAAGTCTTAATTAAGTCGTGTTATCATTATTATATTGTTATTTAGTTATTTAGGTTAGCCTAAGGCTTGTATAGGGCTATCTAAGTTGGTTTGGGTGATATCCTAGGCATAAATAGGTATATATAAGAGGTAGTGAGTCTTCTTTCATTATCATATTGTGAATTGTGTTCTCATTGGAGATATTTGAAGGTTTTCCCCCCTCGAAGTGGCTTCTTATTCTTAGTTATTATCAAGTATTTGTAGCATATTTCATAACATATTCTTCTATTGTGCAAGTCATTTCATTAGATACTTGATTTGAATGAGTCAAAAGGGATGGTTCTTATGATGGCCAGACTCTTGATTAAGCAAGATTATCTAAGGGGTGTGGATAATTCCATTATTAGGGAAACACTAAAATGAAATAACGAAAACAATAGGAGTTTTGAAGGTTGAATGTGAACTTCATTTTTATGCTAGTCATTACAAGAAGAAAATCTATTAAAAGAACCTTCTATAAATACCAAGAAAACCATAAAAAAATATCACTCCACCCCCATATTAATCTTTCATTTTAAACCTACATTTGAAGTCCCAAAGAGGGGATCATAGACCCCTTGTTGTGGTTACAAGCTCAGCAAGGGGCATGACCCCTTTAGTGGTGTAGCCTTTGGGCAGCTATTTTTCGGGTTATACTCCTCATTTTTCTTCTTCCTCATCATACAATACATAATATTTTATTCATCTAAGTGCCTTCTACGGCTTGTATTTTCTATTATTAATATTTTCTTTCCACTTCACTTGATTTTTTTTTGTAGGTCAAATGGGTGAGTGGGATGGCACAATGGGTAGTAGGGGAGGAGATCTAAGTCTCTGATTTTTTTTTAATATTACAAATTTTATTTTCTTTTAATCAGGGTCACTAGGCTAACCTATAATGGATGTTCCATTGTGGGAAGGACTGCAGCTCCCATAATGGATGGTGACCCATTGGGGCATTTTCAAAGCCCTATTTTCATATACAAAATTGTACAAGATTGTTTCTATTATGTCTCTCCTCGAAGATAAGTATAGAATACCATATGTATGAATTATTTATTTGTGAAAAGATGGTTTTGGTGATGTAACATTTATACACATGACTATAAATGTAGTGGACAACCCTCTTACTCCTAGGATAAATAAAGCAAGATGTAGTTTCATGTTTCCTTGCCTCTAATAGGTACATAATATATACAAGTATCATCTTTATATTCTTATTCCATTTAATCATTTCTTCAACAAATATAAAAACCTACTATTGCATCATAGGATATAGAGTATATTACAAGGTTGGGAAAAACCTTTATGATGAAAATCATAATTGATATAGGTATCATATTTATATTCTTATTTCATTTAACCATTTCTTTTCAAATATAAACAAATATTGTTGCATCATAGGATGTAGAGTTTATTACAAGGTTGGTAAACTCCCTTATGATGAAAATCATAATTGATATATACAGGTATCATATTTATATTCCTATTTTATTTAATCATTTATTTGCAAATATAAAAAACTATTGTTGCATCACATGATGTAGATTTTATTGCAGGGTTGGAATAACTGATATTATTGTTACAAATATATATATGTAAATATAGGTATATGGAAAGAGATGAGTTTAATATGACTATTCCTTGTGTTTTACCTCCCATCAAGTTTTTTTTCCTTCTATTAAATTTTTTTTTCTTCTTAATATGGAATTCTAACACCTAAACATTCACTTTCATGATAACTAAACTACAATTTGCTAAATAAATCCAAAAGGCAATGTAACCTATTATGGAAAGGATAAACACATTTAGCTTTATGTTATTAAAGCTAAATAGTAGAACTTCCCACCCCATTGTTTCTTTTCTACAATCATTCTAAATCAAACTATTTTTAAATATTAAGATTTACTTCTTGCATGGGCGGGGGCCCTAGCTCGGTTGGCTAAGTAATTCTGTTGCGGCTCGGCTGGTCACGAGTTCTAGTCTCCCCCGTCCCGTGGTACCAGAGGGCATGTCGCACCAGCGCCGCCAGTCACGTTAAAAAGTTTACCAGGCGCACTGTAGTTTATAGGGGGTCGTGCTACCTGATTCCTGCAGTCTAAAAACAAAAATATTTACTTCTTGCATAAATACAATCAAGAGGATTCTATATATAAGAATCTATATATGTTATCTTTGAGATACCCATTTCTTTTAACATTCAACTCAGTTTTTTCTCAAGGTATTACCACATGCATTTTACAACCCGAGAAATATATCGAGTACAAACTAATTTACTCCATTTAATGGAGCTCAAGTATCTATATAATGATCACAAAAAAAATTATATAACTTAATACAATTCTTTTTTAAGACCTCCAACCAGGGTATTTTACATTGAAATGACATTTCCAACCCTCTATACAAGAAGGCATGATTCCATCAAACCTGAAACTTGCTCACAATCTTCCAAACTACACAAAGAAAAAAATATCCAAGGGTGTGGTAGTGCTCACCACCCAACCTAGACTTGAAAACAAGTCACCCTGAGCTAGGAGGTCTTCCATAGGAACAATACACACACAAACACATCGCAAGAAACATAGATATTATTATATCAATACACATACATAAAAGAAACTCCCATAACCCAAAGATGAACTCACACACATGAATCTACTCAATATTATTTAGGGATAGTTGAGGGGACTCACATGAAATGGGAAAACCATAAAAAACTTCAAGATCTCATGTCATTTTTCCACTCACAAAACCAACTTTTCATATCAAACTTCTCTCTCATAAAACCATGTTCACTAACTTAAATGGGTATTCTTATCCAATGATACTCATACCAAAGTTTCTCATTTAAGGTTCTCCCTCACTCACCCCATACTTAAGGGTTCTCTCATCAAGTGGGAGAGCATACCCTACCACAACTCATCCTAACATAAAATGCAACACAAAAGAAAATTCATCACAAGAAGTTACACACAATCACATATGCATTCAACCAATTAATATTGTAATAAATTTGCATCTACTTGAAGCCTACCTCTTTAAGCTATCCAATGAAAATGGTTGAAGAAGAGTTCTAATCCTTCCAACTTTAGCTAAACTTTTCTCCAAATTTTCTCACACTACCCTCTTGAAAAATTGAAGAAATAAATACAAAAGGGTGTTGCCACAATAGTGTGTATCACTTTTGGGACATGCTTATTTTTTCCTGAAATCACTTTTTTTAGAGAAAATAATGATTTTAGCTTTGAGAGGTTCCATCCAAATGGTTTTAATTGAAGAGGGATAGATAAGACCCCCTTAGATCAAACCCCCTTGGATAGAACCCTTGTAGTATTAAATCATACACACAATGGAGTCTCCTTTACACCTATCAAAATGTTGGTAAAAACATGTTTACTTTACCTTTTCAGGGATTAAATAACGTCATTTAGAAATGATCTTTGCAAGATTGTAGCCCTCAAAATGAGCTTCCAAACAAGTATAGTTTTGATATTTTTTCATTTTATCTTGTATTTAATTTTCAAATTTCACTGAATTTAGGTTTTTCTCCTAACATCAAGCTCTTTGTTCTACACAGGTGGAAAAATTAGTAAACCATTGTAAAAAAATTCAAAATATACCCTTTCCCTATATATTGATGTCCTTGTTTCACTAAAAAAGGAAATTTTGGATTTCAATACATACACAAAAGGTTAAGTTGCACGACACACACACACATGTCCAAATTATAGTTACAATGACTTCAAAAATTAATTGAAATAAATGTATGTAACAAAAAATTATTAAAAAATATCCATTCCCTAGATATTGATGTTGAGAATATATATTCCCAAAATTATAATTTTATCCTTTATAGAAAAAAAATTGCATTGCATGTAATGCCCCTCCATGCTTCGTATGCACCACGTTGTCGTATGAGGCTTGGTCTGTCTATTTGAGTTAATTGCTTGATACCATGTTTTGAGTAATGTGATTGAGGAGTGTCTTTGTTTTATTTTTTCATTAACTAGAGATCATCGGATTTAAAAGGCTTTATAATAATTTATTAGAAGCTTTTATATGATTGAAGAATAAATTGAATAAATAATATTAAAGTAATTATTTGTTTTTAATAAATTAAACCTTATGATTAAATGAAATATTAAAATAAATATATTAAATTAAACTAATAAACTAAATATATATTAAATAGTTAAGTGTGTGCAATTACAAATTATGATTTAAAAGTTATAAAATTAAAACAAGTTGAGTGAACTGTGCATAATGGGAAAATTTAAAAGAAAATAAATCAATTAAATTAGAGGAGTGGAATGCAGTTACAAAAAGGCAGCAATTATTAAGGAAGTGGAAGTGAACAGAAGAGGGGCTTTTTATTATTATTTTTCTAGGAAATAAATTGGAAGTAGTTGTGTGGGGTTCTTGTTCTTGAAGTTGTTTTCTCTGTACTGAAATTTTTTTACTTGGATGTTGGAAGCTCTGATTTTTGTTCTTCAAATTTAATCTTGAATTGGGAGTTCTCTTAGAAGATATCCAGATCTTGGACTAGTTTATTCTGGGTCTTGAAAATTTTAGGGGATTCTTGAATTGAATTTTTGAAGAGGTTTTTGGAGCTTTTGGAGAGTTCATAATATGCAACTAGGAACCCAAACTCAGCATCAAAAAATCAGCTTAATAAATCAGATAATCCCAGGTTCCATTGCTTACATATTCTTTCCTTTGCTTATTCTTGCAATAAAATGATTAGTGAATGCCAGAATACTGGATTTTTCTAGAAGTTTCTTTAATCGCTTATCAATTTTTTTCCTTTGCATAAACTCAGCTCTTCCTGCATATTATTCTTCCTTTTACATTAATTAAAGTAATCTCCCACTTCTAAAGTTTAGGCAGTTGGAACTCACATGGACATAGGCTAGCTCTATAGAATTCTCTACCCTGACTGAGACTTTAGGCTCTTTCTTTTCCTCTTTTGTTCAGGAGTTAGACTAAAGATTTTAATGTTCCCTTTTGCTAATCTTGATGAATTAGATATATGGATAAATTTTGTGGTCATGAACTTTGTTTCGGCTACATTTGAAATGCACTCACCCTCGTAGCTCATTGTTCTTGAAATATCAAGAATTTTCTATGGGTTACTTGAATTATATTTAGCTATGTATTCCTTATAGATGTATTTTGTTACATGAATGGCATTAGCCTTTAAGCTTTCTCTTTGAGTGTACCTTGTTGACAACTATAGCTTCAAGTAGCTTATATAATTAGCAGTACTATGAGGCCTTTGATTTGATCTTGTGCATCCAATGCTTACTATCAATGGTGTCTTCACTCTACCTCTGAGTTTTGTGCTCTATCCTCTTCTCCTCTCTTAATAGAGGTCACTAGGAACACATTATTCCTTCGTATCGGTGCCTAGAACACTGGAAACTATCCTTATACAAGAATTCCCTCTATCTTGTTGGCTTGTAACACTCTTAATAGTGGTTGCATGAAATGGAACCATGAAGCCATATCCCTCACAGCATAGACATCAATTCATATCGGTGTTAGATGGATTGACAAGACATGATTTAGGATAGATCTTTGATAATGGTATCTAAAGTATTCGTCATTGTAAATGTATTGTTTGCATCACTGCATTTAATCTTCTATGAGTTTGTTACGCATAATAGATTGTACAATATATTTCTTGATCATTCGCATATTGAGGTTATAAATTGGTATGTGTATTATATATATATATATATATGTCTCTATCCTTGCAAATGGTGTTAAATGTGTGAAGTATCTTGCTATTCTTGCGCCAAACATACGCTATCTACAAATTGTTGGAGTATCTAATGTATCAGACCTTCTAAATGTAAGTTGTAAGAACATGTAATAAACTTTAGTTTTCTGCACTCTAAACCATACAAAAATAGTGCACGACTAGTCTTTTTGGACCTTTGTCGATTTATCTCTAAAAATTTACAATGTGTTTCTTATCTATAGAAATGTAATTGGGAGGCGTTGTAAAACTATCAAAAATATTTCTGTTCACTTAGGCATGAGACTAATCTTGCTCCAATATTGAATATTAAGTCTAAATGGATATCATAATTAAACAAGAGATATATGTACACCAAGATAGATTTACCAAAAAAAAAATGCATTACTTCCTCTAGTGCCAGTTGAACTTTCTTCCCTAGCAAATTTGACATTTACATACATTATTGAAATAGATCATAGTCACATATAATAGGAACTTGAAATATTGAGTACAAATTTAACATCTTGAAACATTTTAAACACCAACTTATATATCGACTTAACGTTTGGATTGATTTTTTTGTGTTCATTTAAGGTTGTGATAGTATGTCTAAACTCCCTTTGTTGAAGAGTTTCATTTACAATCTAATAATCAAAAAGTTATATTTGTAGACATCCAAATTTGGACACTTAATTTATCCAAATTCATCCCCTTTCATCTTATTTTTGTTAATTAAGTAATATTGCTATTATTTAATTAATATTCTTAATTCTGCCAAATCCCTAAGGTATTTATTAATTAAATAGTTTACTCTCCTTAATCCCCTTTTCATCAAATGAATTAAATAAATAATACATTTATTTAATTCCTCACATGGCATTTTCATCTAATCCTAATCCATCTCCTAATTTCTTCATTAGGGATGTGCACATGCCTAATCCTTGATTAGGATGTGTCACATCCTCTAACTTTTGCAAGTTGGCTTATAATCCTCATTTATCTTTTAATTACTGATTAATTAATCTTAATCAGTACCTTGGTCAACTCTCTCCATCCCCCAAGGAATTTTTAATTACTTTTTATTCTTCCAAGAATCCCCTTTTCCCATGCATCTTCTAGAACCTTTGACTTGT